>CM046663.1:154466166-155671666 GCA_025594165.1 Tamias sibiricus
CTTTGATCCATTTGGAGTTAATTAGAGGTAGAGACCTAGTTTCAATCTTCCATATTTTGATATACAATTTTTTCAGCACCATTTCTTGAGGAGGCTGTTTTTGGCACCTTTGTGGACAAGAATCAGATGGTTGTAGATGTATTTGTATCTTCTGCTTCATTGGTTTAGTTGTCTGTTTTTATACTAATACCATGCTGATTTTAGTACTCTAACTTGATGTGGTATATTTTGAAATCAGGTAGTGATGCTTCTAGCATTGCTCTTTTGCTCAGGATTACTTCAACTATGCAAGGTATTTTGTGGTACCATTAAATTTTGGGATTGTTTTTTCTAGTTCTATGAAAAATGACATGGGTATTTTATTGAGGATAACATGGAATTTTGTAGATTTTTAACAATATTCTCTATTCATGAACATTGAAGGTGTTTCTTCTGCTGTTGTTGTCTTTTGTTTTTTCAGTATTTTATAATTTCATCATAGAGGTCTTTAACCTCCTTGGTTAGGTTTATTCATAGGTATTTTGTGAATTTTGTTGAAGCTGTTGTGCATACGTACTATTTTGAACAAGAGTGGAAGAGAGTGGATGCTCTTATCTCATTCTTGATTTTATAAAAAATGCTTTCAGTTTTTCCCCATTTAGTATGATTTTGGCTATAGTTTTCTGTATGTGGCCTTTACTATATTGAGGTGTTATCCTTCTATATCTAATTTTTTCAGAATTTTTATCATGAAGGGATGTTGAACTTTATGAAAGGTCTTTTCTGCATCATAGAGATGATCCTGTGATTTTTAAAATCTCTTTATGTGCTGTATTTTGTTTATTAACATGTGTATGTCAAAACATCTTTACATCCCTGGAATGAAACCAACTTCATCCTGCTGTATGATCTTGTTAATGAGTTGTTGAATTTGATTTGCAAATATTTTATTGAGGATTTTTGTATTTATTTTGGTCAGGGGAGTTGGTTTATAGTTGTTTTTTTTTTTGGTAGCTGGGTAGTGTTGGTGGTATGGAATGAGTTTGGAAGGTTTCTGCTCTTTCTATTTAAGGGAATAATTTGAAGAACACTGGTGTTAATTTTTCTTTAAAAGTCTAGTAAAATTCAGCAGTAAATCTGTCTAGTCCTAAATTTTCTTTGTTGGGAGATATTTGATTACCACCTGAGTCTCATTGTTACTGATCCCCTTCTGTTTTTATATCTCCTTGGTTCAGTTTTGGTAGGTCTTATATGTCTTGTTTAGATGATTTATTTATTGGTAAGAGTGTCATATTGAAGTCACCCACTGTTTTTTGTATTGGGGCTTATCTCTCCCTTTATGCCAGTAGTGTTTGTTTATAAAATTGGATGTGCTTACTTCTCTGTGGATTGTTTACTGTATCAATATGTAGTGAATTTCTTGCATCATCTGACTTATTTTGACCTCCCGTCTAATTTGTAGGCTATGAGTATAGCTACTTCTTGCCCTCAGATGCCGTTTGTTTAGAATTTCATATTCTATCCTTTGACTTTCAGTCTGTGTATGTCTTTTCTGGTGATGTGAGTTTCTTATAGGCAGCAGATTATTGGATCTTTTAATGCAGTCAGCTAATCTGCCTCTTTTAATTGGGGAATTAAGACCATTTATAGTCAGGGTTATTATGACAAGGTATGTACTAATTCCTGTCATTTCATTGTATGTTTTGTAGTTGTTTTGAATAGTCTATTTTTCCTTAATTCATCTTAAAGTTTTGATGGTGTACTAAATTACTAAATTATGTTTGATTCTTAATTCTCATTTGTTTATTCTTCTGATGAGATTTATCCTTTTCCTTGCTTTTATGATTTTGTTTATATTGTTTCTTAGGATTTATTTAAGTATCTTTTGTAAATTTGGTTTAGTGGTCATTAATTTCTCTAGTTATGCTTAGCCTTGAAGGTCTTTATTTCTTCTTTATTCTGGAAAGGTAAGTTTACTGGTTATAGTCATCTGAGTTGGCAGTTATTTTTTAGGGCTTCAAATGTATCATTTCATGCCTCCTGGCCTTTAGAGTATTTGCTGAGAAATTTGCTGTTATAAAGTCAACTTTGCTCTTCCCTGCTAGAAATTTTCTCTATCTTCTGTAAAAATCCATAGCATTTTGTTCGTATTTCTCTTAGGGCACTATCATAATCTAGTTATAATAATCATTTGTGAAAATATGTAACTGTACATAAGCTTGAGAGAATAGACTGTGTCTTGTGTTTTAGCTCTGTGCTTATATACAGCATTTAAGCAGTATCTGGATTGATAGGGTTAGATTGTATCGTGGGGAGCCTTAAAAGCTAGCAAAGAGTGCTTACATGTGGTATACTAGGAAAATAGGTTGTATTTTAGGCCCCCCCCCCCCATTTGAATGATTTATCCCAATCATTATGGCATAGGGTAAAGTTAAAACTACCCTTCAAGGTCATATATTATAATCATTTTGTTTTCAGATGATGAAGCCAGGACAGATATGAGTTAATGTGTTTTGAGAACACAGAATTTGACTCAAAGGGATGAAACATATTTTAAAACATTTTCAACTAAGGAGATAAATTTTTCTTTGCTAAAATATATATCACAGTACAAGCTTGAACATTAATGTTTCTCAATGTTTATTTTTTATAAACTTCTAGTAATAATAAAATGTGTGTTATATTCCTAGCTTTGGTCTAGGGTTTTGACAGTAGAGAACTCAGAAGGGTCTAAAAAGAAATTAAAATAAACATTTATAATTAGTACAACACTTGGATGCTAGAAGCACAGTGTTATAAGTGCACCACTGCAGCCTCTTGAGAGGTGGGTAGAGCTGAATCACAGAATATAAATTTACAGAAGTTAAGCAGGAATCTGGTTTTGGAGATTTCTAGAATAAAATTTCTGGATGTTTTTACTTTGTCTTTTATAATGCAGATGGTGTGTACTATTCATAGTCATTTTTCCCCTGTGGTCTTCACATTGATAAGTTATCAGATTTCCAGCTGAAAAACAGGTCAACTTAGAAGGCACAATTAATAGTGAAATAGCTATAATAATTTGATTTGAAATGTTTTGTCATGAGAATTGCATCTTGTAAACAAATTAAAACATGATATAATGATTCTCTGTAGACTTCAGAAGTATGTGAACAAAATTAAATTATGAGTTTGATAGTATTATAGGGTCACTCTAATAATGAAGCTTATCTGATAACTTATGAAATGCTTTACCAGTGTTGTAACTGGCCTAAGCTAAGATTAAAGGCTAGAATCAAATAGTCTTCATGGGAGAAGAGGACATTTTAGGCGTTTGTAAATCATACCCTTGCTTTTTAAGATACCACAAAGTGGACATCACTTTTAAATATTTGAACCAATATACGGGACTATTGAGAAAATTATCTGACTTTTAAGACTTTTTATTTTTCAGGTGCCTTTTGAATGCCTTATTGAATGACATGCTTAAAGGAAAAGACTGCAACATATTTCTGAGCTTTTAGTGTTTACAGATTTTTACACCTACATTTTCAGAATATTTCCAGTCTTTTAAATGGCATTTTAAATTATAAATGTATGTTATGTGTGTATCTATATATGGATTTTTATGTATGTCTACATAGACTGTAGTCTAAAATGTCACAAAAAGGGTATATAATGCAAATTTGGCAACAGTAGTATTATCTCCTTAATGTAAAATATTTATCCATAAATAAAGAATAGATGGTAGACAGATATCACAATTTATTTTATTAGTTATACATGATAGTATATTTTGACACATTTATACAAACATGGAGTACATTTTTTAAAACTTAAAATGAATTTAGAATTACAGATTTGTTCTTTATCCAAATGTTTTTAAATTATGAAATACTTAGAACATTAGGGAAAATGTAGACCAGTTGAGAGAGAAAAAATTTAACAGTTCTTCCACAGTCCTGCCATTGTGTCTTAGCTCTACATTGTTAGTTTTGTTGCATCCCCCCCCTTTTTTTGCATGTATGTTTTTTACACTATTGAGATCATAAAAATGCACAATTTTGTTACCTTCTTTTCCCACTTAACATAATAACTTTAAGTCTTTCACATCTTCAGATTCTTTAACAAAATTTTAATAGGTACAGATTATCACAGAAGATAGACATACCATAAAATAAAAGATTTGCATTTAATATCTGTTATGTCAGTCATGGTGCTAAGTATCTCAAGCAGATTGTGTCTGACCTTAGAGCAGTCCTGTCAGGGATGCAGCATTGTCTCTACTTTGTGGATGAGAAAACAGATTCAGAGAGGTTAACAACTTCCCCATTGTCACATAAGTAATACAACACTTTGGTTTTTTCTACTGTATGGTGATGCCTCCAATTTAAGTATTCTTTTTCTGTTGAACATTTAGATTGTTACCATTTTTGCTAATACATACACACAATTTAACATATTAAGTCATAGATTATTTTGCTTTTTGCCAACACAACTTTGACTGTATTCAGTGTCATAATGCAGTGATAGCTGTAGTAAATGTTTTTGTCTGTATTCCTAACCTCTAAATTCTCTGGAGTTTTGGAAAGTCACCCAAACCTTTAATTCCCATCCCTTCTTCAAAATGGGATAGAGTGTACCAGAGTGACCAGGAAGATGCTAGTGAATTTCCTTAGTTAATTTAGAAACTACTTTAAAGACAAGATAATCTTTCCTAAGCAGTCATTTTATTATTGCTTTTTTATTCTATTTTATGCCTGTTGGAATCTTACTTAATTGGAGCCAGCATACTCTTGGCCCAGTTTCCCAACACTGTTGAAGGAAAGTGATGTCCGTGAACTTAACAATAGTTATACTTGGAAGAATTGAAATGATTGCTAAGTTTTTCTGCATTACAGTTGACTAGATTTATAGTATAGACTGATGAGGTTTGTTTTTTTTTTTAGTCACTGTCAATGACTAATTCTTAGAAAATAGAGTAAAACAGCACCAGTTAATCATTTTCATGTAACTTTCTTCAGCAAGAGGGAAAGAAGCAGATGAAAAGTAGATGAGAGTTATGAAGCATAATGACTGTCCCTTAAATGCTTAATTTATGCTGTCATCAATTCATATAAGCAGTATAAACACAAAAAAGAAAATTTAACAACTTTTTGAAAAATTATCAAACCAAAAAGAAATGGACAGATACTTGAAAGTTCTGAAAATTGAAAACCCACAAAATATTTGTCAGACCAGACATCATTTCTATATTTTCTAACACTGGAAAAGAAAATTTAAAAGTAAAGGCAACATCTGTCATTTTAACCTGGCCTATGTAAGAATGTCATAGCAACAGTTGTATCAAACTTTTTTCTTATATATATGTTATTTGGTAAGTTTAATCGGATTTGAATCTTTTATGATAGTAGATATCATCATATTCATCTTATTCATCTAAGTAGCTTATGTGTATTCTTGTCTTGACAGTAAAACTAGAAAATACCTGGAAAAGAAAACACTTTTAAATTTATTCATTAGTGGCTAATGTGTGCTTAGGCAGGATTTGCTTAGATTTCATTAATATAGATGTATTTGTGTATGGTGCTCAGAAAGTTTGATTCTGGAGCATTTCAGATTTTCACATTAAAGATGATCAACCTGTGTAACTACTTGCTACAAATTTGATCTAAAGATTAAATTATTAAAGGATGTCAATACTTTCTAATAGGTTACTTAAAAAAGTATAGCTGTATATTTCATTATTTCTCGAATACAAGTTCCTTGGTTCTAGAAGATAAAGATGACTGTAATCCAATGGATATACTGTGACAGTAAAGAGGTTTATTAGATTTTCTGCAAAATAAATTTCTTTTATATTTACAGGAAACCTATCCAGTTTAAATCGTCTTGGTCTGAGATACAATAGACTGTCAGCAATACCCAGATCACTAGCAAAATGCAGTGCGCTTGAAGAATTAAATTTAGAGAACAATAACATTTCTACTTTACCAGAGGTAAGAATTGGATTAGAGAAAACATGACTTGATTGAAATAAGCCTTCGAGAGAAATCAGGGAAATTCTGAATAGCTGGGTAAATAGTTTGATGACTGAGATTGTTTTAATAACAAGTATAGCTACCACTAAGATAAAAATTCCAAAAAGGAAAGATAGGATATAGGGAAACAATTATTTTAAATATGGAGAAGGGAAAAATCAGAAGGAAAATTAGTGTGCTATAGTCCCCTGTAGCATTGTATAAATCTTTCTCATATCATTTTGGACATTGGCAGTAAAAATCATTTTAAAAAAACTGTATGGCTAGTTTAAAAACTCATCTATCCTGCCCAGTTCCTTATAAAAAGGTACTATAACAAGATGATAAATGGCCAGAATGATCTTGATAGAACATACTATTTATTATTAAAATTAATATTAGCTGCAACTCTCATGTGGCTCAAATTATTACCCTATCAGTACAGTAATATTAAAGTCTTTAGTATGTGACAATCACCAAAATCTGTCATTTTTTAAAACATTACTTTTAACTTGGGTTATATTGTTTATATTAAAAATTTTTTATTTATTTTGACTTGGTATTGATTGAGCAAGATATAACACTCTTTCAAATTGTCTTTCTCAACAGTGAAAGGGAATTTCACTCAAATGTTTACTTATGTCTATTCAAGCATAATAGTCTAACAAAAGAATGGAATTGTGGACTTAAGGTTTGATAGCTTTTGTTAAGTCTTTTATTTTTCCCTCTACCAATTAAAAATGTCTTCTGTAAGTGGCTCTACAATGTTTTGACTTGCTCATTTTTCTGTGTTTCATATTTAAGCTTAAAATATGAAGAAACATTTGGGCAGATGAAGGCAGTAGAATTTATATCAATTAATTCATAAGATAAATTCACTTGCTTTGTTAAGGGGATGGAGATACTCCCCCTCTCCCCATCCCTCTTTCCCTCTATCCACACCCTCCCATCCCCCATTAATTTGGGTGTCTGCATTTTCATAAAACAGCTTGGCCAGAGTTTAAAGATGAGTTTCCACCAAGCAAAGTGGTGCTTGCCTTATAATCCTAACTACTGCAGAGACTGAGGCAGGAAGATTGCATGTTTGAGGCCAGTAAGGGCAATTGAACAATATCCTATCTCAAAAAATAAAAAGGGCTGAGGGGATGTAGCTCAGTTGTAAGAGTACCCCTGGGTTCAATCTCTAGTACTGGTGGGTGGTGAGGAAATGAGTTTCCCACAATTGCAATTTCTAGGTTGTATCAGTTCATTAAGACTGTCATGACAGTATCTTACCTGTGACAAAAGAGTACTTCCCTTGCTAGCAGGTTAACTGGGATAAGGAGTAAATCCACAGATATCAGGTACAGCCCGGAGAACCAGAATATCTGGAGTTTTGTCTTTTTGTGATAGTAGTAATTTAGAGTGATCAAAATGGGTGAGGTTCTATTGTTTAATGTCATCCCTCTTTCTAATGAATTACTTGTATCCATAATAGGGTAAGAAATTAGCACATTTACTAGTTCTTGTTGATTTCTCTTTGTGTGATTTGTAAGCTTAAGTAAGAGTGACTGCTTTTAATATATCCATATGCCTAAGTATAAAGACTGAGTCTTTATCAAAATTCAAAAAGTGGAAAAATTTAAATATGTGTGTTATCTCCCCAGTTTTATTGTTAGGAAACTAATAGTTATTGGGTACCTGTTAGAATACATGTGCTAGTTCAAATATGTGTGTGTGTATTTATTTAAATGTTTTGGATATTTTTGTTATATTAGAGCATTGTAGTTATACATAGTAGTTGGGTTAATTTTGACAAAAATCATACATGCATGGAACTCCATTTTGGTTCAGGTTCCTCCCATGCTCCCTCCCCCATTCTTCTTCCTGTACGCTAGTGATCTTCCTTTTGTTCATCTATTTGTTTAATTTTGAGTGGTTTATTCTATTTATACATAAAGTTAATATTCCCTGTGTTATGTTTATATATGCATACAGTATGATTTTTAAAAATTCATTTGCATTTCCTTCCCCTTCCCTTCCTACCTTTCTCCCTCTCGATTTCCTTCTACTCTGCTGATCTTTTCTATGTCTTTATGATAACCAATCCTCCCTCCTCTCCTTATTTTGCTCTAGCTTCCACATATGAGAGAACATTAGACCTTTGATTTTCTGAGACTGGTGTATTACACTTAGCATGATGTTCTCCATTGTCTTCAATTCAAATTTTTTTATTTAAGTCGTGATTTTTTTTTAAAAAAAAAAAAGCAGTTTTACATTCACCAAAATTGAGTGGGTTGTGGTCTTCCATATCTTCCCTGTCTCCCCACACATGCATACCATTCCCCATTATAAACATCACACACCAGGCTTGATACCTTTGTTAAAATCACAGTTTATGAACCTATCTGGACATGTCAGGATCACCTGAAGTTTATAGCTTACATTAGAGTACAATTTTGGCATTATACATTCCATTCATTGAGACATAATAACATATCCACCATTATAATATTATACAAAGGAAATTCACTGCCTAAATGTCCTGTCTGTTTCCTTCTTTCACCTAATCCCTGGTAATTATCAATCTTGGGTTTTTTTTTTTTCCCTTTTTTAAAAAAACAAAAACCTATTTATCACATGTCTCAGGCATGGAAGTATTAGACGCCTCTCTTTATTTTTTATTTAAGTAATTTTTTAGTTGTAGGTGGACACAATACCTTTATTTATGTGGTGCTGAGGATTGAACCCAGGGCCTCACATGTGTGAGATGAGTGCTCTACCACTGAGCCATAGCCCCAGCCCATATTTTTGATAAGAGAATTGTGAGGTAGGGTCACAAGTTCAAGGCCAGCCTGGGCAACTTAGTGAAACCCTGTCTCAAATTTTTTTAAAAAAAGGGGCCGAGGATATAGCTCAGAGGTCGAGCACCCCTGGGTTTAATCCCCAGTATCAAAAAATAGAGAAAAGAAAAAAAATTTTGTCACAAGCTACTAAAAGATAAGGCCAGAATTCAAAACTATTTGAATAACCAATACCAGTGTTTCCTAAATATTAGCATACAAGTCAACAGAAAATTTTGTTATAATGCATATTAATTCTGTGGGAGTGGGCCCAGAGTCTCCGTTTCTAACAGTCTTCCAGAGGATACTAATGCTGCTCTTCCTAGATCCAGTCTAAATAATGAGAACTTATACTGTATAGTTTATTATTGATGATATACCAGTTGTGTATTATTTCACTTCCTATCTGTGCTTTATTTCCCTAAAAAGTTTATATTTCTTTTATATTTACACATTTCACATTTTCCTTTATGTAGTGGGAAACTAAAATAGGGAGAGATGAGGTTATGTAGTTAGTAAGTACTTGTTTGATACTTGTTTTCCCCTCAAATTTTACCATATTAAAAAGGAATGTGTTATACAATATCAAGAATTATAATCATCTTCTGAATTTAGTATTCCTAAAAGGAACCTTATTATTGAATAATGATTTAGTCTGTGCCAAGAATTATATTAATCTTAATACTCATTTAGAGATAGGTATATAACTAAAACCTAGATAGGATTGGTTACATTCAGTGGCAAAGCCAGAACTAAAACCATGACTGTCTAAAACTAAAGCATCTTATAGCAGTTTCAGACTAGCCACCCTTGATACTTCTCACTCACAAAAGTGTTCTTTATGTCAAAGTGTTTTAACTAAAGCCAAGCAATTAAAAAAATTTTTCCTGTTTTCTTGTGAAACCTGAAAATCTGACTGCATTGACTTCACAATTTCTACAAGGCAAGGCAACAGCTTGCAAGAATTCAGTAGTGACTGGATGAAGTGTCACAGAACCAGCCTAACTGGTCCCTGTGGGTCCTTACCTGCAAGGCCCTTTGAAGCATTTGTGTTTGGAATTTGCTGTGCTATTCAAATTGTTTGTTCCAATTCTAAATATTATGCTTATTTTGTTTTTCACAGAGTCTTTTATCCAGTCTTGTGAAACTGAATAGCTTGACCTTAGCTAGAAATTGCTTCCAATTATATCCAGTGGGTGGTCCGTCTCAGTTTTCCACCATCTATTCCCTCAACATGGAACACAATCGAATCAATAAAATCCCATTTGGAATTTTCTCTAGAGCAAAAGTATTAAGTAAGCTGAATATGAAGGTAAGCTGTTTGTACCAGAAGAGAGGAGGAATTACAAATGCATTTGATAGTTCTGTTTTCTCTATTGGTATGGATAATGTGTCCTTTTACCTTGTTGAAGTCTAAATCAATAATAAGGATACTTTGGGACAGTTTTTATCAGATAAAAAATATCTTAGAATTGTGTATACCCTTAGGAATTTGTCCTCAAGAAATAATCGTGAACATTCATAAAAGTATGGTTGTAGGTATGCTTATTGCAGAACTGTTTTAAAGGTATCAACTTATTACTACTATCGTGGATTTAATTTTTTAAAGTGGAATACTGTGGAGCCACCAAAATTGATGCTCTTATATAGAAGAATATTAAATACCAGTTACAATATTCTTAGTTTATTAAGTATTAGGAAGTTACAGCATGTAAAAAGAAAAAATTCTTTCAGTAGTTTTTAAAGCTGTTTTTTGATATGCTTAATTATATATTAAATACTTAGATATTTAATATATCTAAAATCTCTTTGGAAAACAGAATTATTTATGGCTGATCTGTAGTTTATTTTTGCTTACCTATATATTCTACAGTGAATGGATCTCACATTTGTAATAGTTTGTTGTGAAAGAGGTCAATAAATGGTGATTTATCTAGTCCTATGATTTAATTTGTAATAAACTTTGCACACAGAGAAGACAGCTTACTTGGCCACATAGCTAATTCATGACTGAGGTAGGAATTCAGGAACCTAGATTTTCTGATGGTAGGTAGAGACTTCTTTATATCATAACATGCTATATGTTTTTGTCCTTGATGAACCATTCAACATAATTATTATTCTTTAAATTTATAGGGCTGGGGTTGTGGCTTACAGGTAGAGCTCTTGCCTAGCATGTGTGAGGTACTGGGTTCAGTCCTCAGCACCACATAAAATAAAAATATTCTGTCCACCTATAACAAATATTTTAAAAAGTTATTAAAAAGCCAAATAAATTTATAAGTACTTGATTCTGTCTGCACTTGGTCATAAATATAGTATGTATCTTTTATGATAATTTTTTGGAAGTACATAATGACTGGAAGGTAGTGTACATTCAAAATCTTACCACAAACAATCAAAAAATTTAATATGGTTACATAATTGATATATGCAGTAATGGTAATAATACTGTGTGTTCATTTTGTAGTAATAGTTTTAGAACATAGCAGTCCAAATATCCTTTAGTTTTTGCATTTGTACATTTTTATGAATTTGACATTATTACAATGTTAGCTTTGAAAGGCTTCTTGTTTTCAGTGAAATAATAAAACTTTGTATAGCACTTTGCCTTAATTTTTATTTAAACTTGATAAACGTTTAACACAAGTTTCTCTTGAAGAAATAAAAATAAAGCTTGATGTTTCCTTCCTCATATAAGCACCAGTAGTAAATATTTTTTAATGAAAATACTTTATCACTTTGTACCTATTGGTAGTCTGGGCAAAGATAGGTAATGTTAAATATTTTTAATAACAAATTTCAATGTTATAAAACAAAAACTTGATTTTTAAATATATATTCACTAATTTGAATTCTTCATATTGATGATTTTGTGTAAAATGAGACAAATAATCCATGAATATTGCAGAAAAATTTTTAAATATACTCTTAACAAAAGAACATATAAGAATTCCATGACCAGGAGTTTAACATATTAGCATATTAATACCCAACTGGGACAAGGGTGGTATCACCCTCTTCCATTACCAATGTAATAGTTTGTTATGTGTCTTTTATGATGATTGTTGTTATGATAATAGTTGTTATTGACAAAAATGCATCTTTAAAGTGAATATGTGCCTGGCATGGGTAGCATGCCTGTAATTCCAGCAGCTTGGGAGGCTGAGATGGGAGGATTGTGAGTTTAAAGCCAGCCTCAGCAACTTAGTGAGGCCCTAAGCAATTCAGTGAGACCTTGTCTCTAAATAAAATACGAAAAAGGATTATATATTTAGTGATGAATGTGTCCCTATCTTCCTCTTCTGCTTTACTGTTTAGCATCTCTTCAATTTCTTAGCTCATCTGGGTTTCCTTTTGGGCCATAATATGTATCTTCTTTCATTGTGCTTATATCTTAATTTGAACATTCTCATTTTTTTCAGTGGTTTCTGTACATTACTATAAAAATAAAAAAAACATCAAATTTACCACTATTATCTTTCAAATCTCAAGTGATTTTTTTGTATGGTATTTTTGTATTTCTATTACTAATATTCACATAGGAAACAGATTTCCTCTTTAAACTCAAAGCAAAAGCCTACTTTACAAAATTTTGGAAGCTTGTTGCTTTTGTTGCTCTCTTTTTTTCTCCCTGATGTCAAAAATGGGGGGAGTGAGCTGGGTGCTGTGGCGCATGCCTGTAATCCCAGCACTTGGGAGGCTGAGGCAGGAGGATCTCGAGTTCAAAGCCAGCCTCAGCAATGGTGAGGCACTTAGAAACTCAGTGAGACCCTGTCTCTATATACAAAAAAGGGTTGGGGATGTAGCCCAGTGGTTGAGTGCCTCTGAGTTCAATCCCTGGTACCAAAAAAAAGGTGGGGGGAATAAGGTTTCTGTTTAAGACCCCCCCCCAAAAGGAGGTACATATGGAGCTTTGTTTTAATGGTTCCACATGGAATGCTGCTTTTTTTCTTTACCAGGACAATCAGTTAACATCACTTCCTTTGGACTTTGGAACTTGGACCAGCATGGTAGAATTGAATTTAGCCACCAATCAGCTCACAAAGATCCCTGAGGATGTATCTGGTCTTGTTTCTCTTGAGGTGAGTGAGTACTAATGAGCATTGAAAACTTTTCGGTCTCTTCCACAATTATCTCACTTAGTTTCAAGTTAAAATAAGCAATTTCTCTTTGAGTGAAGGTCATAATTTAAAATGATCATAATAAGAACTCTCTTAAACATATGACTCTGTTAGTATGATGAGACATTGGATTAATTAGTCTAGGTTCAATACTACTGACTAAAAACTGTACTGTTGTTTACCAAAATAATTATGGATAACTCAGGCATTTAGAACGTTTTACTCTGATTCTGGCCTAGTTGCCATCCTAAATCACTCTCCTGCTATTTGTTAGAAATCTAGTGTATTTTCATGTCTGTATGTTTAGTCCAGTTGTTTCTAGCTTCTAGAATTCCCTCTTCTCATCCTCTTTTTTCTTTCAAAATTCTTTCCCATGATTAAAGATCCATCTTATTGTCACCTCCTTAGTCGAGGATGATTGCTTCTTCCTCTGAGTCCCTAAAGTTTTCATCTTTCTTATTAGTGAAGCTTACTAAGAGTACAACACTGTTTTAAATTTTTTCCTGTGTCATGGTTTTTTTTTTTTTTAAATCTTGTTTAATTTAGTAAGATGAAATAGTATTATGTGGTTGAAAGCATGGGTGAAATAAGAGGGTATAAAAAATTAGCTAGAATCTTCTGAAGATCTTTCTTCTTAGTGTTTGTTCCACCATCCCCATTTCCATTACTGTCTCCTACTCCTCTGTTAGTTTATAATTTCTTTGAAAACAAGGACCATCTTCCTCAGCCTCCCCCTCCCCCAACTTCATTATCTTTTAGAATTCCTTGAAATGTAGTAAATACCATGAATAATAACTGCAGTGGGTTGATTGTCTGCCTTCCTTAAGTGATTGTTTGCAATAGGTGGTTTGTTAGACATTTGTAACTAATTTTTATTTTTGTAATTTAGTTATAATTACATTTCTTTTTTACTTTAAATTTGACATTTAAAAAATTTCCAATAACTAGTGGGCTTTAAAAATTTTTAGATTAGTAAATTAAATGTTATTTAATGAAATATTACCTACCCTTAATATCCACTGTTTGAAAAATTAGCTTTGCTTATAAATTTTTTAAAATATTTGTTTACTTTAGTTGTACACAATGCAATGCATTTATGTTTGCGAGGCAAGCACTCTGCCGCTGAGCCACAACCCCAGCCCTGCTTATAAATTTTAAGCCACACAATGGTAAATGTGTGTGTGTGTATAATTTCATTTCATGTGTTGTCAAACTGTCAATTATTTCTCTGTAGGTTCTGATATTATCAAACAATCTTCTGAAGAAGCTTCCCCATGGTCTTGGAAACCTTAGGAAGTTAAGAGAGTTGGATCTAGAGGAGAACAAATTAGAATCCTTGCCAAATGAAATTGCTTATCTTAAAGATTTACAGGTAAATCATGCCAGTGGTCTTATAATAGTATACTTATAGTTTTTGGAATTCACTTTTTTTAATTCTTGGCCATTTTCTAATTCTTGGACCAGATAGATAGTTCTGTTATAGAATTAGGGCTGAGTTTTATGTTCATGTAATCTGCTTTTGACCTCCTAACAAGTGATACTTTTTGAAAGAAAATCCTGTAACTTAGAGTCTCATCTGATTCAATTTCCCTATTTTATTCTTTTGTAGAGGTATTATTTTAAATTTACATCAGTTGTAGAAAATGTGTATATAACTGTTTTTATTGTTAATTTTTTAGAAATTAGTTTTGACAAACAACCAGTTGACCACTCTTCCCAGAGGCATTGGTCACCTTACCAATCTCACTCATCTAGGCCTTGGAGAGAACCTACTTACTCATCTTCCTGAGGAAATTGGTATGAACCCTATGGATTATTAACTCTACTAGTAATTTGCTGTTGTACTTTCAAACAGTATTTCAGATAAATCTGTTTTTGTAAGCTGAGGTTATATTAGGCTTTTGAGTTATTTATAAAGAGTACCAATGGTTAGTGTTAGTGGGTTGTTTGATGTTGATTTTTTTCCTCATGGGGTGTTAGGATTAATATTAAATTTGATAATGTTTTAGAACATCTCTATTTCCAATAGGTTTTATGTAATTTTAGTTTAGCAGAATTATTTTGTTTTTTCTAAATTTGAAAAAATCCCACAGACTTGAGTCAAATTAGTAATTCTTTTTTTTTTTTTTAAATATTTATTTATTTGCTTTAGTCATACACAATGCAGTGTTTACATGGTGCTGAGAATCGAACCCCGGCCGCACACGTACTAGGCGAACGCTCTACCGCTGAGCCCAAATTAGTAATTCTTATACCAAAAGAATATTTCTTTATGGAGCTTTAGGATTAACATTAATATTTGATTAATATCAATATTTGGGTGTATTTTAGCATTTTGTCAAATCTTTTTATATCCACTATTTCATATATTCATCATGACCATCTTGAATATTTTATAGTGCAAGTTTTACACAGAGCTAATTAAGATAACCTAGTAAATAACTGAGTTCTTAATAATTCTATGTATATTGTTCTGCCTTCTATAGTGTATTGTACCAGAAGCGTTTTAGATTAGTAGTTAATGGTTTGGGAGATGATAGGCAATTTAAAATCTGATTCTGGTACTTCTTGGTTTTGTGACTTTGGATAATCTACACAAACTCTCAAAGCCTCAATCTTCTTGCCTGTAAAATAAAGGGTAGTCCTAAAGATGAGTAATATTTCATGTGTAAAGAAATCCATTACCTGCTAGCAGTTACTTTTACTGCTTTTCTATTAAATAATTACTGTGAATCCATATTTTGATGTTTAAAGTTGAAAACACACGAGGCAACTTTCTATTTAAATTTCTAGTATTTTTACTCAGCTAGCCTCATTTAATTGGTTAAGAAGTTTGCCTAGAAAGTATGAATGAAAGACTGCATGAATTTATTTTGGTTTACTGTCAAATATGTGGTAACTTTCTTCATGAAAGATCTATATCAAGTAACAAAAACCAAAATGTTTTATGAGAAATGAATAATAATTTCTCAATGTATTATGAGAAATTATGTAATCACAATTCGGTTATAGACAATGTTATAGACACTGAATATATAATACTCTTTTCTAGAGTTTAATACACACATACACACACACAAATGCCAAGCTGTCTTAAAGAGATTCTCTAGAGCTAGAGCATTTTCAAAATCTAAGCTTAAAAAAAACCAACCAACCATAAAAGAGGAGGTTCTGATTACATTGGTATATGGGGTGTGACCTGGTCATCAGGGTTTTAAAAAATCTCCCCAGCTGATTTGAATATGCAATGAAGTTTGAGATCCATGGTTCTTAAGAGTTTTAAAACTAAGAGTAGGAAATATGTATTATATGTAATGCCTAGGATGTTCTCACTTGAACTTTTTGATAGAAATTAATTTTGTTTTAAGTGATCTTTTTTTTTTTTTTTTTTTTTTTTTTTTTTTAAACAGGTACACTGGAAAACCTAGAAGAACTGTATTTGAATGACAACCCTAACCTACATAGCCTTCCCTTTGAGCTGGCTCTCTGCAGCAAGCTTTCAATCATGAGTATTGAGAACTGTCCACTCAGTCACCTTCCACCTCAAATTGTTGCTGGGGGACCTTCTTTCATCATTCAGTTCTTAAAAATGCAGGGTCCATATCGTGCCATGGTCTGATACAAATCTGCTGGTCCCACACACTGTTCAAAATAGACTGCCATTAATGTTTCATATCTATATCTGTATCTATTTATGTAGATATTGATATATATGGCAGATTTATAAAGACTGCATTATGTGTTTCTGCTAATAGAGGAATTATAGCCATTTAGATTTTTTTTAAATTCTGTACAAAAGGCTTATAAGTTTTCTTTGCTGAAATTGATTGATGTTTTTCTGTTGTGTAATCTGATATGCCAGTTTGCTTAAAAATTTGCCAAGAAATTATGAAGTTATTAAATTTAAGGGACAGGAGTAGTATACTTAGCTATGTTTCTCTTAGGAAAAATAATGGGCAAACGATTTTGTTGCAACTTTTCATATGCATTTTCCCATTACCAATACTTTATAGTATGATAGGCCCTGAAGGTAGAATTTTTCTTTAACTTATTTTGAAATTTGAGATTTAAATTTTTATATATTGTTTACAGGCAGAGTAAATCACTGGATTTTTTTTGTTGTTGTTTTGATTTGCTCTGTTATAATCAGTCAAATATAGTTTTTTATTCTGTTAAAGAATTTGCATCAGCTAGTATAAATATTGATATTTGCTCGTTGAAACAACTGGCAAAGTGAAAATATACAAAGATCTATAATTCCTTTAATTTTGCTTCTCTTACGAGTTTGTGAAGCAAAATATCAATGAGTCTTTGAGTAAGGGGAGGATCTTGAGACCTTTCCTGTTATAAATATGTTTTCTTAAGTTTAGGGGAACAGATATTTGTAGTGAAAAGGAGTTTTTTGTTTTTGGGTTTTTTTTTTTTTTTTTTTTTTTTTTTTTTTTTTAATTCCTAAAAGTCGCAGATCCATAAAAACTAACAGAAAAAATTGGCAAATAAATTAATTACACATAAACACATTCTATATATGTATATACAATGCTATATAGATATGTATTTATTATATCATAAACTACAATAGGTAACTTTAAGGATTTCTCCCTATCCTTGTACAATGAAATGAATGTCTTTCTTTGAAAACTGCAATATATGTACGTTTCAAGGTTATTTAACAGTGTACTATGGTTTTATATCTTGACTTGCCTTGTACATCTTTCAGTTCTAAAATATCTGTCTAAGCACAATATCTTCACACTGTGCTGTATTGCTGCTGAACTAAATGCACTTTTCCCCATATGTGGGGCACTGGCTTCAAACAATTCAGTTCAGTACCATTACTTTTAATCTCATCTTTTCTTTCTTGATAGTTGGTAATACGGTTTGGAAAAGAGGAATATCACACAGAAGCCATTGGTAGCTCCATGGAAGTTATGTAGATGTGCGTGTACTATTTGATATATTTTCTTTTGCTTTACTGCCTTTAAGATTAGCAGAATTGTAAATGTGTGCCCCTTATGTAGTACTCTTAACTTTGGGTAGTATTGGTCCAAGTCAGTTTAATTGAGGAAACTCACAAACTAAGTGCATTCTAGGTATCATCCTGAAAAAACACTTCCAATATAATGAATAACTATTATATGATTACATTGCTGCTTTGTCCCCCCCCCCCCCCCCATTTAGGTAGACTTTGTGTTCCAAACAAAAACAATTTTTTTTTTTTAAACTATGATATTAAGAGATTTGGGCTGTTTTGCTGTTTACTGGCACTCAAATTCAGGACTAGGTTTGAGGTCAAACCTATGTTAATAATTGACAATTTTATAAGGAACAACTAAGAAATGGAAGGCAGGTGAAGATATAAAACCCTAGAATGCTTAAATGTGCTGTAAAACTATTGTAGATGTCACTGGATTTTACAAAGTAATATCCTTTCTCCTTTTTTCCATCTACTGTGGCTTTTCAGTTAAAATTTTGTTTATAAAAGGAATTTGTTTATTACAGCTCTACCTAGAGCTTGTGTGTATGTGTGGTTTTTTAAAATTTCATATTCAAGTATGTTTATATATTAGAGTGATGGAACTTGAACTTTAAAGGTAGTAACCTAATGTCTTTTCTTGGAAAAATATGGTTATTGTTTCTCATAATGAAGTAGTTATAATTTTAAGGCATTTTGGTTCCCACACCTTTGTTTATGTTAGTCTATAATAGAAGTGCAAAATTATCCCAATCTTACATGTAGAAGTGGTGTTACATGTAAATAGTAGGAGATATTTTTTTAAAAAATTAAGACACATAAAACATGTCTTCTATGGATGCCACCTTGTAAGAGCCCATTAATTTCATTACTTCTACTAAGAAACTAGAATGGATTTTTAGGATGTCATTTGCAAAATCAAGATATTCAGTATTTATAGTTTGAAAATAATAAGGGATGTTATTGAATGACTACATACGAGCTAATATTTTTTCCTGGAATTGCAATGGGACTAATTGGCATATCTAAAAATTATACTTTCTTTTTAAGGAAATTATGTTTAGTCTCTGATGCTTAGTGAATAAGATGGTCAGAGAATTGTAAAACTGCTGATCTAAGTGTTGCTCATTGCTAATCTGTAGCAGTGAAACGGAATAGTGATATCAAATAGTCGTCCTTTTGTGGGAAGTTAGTACTTTTTAAAATTCCAGATGATTATTTCATACAGAAAGAAGGTGGAGATGCTAAATAATTGATGGACTTGATGGATACTAATGAAAACACTAGATGATAGAAAGTGTCAGAGGTGAAAATGCATAAAATGTTAATTTGTTACATATATTAAAAGGTGGGTGATATAATTGGAATGAGTTCTAAAATCTATAATTGCTCATTTCTAATTTATCTTGTAGAATCTGTAATTTAAAAAAGATAAACTCTTCTGCATCAGGTTATCTAGTTTTTCTGTGATAATTTTTGTTCTAATCTTTTGTTTTTCATCTGTTATTTCTAAGCCATGTATATTAGAATCTAAGTTTTAGCTTATAGAATTCAAGAATTCAGCATGGCTTCCCACCCCACCCCCTTAATCAGTAAGAATGGGTAGTAAGTAAGTGTAATAAAATGGAACACTTTTGAAGTGGAAAAGGAGAAGGGGTACTATCAGTAGTTATTTTGGGCCAATAGTCATGTTTCAGAACAAATCAGGATATATGGTTATTCTTATATGATTAAAATTAGATGAAAGCAAATAATATAATCCAAAAGAAATGGAATGAACTCCTAAAATCTACCAATATTAAATATAAAGAATAACTCTTGAGGAAAGGTCTCCTTCTGCCTGCACCAGAAGAAAGATAGCATACTAACTATCTTAGCTAAAACCTCTCTCTGGCTTTATTCTTTTGATTGATTCGTTAGCTTCACAAGTCATTTGGACAATTGGAAAAAGCATGACAATCTAGTGTCTGAGAATTTGAATATGTATAAGTAGTGATTAATTTGGTATCTTGAATGTTTAGAAAATATGAGAATGTTTTATAAAATAGATATCAGTACTGTTATTAAATAGAATGCCTTTTGGTAACACTAAATCTGAGGAAATATTTCTGGGTTTATTCTTAACTTTGAAAATATGTTAAAAATAAAAAGGGTTGTTTTGGTTTTCATTTTAAAAACTGGAATTGGTTGTCATTACCCTTAAATACTTTCTTTTTGTATACACTTGTTCATTAGCCCACTGATATATTATACATTCTAAATATAAACTGCTTTGAGTATAAATACCTGTTTGTGATCAAGACTTTAATTAGATAGTAGTTTATACTATTTTCAGACTAAGAACATTCTCAAGTTTGGTAGGAGAAAGTCTCCTCCACAGTTGTAATAGTTGGGACAGGGCTGTTGTGTGACAGATTCTATAGTTTATGCAATGTACAGCAACATGACATGTTGGGGGAAATATTTATTCTTAGATTTGTATATTGTGACAGTATTTTAGTAGATGTCAGTATAGTTCCTTCTTCTAACAAAATCAGTATGTTACATCAAATTTCTGACCAATACAAGGAGAGGGTCTTGAGAACCAAGTCCCAACACACATGCAGTTGCACCGTGGTCCTAGTTTGTTGACAAGAGATTCAGTCTTTGTGCAAATTATTAAAGATCTATTCTAACAATTCTGATAGCCAATGGAATAATATTTAAATGGTGATATAAGCATTTTACATATTATAAGTACTCCTATAAATCATCTTATTGGAAAATCTGATTTGAGTTATGGGTGTTTATCAGTAACCATCAAATTTTCTTTTATCTAAGTTACATTTTTTTATGAGTTTTTTTTTTTTTTTTTTTTTTTTTTTGGTACCTGGGATTGAACTCGGGGACACTCGACCACTGGGCCACATCCCCAGCCCTTTTTTGTATTTTATTAGAGACAGGGTGTCACTGCGTTGCTAAGTGCCTCGCCATTGCTGAGGCTGGCTTTGAACTCATGATTCTCCTGCCTCAGCCTCCCAAGTGCTGGGATTACAGGCGTGCGCCAACCGCGCCCAGCATATTTAAGTTACATTTTATCATTACTGGTGTCATTTTATGTGGAGAATTTAACCTTTTAGTGGTATGATGAAGCTTAATACATAAGTGGCATTTGGATAAGCCATCATACCATCTTCTTTTCATGATTTTGAAGAAATTATTCAATAAATCTACCCATCTAGCTAGTTCTTAAAACCTGTCATCCACTACTAAGAAGAATGTTTTATGTTTATTTATTTTAATATTAGTCTAATAGAAAAGTACACTAGTATGTAATTTTTCCTCATTTACTGTTTTTCTCCCACTTTAAAACTAATTTTTCACGTAGTTTGAAAACTTGTTAAATAAGAACACAAAGTATTCACAGTTTGAATTTTTCTCTAGTAAAGATCAGGTTTTCACTGTCTAACGGGGTTTGTACTGTGTTAAATAAATACATAACTATTCTGAATTATGATTCAAGGCTAAAAAGTTATAAACAGCCTTTAAATAATATACTTCTAACCTGAGTTATGTTATTGTTTTGACTATATACAATTATTTTTGGTAAGTATATTAATTTATTTGTAAATGCTCTGCCAGTGAGCCTTTTAAAAATAATTTTAATGACATGTAACTGAAGTTGGACATGAAATCAATTTTCGTAGTGTCATGAAACCACAAATATGTGGAACAGAGAAGTTACTTTTCATAACCATTTAATCTTCAGGAAATTTTGAAACAGTAAATGATATGCATTAAGGTATACAAAAATAGGTGCATGAAAATGTGGAACAAAGTATATGATTAAGTAGTGTCCTTCAATATAGCTGCTTATTGTTTATATTTGCTATTTATAAAACCCCAAATTACAGGGATTGGGGAGTTTTTTTTTTTTTTTTTTTTTTAACTATTAAATCTGGGAATGAAGTCTGTCCTATTATGGAAATACAGAATTATTAGAAATAATTTCCCCTTTCTTATGCTAATAGTATTGTCTTGTTGTGCTAATAGTATTCTCTCATGTTCCCCATGTGCCATAAAGAAAATGCTTGCTTTGGGGCATGTTTGTAACCTTTCATAGGAAAGTTGGCTCTGACTTGGCTGTTTTAAGATGTCGTGGTACCCAATGGTTGAAATTGAGTGTGTATGTGTGGTGGGGAGAGGTTGTAATACTGACTTATAAAATTTTAAAAAATATTTCATAAGAACAAAAGCTCTGAAATTAAAGGAGATCTTATGCAATGGGAACTATTTAATTGACTGGAGTAATTTGACTAAGGAAGATGAATATTCTTGGTGAAACTAGAATTGAAGACAAAACTCAATTTCTGTTTCTGCTGGTTGAGGGGGACTGCATAAGCTGCAGGCCTCCACAGCTGAAAAAATCAATTTTAGTGTTATCAGCTAATCAAGGCAGGGGATGCCTGTGGGTGTCAGCTCCAAGGAAAAGCCAGATTCTTTTCCACTACTATGACCCTAACAGCTCACTGTCGATTTCTTTTTGTGTTCTTGTCTCACAAATTCAAGAATGAAATCCATAGATGACAACAGAAGGCAAGAATAAGGTATTGGATTTATGTAAGTGAGAAGAAAACTTCTGCAAAGGCGAGAGGGGACCTGATAGCAGGTTACCATTTAAATGTACTAGTCTAGGGGTTTATATAGCTTCTGGGCAGGGATTTTTCTCAAAATCTATACTGAACAGGTATTGGAAAAGTGCCAAAGCTATTGGTTAGCTCTTGCAACTGTGACCTTTAATCGGGTCTCTCCTGCCTCCCTGTTCCCATCTCAAAGGGACAAAGGAATTGGTTGAAATGATTAGAATGTTTCTACAGGTTAACTTCTTGGAGTGGCCTTCCCATTTTAAAAAAAAAAAAAAAAAAAAAAAAAAAAAAACACTTGGTACCCATTAACTGTCCTATTATTATTGTCCTATGCACAATGTGATGAATGAAATGTTATCTTTCCTCTTAGGGTTTTTGATTTTTTTTTTTTTTTTTTGAAACCACTCATTACTTTGAAGAGAATGGATTAAAGGGCATTAAAATTAGAAACCTATAAGCTAATGGGAGGTTGTTAGGAATAATCCATATGAGAGACAACAATGGTGTTGGTTAGGATTATAGCAGTGGAAATGGAGAGAAAATTTTAAGGGCACTTTAGGAAGAAATATTAGAGTTCATAATTGATAAGGTAAGACTAAAAGATAACTCTCAGAAATATAGTCTAAGCTTCTGATTATATTCACTAAACTGATGCATTTTGGAAGAAGACAGTTCTCTGAGCTTGAGAGCAAGAAGAGGATTTGTTCTAGTGCTAGTGGGAGGTCCAGTGGAGATGTCAAGTAAGCAATTGAATCCTTCACTCATGCTGAGAAAAACCTGAAAATCACATGATCCTAGTGTAAAGATGATTGAAGCAAGGACTCCATCATGAGATAGTGTAGAGTGGGAACAGGAGGAATCCTGGTGAACTTGAACATTTAGTTTTTGTATAGATAAGGGAGCAGCTTGTGAAATCTGAAAAGTATCTAAAACAGAGGTAGGGAACTTTTATTTCCCCCACAGAATTGGCATGGAGGGTGCCAGGTGGAGAATGTTATAGGCAGCTCTTCATTGTCTTTCCAGTAATCTTATTTAAATTTGTTCTTATTTAAATTTGATTCCTGTAAATTTCTAGAAATGTCTTCTAAGGATTGAACTTAGTGTGTGTGTGTGTGTGTGTGTGTGTGTTTTCAAACTTATTGCAATTTTCCAGATTCTGACTATTTAATCAACTAGTTGATGTCTTTTCCCCTTAAGTTTTGCTATCTAACTCTAACTTTACTGTGTAATTAATAGATTAGGTTTGTAATAATTAGGTCTATGCATTTACTTATCTTTGCTCCAGACTGACTTAATCTGGTCTATCATGTCTTTAGCCTTGTAGGCAAAATTCAGGCAAAGGAACAGAATGCCTGAGATTGGGAGGGGTTCTAAAATATACACACAAAATATTTGGACTTAAATTAAATATTTTTATGATGGTTTTAAGCAATCAGATTATTGGATCTTTATCTTAAGTTTATGGTAGATTGTTGAGTCAAGCTTTTTTTTTTTTTTTTTTTAAACTAGAGTTTTTAAGATCTGGGTAACCCTAAGTGCCTGTTATCTAATAGCAGATATATTATAAATACTACCTTCAAAAGGCATTATGACCATCCAAATCTTTTTAAAGGTTTTATTTGAATAACTACTGTTACTTTAAATTTTCCAGCTTGGTGATAAGAATCTGGATGTTTGGATGTATTTAAAGTTCAGATTTTATCACATTGAAAGTAAGTTAGAAAACCCAATTTTAGTGTAATTTATTTCCTTGAAAGAGGAGGGGAGGGGTTCAGTGCTCAGTTTTTAAGAATCTTAATAGCCATATTTCTTAGGACAAGTGTCAGTGTTTGGGATCAGCCTTTTAATTTCTGAACTGTGAATATCTGCCTTAGTGTATGATTGTGATTATGTTTGAATATATGAGTAAGGGAGAGAAGGTCAAAGCATAAAAGGTGAAGAAGTAAGTGAAGTATTTTTGTTCCAACTCAGGTCAAAAAGTTTTCTAAGCCAGGCTCAGTGGTGCGCCTGTAATTGCAGCGGCTTGGGAGTCTGAGGCGGGAGGATCTCGAGTTCAAAGCCAGCCTCAGCAACTTAGCAAGGCCCTAAGCAACTTAGACTCTGTCTAAATAAAATACAAAAAAAAAAAGTTGGGGTGGGGGCTGGGGATCTGACTCAGTGGTTGAGTGCCCCTGAATTCAATCCCTAGTACAAAAAAAAAAAATTTTTTTTCTTTCCTCATTTGGGAATTATATTTTATTGAATATTATTTACTATAAATTCTACGTATTTTAATTGGTGCTATTCCTTGGTGCAAAATTGTGTGCTTTGTGTCCTTTATTGTCAAACAAATGCTACAAACAAATTTTTGCTCTTAGGCTACAATCTAATGAAGTTCT
The DNA here is from genome assembly GCA_025594165.1 of Tamias sibiricus. NCBI lineage: Eukaryota > Metazoa > Chordata > Mammalia > Rodentia > Sciuridae > Tamias > Tamias sibiricus. Next base: position 154,491,069 of record CM046663.1, read on the forward strand.
CATCTACTTTGAGCAAGATATCTATTTTGACCATTGTAAGGATATCCAATTTCATTCACAGTTCAGTTCTTCTAATCTCCTAAGCACCTCCTGTAACTGCTGAACCTTCTTGAAACAATTGAGAAGATTTGGTTGACTTTTAAAAAGTACTAATGTACGTTGATTTTTAGAGAATAAAATATTAACAAAAAATTATGGATTAGTCTGGATTTGGGATAATTACTGTTTTCCAAAATGGAGACTTTTCTTTTGGTGAGCATTGACAGATACAAATAATAAATTCACACAATTTTCTTTTGATGTCACCAAGATGACACAGCCAAGAATTCTTCCAAGTAACTGTTTGGATTGCAGATGGGGACTAAACATTTTTGGTTTTGTGCAGTACACATTATCATGTTACTTTTCCCAGGGTATGGTTAGTGTTACCACATTCATTAGTTGTTTGTATAGATATCGGAGAATTTTGGCTTGATTTTTTTTTTTATTTTACATATACATTTACATATATAAACACATTCTGGTTCAGTTACTACTCTTCATGGAGGTTACAGTTTTAGTACATTTGAATGCCATTTAGTAAATACCAGCTTTAAAAATAACAGTGGTGCAAACAGTTCTTCCAAAGGGAGCCTTCAAACAAGTTTGAGTTCATTGAGTTTGTTTTACCTACCTACCTCAGCAGTAATTTTTATAGTTTATAGCTTTTCTCTATTTGTCTTAAGAGGAAGGTTTTTTTTTTTTTTTTTTTTTTTTGGTCTTTGGTACTAGGGGTTAAACCCAGGGGCACTTTTATCACTGAGCCACATTCACAGCATTTTTATTTTTTGAGATAGAATCTTGCTAGGTTGCATGGAGCCTCCCTGAATTGCTGAGGCTGGCCTCAAACTCGCAATCCTCCTGCTTCAGCCTCCGAGCCACTGGGATTACAGGCATGTACCACTGTATATGGCTGAAGATAAGTTTGTTTTCACAGTTTGGGTTGTGCTAAGATGTTTTGTCTTATAAAGTATTCATCTGTAGGAAACAACTAAGTAATTTGATTTTTCCAATTCCTTGTTTTCAAAGTCAGTCTGACTCAAATACATTTATTTTCAAGATGAAGAAATACCCAGGGAAAGTGAATGAGTTATACATGTAGTATCATGTCACTGAAGTTGGAACCTGGGATTTGGGCTCCTTAACCAGCATTCTTACTCTACTCTTGTGCTTCCCCATCTAAACTTCATTGCCCTGGTTGAAATAGGCTAGCCTGGTGAAAGCTGAGGAGAAAGCCGAATCAACAATTTGACAAACCATATATTATAACGACCATAAATTGAATAGTTTCACACTTCTCATCCTTTAAAACCAGTTATTGAAGACAATCTCTAGGATGCAGTCGTCTGCTAACAAACTATCAAAATACGTAAAGCAAAACCTGAATTGCACAGAGAAATAGATCAATTCACTATTTTAGATGAGACTTTCAACACTCCTCTATCAGAAATAGATCCAGAACTGAAAAATCTGGACATAATTGTGTCCAACACAACCATTAATCAACTGTATGCAATTGACATCACTCAATGGCATAATATGCATTATTTTCAAGTTCACGGGAACATTTATAGACCACATTCTGGGCCATAAAACATTAAAAGAATATAAATCATAAATGGTGTCAGACCACAAAGAAATTAAGAAATGACAGCTGGAAAATCCTAAAATACTGAAGATTAACATTTTGACCCATGTGCTTTTGAATATTCAAAAAAGCTTGAACTAAATGAAAAACGGCATATCAAATTTGGTGGGGTAAAGTGAAAGCCATGCCTACAGGGAAATTTATAGCATTGTGTGCATATATCAAAGAAGGATCTAAAATCAATTTAAGGTTCTGCCTTAGGAAATAAATTTAATACAAAATAAGTAAAAATCAATGAAATTGAAAACATTGGAAATTGGGAATATCTGAGACTCAAAACTAATAAAACTGATAATCTTCTAGCCATGCTAAGCAGGGGAAAGAGAAGACCAAATAACTCATCAGAAGTGAAAGAGGCGCATTCACTACAGCTCCTGTGGATATTAAAAGCATAAACATGGCATGAAAACCCCAATGCCCACAAAGTTGATAGCCTAGATCAAATGGCCCAATTCCTTGAAAAATACAATATGTGAAACTGACAGGAAATGGACTATATAAATTGGTTTATATTAAAGGCTGAATAACCCATGAATTCACCAGTAAATTCTTTGAAACATTTACAGTGGAGGTGGGGGGTGGGGGCAGGCTCCTTAAATGTTCCTTATTATCTGTTCCAGTAAATAGAAACAGAAAATATTTCCTCTGGGAGGCCAGTTACCCTAATCCCAAGATCAGACAAAAGCATTACAACAATAACAAAATTACAGATCTCAAAAGACTGATGCAAAAATCCTCAACAAAATATTAGCAAATTAAGTCCAACAATGAATAAAAACAATTATACAACATACCAAGCAATATTTATGCCAGATATGCAAGGCGTTTTCAGCATTAAAAAATCACGTAATCCGGGGCTGGGCTTGTGGCTCAGCCGGAGTGCACTCTCCTGGCACTTGCATGGCCCTGGGTTCAATCCTCAGCACCACGTAAAAATAAAGGTATTGTGTCCAACTACAACTAAAAAGTATTTTAAAAAATCATGTAATCCATTACATTAACAGATTAAGAAGAAAAATCACCTCCATAGATAAAAGGATTTGAAGTCCAACACCTCTTCATGATAACTTGTAGCAAATTAAGCATAGAGTAGTATTTCTCAACTTGAAAAAAAAAAAAAAAAAAAACATGCAAAAATGTTTGGCTACATCATCCTTAATAGAAACTTGATGCTTTCCTGCTAAGACCAAAAACAAGGATGTCATGGATAAATGGTTATAGCAAAGTTGTATAATACAATATAGACAAAGTCAATTTGCTTTCTTATATACTAGCAAAGAACAGTTGGAATTTGAAACTTTAAACAATACCATTTACAGATTTAGTTGTTTGGTTGGTTTTTTGGGTATTTTTTTTTTTTTTTCGAGTTCTTTATATATCCTGGAGATTAGTGCTCAATATGTGCATGTGGTAAAAATTTGCTCCCATACTGCAGGCTCTTTCTTCACCTCAGTGATTGTTTCTTTTGCTGAGAAGGAGCTTTTTGGTTTGAGCCCATCCCATTTATTGATTCTTGATTTTATTTCTTGTGCTTTAGAAGTCTTGTTAAGGAAGTTGGGGCCTAATTTGATGTGATGAAGATTTGGGCCTACTTTTTCTCTATTAGGCACAGGGTCTCTGGTCTAATTCCTAGGTCCTTGATCCACTTTGAGTTGAGTTTTGTGCATGGTGAGAGAGAGGGGTTTAGTTTCATTTTGCTGCGTATGGATTTCCAGTTTTCCCAGCACCATTGAAGGAGGCTATCTTTTCTCCAATATATGTTTTTGGCACCTTTGTTTAGTATGGAGATAACTGAATTCATGTGGGTTGGTCTCTAGTGTCTTCTATTCTGTACCATTGGTCTACATAGTCTGTTTTGATGCCAATACCATGCTGTTTTTGTTGTTATTGCTCTGTAGTATAGTTTAAGGTCTGGTATTGTGATGCCTCCTGCTTCACTTTTCTCACTAAGGATTGCTTTGGCTATTCTGGGTCTCTTATTTTTCCAAATGAATTTCATGATTGCTTTATCTAGTTCTATGAAGAATGTCATTGGGATTTTAATAGGCATTGCATTAAATTTATAAAACTTCTCAGATGAAGATAATACAAGTGATCAACACATATATGAAAAAGTGTTCAACATCTTTAGTAATTAGAGAAATGCAAATCAAAACTAAGATTTCACCTCACCCCAGTCAGAATGGCAGTTATCAAGAATACAAGCAATAATAAGTGTTGGTGAGGATGTGGGGGAAAATGTACACTCATACATTGCTGCTAACACTGAAAATTGGTGCAACCACTCTGGAAACAGTGTGAAGATTCCTCAGAAAACTTGGAAAGGAACCACCATTTGACCCAGCTATCCCACTCCTTGGTCTATACCCAAAGGACTTAAAATCAGCATTCTATAATGACATAACCACACCAATGTTTATAGCAGCTGAATTCACAATGGCTAAACTGTGGAACCAACTTAGATGCCCATCAATAGATGAATGGATAAAGAAACTGTGGTATATATACACAATGGAATATTACTCAGCATTAAGAGAGAATAAAATTATGGCATTTGCAGGTAAATGGATGGAGTTGGAGAATATTATGCTAAGTGATGTAAGCCAATCCCCAAAAACTAAAGGCTGAGTGTTTTCTCTGATTAGTGGATGCTGATCTATAATGGTAGGGGTGGGGGAAGCATGGGAAGAATGGAGGAATTTTGGATTGGGCATAGGGGGTAGTGGGGAGGGATTATGGGGGTAGAAAGATGGTGGAATGAGATGGACATCATTACCCTAGGGGATGGTGTGTGTCTACACCATGTACAACCAGAAGATTGAAATGTTGTGCTCCATTTGTGTACGATGAATTGAAATGCATTCTGCTGTCTTGTATAACTAAGTAGAACAAACTTTAAAATGTTAAAAAAAAATACCATTTATATTAGGACCCCCACCCCAAATGAAATTCATGGATACTTATTAATCTAACAATACGTTCAAGATCTATATGAGGAAAAACACAGGTACCTGATGGGAGAAATTAAATAAATGGAGAGCTCTCCCATGCTTGTGGATAGACAAATTTTTCACAATTTATAGGTTCATCCCAATCCCAGTCAAAATCCCAGAGTGTCATTTTGTTGACTTTGATGAACAGACACTAAAATCTGTTATGAAGAAGCAAAAGAACTGAAATACACAATATTGAAGGAGAAGTCACAGGACTGATACTTACCCAACGTAAAGACTCATTATAAAACAACAGTAATTAGATAATACGGTATTACTGAAAGAATGAACAAATAGATCAATGTAACAGTGTAGTGAGCCCTAAAAGAAACCCACACAAATATACACTTGATATATCACCAAGAAGCAGAAGCCATTCAGTGGAGGTGAGGATAGTCTTTTTGACAAATGGTAGGGAAAACAGCATCTGTATGCAAAAGTAAAATTGAATCAGAATCTTAAAATTTTCACAAATTAAATCAAAATGGACCATACACCTACATGTAAACTGCAAAACTATAAAAACTCTTACAAGGCATCCTAAAAGAAAGTCTAGATGGCTTTAGGTCTGGCAGTGACTCTTTAGATACAATACCAAGGACACACTCCATGAAAGAAACAGTTAAATTGGATTTCACTAAAACCCAAATTTTCTCCTCTGCAAAAGAAACTCAGTGGAATAAGAAGACAAATCATGGACTGGAAGAAAATATTTGCAAAAGGCTTCTCTGATAAAGGACTCCTCTACCAAAAAAAAAAAAAAAAAAAAAAAAAAAAAACACAAAGAACTCTTAAAATTCAACACAAGGAAGGGAACAATGAAATTAAAATGGGCAAAAGGTTTAAGCCAACACTTCACCAAGAAGAAATACAGATGATAAACTTCTCGATAGATGGTTATCATCATCATTAGGGAATTGGAAATTAATGAGAGAGTACTGCATATCTATTAAAATGCCTCAAATCCAAAACTTCAATAACACCAAAAGCCTGTGAGAACATGGAGTCCTAGAAAGTCTCATACATTGTGGTGGGAATGAAAAAAAATGGTATAGCCACACTAGAAGACAATTTGGTAGTTTCTTACAAAATGAAGCATATTCTTACCATTTGATTACACTTAGGTATTTATCCAAATGAGTTGAACACTAACTTCCACACAAAACCCAGCATTTAGATGTTTTGGGCAGCTTTATTCATAATTGCCTAACTTGTAAGCAACCAACATGTCTTTCTATAGGTGAGTGGATAAACTGTGGTATGTCCAAACAATTAATTATTCTCGAGCACAAAAATACACTATATATATGGAAGAGTGGCAAACACTGTCAGCTCCATCCAAATGCCTGTGGGTCCCTTTATCATTTTCATACATGCTGATTGCCTCTCAGGAAATATTTGAGAGATTTCTACACAAAAGTACACTATCACAGACAGATATAAAATAATTAAATGCTTATAACAGTGAAGAAGCCAATCTGAAAATGCTACATACTATGATTCCAACGACATAACGTTCTGCAGAAAGCAAATCTATGAAGATAGTAAGTTCAGAGGTTACCAGGAGTAAGAAGGTGGGAGAGGGGTGAAGTAGGGGAGGACAAAGGGTTTTTTAGTGCAGTGTAGCTATTCTGCATAATGTGATCATGGACACATGTCGTCATCCATTTGTTAAAACGCATAGAATATACCACACCAAAAGTGAACCTTAATGTTAACCATGGTCTTTAGATGCTAAAGATGCATCAGTGTTGGTTCATCAATTGTAATAAAGGTACCACTCTGGTATATATGATGTGGATGATCAGGAAGGCTATAGGGATGTATGGGGCAGAGTGCACGGGAAACCTCTGTGCTTTCTGCTCAACTTGAATCTAAAACTGTTGTAAATTACTAAAGTCCATCAAAAAAGAAGCAGCAGGGGCCAGGGTTGTGGCTCAGTGGTAGAGTGCTTGCTTAGCATGCGTGAGGCACTGGGTTGAATCCCTGGCACTGCATAAAAAACAAGATAAAGGTATTTTTAAAAAAGCATCAGATGTCACGATTTCAAATAGGGTGATCCAGGTAAACCTGGCTAAGAAGATGTCATTTGAGTCAGGTCTTACAAATTAAGTTTAGCCATATCTAGAGGAAGGGCATTTCAGGCAGAATAGCTGATATTTAAGGGGAAATGAAACCTGTGTGGCTGGAGCTGAGCAAGCAAGTTGGTTATTAGTAGATAAAATAGTCAGAGATCTGGAGGAAGAGGAAGAGCAGATTATGTGGCTTTGTGAGTCATTGAAGGACGGTACTTACATCTGAATGAATAACTTGAGATGTTGTTCTGCCACTACTAGCTATATGAGTTTGGATAAGTTATTTTTACCTATTTCTGCTTCAGATTTACTCATATCTAAGATGGGGAAGAAATAGTACCTATTAATGTTAGAATTAAATAAGTTTGTATATGTAAATCACATAGAATAAACTATTCATCATTTCGAGCAGAAGAATGATATTTGATGATGTATTTAAAATATAGCTGCTGTGTTGAGAATATGTGAGGGAATTATGGTACATTCATTACCAAAGGGAATGCAAATCTGTACAGCTTCTGTAGAGGGCAATTTAGCAATTTTAATAGAACCATACTCTTCAGCTCAGCAGTTCTGCTTCTAATAATTTACCCTGAAGATATATCTCCAGCGATATGAGACTATATATGCATAAAATTATTCATTGCAGCATTATTTATAATTACAAAATATTGGAAACTAGTTTCCCAAGCACAGGAGGTTGGTTGAATAAGCCATGATATGTACAATGGAATACTGTGCAACTATAAAAATTATATGAAGAGAAGGTCTTTTACAAATAGATATAAAATTATCTCCAGGAGACTACAAGTAGGGCTGGGATTGTGGCTCAGCGGTAGAGCGCTCGCCTAGCACATGCGCAGCCCAGGTTCGATTCTCAGCACCACGTAAAACTAAAAACATATTGTATACAACTAAAGCAAATAAATAAATATTAAAAAAAAGAAAGAAAAAAAGTTGCAGGTCACTATCCCTGATGAGCAAAAATCCTCAACAAAATACCAGCTAACCAAATGGAATAGCATATTAAAAGGATTATTAATCATTATCAAATGGTGTTTATCCTAGGATATAAGAAAAGTTCAACATAAACAAGTGAATAAACATACAGATCAAAGGATAAAAATTCTATGATGATTTTAGCTATGCTGAAAAATCCTTTGACTAAAATCAACATTCTTTCATAATAAAAATTAATAACAAATTAGGAATATAATGAATGTATCTCAACATAACAAAGGCTATATTTGATGTTATGGTTTAGATATGAGGTGTTTCCCAAAAGCTCTTGTGTGAGACAACACAAGAAAGTTTAGAGGTGAAATGATTGGGTTATGAGAATCTTAACCAGTGTATTAATACTTTGATAGGGATCAACTGGGTGGTAACTGTAGGTAGATAGGGTATGGCTGAGGAGTCTCTCTCTCTCTCTCTCTCTCTCTCACACACACACACACACACACACACACACACTCCTCCCCCCCTCTACCTCCTCTGTCCTCTATCCTTTCTCCTCTGTCTCCTTCCTGGGTGCCATATCTTGAATTGCTTTTCTCCCCACATTCTTCTGCCATGGTGCTCTGCCTCACCTTGAGCTCAGAGCAATGGAGTTGGCTGTCTATGGATTGAGACCTCTGAAACCATGAGACTAATAAACTTTCCCCCCTTCTAATATTGTTCTTGTCAGGTCTTTTGATCACAGCAACAAAAAAGCTGACTAAAACACATGACAAGCCCACAATTAATATCAATAGTGAAAAGTTAATTTTTCTTCTAAGCTCAGTAATGAAACGAGAGTACTCACTTTCACCTCTTCTATACAACTATCACATAGTACTAGATGCTCTAGTCAAGCAAGTAGGCAAAAAGAAAAAAAAATCAGAAGTTAAATTGTCTTTCTTTGCAGATGACATATATGTAGAAAACCTTAAAGATGTTACTGTAAAGTTAATTTATTTGTACTAAATTTATTAGTACATTAGAACTAATAAATTAATTCAATACAGTTGCAGAATAGAAAATCAACATACAAAAATTGATTGTTTCTATACACTGACAACAAACTGAAAAGAAATGTAAAAAATTTATTTACACTAGCATCAAAATGAATGAAGTACTTAGGGATACATTTGGCTAAGGAGGTAGAAGATTTTTATACTGAAAACTCTTAAGACATTAATGAAATAAATTGACACAGTTAAATGGAAAATATATTTTTAGATTGGAAAAATTGATATTGATAAAATGACTATACTACCCAAAGTTATCTACAGATCCATTGCAATCCCTATCAAAACTTTAATGGCACCTTTCACAGAAGTATAAAAAGCAATTGTAAAATTCATGTGTAATCTCAAAAGTATGTGAATAACAAAGCAATCTTGAGTAAGAAGAGCAAAGTAGCATTAGACTTCCTTTCCTGTTCCTTTCAAACCATAGTACAAAGTTATTGTAATCAAAACAGTAGGGTGGTGGGTTTAACAACAGAAGCCATTAGAACAAACTAGAGAGCCCAGAAATAAACCCACATAGATGTGGTCACCTAATCTTTGACAAGGGCACCAAGCATCCACAATTGGGAAATAATATTCTCTTTGATAAATGATGTTGGAAAAAATTAGATTATTTGTCAAAGTGCATTATATCCTTGTCTTTCACCATATAAGAAAATTAACTGGGAATGGGTTAGAGACTTAAATGTAAGGCCTAAAAACCATAAAACTCCTAGAAGAAAACTCCTTAGCACTGGCTTTGGCAATGAATTTCCACCCCCTAACATGACACCAAAAGTAAAGGCACAAAAGCAGAAACAAACAAATGGAATCACATCAAACTAAAATCCTCTGCACAGTGAGGAAGACAACACAGTGAAGAGACAACCTATGGAATGAGTGAAAGTATTTGCTAGCCATTAATCTGATAAGGGATATATATATATATAAAGGTGTTTTATTTCACAACGTTTTAATCATAAAATAGGTGATGAAATAATAGTTCTTCATTCACAAAAGAATATTATGATCATCTTTCTCTTGGAAATTTTCTTCTGAGTTGACTTGGGTAACAAATATTTCCTGTGACATTTTTAGTCTAGAATTGTGGGATATTGCCTTTTTATTCAGATGCCAAAAGAAGCACATGGTTTCTTATGTTGTCTCTGCTTATTTGTCAGTCTTCAAATATACATGAAGTGTGGGGAAAAAATAAATATAAAAATTGGGCAAAGGGTCTGAATAGACATTTTTCCAAAAAAGACATACCAAACGTAAACCAGGAGAGAAAAATGTGTCGAACATTAGTAATCATCAGATAAATGCAAATCAAAGCCACAGTGAGATATCAACTCACACCTGTTAGGATGACCATTATCAAAATGACAACAGATAACAAGTATGGCAGGGCGTGAAGAAAAGGACCCATTGTACACTGTGGGTGGGAATGTAAATTGATATAACTATTATGGAAAATGATAAGGAGATTCTTCCAAAAATTAAAAGTAGAACTACCATAAGATCCAGCAATTCCTCTTTTGGATATATAACCAAAGGGAATGGAATCAGTATGTCAAAGAGCTATCTGCATTCCCATGTTCCTTGCAGCATTATTCATATTAGCCAAGATGTGGAAATAATCCAAGTGCCTTAAAAAAGAAAGAAATCCTGCTATTTGCAACAACATGGATGAAACTGGAGGGCATTATGCTAATTGAACTATGCCAGAAGAAACACTGTATGATCTCACTTAGGTAGATCTACCTTAGGTAATTCTAAGGTGGAAGTCAAATTCATAGAAGCAGAAAGTAGAACATATTCTCCAGGAGCTGGGAGCTGAGGATGGGATAATGGGGAGATGTTGTTCATGAGGGTACAAACTTTCAATAATAAGGTAAATAAGATCTGAGTACTGAACAGCATGGTGAATTAGTTAATAATACTCTAGTGTATATTTGAATTTTCTTAGATCTTAAGTGTTCTCACCATAAAAATAAAAAAGTAACTATGTGAACTGATGGATGTGTTCATTAGTTTGTGTAAGTAAAACATCACCTTGCACACCTTAGACACATATAATTTTTATTTGTCAGTGATACCTAAATAAAGCTAGAAAACAAAAACCAAAAAAGAATTAAATAAGAGAAAAGCAAAGAAAAAAGATGGAAGTTGAAAGCAAACAAACATGCAAACTCAATCTAATTTGACTGCATTCCCTTAGTCTTAGGGAGTTGCAGGATAGGGGATGCTAGCAAACAAATTATTTTTTAAAATGTTAGGCAAAAATTACACAAAAGTAACTGTTAAAGTGTGCAATTCAGTAGCATTTAGTACATTCCTAATGTACTAGATCTAGTTTCACTACATATATCTAGCTCCAAAATATTTTTACCACTGCAAAAGAAAACCCTTTAACCAGTAGAGCAGTCACTTCCTATCACTCTGTGCTCCCAGTCCTTGGCAAGCATGAATCTGCTGTCTTTATGGATTGGACAATTCTGGATATTTCACGTAAATTAAATCATACAATGAAGAGAATGTTGAGGTTAGAAAATAATTTTACAAACATCATAGTAAAAACTGATTCAAACAAAAATCATCAATGATAACTCTTTTAAGGGTAAATTTTGAAAATAACTTTATTTATTTGTTTTTATGTGGTGCTGAGGATTGAACCCAGTGCGTCACACAAGTGCTCTACCACTGAGCAAAACCTCAGCCCAAGGGGAAATTTTGATAAAGAGCAGAACATTTGCATACTTGAGGTTTGGCATCTTTCATCTAGTACACTTAGAATGACTGAACTCTTTTTAGGATTCTTTTTCTTTGTTGTGGTTCAGGTGAAGCTGTTTTACACAGGTAAATTATTTTAAACACATTGTAAGATTGAGCAAATCTTATATATCAAGGTTGTTTGGGGCCATGGTTCTTACAGTGAAAGAATGGTCATACTAGTTTAGAATGGTGAGGTGGCAAGGAAGAACCCTGTGGAAATGGACTAGCATTGGGGTAAAAATGTGAACTCATGATTTCTAAAATATATTTATGGGTACGTGTATATATATGCAGGTGTGTGTGCATATATGTAAGTACACGTATTTGCATATAGACATCTATTTATTTCTTACTTCTATCTGCTGAAAGGACCCAGAAGTAGATACCCAGTAGCAATGAGCACTCCTAATATCCAGATCTTAGTTTCTATTACCCCACTAACAGAAACTGAGGCTCTTCAGGGAAATGGCTGACTGTGGGACTTGAGAACACCTGCTTTTTGTTAAGTAAGAGCAAGGAAGGGCTAAAAAATTAGGGCATGGTACAAATATACAGGTGCCATCTTGAAAGCTTTCATGGGCCAAATCTGGTATTATTTGGACACCAAATAATTAAGAACAGCAATTAATTGTAAATAATTGCAAAAACAGGAGATCATGAATCTATATCAATGACAGATACATAGGGAAAAGTAAAGTCTCTTATATAATGCCAATAGCTGGTAAATGAGAGGAGAACGTTGAAGTCAGAAAATAATTTTTCAAACATCATAGTAAAAATTGGTTCAAACTAAAACTGTCAATGATGAATCTAAGGGGAAATTGATGGAGAGCAGGATATTTGCAAAAATGTAAATTGAGTCCCCACAGAGTATTAGCTTCAAGGATAAAATAATAACTATAAAAAGAGAAACTCAATGAACATTTTGGGTGATCAAAATTAATATCACCAGGCTGGGGTGGTAGTGCACTCACCTTACGTGTGGAAGGCACTGGGTTCAATCCTCAGCACCACATAAAACCAAAATAAAGGTATTGTGTCCATCTACAACTAAAAAAAAACTTTTAAAAAATTAATATCACCAATGAGAGGCAAATAGACATCATGTTAGTCTGGATGTGATATACAAAAAGGACAAAATGTCATATAATTAATATATAATCAATACTCCTGATGGGAATGTATAATGAACTTGATCAGGAAAAAATATCAGAGTACAAATGAGGAAGCTTCTATTTAAAAAAAACCCTCCATTTTTAAAAAAGGTCAGTATCATAAAATGAAGGCTATAAAAATTGATCCATTAAAGACCACTATAAAGGGGGCTGGGGTTGTAGCTCAGCGGTAGAGCGCTCGCCTAGCACGTGCGTGGCCCGGGTTCGATCCTCAGCACCACATAAACGCATTGTGTACAACTAAAGCAAATAAATAAATATTTTTTAAAAAAAGACCACTATAAAGACATGACAATGAAATGCAATCTACAGTGGCTTATATACCAGAGAAAAATATTTTGTTGGGTCAACTGACAAAATTGAAATATGGGTGATAGATAGATAAAAATAATGTATCCATATTAAGTTGGCTGAAATTGATAACTCTTCCATAGTTACTTAAGAGAATATTTTTATTTTTAGGAAATACTGAAGAGTTTATGGGCAAAGTATCATATTTATAACTTATTCTCAAATAGTTTTGAAAAGTAATGTGTGTGTGTGTGTGTGTGTGTGTGTGTGTAGAAGGAGAAGGAAAGAGGGAGAAAGAATGATAGATGGGGTACAGTCTTAACAATAGGTAAATCTGGTAAAGGATATGTGAATCTTCTTTGTTCTCATTCTTTTTTGTATGTTTGAAATTATTTAAATACATTTAAAAATATTCGGTAATTGCATGACATACATAAACAACTGGTTTTGCTAGATGAAAATAAGTAATTTTCATTGATTTCTTGACTAAAAACCAAAATATTTGAAGTCTGGGAAAATAAACAGCTATGAATACTTGACCGACATCTCTTTAGGCATAGCCAGGAAGCCCTTAACCTCTGCCACCTTTTCAATGTTAAGAGTTGATTTTTCTTTTGCCTAAGTCTTCTAAGAATTTCCATTAGCTTAGAAATATTATATGATAATTACTCTGTCTTCATGTTTCATTTGCCCTGTTACAATTTTGGCTTCAACAGGAATAGGCTGAAGAGTGAAACGATGACCACTAAGAATCAATGAATTGGTTCAGGCTCTTTGTAACTTGTAGATATCATCCCTATGAAAATGTCATTCATCATTTTAGTTATCGTTTATTGATACCTTCAAAAACCAACTTTAGATTGATGGATCTATGTCTATAGTTTTTTCTGTTTTTATTGATATCTGCTCATTAGTTCCTTCCTTCTGATCGCTTTGGGTTTAATTTACTTCTTTGTTAATATTATCAATCTGAGATTTTTCTTCATTTCTAATATAGGCATATAATGCTATTAATTTTCCTCTAAATGCAGCATTTGTTGTAACTGACAAATTTTGTATATTGTATTTGCTTTCTCATTCCTTCAAAATATTTTCTAATTTCCCAATAGACTCCCTTTTTGACATGTGTGTTATTTAGAAATGTGTTAGTTTCCAAGTATTTAGGGGAATTTTCCATATAACTTTCTGTTGATTCTAGTTTAAGTGTGCTATGGTTAGATAATATACTTCATATCATTTTAATTTTTTAAAATTTGGTAAAGTTTGATTAAGAGCCAGAATATGATCTGTCTTTTCAATTTTTTATTGAGGTAACTCACAAACCATTACATTCACCATTTAAAAGTGTACAATTAAGTAGTTTTTGCTATGGTCACCATGTTATGCAACCATCACCATTAATTCTAAAATCATTTTTTCTCAGTCTCACAAAATGCTGCAGTTTAACTTAAGATATTTTGATTTTTAAATTTTTAAAATATTTTTATTTTGGTTCAAAAGCTATATACACTTTCAGTAGAAACCATACTTTGAATTATGAATTTTGATCTTTTCTCAGGTTAGTGAAATGTGGTATGACTCTCGGGATGCCAGCTAGCAGCAGTTCCGAGTCAGCCACAAGATTCCAAGGGTAAACAACGGGCTGTTAGCAACACAGTGTTAGCAATGCAATGTACTGTCTTGCTAAGCTATGATGTTTGGTTTTTGACTTACAATATTTTCACCTTACAATGGGTTAATCTGGATATAACCCCATTATAAGCTGAGGAGCATCTATGTAAATTTCCAGGGATTTATGTAGTTTGGATATTTCATACAAAGGGAATCATACATTAATTTGTGAACTTTTGTGTCTGTCTTTTCTCATGGGAGTCTGTTTTCAAGCTTTATCCATATTGTAGTATGTATCCGTACTTTATTGCTTTTTATGGCTGAATAATATCCCATGTATGCCATATTTTATTTATCTACTCATCAGTTAAGGAACATTGAGTTGTTTCTACTTTCTATATATTATGAGTAATGGCTACAAATATTTTTGTACAAATGTTTACATGAACATATGTTTTTATTTCTCTTGGCTATATCTAGGAGTAGAATTACTGAGTTGTAAGATAACTAACTCTGTTTAACATTTTTTGGAACTGTAAAACTGGTTTCCCTTTGTAGATGTATCATTTTATAATTCCACCAGCAATATTTGTGAAAGTCCCATTTTCTTCACATTTTTTGTGGTTTTTGTTTGCATCTTCATACTGATTAATGGGTTTATTAGTCATTGTATATATATTTTTTGGAGAAATATCTATTCAGATCCTTTGCCTATTTAAAGAGGCTTTTGTCTTCTTACTATTAACTAGTGCTTTATATATTCTAGACACTAGACCCTCATCAGATATATAATCTTCAAATATTTTCTGCAGTTGTGCAGGTTGTCTTTCACTTTCTTCATGGTATCCTTTGAAATGCAAATTTTAAAATTTTTCATGAAGTCCAATGTCTTCATTTTTTTTCTTTGTTGTGTTGTATTTTCACTGGTGCTTCTAAGAAATTGTAACCCAATCCAAGCTTGTGAAGATTTATACCTATGTTTTCTTCTAAGAGTGATATAGTTTTAGGTCTCCTACATTTAGAACCATTTTGAGTCCTTTTTTTTTTTTTTGTATATGGTGTAGGATAGGAACCTCAAGAACCATGAAACAACAGATTTCTATTGTTTAAGTCACCTGGTTTATGGTTCTTTATTATGGCAACCGTAGCAAACTAATAACCAAGTATTTCCTATTTCTTTTGTTCTTCCTTCATTCTTGAAGTTCCAGGTTTTTATCTAGTATCATCTCCCTTCAGACTGAACAACTTTCTCTAGTATCCCTAATGATCTATCTTCACGTGGACTCAATCTTTCCTGTATTTTCTTTATTCTACATTATGCCTATAATGGGATGAATAGTGTTCCCTCAAAATTCACGTTCAACCATAACCTTAGAATGTGACTTTACTTGGAATTAGGGATTTTGCATATGTAATTAGTTAAGGATCTCAAGATAAAATCATCCTGGATTAGTGTGGGTCCTAAGTGTGGTGATTTGTGTCTTTATGAGAAAGGAGGAGATTTGGATGTGGAGATGCATACAGGCCCAGGAAGATGGAGGCAGAGATTGGAATGATGCTGCCACAAGCCAAGGACTCCGAGGAGCTACAGAGGCTGAAAGAAAGGCAAGAAAGAATTCTCCCTTGATTTCAGACTGCTTGCCTCCAAGGCTGTCGGAAAAGAAATTTCTGTTTTTTCAGTCACTCAGTTTGAAGTAATTTTTATAATAGTCCTAGGAAGCTAATACCAGTTAGTTTTTGTTCAATTTGTTTTTTTTTTCCATTTTAAAATTTGCACTTGGTTCCTCTTTATAGTTCCTTTTTCCCTGCTGAGAACTTCTACCTTTGACTTTATTTCATGAGTGCTTACTTATGCTTTGTGGAATCTAGTTATAAATGCTGTTCAAACTCTGTTGAAAAATTACTTCTAACATCACAGTTCATACATCTGTTCATTGTCCTCTCACCCGGGCATTTACCTGGTATTTTTCATGTGGAGTAATTTTGGATTCTGTCCTGGACATTATGAATATTACTCTGGGTCCTGTGTTATTTTCACAAGAAATCAACCTACTTGGTTTCAGATCACAAGATTTGTTTCTCTTTCTTTTGCCCTGTTTCCAGAGTTCAGTGTGTGCACCTTTGTTAGGCCATGTTTGTGGTCCCAGGCCTGCACAGCTCACGCAGCTTGTTCACGTTTTCTCTTCGGGTTTCCCCCTGCACTCTTGGCCTCTCAGGGACCCTATTTCCCATTCTTCTAGCTAGAAAGACAGGTTTGTTTTAGAGTTTTAGTTATTCACCATCCTTGCCACCCAGTTCGGCATGACTGACATCCTCAGGCAGAGTGGCAAGGTAAAAGAGCGAGAAAAAGGCTGAGGAATGCCAACCCCCAGCCCTGTCCCGCCCTTCACAGCACAGGGTCCCCCTTTCACCATTCCTCCTGCTAGAACAGAAATGTGTTTCTCAAAGTTTCAGCTGCCTGTACTGTTGCCAAACAATTCTCCAACTGCAAACAGTCTAGTGGCTGAGCCAGGAGAATAAAAGAGAGAGAAGAAAAAGAAGGGGAAGGAGAAAAGGAGAAAGAAAGAAGGAGGAAGACGAAGAAGAGATTTTCTGCATTTCCCAGCTTACAGTGAACCTTTCCTTGGTTCTTTAGCCAGAAAAGTGGAGTTTCTCTCTGTGTTTTAATTGCTCACACCTGTTGCTCCATTCCAATGGAAACCTTTTCTGGGTCAAACTTGAGAACTAGAAGATGAAAACAAAACAAAATAAACAACAACAACAAAAACCAGGAGATGCTGTCATGTAGATTTCTTTTTCAATTTTGTTTTCCCTTCCTTATCTGCCTGCTACTGTCGGTTTATTAGGTAGTCACTTTTTGTCTTTTCCATATGTTTTAGTAGTGATGTTTGGTGGTTTTAGTGTGCTTCTTGATGGTAGAGAGAGGCTATAATCGGTTTTCGTCATCTTCTCTGTTGCCAGGAGTAGGTATATCTTCTAAAAATTTATGTTTTATTTTTCACTTCTGCATGACTGGACCAGGGGGGTGCTTCAAAGTTTGACCTTAGAGTGCCATTATCACTGGATATATTTGGTACTTTTAGAAAAAGCTCAGTTATTTTATTTAAATATCTCAAATATCTGTAAGGCCAATAGAAAAGATTCCCCTGAAAGACTTCTCAGTGCACAGACTTAGAAATTATCCTTGGTAGGTGATTGTATCAGCCGTGTCTGGCACGGGATCTGGCTCCTCAAAGAAGTTCAATATACATTTTTTGTGAAACTGAAGCTCAGGCACTCATTCCAATTGAGCATTATGGTTGCATAGAATTGAAACCAATTCCAAGAGTGAAAGGGGAAATAATTGTCTGGGTTCTGGACTTTCAGGGAATTCAAGAATGAGAAATGAGAGGTCCAACTCAGCGTCATAGCTAGGAAACCTGGAAGCCAGATTGCTGGAAGAGACCAAGGCAGCTTCTTTCCCATGTGCTTGTTTGGCAGGGACTACACGGGGCCTCATATCTATTATTCTGTGTGTTTGCTTCTTCCCTTTCTCCACTGTGTGTGTGTGTGTGTGTGTGTATGCGTGTATACATGGGCAGGGTAGCGAGGTAGGGGGAAGGGTGAGCTTCTTAGTGACAGTTTGGAGCCATTGCATCAATCTTGCCCAAAGCCAATGCTGCCCCTGGCATGAACTAAATTTCATTTACATGAATCAATCCATTTTGTGTTCTATTTTCAATAGAGATGGCTCCAACTGTGAAAGCACCCCGGAATAACATTATCAATTTATCCTATTTAATCTAAGCTTCTGCCAGATTTAAGATTCTGTTTCCTTCTCTTTCTCCAGCCATTTCTACACCTGCAGTCTGGTCTACATCTGACTGGAAATCAACAGACAAGACATGAATCCTGTTTTAAAATGGCCTCCCCTGAAGGCAATTCCCAGTTTCCATCTGTTACAAATTGTAGCACTTAATGACCCTGTTGGGAAGCTTTCCCTGTGAAGTCCAACTTTCTTCTCTGAATTTCACTGGCGTTTGTGCATGCGTCTTCTCTGATGGTGGGTGACATAAGTAACTCCATGTGCATATCTTCTTTGCTGATTATGAATGGTTCAAAGTCATTGACTTCCATCCTTTCACTAGCTTCTCGTGCACAAATATAATAGGTACATGTGAAAACTTAGTCATAGTTCACGCTTTCATTCATTCAGTTTATTTTGTTTTAAATTATTATTTATCATGCCAATGTATTAACTGTTCACCCCTAAGATGGACATATCCTACTCTTTATTTGCATCTCTGAGGAAGATTCAGGTTAACAAACATAATGTTGACAAATAGCAACCCAAAGCTTAGCATATATTGAGCACCTATTAAACCCAACATTGTGTTATATATTTTCTATATAGTCACACACTTAACCTCCATTTAAGACTGTACAGGAGGTATATAAAACTATTTTTTCTCACTTTTCATATAAGGAAACTGAGGTGCAGAGAATTTAAGTAAATAGTTACTAAATGGTAGAAGCAGACCAGAACCTAGGTTACCACAGCCCAAATTATGAATGACTCACCCGAATGCCTCTAAGACCTGTCAGGCAGGGGTCCCTTTAGGAGGGAAGAGTTTGTATATCATATCATCAAGCAGGGAGAATGGGGAAAAGTTAATTTTCAGAAAGCAGTGATAGCTAGACCATCTCTTAAATTTGTGTGTGTGTGTGTGTGTGTGTGTGTGTGTGTGTGTTCACACGTGTGCAGGTAAATAAGGTTTCAGGCACCATATATCCATGGTTTCTTTGAGTAAACGTGAAGAGTGATTCACCCAAGGGCCAGTGGATCTAGCTCACCCATTGTATGGGAGAACAAAAGAGGGGTTGCCTGCTATAACCAATTCAAAGTTTGTTTTTCCCTCTAGCCAGAGCAATTAGACAGACAAAAGAAATTAAAGGGATCCAGATAGAAAAAGAAGAGCTCAAATTAGTACTCTTTGCTGATGACATGATAATATACCTAGAAGACCCAAAAATCTCTACCAGAAAACTTTAACAACTAGTAAATGAATTTGGCAAAGTAGCAGGACACAAAATCAATACCCATCAGTCAAAGGCATTTTTGTACATCAGTGACAAAGCCTCTGAAAGGGAAATGATGAAAACTACCCCATTTACAATAGCATCAAAAAAATAAAATAAAATACCTAGGAATCAACTTAACGAAAGAGGTGAAAGACCTCTATAACAAAAACTATAGAACACTAAAGAAAGAAATTATAGAAGACCTCAGAAGATGGAAAGACCTACCTTGTTCTTGGATAGGTAGAATTAATATTGTCAAAATGTTCATACTACTAAAAGCATCATACAGATTTAATGCAATTCCAATCAAAATCCCAATGACATTCCTCAAAGAAGTAGAAAAGGCAGTCATGAAATTCATCTGGAAAAATAAGAGACCCAGAATAGCTAAAGCAATCCTTAGCAAGAAAAGTGAAGCAGGTGGCATCACCATACCAGACTTTAAATTATACCATATAGCAATAGTAACAAAAACAGTGTGGTATTGGCACCAAAACAGACTGGTAGACCAATGGTACAGAATTGAGGACACAGAGACTAATACATATAATTTCAGCTATCTTATATTAGACAAAGGTGCCAAAAATGTATAGTGGAGAAAGGATATCCTCTTAAACAAATGGTGCTGGGAAAACTGGAACTCTATATGCAACAAAATGAAATTAAACCCTTATCTCTCACCATGCACAAAACTCACTTCAAAGTGGATCAAGGACCTAGGAATTAGACCAGAGATAATACACCTAATAGAAGAAAAAGTAAGCTCCAATTTCCAACATGTCAGATTAGGCTCCAAGTTCCTTAATAAGAATCCTATAGTGCAAGAATTAATATCAAGAATTAATGAATGGGGTAGATTTAAACTAAAAAGCTTCTTCTCAGCAAAAGAAACAATCAGTGAGGTGACTAGAGAGCCAACTAATTGGGAACAAATATTTAATACATGCACATCAGATAGAACACTAATTTCTAGAATATATAAAGAACTCAAAAAACTTAACACAAAAAAGCAAATAACCCAATCAATAAATGGGCTAAGGAATTGAAAAGACACTTCTCAGAAAAAGATACACAATTAATCAACAAATACATGAAAAAATGCTTAACATTGCTAGCAATTAGAGAAATGCAAATCAAAACTACTCTAAGATTTCATTTCACTCCAGTCAGAATGGCAGCTATTAAGAACACAAACAACAATAAATGTTGGAGAGGATGTGGGGAAAAAGGCACACTTACACATTGCTGGTGGGACTGCAAAATGGTGCAACCGTTATGGAAAGCAGTATGGAGATTTCTTGGAAAACTGGGAATGGAACCACCCTATGACCCAGCCATCCCACTCCTGGGTCTATTCCCAAAGGACTTAAAAACAGCATATTACAGTGACACAGCCACTTCAATGTTTATAGCAGCACAATTCACAATAGCTAGGTTGTGGAACCAACCTAGATGTCCCTCAGTAGATGAGTGAATAAAGAAAATGTGGTATATATACACAATGGAATATTTCTCAGCAATAAAAGAGAATAAAATAATGGCATTTGCAGGTAAATGGATGAAGTTGGAGAATATAATGCTAAGTGAAATTAGTCAATCTCAAAAATCCAAATACCGAATGTTTTCTCTGATATAAGGAGGCTGATTCACAGTTGTGTTGGGTGTCTGGGTACATAGGAGGATTAGAGGAACACTTGAATGGTCAAAGGGGAGGGAGGGGAAGGAGGGAGCAAGGGGGGATGGAGGGGAAAAAAAGAAAAGGTGGTTGAATAAGATGGATATCATTATCCTAAATGCATGATTGAAGACTCAAATGGTGCGAATACACTTTGTATACAAACAGTGGTATGTAAAAAGATGCTTTATATGTGTATTATGAATTGTAATGCATACTACTATTATAAATACAACTTTGAATAAAAAAACCCAAAGTTTGCTTTTCCTCTTGCTTCTGGACAAAGCAGGTAATAGAGTCCACCTGGATGTGCTAGAAAAGGGTGCTTATCTGGGAGGACCCATCTGGAAGACTGTGGCAGGTGATGTTGAGCTTTGTGTGCACACACAAGCCCTTGAGAGTAAGTTTTAGTGGAAATGCAAACACCCCCTGAGGAGTGAGGCCTCAGCAAAGAGCAAGGTGGGAGCCTGACCCTTCTTGGGATCCTCAAGGTAGAATTGATTGTGGCATCAACCATCGTCTCTTTGATCTTGGCCAGAGGCCGTGGCAGAGACAGAGCACTGGGCTTAATTTCCCAGGTCAGGGCAGGATGGGCCAGCACTTTAGAAAAAGAGATGATGACAGTGGTGGGACTTCTCTCTTATTTTTGAGGGCACAGCAACCTTGATCTGGCATCAGTGGTGAGAAACAGGGAAGGGGTAAAGAAGGCTCACAAGGCTCTTGGTCGGAGTGGGTGCTTTCCTTTTGGCTTCCATGTACCTTCATTAACAATGGGATTCTAAAAGGCTCCAGCCTAGGAGCAACAAGGTGGGGGAATTAAATAACAGCCCAGAGAAAGTGATAGATTTCCCTCCGAATGACTCCCTTCTCCTCCTTTTTTAATAAGAGAGGAAATGGACAGATGTTTGTGGCTTAGTGCAGCATTTGGTTCCAGCTGTGTGCATGGCACAGGCAGTAGTGGGAACATTGTGTTCCACACCTGCTTGTCATGTTCCCCTGGGTGAGAGTGGGTTTAAGTACAGTGTGTGTGTGTGTGTGTGTGTGTGTGTGTGTGTGTCTGTGTGGCCTGTTTGCATGCATGTGTGGAAGATTTCTATTTGTGATGGTTTTGACACAGCCTGGGTGTCCAGGCTAATGGGGCATGTAGTTTTTTTTCTTAGACAATCAAATCTTAAAAGAAAAAAAAAAAAGTAAACAATTAATCTTCCCTTGCATCCAGCTCCTCCACTCCAGTCAGATGAGGTCACCATCAAAGTAAGGCAGAGAAGTCAAAAGCACATTTGGGTGTTGCCTGACACTTTAATTTCTGGTATAATTCCAGGACAAACACATTATTTAGCTTAAGAAGTTCGTGACAAATTGCCTTGGTGATAATTATAATCAGAACATCTCTCTCTACTTACATGTTCCTTTTAGGGGAAAAAAAAAAAAAAAAGAATGAGAGGATTCTATACCAACATCCCCCAATTGGTTAAGATACCTAAACGAAATACGGATTTGGGAATGAAGTGCTAGCCATCTAGGCAATCTACTTCTGGGCCTGCTACCTCTTTGGCAGCTCGGTCACAAGTAGAATTCATTCGTTCACTCATTGATTCATCATACAAGCCCTTACCAAGGTACCTATGCTAGTGTGACTTACATTTTGGTACTTATTGAATTACTCAGTTATTCGTGTAAAATGCAAGTGCCCAGAACCCACCCAAGTCCTGCTGGATCAGAATATTCAAGGGTTCTGATCCAGAAACACCCATTTGAAGCATCTTATTTTAGGTGTGGAATAAATAAATGAGTAGAACAGCCCTTCTCTTTGCTAGCTGTTATACAACTGGATAGATAAAGCCCTGCAAAAGCTCACCTGAGCTGTGGTAAGACATGTATTGGTGCCCAGGAGAGGGAGAGAGGGCTTTGTGATTGAGCTATGGCCTGAGCCATGGCACTGTGTTCACTCTGCATCGGATTGGTTGTTGGGAAGTGTTGGGTCTCCTATACAGTGTGCCTGACACAACCTCCTGGATGGTGGGCATCAGATGTGGAATGAAGGAATATGTCTTGCCTACAGTGTCCTGTTCTAGTAGCCATGGATGGACAAGGATAGAGAGGGGATTTACCAACTTGTCAACATTCTCACTTCTGAGGAAATTCTTGTAGGTTCCCCTTTGGCAGTGGGTAGAGAGCAGAGAGTCACAGGAGAGAGCTTAAAAAGCTTGTTAGAGGGCTGGGGATATAGCTCAGTTGGCAGAGTGCTTGCCTCAAATGCACAAGGCCCTGGGTTCAATCCCAGCACCAAAAAACAAATAAACAAACAAATAGAAACACTTGTCAGAGCCGGGGCACAGTGGCATATGTGGCTGGGGAGGCTGAGGCAGGAGGATCCAGTGTTCAAAGCCAGCCTCGGCAACTTATCAAGACCCAGAGCAACTTAGCTAGACCCTGTTTCAAAATAAAAAAATAAAAAAGGACTGGGGACATGGCTCAGTGGTTAAATGCCCCTGTGTTCAATCCTTAGTACCCCCCAAAACCAAAACATAACAAAAAAAACCCCACAAAACCTCATTGGGTTCACAATCATGAAACAAAGGGTCCATGTCTGACCCTGCCACTTAATAGCTGGGCAATTTACTTAGCTTCCCTGAGCCTGTTTCCTCTATTTATATAGCAAATGATATCTACATTTTAGGGTTGTTCTGAGGATTACATAGTGTATAGCACATGAACTGTTCAGCATTGTGCTAACAATCAGTATTTGTTTTATTAATAACAGGAATAACAATGGACCCCATTTGTGTGCCTAGAGGTCGCTCCTCAGGCCATCGAAACTAGCCTCCGTAATTACAGTGGCTCCCAACTATTTGTTTTGCTTCTTTTCCCTGAAGGTCTATACAACCATCCTAGCAGTCCTGCTGGCCTACAGCTCACAGAAGTGATTCTCAATATGGGTCCTTTCTTTCTAGTTCAGGTTGGTTCCATAAAAGCCCCCAAATAATCTGGACACTCCTTCCTGTCCCCACCACGGCACCTACTCATCAATCCCAACATCACTGAAATGCATTGCTCTGGGTGGTGAGTCTTCAGCACAGCGCACGCATCTCTGTCTTCCAAGGGCCTGCCTCCCACCTTCGAATCATAATTTCCTTGGTGGGGCACTGGTAAGTGTATTTATCTTCCCAGGCAATGCTGGTATACAGGCCAGGTTAAGAATTATTGTCTTTGTAGATATCTCCGCTCAGCACTGGCCCATTCAGTTGGCATAGTGTGAAATCTTCTAGCAAAAAATAAAGTGTCTACATAGATTTTCAAAGCTCAGAGATACTGACTCTGTGACCAAGGAGGCAGAACTCTTGGTGATAGGGAACAGGAGGGAGCACTTTGAAAAGCAGCTCTGAATATAGCTTTGGACATGATATATACGAGGTACTTAACACAAGGCAGCTCTTGTTCTTATTAACAGTTCCTGTGTACTGGCCTTGGGGCCCCTGGCTCCTTGAAAGACCCGTTTCCATATTAGGAGAAAAGACTCCAAACCTAAGAATCAAGACACCAGTTGGCTGCTCGGGAAGCAAGAGGTGACATATATGCTAGCAACAGAAGGTGACATATATAGCAAGAGGTGACATATATGCTAGCAACAGAAATTTCAAGAAAGGAAACACTGTAGACTTTTGTTTTTTCATTTCCCCACCCCCACCTTGTTTCTGAAATGAGACAGGAAGAGAGTCATGGTTTAGAAGTTGGTGTGGAGATGTGAAGAAATGGTTCTCCCAAGACTCAGTCCCTATGTTCTGGGAGCAACATAGTGAACCCATATGGTCATGGGCTTTGATGCTTGTTTCTCTTAACATTCATACAAGAGGATTTAAGCTCCTGGTGCTGTGCAAAATTGAGTAGAGTCATATTTCCAAATGAGCCTGCTGGTTGTGTCCCTTTGTCCAAGAGACCCAGAGCAGAGAGTTAAGTTGAAAATAGGAAATGATGGGATCCAAAAGGGGCAGAAATTCTGCCTTCTCGGATTTCTTGAGAGTCTCCTGAAAGATGTTTTAGAAAGGCTACTCAGAACTGAGATAAAGATACTGAAGTCAAATGAGACATCCACAGAATACTGTGAAAAAGACTTGGAGCACTTACATTAAGAGCAACAGCATCAATAACTATATCAGTAGTGGGGGCTGTAGACATTAGCTGAGGTTGAAGGTGATGCTCAAGGTCATTTAACTAGTCCTCAATCCCCCCTCTGACCTGAGTCTGCACCTTGCTGCTCAGTTTGATCAGACTGTGGAAATCCAGCTTAGATGACTACATAAGGTATTTTGGTTTAGTGGTTCCATAAATAAGAACTTTTCTATAGGCTGAATGTCTCTCCTGCTGATATTTCCTATCCTCCTGGGCTTTATCCTTAAACTACCCGATACTCATCTGAGAAGTGCAGACAGCACAGTGCAAGCTGTTACTCTAGTGACTGTTGAAAAGCCTATCATAAGACACCAAGAAAAACTATCATAAGACATCGGAAAAACTTGCCGATCACTCCAACCCCCTGCTCTTCTTATCAGAGAAAACAGAAAATATTCTCTACTTTGGCCAGCATCCTCCCGTTTCTGAAAGATGGTGTGTTTGTATCTGCATGGGAGTATATGGGGGGGGGGGGTAACTTTTAAAAAATATTTACTTTTAATTGTACAAATTTGTGGAGTCCAGTGTGATAATTCGATACATGTATACAGTGTGTAATGATCAGCTCGGGGTAGTTGACATTTCCATTTCCTTAAACATTAAAATTTTTATTAAAATAATTGTACATATTTATGGGGTACAATGTGATATTTCAATACATGTATACAACATGCACTGGTCAAATCATGGTAATTAACATTTCCATGTCTTTATCGTTAGTTTGTGTTTGGAGTCTTGGAGCTCCTTTGTGTCTCAGCAAGGATATAATGGCTCCCAGCAGTTCAGAGCTGGGCAGAGGGACAGGCAGGATCAGGCCTCTCTTGGGTCTGCACAAGTGTAGGCTGTGTGGTCCAGTCCTGGGCTGGAGTGCCTGCCAGATCTTCCAAATGTGACTTTTATCAGACAAATCTCCCCTCCCGCCAGAGGTAGAAACACAGGAGTACCTGCTTTAGAAAGATTTGTGCTACATGAAAAAATGCAATTTTAAATCTGTGTTCTCCTTTCCTGAGCTCAGACCCAAACTTATCCCAAGAGAGATGGCTGAAGACCACGGAAACTGGAGAAAGTCGCCCGGCGCCAGCCAGTTGCTTCCCAGACTTGACCACGAGCGGCCAGCAGGTGTCAGTGCGCCCTCGTTCTGTCACGGCGCGCCCTCGCCTGGAGGACCCCTCCCCATAGCGGTCTAGAGGGGCGCGGCTGGACCCCAGGCAGCGCGTGTCCCGCGGACAGCTTCGAGGCTGGGAGGACACGTGGCTGCTCTTCCCCAAGCGGAGTTCTGAACTCTGGCTTAGCCGGCTCCCGCGTGGGTGCTGCCCATTCCGCCTCAGGGGTTCCGTTGGAACCCTCGCCTTCCTCTCCTGCCAGGAGCACCTGCGGACTAGGGCAGCCTGGTCCGTATCGGGCTGCTCCGGATGAGACCCATACCCGAGGATGCTTCTCCCGATTCGGGCCGGGGTTCCTTTCCATCCTCTCTTCCCAAGACCCAGCTCGACGGAGACACTCCGGGTGCCTACTGCTGTTGGCTGGATCGTCCGGGAGCTGCACAGCCAACTCCCAGCAGGGGCCGCTCCCCACTCCCCAGACTCTCTTTTAAAGCCCCTCGCTCAAGCTACCCGCCTCTCCGAAGGGCCCATCCAGCCTGGGGGGCAGCGCTCCCTGGGGTCCCGCACTGGGCGCCGGCTCTAGACAAGCAGAGGGGAGGCGCGAGGGGCGGAGGAGGGTCGGCTTCCCACGTGGGGGCTGACGCCGGCTGCTCGGCAACGCCGGCTCGATCCTGGGGCTATAAAACGAGTCCACCGTAGCGCCGCGGAACAGCAGCGGCTCCGGCTCCGGTGCAGACGCCCAGCAGCCGGCGCGCCGCCTCCCCGCCATCCTAGCGCCTTCTTTCCCCAGTCCTGCGCTCTTGCTGCAACTCACGCTGTCCTCGACCCCCTGCCCGTCCTGCTGCGCTTCGCGCCCACCGAGCCGACGCCTAGGAGACACCCTGCCTCAGCCGTGGTTCTTGGAGGGCGGATCGCTCACCTGGCGCGGCCCGCCTGAGGAGGACGGGGGCGCCTTCATGCGGCCTCCACACCCCTCACGCCGCTGCTGTCCCCGAGCTCCGCGTGCTGCGCCCCAGCCCCAGCAGGGCGCGCAACTTTGGAAGTCCCGCGGCGCTCGGAGAAGCGGCAGAGTCCGCGCCCTGGCCCGTGTTAGGGCCCAGCCCTCACCGCCGCGTCTGCGGGAAGCTACAGAGTCGGCAATCTCTTCTGGAATATAAGGAGACAGACATAGGATCCCGAGCCCGCATCTCAGCACCTCTTGGCTGCCTCCTGGGGTGGGGGCGGGCCCCGCACACGGTAAGACCTCTTGCTTTCGCTCAGGCTTAAGAAGCAAGATATATCTCTCTGTATTTATATAGTTTTATGTATAATTTTCTGTCATCCTTCCAAGTCACCAGGCCACCGATGAATTTTGTTCTCCCTTGTTGAAGAACAAATCTCTAACCATCAGCTCGCCCTACTCTCTCCTGCTTAGAAATAAAACTTGGCTGTGCTTAGGAGCTTCGAGAGAGAAGGCGCCCACCCCGAGCGGCTAAAGCACCGGCCAGCGCCGTTCGTGGGACCCGGGCCCATGGGCCACTAGCGGTCCCCCAGCTTGGGCCCGGCCTCCTTGGGGCCCCCTCCCTATGTGAGACGCAGCGGGGCGAGTGGGTCGCCGGAGGAAGAGGAGGACCCGCGGACGCCGGCCGGAAGGCAGCTGGCACCAGGTCCAGGAGAGAGGGCGCCGCGTTCATGTTCCGCCAGGAGCAGCCGCTGGCCGAGGGCAGCTTTGCGCCCATGGGCTCCCTGCAGCCGGACGCTGGCAACGCAAGCTGGAATGGGACCCAGGCGCCAGGGGGCGGCGCCCAGGCCATCCCTTACTCCCTGCAGGTGACGCTGACGTTGGTGTGCCTGGCTGGCCTGCTCATGCTGCTCACGGTGTTCGGCAACGTGCTGGTCATCATCGCGGTGTTCACCAGCCGTGCTCTCAAGGCGCCCCAAAACCTCTTCCTGGTGTCTCTGGCCTCGGCGGACATCCTTGTGGCCACGCTGGTCATTCCTTTCTCGCTGGCCAACGAGGTCATGGGCTACTGGTATTTTGGCAAGGCATGGTGCGAGATCTACCTGGCGCTCGACGTGCTTTTCTGCACGTCGTCCATTGTGCACCTGTGCGCCATCAGCCTGGACCGCTACTGGTCCATCACGCAGGCCATCGAGTACAACCTGAAGCGCACGCCACGCCGCATCAAGGCCATCATCATTACTGTGTGGGTCATCTCGGCGGTCATCTCCTTCCCGCCGCTAATCTCCATCGAGAAGAAGGGCGGCGGGGACGGGCAGCAGCCGACCGTGCAGCGCTGCGAGATCAACGACCAGAAGTGGTACGTCATCTCGTCGTGCATAGGCTCCTTCTTCGCGCCCTGCCTCATCATGATCCTCGTCTACATACGCATCTACCAGATCGCCAAGCGCCGCACCCGCGTGCCGCCCAGCCGCCGAGGTCCGGACGCCGCTACCGCGCAGCCCGGGGTCGCCGAACGCAGGCCCAACGGCCTGGGCCCCGAGCGCTGCGCGGGCCCCGCGGGCGCAGAGGCCGAGCCGCTGCCCACCCAGCTCAATGGCGCCCCAGGGGAGCCCGCACCGGCCGGGACGCGCGAGGCCGACGCGCTGGACCTGGAGGAGAGCTCCTCCTCCGAACACGCCGAGCGACCCCCGGGGCCCCGCAGACCCGAGCGCGGCCCCCGGGCCAAAGTTAAGGCTCGGGCGAGCCAGGTGAAGCCCGGGGACAGTCTGCCCCGGCGCGGGCCAGGGGCAACCGGGCCTGGGGCTTCGGTGGTGGGGCCCGGGGAGGAGCGCGGCGGCGGCGCCAAAGCGTCCCGCTGGCGCGGGCGGCAGAACCGCGAGAAGCGCTTCACGTTCGTGCTGGCGGTGGTCATCGGCGTGTTCGTGGTGTGCTGGTTCCCCTTTTTCTTCACCTACACGCTCAAGGCCGTCGGCTGCTCGGTGCCGCTCACGCTCTTCAAGTTCTTCTTCTGGTTTGGCTACTGCAACAGCTCGCTGAACCCGGTTATCTACACCATCTTCAACCACGACTTCCGCCGCGCGTTCAGGAAGATCCTCTGCCGCGGGGGTAGGAGGCGGATCGTGTGAGCACGCTGCCCACATCCGCAGACTGGCGCTAAATGCAGGCCCTGGGCATCCAGGGAGCATCTTCACATCAGCCCTAGCGCTTTGAATCCCAGGCCCTGCCTGCTTCGTGTTTCGTGGCCTGGAGGGTGCTCTGCGGCCTCCTGCGGACATGAGTTCCACAAGGGAATAGTTCAGCTGGCTGGGAAGGCCTCATACACCCCCAATATTTGTTATGGCCTCTCCTTACCTGGAGGGATTATTTCCTGGTGGGACACTTCTAATCAGTATTGTTTCCTAAAGGTTTATTTACCCTCTCTCCTAATCAAGCTCTCCCAGCTCTTCAGAGCAAGCACAGGACTCCAGGGGCCATGGCTCACAAAGGATTAATGAATGGGGGTTACCCAGCCCTGGCTAATTGCTCCTTTCCACCGCTAATTCTCTATTTTTAGAAAAACACTCAGGGCAGCCCTGCCCGCCCACCTCACCCCCCACTGTAAATACACACTATTTTTTGATAGTATAACCTGGGGTCCCTCCCCAGCGTCATGTGGCCTTGGCTGTGATGTTGAAATCCTGGTTGTGGAGATGCCCTCCAGGCAGAAACAGCAAAAGGCCAAGCCGCTTCGCCATGCAAGCCCTCTTCCAGTGTTGTTATATCTCTCTGTGTCCTGTTCACCAGCAACTGGTGACTGTCTTTTGGACGTGGATCTGTTTTGAGATTTCCTGACGGGAAAAGATTTCTGTCCATTTTCCCCCCTGTGCCTAACAGCATAATTGCCTTTTCCTATGTAAATATTACAAGGATGGATCAAGACAGAAATAAGTGAACCTCTCCGCCTTGCATCAGTCCTGTATAAAGCCATTATCCTCTGAGGCACACTTGGCCCCAGAAACTCACTTTAAAAACTGACTCTTTCTGGTGCCCCCCCTCGCCCCCCCCCCCCACTACTTGAAGAAGAATATGTATGTTTCTGTCTTGTATGTATGTGCCCCTCTCCCAGAAATCGCTGACTTAGGGGAAATCTTTTAGCTGCTGTTTTTAGTCACAGAGGAGTGGAAATTATGTGGAAGAAGCAAACCTGATACAATTTGCCCAAGGTAAACAATTTGAAAAGACAAATGGGCTTGCCAAACTGTACAGATCCTGCCCCAAGAGCTCTTAGGTATCAAAGTGTTGTCCTTTCTCCTGCTTTTCTGGCTGAGATCATGTCACTGATGAACTGCCAAAGTCAGGGGAGGAGGTGGAGATTTCGTGTTTACATCCCGGTTTCTACATGTTTTAGACGGAGACAATTTAAGGCCTGCGCTCTTACTTCACTAAGGAAAAACTAATGTCAGCACATGTTGCTAATGACAGTGGATTTTTTTTTAATAAAATGGTTTACAGATCAAATGTGAAATAAACATGAATTAAGTGGTCCTCCTGTCTGTTATCTGAGTTTTCGAAAGCTTTAAGACTTTGGGAACTTCCAATTTCATGTACATTGTGAAAGACGTTTAAATGTTTGAGCAATAACAAAACTATCACTGACTGAGTATTCCTTATGTGCTGGTCACTGTGGGGAGCCTATTATAGGCACTCCTTTATTTAATCTTGCCCAGAACAATATGAGGTCAGGTCTATTATTATCTCCATTTCATAGGTGAAGAAACTGCATCTCAGAGGGCAAATGATTTGTTCAAGGTCAATAACACATAGTGGAAATACATGGTAGCAGCTTTATTGGGGTGCTTATGCTCTTCACCCCAGAGCCTTTCTAGAATCAGTGTTGACTTTTCAGCATGCCCCTAGCATGGTCTCTTCACAGTATGCTCTACACTTGTGTGGCATATATTCCAGTGTAGATATAGTGTGTACATGCACCAAAGTGTGTACATACCTCAAAGTGTATATCTAGCCCAAAGTGTGCTATGTATATGCGGAAGTGTGAAATATACTCCAAAATGTGTCACCACACCTTAGAGTGTGGTAATGGACAACACGTAGTATATTCCCCACAGCAAGGTATGAACAAGTGGAATCATATTAGTTAATGGCTTGAATTGTCTCTGGCCAAAGGCCTTTGTGTAGCATTGCAGTCTGCTCTGCTGCCGAGGAGGGTATAAGTTCCTCACACTGTGGTTGTGTCACTTTGAAGCTGGGACAGCCTTTGAGATCCAGGGTCCAGCCCCTTGTCTGATAAATGAGGAGGCAGGCCCTAGAGGAAGTAGCTTGCTCAGGATCCCCACAGCCCTGGGATACAGGGTGCTGGCCTCAGGCTGCTTTGCTTAAGCCCAGCCACCTATAACAGGCAAGCACCTAAGTTCTGGATGCTCTTAGAAGCAGGTACCGTACACTTTTTGGACAGTTCATGAGGCATCATCCCCTTATCTTTCAATTCTTTGGTGGGAGTTGAGCTGTGTCTGCAGGGGTGGGAAAGTAGAGACCCTTGAGAGGAGATCTTGGCACTCAGGAGCCTGGGGGAGGGAAGACAAGAGGGATTTTAGAGGCAGGAAGGAGTTCCTGTCATGACTTGGGTCCTCTGAGCCTGCAGACAGGAGGGAAGGCAGGCATTCAGCTCCAGTGACCCTTGTTCAGGGGCTTCACAAACCAGCCTTCCAGCCTGTGGCGCCAAGGCTGACTCCCTTGTCTGGTGCTGTGGCCTGCTGCCCACCCCCACCCAGGCTCTGCAATCCCTCCCTACTACAGGACACCCATTGCCCCAAAGGCAAACAGTGCTAGACAATAGGCCAGCCTGGCAGGCCTCCAGGACCCAGGCTGTGTGTTCCAGCCACAGGGCAGATACAAACACGGCTTGCTCCTGCCTCTCTTCTGCCCTGTCTGGTAGGGAAGTATTGGCTTTCCTTTACCCACCAGGTCTGCTGCCTGGGAAGAGGGACAGTGTGGGCAAACGTGCCACATTAAAGGGGCCTCTGGAGCTGTGGATCTCCTCCAGCCCCAGTAGAGCAACAGAAAAACCTCAGAGACTGATGGAACCTGGGACAATGGGGAGTGGGGGCTGGACTGCTGGGCTTCTGAATTCATGGTAGGTAGGAATCCCTGCTCATGCTGAAAGCTCCAAGCAGCAGCCTGTGGAGTGTGGGATGGGGAGGGGAACTGAGGAGGAGAAGTGACTCCCACAGGGATCTTTGCCCACAACTTTCTGTCCATGCTATCTGGTTCTCATTATCTGGGCCAAGAAGGTCTGTTTGTGACTGGATCTCCTCTTTACATAAATGTTGGTTGGGGTATCAAATCTATTGGCCCTTGGATCTGCCTTGTCAGGCTCGATCCTGCAGGTGCATCTGGTGGGGAGAGGGCAGTACCCTGGTTGGGACTGGCACAGCACAACCCCCTGCCCGCAAGGGTTTGTTCAGCTGCTTTTGCGCTAGAGCGCTGGAGGGGAGAATGATGAAGCGTGGCTTCGGCTTCGCCCTCTCTGTAATCGAATCAGAGTTTGAGAGCCAGAAGCTGCCTCAGCCACCCTCAGTTCCCACATTGCACTGGTGAGGGATCCAAGGCCCCAGGAACTGTCTGGTTCTGCATCATTCCAGGGTCCCTCGAGCACTCTCTCCCCCCATGATGCTCCATCCGATGCCATATATCCCCAGCGAATACTGTTTGGTTGTTGGATGTGGTGAGCTACTTACTAATAAGCCCCAGAGGCCCCCCTGCCTTCCCTGGCACAGCACCATGCTAGGCAATCTCTAGAGGGAGTTCTCTCCCTCTGCCGCAGGCACTGTGCACAGCCCACCACCAGTCTTTGCAGGCGCTGGCAGAGTTAGGGCCCTCCCTGTCCTCTAGAAGCTTTAGAGATGCATAAGGACACAGGATATGCCCGTGTGATGCATTAATAGCCACAGAACAGTGACATTGTGACAGAAGGAGTGTATGGATATGTCCACTCAGGACAACCCCTGCTCTGTACCAGGGGTGTGCAGGCGGGAGAGGTGCTGTGACTGGGAGCTCAGTGCCTAGGAGGTGGGCACTGGGCTGAGGGGGTGGGTCAGGAAGGCAGGCAGCTCTGTGCCCTTGTGGCACCATGGCCCAGGTCAGACCTCAATTTTCACTTCTCTAATCTGATCCTTGGGGGTGGTAGGGCAAGCTCCTGTGCCTAGCAGTATCTGTCTGGAAGCCTTCCTCCCTGACTCAAGTGGCATCGCATCAGCCGGGTCCCCAGAGCCAGGGCTCAATGTCAGGCTTGCCTTCAGGCCTCTCCTTGGGCCCTGCTATCCTCCAAGTAGGCCTGAGAGCCTGGGATACAGGAAACAGCACCTTGCTCAGCAGAGGGTGTGCCTGCCAGGGGAGCCAGGCCGTCTCTGAGGGCAGTCACCCACATAAGCATCTATCCCTTTGATTACCAGAAATCCTTGGGTTTAGAATTAAGTTCAAAAAGGGGAGCAGGGCCTGTTGGAAAGAACCTAGACCAGGGCATTAGTCAGTCTGAGTTCTAGTCCCAGATTTATCACCCCAGCTGTGTGACCTTGAGCCAATTTATCTATGAGCCCCATTTCTTCATTTATGAAATGAAAGTTGTTGGCTGTTATTTAGAAGTATGGTCTACAGAGCTAATTTAACTACAAAACTATCCATGGTCTTTCTAGGTATATGTGTAAATAAATATGGATGGATGGATGTATCTGCCTGCCTGCCTTTCTGTCTATCTATCACCTACCTGGTGGCCTTTAACAGGTGCCTTCTCTTCAGGAATTCTCAGAGACCTGAATATGCTTGTGTTGTTGGTGATTCTCCAAGAGAGGGTGACATTGACATGGTGTGCTGTTTCCCAGTGCCCTGGGCTGTGGAATCTCATATTTTACCAAGCACCACAGTGAATCCCGCTTGCTGGAACACTTTTTGGGAGCTCCTGGGTTAAGGGATCTTACAGAAGTTTTCATTGATCTATTTTAAGATTATACCAACTGCCAAATCTGCTCTCTCCTATCTCTGCCACAGGTGAAGCATGGGCAGGGGCCAGATCATGTGTCCTCCTAGATGACAGCTGGCTCTAAGGTTGGGGATTGCAGTGTGTTTTTCAGATGTGGACTAAAACTTCCTGTAGGTTCATGTCTGTGTAAATATGTATGAACACATGCATGCATGTACTTGGGAATGCTTGTGTGTATGTGGACATGTGTGCAATCATCTGTACATGTGTGCAATCATATGTACGTGTGTACATGTTTGTGTGCATACACAGGTGTACCTGTTACAAATGGATACCAAGGACCACCTTGCTCACCCGGACCTGGAAGCACCTGGGGGCGTTGAAGGTAGACATGCATGTGGAGCAAAGGGGAGGGCCAGGGGAGTGTGTTGCTGTCTCATTGAGTCTAACTGCAATGTGCCCCTCCCCAACTTGTGCATTGGCTCCTTAGATGCAGCTAAAAAGTGGAGGATGAATGATGAAATACAGGCACTTGGAGAGGCCAATGCTGGTTCTCTGCAGGCATTTTCTTTAGCATCCACACTGTCCTTTTCTCTGCGGAAGGGGGATTTATCTGACTACTGAGAATTCTGAGGGTGGGGATGGGAAGCTAGGCTGGAGTGGCTATTAAAGTTCTTTCCAGCCTGTTTAAAGCCAGGAGTTTGGGAACTCTTTGCAATCTGTATCTGAGAAGAACAAGATGGTACCCCTGAGAAGTGGTGAGATTGAAAAGGGACTATTTACAAGGTACAGGCAGGGTTAACAGAAGTCTCCAAGAAGCAGAGAAGCACCTTGGGATTTGCACAGTTGGAAACTGTCAGTACCCTTAGGCGGGGGTGGGGGCACTGCTGCTCAAACCATCACGACTGTGGTGGCAGAGAAGGATGCCTGGTGGGCAGTGCTGGCAGGAGACTCCTGCAGGGAGGGAACCAGAGGGTGCCAACACCTTCGCCACTCACTCCCACACCCTGGTCTACTGGTGTGGTGTCTGCCCTTAGCTGGTCCTCAGGGAACAAGAGTAAGACAGTAGCTCATCAGCTCGACCTTTCTCAGAGCAAGTAGGTGGATCAGGCAACCAAAACCAGAAGGAGAATATCCCGTGGAGGACCCAAAGCCTGAGAAAGCTGTGCACATGCACGTACACACACACACACACAGTCCTCTTCCCCATCTTCCTCTCTGTGCCAGGTGAGAGAGAGACTCAGAGAACTCTGACCACAGTTCTCTGAGCTACCCCCACCCCTTGTCTGTGGCTCAGGCTGAGCTTGGGAGGCCAAGAAGCGGACCCCAAAGTGGCCAGCAGAAAGCACGCTGAGGCTGAGGACTGGGCGAGAGCAGTGGGACTGACCCAGGCCAATGTCCCCACTTGGTCCTTTCTTGGGTACACTAGGAATTCTGCTTCTCCTTCCTCAGCCTCTGTGGACCCTCCTGGGCCTTCTTCTCAGTTTTTTTTTTTTTTTTAAAAATAGTCTATTCCCAAAGGACTTAAAAACAGCATATTACAGTGACACAGCTATCTCAATGTTTGTAGCTGCGCAATTCACAATAGCTAGGTTGTGGAACCAACCTAGATGTCCCTCAGTAAATGAGTGGATTAAGAAAATGTGGTATATACGCACAATGGAATTTTACTCAGCAATAAAAGAAAATAAATTAATGGCATTTGCAGGTAAATGGATGAAGTCGGAAGACATAATGCTAAGTGAAGTTAGTCAGTCTCAAAAATCCAAGTACCAAATGTTCTCTCTTATATAAGGAGGCTAGTTCATAGTATTGTTGGATGGGAGGGTACATACGAGGACTAGAAGAACACTAGAATGGTCAAAGGGAAGGGAGAGTAAGGGAGGGAGCAAGGGGGGAGGGAGAGGGAGAAAAGGAAAAAGAAAAGAAAAGGTGTTTGAATGAGATGGATATCATTTTCCTAAATGCATGATTGAAGACCTGAAGTGTACGAATATACTCTGTATGCAAACAATTGTATGTAAAAAGATGCTAAATACATGCACTATGAGTTGTACATATTAAAAATTATAAAAAAAAAAAAAATTAAAAAAAAATATTCTAGCCCTGGACGAGGCTCTGAGACATTTGATGAATGAATGGTGGATTCGTTTCTTTATTCCTTCATTCATTCAGCAATGATATTTTGCAGCTGTGCCTCAGTTGACACCACTAATATCATTCTATTTGTACTAAGAATTGGAGCTAGAGTGGTGAGAGGGGAAATCAGAGCTACTTCTTTTGTGACAGAGACAAATACTAAATGGCACCAGGGAGTGGTAAGCCCCGTGACATACATGTAGGGGTGGGTGGCAGGGTGACGTGGAGGAACATGGCCTGGGTTCAGATACAGGGGACTGTGCCTGGAAAAGGTATGACTGGATGAGAACCAAGGGATGGGCAGGAATGGGTCAGGCAAAGGGACAGGAGTGGAGGGGAGCGGTGAGGCAGGAGGTGGAGTGTCGTATGTGTAAGTAACTACATGAAGTCCCCTCTGGCAGGTAGGTGCATGTGGGGTGAGATCAGGGGGGCTGGGCAGGGGAGTGAGCCAGATCATGCAATGGCACACGAAGGATTTTATCTTGAGAGCAATGGAGGAACCACTGGTAAGTTTTCAGAAGGGGGTTAGGAATAGCAGAATTTTTGTTTGGAAGAATCCTCCCTGAATGCCTGGTGGAGACTGATGGAGGGTGGAATGTGTTGGCTGTAGCCATAACTAGGGCTGACTAGGGGCACATTTAACATTCATGGAAGCCCAGGGCTCCTTCTCTCCACAATGTCACCCACGTCATTGCCTGTCCCTGGGCAGATCTAGATATTGGAATTTCAGAGCTGTTCCTGCTTACAAAATACTATACCTCACTGCCCCACCCTCTATTGAGCTTCCGTCATTAGAGAGTGGTTCCTGGCTCAGTGCTTTCTTTCCTGGTTAATGGCAAACATCGCTTGGAAACTGACCTCAGCTGGCCATGGTGGTGTGTCGACCTAGTAGGCCATGAAGCCTGGTCTCCCTCCCTTCCCATTCCCTAGCCTCAGTTACCCAATCTACTCAACAGGTCAGAGGGGCCAGAGGAAAGCCTGCAGGGACTTGCCCCCCGTCCCCCCACCCGGGGTCCTGCTTAGGATCAGAAGATCCAATAATCTGCACATCCGGAATTCACCTTGTACCAGGTTTGTCCAGGTCCTTGAGGAGAATGGTTACCTATGTCCAAGAAGTTTAGGGGACCTGAGACTTAACACATTCTGACTGCTTTGCCTGCCAGGAGGTGCTCTCAGTGGAGAACTCACTGCTTTGGGCCTAGCCTCAGTTTGCCCAGCTGTAACCTGGAGAAGTTACTCGTGGCTTGGTGCATTGCCCAGGCCTGCACTTGGCTCTGGCAGGCTCCACAGTGCTACCCTCTTCCTCTTTGGTTTGGGAGCTGGAAGGCTTGTTTTGCTCATGAGGCTGCTCTAGGCTGAGTGGGCTGGGCTGGGGGTCTGGTTGGGGCCAGCATCATGCCCTTATGGCCCATGTTTTAGGGTGATTCTTGACTGGGGTTTGACCTCTTGGGTTCTTAGTTTTCCCTTTTCAGTCCGATGGAAGATCTTGTGTTCTGCAGTAGATCTAGAGGGTGAGACTGGACGAACTCCAAGGCCTGCTCAAGCCCATGATGTTCACAATGGCCTCTAGGAAAGCAGACCTGAGACTGCAGCCTCTGGACTCAGGTTAG
This sequence comes from Tamias sibiricus, assembly GCA_025594165.1. NCBI lineage: Eukaryota > Metazoa > Chordata > Mammalia > Rodentia > Sciuridae > Tamias > Tamias sibiricus. Next base: position 154,529,341 of record CM046663.1, read on the forward strand.
GGTACCTGGCTCTCTGTTGTCCCCCTGGTTTTACTGTCTCCTGGACACAGCACTCTTCTTTCTGTCTGCTGTTGTCCTGCATGTGGAAAGCCACGTACACTTTTCCTCTGCTGCCTTACAAAATCACACCCAGACTTTAAAGCCAAGCTATGCCATAACACTTCTTATATTTTTTAATTTTTTTCTTTCCACCATTTTTTAATTGGTGCATTATAGTTGTACATAATGATGGGATTTGCTGTTACATATTCACACACGCCCACAATATAACAATTTAATTTGGCCAACATCACTGCCTGACACTTCTCCCCTCCCTCCTCTCCTCTCAGCCCCTGAACACGTTATTTTAATAGTCAAAAGAGCCTGGGGTTTGGCATCAGTCATACAGGCGTTTAAGCCGTGGGTCTGTATTCCTGCCATCTTCCCTCCCATCCCCCAATGCCCAGTCGGGGTGCATGGTGAGGGGCACAGTGCTGCTGCCCAGAGAGGCTGCTCTTGGGCCAGTCCTCAGCCTCCCCATTTTCTACAGCTCTGAGGATGCATCTTTTCACTGCTTGCTCTTCTTACTCAAATGGTTTGGGGCCAACTTAACTGTGGCCACTATGTGGGAGCTTTTAGACAGATGTTTCAGATGTTAAACCAAAAGGAAAACATGAGAAATGCAGGTGTTTTGCTCTTGGAAATATTTCTTCATGTTAAACCACCTGTAACCCTTGATTTCTCCCAAGTTCTCCAGCACCCGGGAGAGAAAGCCTCGGATTTTGGGGTTTGCATCTTGGCTCCATCTCTAGACATCTATGTGACCCTGGACACATTGTTTCCTGTCCCACAGCATTGATGTCATCATCTGAAGAATGGTAAACTATTATCTACTTCATGGGACTGTTGATGTTAAAAGAAGCAATGGCTTTGCAGTAAGACTGTCAAGACTCCTGGAGAACTTCAGTCCCATGGGCTGCAGGCCTGTGGGTGGGGCTTCTGTGGAGGGTGGGGTGTCTGTGGAAGGCAGAGCCCCCAGGTTTCCTCTGCTGGGATCTCTGGACACCCTGCTCCCTCCAGACTCCAACCTCACCATCCTCCTCCCCAGGCCTCCAGGCTTGGTGGAGTGAGGCCTTTGGACCCAAATTCCACTTCAGGTCAGCCCCAGGTTCCCTGCCCAGCCTGTCCTAGTTCAAATGTAAGTTCTGAGAGGGCAGAGAAAATGAGAAGAAGCAAAGAGAACTACTGACTGTAGTTTGTGTATGTGCGAGAGAGAGAGAGAGAAGAAAAATGCATCAGTGCAAGTCAAGTGTTTAGAAAAATAGCTGGTGCAAAGTAATTGCTCAATAACTGTTAGCTGTTACTTATTTATTTGGAACTTAATATAAATTCACTTCCATGCTAAGGGCTGACTGAGGACACAGAGTTGAAAAGACCCAATGGCTGCCCACAGTCTAGTGATGGAGAAGATGTATAAATATGCTATGGTAATACACTGTGTGTTAGAGATAATGGTGAGAAATTGGAAATAGTAATTCTTCTCAACAGTAGGGCATTAACTCTGCAACATTTATACAGAGGAATATTTTGCATATTTAATGAGAAAACAAATCTATGTGGAAAGATGTTCATACTATAGAATGTTTATAGACTATTTCTTTTAATATGTTTAGGAGAAAGAGATGGTTATAACTGTTAGAGGATGATTTCATAGAAATTAACGAGAACAAACTTGGACAAATCAAACTGTTAATGGTTATTGCTGGGTGGGAAGTTTGTGCACATTTTTTTTCCCTCCAATGCTTCTCGTGAACACTTTAAACAATTTTCTATAATTATCCTGTATAACTGGTAGCAAAATGAGAAGTTTCTTAAAACGAGAAGGAAACATTGCAACGTCTCGAGTCTCGAGGAGAGATGTGTCTGTCTACTGAAGAAACGAAGGCTGAGAAGGGAGAAGATGGACGTGAAAAATTTATAATTTTTTTTTTTTAAAGATGTTCACAACTGAAAGGAAAAGACCCTCATCAAAAAGGAAATGAACATAATGGGGAAAAAAAAACAGTAAGTAGAGAGCATAATTGGGAAAAATTTCCCATCCTGTACATTTTAGACTGACTACTTATAATGAGGGGAATTTGATATCAATGCTGACAGTTGACACAGGAGGGAATGGATGGCTACCCTTTCATCTGATTAATTGAACAACCTTCAATCAGTGAAAGACATGAGCCTGGAAACAATTGTGAGGTATTATATTACAGTTAAAAAAATAGAAATCATAAAATCACAGTTAAAGAGAGAAATCACAAAATCCAAGGCCAGGAGGGCTGTGGCAGTACCGCAGGTCCACAGCTGGTGTGTGATCTGACAGCTGATTGCTCATGCTTTCCTGATTGCTAATATTTTGAATATCACATCTGGAAATACGTGTGCACATTAAGCTGCTGTATAAGCCTCATGGTTTAGAGAGAAAACTGGCAGTAGGTAAGAAGAGCTATGATATTACTTACATCATTTGTCTTCACTGTCATGCTCTTGAAAAAATATACTAATAATGATATTAAAAGAAAAAAAACAGGGAGATTTCTTCCAAGGTGCTCATAATAGTGCTGTTTATATCAGCCAAACATTAAAAATGATTCAACCCCTCATAGGGGTTGGGCGTATTTTAATAATAGCACACATGCACAGGTGCAGTTTGCAAAGCCCTGTTCACACATGATCTCTCATGCAGACTTCACCAGCCCTCTAGGTGGATGCATATTATCATTCTGACTTTACAGGTGGACCTATGTGACTCGACTGGGGTCATGCGGGTTCATTGTCTACTCTATTCCTTCTTCAGAATCACAGTCCACAGCTCGTCCCAGTGAACACTGCACCTTTACCACCTCACATCGGTGTGCTTATCATGTTTTACCCCTGAGGGTGCAAGTTTCACCAGATGAGGAACCTTGTTTTCTGTGGAAACTCAGTCACCTATAATCCACAGAAGGCACGAGATAAAGATCTGTTGGATGAATAAGTGAATAATGCTTAGTGTGACCATGACACCCAGGTCAGCCAACGGGCCCACGGAGGACTACCTTAACACATGGAAAGGTGAGTGCAAAGGGGAGAATGTGGAGTCAAAAGTGACGTGGAAGGCCCCAAACAGGCACACGCCTTATGCGACTGTGCTCCACGCCTGTGTGTGCACTAAGACAGGGGATTGGTCACTCCAAAGAGGCCAATGTCTGCAGGAAAGAGAATGTCTCTAGAACAGATCACTGCTGTCCTGCAGGCAAGAGCTGGTCTCCCGGGGGTGCAGTCCCCACTCCTAGAGCTAGTTACCAGAGTCTGATTTAGTAAAAGGGCTGAGATGAACCCAGTAGATGCACAGGTCTTTTGACCTCCAAGAGCTATGATTCTCATCTCCTGTGTGTGTGTGTGTGTGTGTGTGTGTGTGTGTGTGTGTGCTTGAAACAGCTAGAGAAAAGAAGACAGAGTGTATAAGTGTGGTGAGGAGAGACCCACAGGCTGATGATGACCAGAGGGCCCGAGACGAGCACAGGCTGGAGGTTATGGAGGGCTCCTCAGGGAGAACATCCTATGCAGGACCTTGAGCATATAGAGGAACAGGTGTATGCACGTACATGTGTGTATGGAATATGGATATGCACACATATCATGTGCACACTTATATTGCATATCATGTGTGTGTGCATGTGTGTGTAAAGTCATCTCTCAGCATCTGTGGGGAGTGGTTCCAGACCCCCACGGGTGCCAAACTCCCAAGATGCTCAAATCCCTTATATAAAAATGGTGTAGCATTTGCATACAACCTACACAATCCTCCTATATTCTTTAAATCATATCTAGATTACTTTAAATACTTAATATAATACAAATAGCTGTTATACTATTATTTAGGAAATAAGGAAAAGAAAAAGGCCTATCCATGTTCAGCATGGGTGCAATTCTTTTTTTTCTGAATATTTTCAATCAATAATTGGTTGAATTCATGGATGTGGAGCGAATGGATATGGAGGACCGTCCATCAGCTATCTATCTAAGACACTGCAGTGCTTTTAGGCTGTAGTCAAAAGGTGGTCTCAACATGTTAAGGCTAGCCTGACTTGATAGCAAGGACCAGAAAGGGGTCAGCATGAATAAGGCATAATGGCTTTAGAATCACATTCCTGGCAACCCTTTTTGTTTGCAGCCATAGACACTGTGGTGCCTGCTAAAGGACAGCTTCAAAGTCAGGGTTCCTCTGGGCACACTTCAATAGCCACTTCTGGGTTTTCTGTTATGTGGCCTGGTTCTGGCAGAGTCCGAGCCTCCTTGTCACTGCTGTTGCTCATCTGCAAACAGCTCTGGCTCGTGCTCATGGTTCATAGTGTCAGCCCAAGCCACCCACTGCAACACATGTGCCTCACACTGTTCTATTGTACTCTCAGTTGTCCTGGTGACCAGTGTGGTTACATGCTCTTTCATGCTTTGGTTGCTTTGCCTTTGGATTTGGCACACGCTATTTTCTTCTGGGTCTTGACTCCTCTTGATGATGACGAGCGATTTGCTCAGTGACAGTGGCGCCCTACTTTCTGTCCTAGGAAAACAATGGAGAAAATCTTGTGCATATCTCTGCTGACCCAGTCCCTGGGGCCTTACTATCAGAGGGCAGAAATGACTCATATCTTGCTGGTCTCAACTTTGCAGATGAGACCTGGACAGTTCTCCTGGTTGGAGGCAGGACTACAGGAGCCAAACTGAGGGAGGCAGGAGACATGGGTGCCCTTGGCTAGGTTGCAACTCCAGGTTCTCCATGGGGTGAGATACTTTGTTTACTTTCTTTCAGCTCTTTTTTGGCAGCATTTCCAGAAGTCTCCCTACACTGGCAGAGAGGACATAACTGATGGTCTTGAGGGGGTTGGTTTCTATCTGTAGTTCATCAAGGTCTCAGGTATGATGGAGATCCTTTGTGAAAACTGACCCACAGAACACCTGTGGCTTGCCTCCCCAGCCTCCATTCCCAATTCTGGCAATAATCCCATGCCCCATCTATGTTTGCCCACCTGCCTCTCAGCACTGCCCATCTATATGTCTGGATTGGGCTCCAAGGTGGCCTTATAAGCTGAGCCCATGATAGTAGCCTGCCATTGTATCACCCACCTTGACCACAGTGATTGAATCATCATCTTGTCTCTGGGTTGGACAGAGCCAATGAAATGCCCAAAGACTGTCACTGAGATTACTAGGAGGTGTCTTTCTTCCTAGGTATGCTATGTTTCTCTGTCACCTGGGACTGCCATGGTAGATAGCAGAGCTCTGAAAAGAGAAAATAAATAGAGTCTTGACGCCATCAACAGAGCCCTTAATCTAGACATGTGTGAAGTCAGATCTATCCCTAGATTTAAAAAAATTCATTATCCAATAAATTCCTTTTTTTTTTAAAAAAAATTTAAGCCCAGCCAAGTTGAGTTTCCTGTCACTTGCAATTAATAAATTTCTGACAGATACAGCCCTGTGACCTTTGTGTCAAAGCCACCTCATTAATATTCTCAAAGATTGCATGCCTTTGAAGTGCGTTATTTTGCTTCTTTAGTTGAATGCCCCTTGGTCCTTGTGTTATGATCAACTCTAATTCAAACTATTGACACTGACTTAAGCGATTCTTTGAACTCGTCTGGAGTCCATCAGTTCAAAGTCAGACATCCATCACCCACATACTGTCCTACAGGAGCCAATAGTTTGAGTATATAAAGCTGCTGCATACAACTCCTTGGATGAGTCAGGGAGATCTTTCAGCCATCCACCAATTCCTGGAATGTTGGGTAGGAGGTGGGAGATTCCTGTCACCTGGGCCTCCGGTCCCAGGGTCCAGCTCTCCCCTCTCATGAATCCTTTGCAGAATAGTAGTTTTCACAACTGTTTTCTGACTCTGTAAATAATATAACAGTGATCATCATGAGAAGCATGGCCCAAATCCTGGCTGTCCCAAGCAGGATCTGTGGCCACCCATGATTTTTTTTTTCAGCTAATGAGATGCCTAAAGACTTTCACTGAGATTATTGGGAGACAGCAGGTGTCTTTCTTACTGGATGTGCTGTTTCTCTGTCACCTGGGACTGCCATGGTAGATAGCAGAGCTCTGAAAAGAGGAGAGAAATAGAGTCTTGATGCTACCAACAGAGCCCTTAATCTAGACATGTGTGAAGTCAGATCTATCCCTAGACTTAAAAAAATTCATTATCCAATACATTCCTTTTCTTTTATTTAAGCCCATCCAAGTTGAGTTTTCTTGACAGCTGTGGAGCCACCAGAGTTCTGGACCCACGCTCTGCCTCTTCCCACATTCCTGTTAAAGTCCAGCTGTCAAACTGTGGTGGTGATTGGGCACAAGATCCTGGAAGTGTCCAAAAATCTCTGCGAGTCAGCTATGTGTGTGCCCCCGTCCAGAGCAGCAGTGTGGTTGAGAGTGTGAGGCCAGGCTCTGCTGACCTGCGTTCCACTTGGAGCTGTGCACCTGGAGGAAGAGGCTTATCTGGGGATCTCATTCCTCCTGCCAAGGTCACCTGGATGTCACCGGCTCCCCAGATTTCTCCACGATCATTTCCCATTTACTATGTTCCTAGGATTCTTAGTTACGCCATGTAGGGGGATGCATTCTAGATCATTGTCTTATCCTGTTGTTTGACTTTTCTTTTCTCCATTCCTTTCCTTTCACCTCCCCTCCCCTCCCCTCCCTCTCCTTCTTTCCCCTCTTCTCTCTTCTCCTCGCCTCACCTCACCTCTCTACTCCTTTTTCCTTCTATTGGTCCATACAAGACTTTCTCCCTTTCTAGCCCGGAACTGCTGGGCTGGTCCACACTGTGCCTGACCTCTCTGTGACCCCCTCCCCCACACCCCCCTGGAGTCTAGCACAGTGACCCACATGTAGAGGGTGCTTGGTGTGGCCTTATTGACCCTGGGGTCTTTACTGTCCTGGGGTTGGGTGATGTCAGCGGGTATAAGTCTGTGGGCAACAGTTGGGTGTGGGAGGGGCCGGGGGAAGTGTGGTCAGGAAAATGGGGATATGGCCACTGAAAGGAGGCTGGAGCCCTGCTCCTCTGTCTGAGGCATGTTCTCTCATTAGCTGTGCAGAGCCGTCAGTAGAATGAGCCTGCTTGAGGCGGAGCTGGAGACTTGGAAGCAGGCCTGACAGTGACTTAGCTGAGGGGAATTGCCTTGCTGGTCTAGTGTCCTTCTGCTGATCAGCCCACTTGTGAGGTGGTCTGTGTCCTGACCCATGGGTGTGAAGGACTTGGAGGGGTTGATGACCAAAAAGCTGTGGCCAGAGGACATACCCTTCCTTGCCCTTCTTGAGTAAAAAGCAAGGAGGACATCTAGAACTGGTCCCTGCACCCCTGTCTACGGCCTATCTCAGGGCTTCACAGATGCAGGAATCTTGGAGAACCAGCCTGGCTCCCAAAGCAGCTATGTTGGTGTGGGGCCTTGCTCCCAGCACGTCTCAGCCTGCTGCTGCCCCTGGGGCCACCCCTCAACCACAGGCCCCGGCACGTTTGCATCACGCTCAGCTGGTGACCAGAGAAGGAACTTAGGGCTCCGCAGAGGAACAGCCCTGCCCTTGTCCCTCTCCTGAGATGGCCTTCTTGCATGCTGGATCCCAGATGTGCCTCTGTGTGTGTGTGTGTGTGTGTGTGTGTGTGTGAGAGAGAGAGAGAGAGAGAGAGAGAGAGAGAGAGAGAGAGGGAGAGGGAGAGGGAGAGGGAAGGAAGGAAGACTGGACAGGAATGGGGGGACAGAGAACAAGAGGAAATTCCCTGGAGGCACTTCTGGTCCCCACTGCCCAGCTCCCAGGCCTGTGGATGCTGCCTGCCCCCGGAAGGCTGGGGAGGAAGAGATGTATGTACAGGGGAGCTTCCAGGACTGCTCCCTTCTGGGAGTGTACTTGGGGAGAAAGGAAACCTTTGCTTACCAGCTCCGCCTTGGCTGTTAAGTGCGTAGACTTCCGTGGCCTGCTGGCCTGGCCCCTGAGCCTCGCTCACCCTTGGGGCCATCAGAGAGGCTCTCCCCCTCCCACTTACTGTCTCCATAACTTGATCACCTCATTTCTCCTTTTACTGTCTCAACGTCCTCATCTCTGAAATGGGTATCCTACCCCTCCTCCTACTTCCCAGGAAAGGCTATGAGACCCCGGGCAAGGCAGCACTGGGTGAACCATAGTGTTCCTTGCTGTAGTGTGCTGAATTGCTCTGCACCTAGAGAGACAGGGAGGGGCAGGAAAAGCTGTTCCAAGGATGACAGTTGGGTCCCCACAGGAGTCTTAGATTGTTGTTTTCTAGCCCTGAGCCACAAGAAGCCAGCTGTTCAGCAGAGCTGGTGGGTGTAGGTGGCTGCAGGGCGTGGAAAACAGTAGGCGACACTGGCCCCTCCTTGCCTCAGGCTTATACAATCAGGAGTCTCTGGCCTCTGAGTTGGTTCCTTTCCAGACTGTGGAAGGAACTTATGGGGGCTCTTGGACCTCCAAGTGTGATATTTTTATGGAGGTGGTGCGTGGGTACTCAGGAAGAAAATTCACCCTCTAGCTTTGTCTGTCTCTGCTGCCCCTAAAAATATGATGTGATATGGCTAATGAGAAAGAACAGCAGGCCTGACTTGGGATGACCTAATATAGCCTGGCATTCCAGCCCTGACCAGTGCGTAAGTGGGGATTGGTAACTGAAAACACAAAATGTCTCTCTGATGGGATGGCAGAGAGCCTGCTGCAATCCCTAAGGCAGGGTACACCCTGGGGAGCTGAGCAAAGGCCCCTGGGGACTCTCCTGGGTTTCCCAGCATGCGTGGGGATGGGGCCCAGTTGAGAGCACCCTCTGGCCCACTCTGTCTAGAGGGCCACCATCAGGTTGACCAGCTCAATGAGCCCTTGCAGCGAAGAGCAGTTGGTTCAGCACTTTCAGAGTCATCCTTTCCACCACCCTGTTCTTAGATAGCAGAGTAGACCAGCTTCCCCTCACCTGGCCCTGGGAACGTGCTGGCTGGGCTGGTTTGGGCCCTACATGAAGCTCGCCCCCATTCCTGAGCGCTTCTGGTCCAGTCTTCCCACCTCAGACAGAGGAATGACTCCACCCTCCAGTGCGGTTGTCACGGTAGCTGGTTCCTCTCTTCCGCCTGCCTTCTGCATAGGCACAGACCCGCGGGTCAGCCGAGACACTGACCACTGTGACGCTGCTCTGTGCTCACTTGTGACTCAGGTCTGGGGAGAAAAGGGGACAGAACAAGGGAGAGGAGAAACAAGGTGGAGGGTGAGGATGGATTCTCAGGGCCACCTCAGAGGGTGACCAACTTGTCCCTGCCTCACACTTTCCTTGTGGCATGGCAACTCTCAAATCCCAGGAAGCTTCTCATGCAGTAGGAACCAGGGTGGGTGGCCGTCCCACCCATCAGAAGCCCCGAGGTCTGCTCCTCAGAGAGGCCCAGTGAGCAGTCTGCACTGGGTACCAGGTGACTCACCCCTGGGTTCAGAGCTGCCAGCCAGCAGGGCTAGCACCTGGACCCAAGCCCAGGGCTCCTTGGCTCCAGGCTGCGTGTCATTTTATGAGGTGGGACATTCTCTCCAATGGTCTTGGCCCAGATCTTTCCTTGGGATGAAAGCGATGTTGAAATAATAGAAAAGGGGGGAGAGGGGAGAACTGGTCAACTCTGGGGGACCAAAGAAGAAGAGCCTGCAGCCACACTGGCTCAGGGCTGCGGGGCCTTATGAGGGGAAAGGCTCCATGCTGCTCCTAAGAATTTGGCACTTTGCTTAGGAAAATGTGGCAGGCTTACCTGTGGATACCTGGCTCAGGTGCCACTCTCTACCACCTACGCACACATTCCAGGGAACAATAGGTAAAGGGTGTGGCTTATCAAGATCACATTACTCTCACTTCTCTTTAAAGGATGTATTTGTTCAAGAAATATTTATTGACTGATTTATTGACTATTTGTCCTTAAACACATTGCTCCCCCTACTTGGAACACACTATTCTCTCCTGTCATTTATCTCCTTTCACCCCACACCCCAATTCCGTCTATTCTTCAGGTCTCAGCTTAATATGTAATATTTATGGAACCCTCAAGATGAAGTAGGTGTCATTTTAATCACTTTGCATTGCTTTATTTTTTTTCTTTTATTCTAAGTTGTTATATATGACAGCAGAATGCATTACAATTCATATTACACATATAAAGCACATTTTTACATATCTCTGGTTGCATAAAAAGTATATTCACACCATTCGTGTCTTCATACATTCACTTAGGGTAATGATGCCCATCTCATTCTACCATCTTTTTTTTTTTTTTTACCCTTCCCCCCCTCCTTTACACTTCCTCCCCATTGGCCTTTCTAGTGTTCCTCTCTCTAATCCTCTTATGCTCCCGGTCCCAACCCCACTGTGAATCAGCCTCCTTATATCAGAGAAAACATTCGGCATTTGGATTTTTGGGATTGGCTAACTTCACTTAGCATTATATTCTCCAACTTTATCCATTTACCTGCAAATGCCATTATTTTATTCTCTTTTACTGCTGAGTAATATTCCATTGTGTATATATACCATATTTTCTTTATCCATTCATCTACTGAAGGGCATCTAGGTTGGTTCCACAGTTTAGCTATTGTGAATTGTGCTGCTATAAACATTGATATGGCTGTGTCCCTGTAGTGTGCTGTTTTTAAGTCCTTTTGGTATAGACCAAGGAATGGGATAGCTGGGTCATAAGGTGCTTCCATTCCCAGTTTTCCAAGGAATCCCCATACTGCTTTCCAGATTGGCTGCACCATTTTGTAGCCCCACCAGCAATGTATGAGTGAGCCTTTTCCCCCACATCCTCTCCAACATTTATAGTTGTTTGTGTTCTTAATAGCTGCCATTCTGACTGGAGTGAGATGACATCTTAGAGTAGTTTTGATTTGCATTTCTTTAATTGCCAGCGATGTTGAACAATTTTTCATGTTTTTGTTGATTGATTGTATATCTTAACCCCCACAAAAATCATATGTCTACTTAACAGATGAGGACACTGAATGGTTAGCTGGCCTGCCCAAGGACACAAGACTCTGCACTGTCAGGGTGGGCTGTAGCCAGGCAGGATCCTGATCCTCATCTCTCTGATCCCAGAACCCCTGTGGCTTGTCCCAGGGGGAGCACTTGTCACAGAGTTAATGTGATACCCAGTCTCCTTGTTTCCTCTATAAAACTGAGTCCCTGGAGGACTGGGCTCTTCTCTCTAGGCATCTAGAAGAAGCTCAGTCATGACTTGTTGAGTGAGTAAGTCGATGAACTAACTGATGGATGGATGAATGATTTGCTTCAATGGCCGCGGGAGCTCTGAGCTCAGGGTCCTCAGAGAAGACTTCTGCTTTGCACCGTGTTACCTCGGCAGTCCTGAGCCAAGGGGCTCTTGATGGCATACCCTGCTTTTTGGAGTGACAGTATAACTGTGAGATTGAGGAAAAGCTGATGTTTAAGCATGAAAGCAAACTTGAACTTTCTGGGGGGAGTAGAGTAAGATATTTTCAAGAATTCTTAGGGTCAAACTGAGATTTGGAGGACATTTCATGGTCATCCCTAGGTAAGTCTCAGATCTCACTTCCCGTTCTTCACATCTCCTCCCCCATTGCAGATTCTCTTCTTCTGTTGGGGGTACTTTGCGTAAATGGATTTAGAAATGCCGCTAGGGGAAGTGGCTGGAACTCAGAATATGGGTGCATCAACTCTGTCAGGATCGAAGGGAAGGGAGGCATTCCAGGGAGCGGCACAGGTGGCAGTCTCTCCTGGTTCCTGGTCCCCATCTGGGTGAGGAGCTGGTCGCTGTGAGCAGCTCTGAACATGCAAATAGAATAGCTGTTGTAACAAATGCTTCGCAGCCACATCCTGAAGTCCCACCGCAGCCTCGTGGGAAACTTCACACTATTTTTAGTCTCATTAGCTCCAGAAAATGCCATCTCTTTTCCTTTTCACAAGCCAATTCATTGTTGATCTTGCCTAGTCTGGAAATCTTGTGCTCCTTTTTAGCTCGATGGGACCGATCGTCAGTGGGGTGGAGTCTCTCTGTCTCTTTCTATTTTCATATCTCGTGTCACTGTTCACATGGGAAAAATCATGACGTTTCCCCACGATGGGGCCCTGGGTAACCTGGTTCTGTGATTTAGGCATGGGATTGCTCTGGGACACGTGGAGGCCGAGGCTAATGAAGGCTCTGGGGCTCCAGGTACCTGAAGTTGGCATGGCTGGGGCTCAGCGCCCACCTTGTTAATTTCAGAAAGTGTTTCCAAGGGGAAGAGGAGGAACTTAGAGAGGAGCATGGAGCAAAGAGGGGTAATGCTCTCCACTGGAGGAATTCACTGTAGTTTGGCAGGAATGTTAGGAGACACGGTCAGTCACGATCTCTAGAAGTTTACAAAATGCTTTCCAACCTTGAGTTCTTTGGATACCTAAGCACTTCAGGGAGATGGGGTGGGCAGAAGAAATCCTCCCCATCCTACAATTGAGGAAACAGGTTGGGGTGGGAAGGTGGTCCCAGGCCTGGTGGAACTGGGAAGTAACAGGGCCAGGATTGCAGTCCACAGCCAGAGGGGACAGTGACCAAAGTGATGGGTTAGGAGTCCAGAGAGAGATGGGTATGTGTTACTTTCCTCTATTTACTGGTGGAGGATCTGTACAGTCATTGTCTTCCCCGAGCCTTGGTTTCCTCAGCTGTAAATTGGGTATAATATCTCCTTATAGGCTGGGCAGAACTCAATAATGTATACTAAGTGTGAATTCAGGACTTGGTATGTAGTAAGTGCTCAATAAGTGACTGTTATCAGTAATATCAATAATATTCTTTCTCACTGCTAGCAGGCCATCTCTTGCTATATGTTGCCAAATCTTCCCTCCTTCCCTCGCTGGAGGGCATCTATCTGTTGTCTCTTTCAACATGTGGTCAAAGAAGTTGGTAGAGTGTACTATGTATTCTTTAAATATTCATGTCACATGCAGTCACATCAATGTTTATAGCAGCTCAATTCACAATAAGTAAACTAGATGCCCTTCAATGGATGAATGGATAAAGAAAATGTGGTACATATACACAATGGAATATTACTCAGCCTTGAAGAAGAATGAAATTATGACATTTGCAGGTGAATGGATGGAACTAGAGAACATCATGCTAAGTGAAATAAGTCAATCCCAAAAAACCAAAGGCCAAATGTTTTCTCTGACAAGTGGATGCTGATCCATAGTGGGGGGAAGGTAGGGAAGAACGAAAGAACTTTGGGATGGGAAAGATGGTGGAACACGACAGAGATTATTCCCCTATTACATGTATGATTACACCACCAATGTGACTCTGCACCATGTTCAGCCAGAGAAGGCGAAGTTGTGCTCCACTTGTGTACAAATGTGTCAAAATGCATCCTACTGCCATGTATGACTAATTAGAACAAATTAAAAAATAAAGTAATAAAAACATTCATGTCACAGACAGGTGCCTTTTCTGTTTCGTTGTGGAGCTGCATAGGGACAGCCTTTGTCCTTTCAGCAGAGGAAATCATGAGGAGCGGTGACTGCTGTGGCTGGAGTCTGGCCTGGGATCCTCCAGACAGTGGTTAGTCTTTGTGGGTCTGGGTTTCTAAGAAGGGACTTATCCAAGTGCCTCAGCAACCTGGAGCGGCGGGCAGGTAGGCCGTCATCTCGAGCCCCGTCTATAAGGGACACAAAAACATGGTAGGGGAGGTTTGTCCGAGTTGCCTTCTGGGAAGTTTCATGAAGTTGGAAGATCTTTCTTGGATAAGCTGTCTGGGCTGTGGCACCGTCTCTCAGGTGGTGGGTGAGAGCCCAGGACTGTTCCTAAAGGGGATGAAGGCCACTTGCTGGTGGGCTTTTGGTTTGCTGGGTATGTTTGGGGCCAAAGCTGCATAGTGTGAGGCAGTGGTTGGGGATGACCATCTGAGGTCCTCTCGATCTCTGGATTCAGGGGAGGTCATTATTTAAGGGGTATCTGATTTGTTTTCCAGCCTGGGGTCACCACACCCTCTGGCCAACTCTGCTTGGTACCTGCCAGGGCAGCAGAGGCCTTGGGGCTCAAAGAGCTGCTGGTATGACCTCGTGGGGGGCCCTTGGTGAGGTCATCCGGGACCTCCCCACCCTCCCTGGCATGCAGGGATCTGTCCACAGCGAGTCTGGCAGAAGGTCGAAGCTGACAGGAGAGGAAGGTGGAGCGGGCATCAGGCACGTGGTGGTCCTGCTTCAGTCATTTACTGAGTGTCCTTCCTTAGCTCGGGATTGCTGGTGTGAGTATCTGGCAGACGTTGCAGGAACCTCCCAAGTTGATGTGAAGTCCTGGGGCTGAGTTGGTCCCACCAAGAGGAAGATAAACCCTGTGAGGAATTCAGGTGGCCTAGGAGGTAGGTGTTGGTCAGTGTGTCCCATGAGGGTGGTTGGCCCAGTTCCTTCCACTTCTAACACTACAATATCTGCTTGTCATCTCATGGGCCACGGGCTGAGGGGATGATGGCAGCACTGCCGCCCATGGCAGAAGTCTGCTCTTCTCAGGGCCAACAGCAGCCTCCCTGCCACCAGACAGGATGGGGTTCCAGGCCTCCTGCCCTGCCACAAGCTAGGGGAGCCATCTGGTTGGATGGCCAGATTCTTTGACCTGGTCTGTACTTGGAGATGGTGAGCCACAGCTCTGTTGACAGCTAGCAGGTGCTGAGCCCCTGCTGTGTGCCCCCTGCCTTGTGAGATGGCTCCTACTGTATACAGTCATCAATCTTCCCAACAAGCCTGCAAAGTTGGCCTTAGAGTCCCCATTCTACAGAGGGGAAAACTGAGACTGGGGTTCAAGATTCATTCCTGAGTTGGCTGGGGAACTTACCTTCCTCCCGCGGATGTCTTGTAGTTCTGAGAGCCACGCTGGATGAGTTTCCTATTCCATGGCATGGTGGGGTCTTAGCAGGATTTCCTCTGTGGGGTCCTGGTGGGGTCTCCTTTGTGGGTCAGAGAATATCAGGCACTGGACCCTGGCTGGCGTTAGGTGTGGGAGCTGGGTTCCTGTCCCCTGCCTGATGTTGGATTCTCAGCCTGTTGGAGACCACTCATAACATCTTGGGGCGCCACCCACTGAGATGAAGGGGAAGTGAGCAGGTAGGTAATGGTAGGTGGTCCCCTGCCAAGGAAGGTGGAGTCATACTAGAGGGACCAGTGGGACCCCTTCTCGAAGCACCTTACAGGCTGTTCTAAATCAGAGGTTTGACCATGGGGGCCCCAAAGGTCGATGTTTCTTTCCTTCTGCTTTCTGGGTTGGGGCAATGAGGTGCAAGAAGGAAATATAGGCCTGGGCAGAGGTCGAGCACGGGAAGGTGTAGCAAAACCCAGTGTGGCATTTCTTGTGCCCTGCTAAAGGCCATCGGGAGAGAGCAAGAACACAAAGCTGGGACCTTTCAGGAACGGGAGTGCTGCTGTCATTCTGGGATTCCTGACTGGGGAGGGAAGGAGGGGACAAGGTCCGATGGATCCTCTCCTCATTCTCAGGGGTGTGGGCACAGCTGCTTTGTGGGGCCAGACCAGGAATGTGGCTGCCCCCCTCCCTTGATTTCTTGTTTACACCAGACTTTGCAACACCCTTTTCTTTCTACAGGTACGAGTGGAAACTGGAAGGCAAAAATCTGTGGAATTGCTTATAATTTCCACGTGTATGGTGGAGTGACAGGGTTAGAATGATTACTCTATGATTCTGCTGTGTTGTGGGAAAATTAGGCTCAAATGCCAGCACCCCCTCTCCCACCTTTAAATCACACTTTCTGAAGGCTAAGAACTTGTTTCTTCCCCATCAATTTTTTGTGTTTATTTTGAATACTATTTCTCTGGAAACGTCACATTAAATTTACCCAGCTGATGTGGCTGATTAGGCTCTGTTTCCCTGGGGTAAGAACAGAAAACCTGCTTCATTTCTGTGCCGTCTCAGCTAAATGGTGGTGGCCACCTGGAGCTCCATGCTGGGGGGAAAAAAATCAGTGACCGAGACCAGCCTCAGCAGGAAATAATGATGTGATTACTTAGCAGAGCCTGCTGTGGGTATGGGAAGAGAAGTGGGGACACTTGTGCCATCCCCTATTTTGGGGATCAGATTCAATGTCCTCATCCCTGCCTGTCTGATCTGTAGTCACCAGATCTTTAAAATGAAAGGTTGGTTCTCCTCTCCGGGGTCCAATACGCCATGCCTAGCATAGTGTCTTCCACGCTCCAGAATGGTCTAACCTCCAGCTAGCTTCCAGAGTGAACTTCCTACAAAATGACATAACCAGCTCCCTGTGGCCTCCAGCAACACATGTGGTATTTCAGTCTGATACTCCTGCACATGTGCCTGATAGTCTAAGCATATCCAACTTCTTCTCACTGTCCTGAAGTCACAGTGCCCAGCACAGTGTCTTCTATCTCCTTGCATTTGCATCTGCCGTCCCTGTTGCCTGGAACACCTTTCTCTTTCTTCTCATGCTTTAAGACCCAGCTCACACGTCACTGTGATGCCTTACCTCATATCTCCAGACCATCGGTGCCTCTGTCATCTGTTTTACCAGAGTTTTCTGTTCATTTCTCCATCATAGCCCATCCCACGTATGGACTGACAGCCAAGGACACAGAGAGCTATTTCTCATTAGACCATCAGCCACAGAAGTTGGGGACCACCGTGCGACCCTACAGCAGCATGGCACTGTCCCTGCTCTCAGAAGGGGCTCTGGGAAGGTCTGCTGAGTGAACCACTGTGAGAAGGAATAAACTCTAGGATGTGTTGCAGAGTGACTTGAATTTTGATTCCCATTTGTTCGAGAGCGTGCCAAGGACACAGCTTAAATCACCCTTGTCGTAATGGGAGAAGAGGAGGAAGAGCAGCGATTAAATGTGCCTGATAAAACTCTATTTCATGTTTGGAATAAAAAAGGGAAGGTTGAGCTAAAGCGGTGCCTTGTTCCAGAGCTGGCTTTTTCGGTTGCGACCACATCTCTAATCCTATCTGGAGAAGCTGGGGGTGGGGACGGTGGCATCAAACTGGGTACTGTCATGAAGGGCAGTGTTGGGGGCACTAGGACAGAGGTTGGAGAGACCGTTGCTATGGGGGAGGGCAGGGTTTCACAGAGGAGCAGCTCCAGTCCAAGCTTGAGGCAGGGTAGGGGTGAGTCGGGTGGGAGGCTCTTCCAGGCCAGCAGCAGGGGGTGCAGGCCGTGAGCCCCTCACAGACTGCCGTAGCCTTCCTCCACTCCTTTCTGGGCCAGAGTCCCAGCTCTGGGGCCTCGATCTAACAACACGAGGTGTTTGTTGGCCTGTTGATTTCGCTTTTCCTCGGTGGCCTGTTGTGCATCTCTGTGTGTGGAATGTGGCACCTTTTGGAGGTGACTGACACTGTAAGGTTCCTGACAGAGCTGGCTGTGGCCCTGTCTCATCCTCACACTCTGACTAATGGGCAGGACAGGGAGGGAGGGGGTTTTCATCCACTTTCCATTTTTATAGCAAAACAGCAGGCCAGGGGATTGGTAGCGAACAGAAGTCTCTTTGGCTCATGGCTCCGGAGGCTGTGAAGCTTGAGAGCGTGGAGCCAGCCTCTGTGTCTTCTTGCTGCATTGTGACATGGAGGGGGACATCACACGGTGAGACAGAGAAAGTCTGCCAGAGAGAGCTCCCATGTGACAAAGCCACTCCTGTGATAACCCACGAGTATAGGAATCTGCATGACGTGACCACCCCCAAAGGTCCCACCTCTCAACACTGCTGCACTGGGGACCAAGTTTCCTACCTATGAACTCTGGGGGGATATGTTTAGATCACAGCAGAGGTTGACCCTCACAAAGTCACCATTGCATCCCTCTGTCCATCCTACCTCATAACCAGGCCAGGTGAACCTGAGGACCTTAGAAGATATAGCCAGGGAGGGAGGCCACTCATGGGCCTCCTGGGGCCAGCAGGCATGGAAGGAGGAGGAACCCAGGCCACCCCAAGCATTTGCAGGGCCCTACCTCCATGTCTCCTCACAGGGCTTGAGCAGGTTGAGGTGGCCTCACTGGGCTGAGGAACACAGCCCACCCATGCGGGCCCTACGGCATCTCCCCCATGGAGGCAGGAAGGACTCACTTTCATCTCTGCCATAACCAGGACCTTCTCCTGACCCTGACTGAGGCTGGCACCTGGCACCACACCCTGGCATCTACATGCTCCCTGTGCTCAGAGCTCCTCAGAGGAGACCAATAGTGAGAGTCGAATAATGCACCGTTTGCATTAATCCAATGCTGTTTGGGAATCAGATAAATACGTGCTCGGAAAATTGTGCAAAACGAGTTTCAGTCCTAAGTAATTTGGCCTAACTAAAAGGTTTGCCAGGCTCCATTCTCCAAAGTTATACTTCCTGGCTGTGCTGCCCAGTGGAAATATAACACGAGCCACATCTTTAATTTAAAAATTTCTAGTAGTTGCATTAAGAAAACTAAAAAGAAACAGGTAAATTAATTTGAATAATGCATTTTATTTAATCCAATATATCTAAAAATCTTACCCTTTCAGCTTGTAATTAACATTTTTTTTTTTTCCCTTGAAGTACTGGGATGGAACCCAGGGCGTCACACATGCTAGGCAAGTGCTCTACCACTGAGCTACAGCCCCAGCGTTATATAACAATTTTTTTTAGAGCTTTATAGTTATACATAGTAGTTGGATTCATCCTGATGAACTCATATATGCATAGAAATCTATTTCAGTTCATGATCCCCCCATTTTCCCTCCCATCCTCCCTCCCTTCTTCCATCTCCTTCCTCTATTCTACTTGACTTCCTTTCACTTGTCTATTAATTTATATGTGATTGATTCTTTATGTTATCTTATCCTTCTCTCCCCATTTCCTTTATTTTTACTCTAGCTTCCACATATGAGAGAAGACGTTTGACCTTTGGGTTTCTGAGTTTGACTAATTTCACTTAGCATGATATCCTCTGTTTCAGTTCTACTGGCAAATGCCGTACTTTCATTCTTTTTTTATGGCTGAGTAGAACTCCATTGTGTGTGTGTGTGTGTATAAAATTTCTTAATATATACCACAATTTCTTAATCCATTCATCTTTTGACAGGCATCTGGGTTGATTTCATAATTTAGTTATTGTGAATTGTGGTGCTGTAAACATTGATGTTTGCTGTGATATGCTGCTTTTAGATCTTTTGGGAAAATACCAAGGAGTGAGCTACCTAACAATTGTTAATGAGACATTGTGCATTCTGTTTTTCATGCTCTTTAAACTGCGGTGTGCATATTGCACTTTTGGCACTTCCCGATTCAAACTAGTCCCATTCGAGTGTTCAATAGTTACATGTCGCTAGTGGCTATAGTATGCCTAGCAGAGCCTCCAAGACTTAAGCAAGTTATTTAGGCTCTCTCAGCCTCAGTTTCCTCATCTGATGAATGGAAATGGTAATAGTGCCTAGAGATAATACAGACAAAGGGCTTGCAGCAGCCCTGGATCTGGAAAGTTTTCAGTAAATGCTCATTTTATGATATTGTTATCCATCTACTCCAGGTGCTGAGTCTGAAAGGGACCCTAGTCAGGAAGAAGTGGGGCAAGAGGGTCTGAAGGCTTCCATGGGGTGTGCTCCAGGCTTCCCCAATCCCCTCAGCACCTCAGCTTAGTTCCTTTGCTGGCCCACAGCAGTGTGCTGATTGTCACTCCCCACTCTGGCGCTGGCTTTGGGAAGCAACTTCCCCTAACGTGGTTCCTGTGTCCACCCTGCTGTTAGCTCTCACTGGCCTCTGTCCTTGGACTCCTGTCAGGGCCTGCCCTAGGCTCTCTAGTACTCTTGATGCCTCCTACAATGAGGCCACAACCCAGCAGAGTTATGATCTTGGGGCCTGGAAGAGGAGGTTTTTTTTTTTTTTTTTTTTTTTTTTTTTTTAAGAAGAGAACCACACCTCTGATCTCTAGGGACTGCTTTGTGAGTTTGCTTTGGGCCACGAGTAAATGGTTTATTTGGACCCAGTTGACTTCTGTGGAGCACTTACATGTGGGGCTAACAGTAATCCCATGCTGTTGGTATTACTCCCCATTTAACAAGTTCCTGTCACAGTCAATAAGGGGCCAAGGCCTGATGGGGGTGGCAGCCCTGGCTGTGGGCCCTTTGCTGTGGGCTGCTGGGCCTAACGGGGTGTCACTGAAGACTCCAGCGCATTTTACTTAAATGGCCTCTGAGCTCACTCCAGGATCTAGACTAGGATGAGGCTGAGGCTGAGGGAGTGGGTGGATGTCTGTTTACACATAGTACTTGGTAAATAGTGTCAAAAGTTGAAAACATTATATTAATTTTTAATTTATTTTTTTGAATACATAATATATTCTCATGGTTAAAAAAAGATTGAGAGTGAAACATCTCCCTCTAAGTGACCCCTCTGCCTCCCACCCTTAACCACAACCACATTTATTTGTTCATTTGGTAAGCTTTAGTTTCTTTGGAAAATGCAAGTCACTTAAAAAAAAAAAAAAATCCCTCCTCCTTCTCCAGTGTCTTATACCAAAGGAAGCATCACATAAACACTGGTCTGCACTTTCCCCCAAGCATGGCGGGGGGGGGGGGGGGGGGGGGGGGCTCTTTCTGCATCGGTATTAATGCTTCCTCATTCTTGTTTTCTAAACAGCTGCATAATACTTTGTTGGGTGGATGAACCAGTGCACAATTTGTTCAACCAATCTCTGTTGGTGAACGCTTGTCTGTTTCCCATCTTCTGCTATAATAAATTATGTTGTGAATAACCTTGTAAATCTGTCACTTCACATGTTCGACTTATCTGTAGGGTAAGTTCTCAGGAGTGAGATTACTGGGGTAAAGGTAGATGCATTTGAATTTTGATAGATCTTACCAAATTGCCCTCGCTGAAGGTTCTCTTGCCACAAATATATGAGCTCTTGTTTCTCCACAGTCTCTCCAAATAGAGGGGTGGCTACACTCTTGGCTGACACACTAGATAATAAAATTTATCTTAGTGTAGTTTTTATTACATTTTTCTTAATAATGTTGAACATCTTTTTCCTATATATAAGGGTACAAGGGTCACTTAAATTTCATTTCTACTCATCCATTTGTGTTATTGTCTTTTTTTCAATTTATAAGAGTTTGTATATGTAAGAGAGATTAGCCCTCAATTTCTGATGTTAGTTGTAAATATGCTCCCCCCCCTTTTTCCTGATTGTTAGTTTTTTTTTCCATGCAGAATTTTAAATTTTCTTTTTTATCAGTCCAATTGATCTGTCTTTTCTGGAATTTGAGTCTTGGTTAGAGATGTCACTCATTGGCTGTACAGGATTCTGCTGCTTTCTTCCAGTCATTTCTGGTTTCATATCATTTAGGTTTAAATCTTGGATCCTTTTGGAGTTTGTCCTGGTGTACGGTGTGGGGTATGAATCTGACTTTATTTTTCTCCAGATGGCTACCTCATTGGCTCCATACAGTTTATTGATTCAGCCACATTTCTCCAACTGAGCTATTACATTGATCACATACTCAATCCCACGGTAGTTGGTGTCTGTTTTTCACATTTTCTGCTCTGTTGGGGCATTCATTGGGTGTGTGCTAGTGACACACTGGTGTAATTGTTTGGAACAGGTAGCAAATATACACTTTTCACAGCTTTTCTCTTCTCAGAGTTTCCACTAGTATTTTGCTTTGTTTATTTTTTCCATGTGAACTTTAGGATCAACTTGTCTATTCCTGCACCTTTTCCTCTCTGCCCACTACTATTCTGTTGGTGTTTTATAGACCTGTGGTTAGCAGCACAAAGTTTGGACCAGACTGCTTGTGTTCAAATCTCAATTGCCATTTTCCCTGCCGGTGGCCAATTTCTTCATTCTCTTAAGCTTTCTTTCCCCACATAGTATATTTCATCCGGTGGTGGCTGAAATAACAGTAACATAAATAACTCAGCTGACTTGTATTTAACGAGGAGGCCAAATGCAATGAGGCTCCAGCTGCAGCCTCCTGAGCGGAGGAGCTCAGCCTGCTCTGAGGTTCTCTGAGCTCTGCCCCTGGGATGGTACCCCTCAGGGTCACTTGATGAAAGCAGCCTCTCTGGGCGCCATGTCCTGATACAGTTGCCTCGGTTTTCCAGCCCTAGGACCCACGTGGGCCCTCCAGTAAGCTTTTGTCTCACAGGTCAGAATCATATGTCCAAGGCCCAAACGACTACGTTGATTGGCTGAGAGCATCAGACCTGCCTGTAGGCGTGGCCTCACCGCTAGCCTCCTGCAGAGCAGAGGGTGGGTACCTGAACTCCTTAGCATCTGTAGCTCCGATGGAGGGAGGAGAATGAGATAGTGGCTGCCCTTACCTTGTGTGTGTAAGTCTGTGTGGGGGATGGTGAGTTCTCAGCAGCAGTTCTAGGGTCAGAGGTCACTCCCTGCTCCATGGAAGCTTCCAGGGCTCTCTCTTCCAGCCTCTCATGCCTGACTTCTGCAGTGGTTTCCCCTCCTCTAAAAGTGTTTCTCCGTGCACCCCTGGGATGCTAGATGCGGATTCCCAGGTGCAGAGCCCACCACGCGTGTCCCTGCTCTTCCTGAGACCCTGCCTCATCCAGAAAGATCATGTTCTCCGTTCTCTGCCCGGGGGCGCTTCTCCGCTGCGCTGCAAGCACCTCCCTGATAGACCGTGATCCTCAGCGAGAGATCACTGTGGTTCTTTCCTCCGCAGGCCCAGATGACAGGCACTGGTGCACTTCTTCCTTGGTCTAGCACCGGATTCTCACCTGTACCAGGTAGAGACTGGTGTACGACTGCTGCCTGTTGACTTAGTTGTGCCCAATAAGCCCAGCAGCAGGAGCTGGGGCGAACTAGAGGGTAGCGGGGGGTCCCAGGCAACAGCTTCTATAGGTCATCGGGGTTGGCAGACAGTGGGCAGAGCCTGCAGGTCCTGGACCAAGTGTGGGCCTACCTCTGCATTCCCTGCCAGGGGGGCCCACAAAAGAGGCTCCTTTCATCAGAGGAGAAGAGGGATTAGGGAGAGGCCAGAGGCTCTCGCTCCAGGTACCTGGGCCTGGTGGAGATGGGAGCAGGCCTGCTGGGGAGGTGCCCGGCTTCTGATGGGCCCCATGCCTGCCCCTCTGCCAGAGGAGCTGTGACTCCAGGTGGCTTCAGTGGATTGAACCTTGGACTCCTGGGACTTTGCCAAGCTCTTGGCTCCCTGGTAGAGCTCAGAGGGCGAGGCCCCATCTTCCCGCTCTTCTTGGCTCCTGCTGACGTGGGTGTTGGGGTGCAGCAGGGAGAGGGCTGCCTCAGAATCGATTTTAGATAGACCTGGAGCAGGTGGTGTTCCTGCCACACTCCAGCTTGATTCAGTTTGATGGGCATTTACTCTGAGCCTAGTCTGTGCCAGGCTCTGTGAGGGCTGGCTCACCAGGTATAGCACACACATTTATTGACCCAAAGCCAAGGATCAAACCAAGTGTTCAAAGCACTTTATCTTTTTTAACCTCACCACATCGGGTAAGGTAGCCATTATACTCCTCCTTCTCATTCCCATTTTGCAGATGAAGAAACCCAGGTGCTGAGAAGTTCAGTTACCTTACAAATATTTGGGTAGTGAGCTGCAGGCCAAGCTTTGAAGTGGAGCCTCTCTGCCTGATCCCACATCTATCCTTGTTCTTTTTTTTCTTAAATTTTTTTTTTTTTTTTTTTTTTTTAGTTGTAGGTAGACATAATACTTTTATTTTATTTAAGTGGTGCTGAGGATCGAACCCAGGGCCTCACACATGTGAGATGAGTGCTCTACCGCTGAGCCATAGCCCCAGCCTCCTGGCCTTGTTCTTGAGGGGCTCATGGTCTCTGCTGCGAATCATGAGCCACCACCCCTAAGGGATAGGAGGACAAGGAGGGCCGTTCCTGTCTGCGCTGAGGCAAAGGATCTCTCTAGATGGTCCAGCCACCCAATCCAGCGACTGGTCCCAGGGATTCCCTCCTCCCTCTGTTTCTGCTTTCCTCATTCTATTTCTTTGCCAGGTTTTGGAGGGCAGGGAGTGGGAATATAAAGCTTCATGGAGCCAGAATTGAACCCTCTCTGCTGTCCCATTCGACGGCTCAGGAAGCTGCTTCTCACTGGGGAAGGAAGAAGGAGGCATAGCATTTGCAGGAGGACCACTGCTGTCTTGACTGGTGTGGCACAAGGCCTGGTGACTTGGAGAGCTTGTTTGGGCTGCCAGCTCTGTTTGGGTCCACCCAGCACCTTAGAAGGCTGTGCTCATTGTGGAAAGAATACAGACATGTGCAAGAGGTGAAGAGCAGCGGGCCGTGGGTCTTGGGTGCAAATCCAGAAGGTGTATAAGGTGATGTGTAAAATATTCCATAGCCGGTGACTGGAAGTTGGGTAAACCCAGTCCTCTACTGTGGTAGGCATTAACTTTGGTTGCTAGACTGGAACAGTCCAAAGGCCTAGAGGGATCAGATAGTACTAAGAACTGTATCCACTGGTAGTAAAAAGTAGTCAACATATGACCAAGCAATGTGGCTATCCCAGTGTCCTGACAGCTTGGTGACCCTGGTCTGGAAGGCTGCAGGAAGTGATAGGTCAGTGTTTGTTTACATGGGGTGCAGGCTATTTGTATAATGCCACTTCCTTAGCCTGCATATGTACTAGTACTAATTCTTTTTCTCTGTTGGCTCCCAAAGGGCCTGGTAATGGAATCAAAGAAATCTGAATGAATTGCCTGATGCATTGTGACTAAGCTTGGGATGTGCCAATCCCCCCATCCCAATGAATGGCCCTTGGGTGGCAGGGCTGGAGTGCCAGGGCTCTGTGCAAGGAAGTCATGCCCAGGGAGATCCGCCACCTACCTGCTCTGAGTTCTAGAGGTGCTCTCTGAGCTTGGGGAGTTGTCCCATGAATTTGTGCTCTCAGCCTCTTCCCTTTCTGGACAAGGGGTGTCCTTGTCTGCTGGCCTGCCTCTGGTGCTAGATGGACAACCAGGCCACAAAGCTTGTTTCACTTTTGCTCACTCCAAAGTTTTGCTATTGATCCATTTTGACTTTCCATAAAGCTCTACATCTTGGTCTTGTGGAGTTCTTAGGATAATCCTCATTTCCCTGAAGACTCTGGTTCTAGTGTGTTCAGGGAATGCTTCAATAACTCTTTCCTGCCTCCATTTCCCTTCTTTCTGTCTGTCTCCTTCCTACTTCTATTCTTCTCGAGGGAGAATGTTCTCAATTTTAGCATTTGTCCTTTCTGTGGTTTTATGTCTAAGTTTTTTTTTTTTTTTTAAACTTTACTTGGAGAGAGATCCAAGATGGCGGATTAGAGGAAGCCGCACTTCAGGTTAGCTCCATGGAAAGAATCCAACAAAGCAGATAAACTGCCCTTCATCATATATATATATATATATAGGCTGAAATTACCCATCTCCTGGATGGTTTGAATACCGTGACCCAGGAGAGAGAGAGACACACACTCGCTGTCTGCAGCTGCTAGAGCCTCATGGCTTCTGCTACACCACCCTGGCGCAGCAAAGGCAGTGTGGAACAAAGACAGAGCCCACGCAGGGACTGCATCCCCCAGCCACACTCGTGGCATGCCAGCGTGAAGCCAGTGAAAACAGCCAGTGGAATTAGTGCTGGGAGACCACGGGAGACAGCAGGACAACAACGCCAGTTCAAATCCACACTCAGCCAGATGCGGCCCTCACCAGTAAAGCCCCAGAGAAAGCAGCGCGGAGACCAGTGAACAGGCAAGGAGGAACCCGAGACTGGGAGGGCCTTCAACAGACAGCGGGGGAACGCGAGTCCAGTGTGAGGACCTTCTGCGACCCTTCAATTGAGGAAGAGCATGGAAGTAGACTCCACTCAAAGACCCATCTC
Organism: Tamias sibiricus; assembly: GCA_025594165.1. Taxonomy (NCBI): domain Eukaryota; kingdom Metazoa; phylum Chordata; class Mammalia; order Rodentia; family Sciuridae; genus Tamias; species Tamias sibiricus. The sequence goes on from CM046663.1 coordinate 154,555,195, forward strand.
CAGCATCACTCCTCGCTAACCAGGTACGCAGACTCGACCCCGCCCACAAATTCTCTGCATCAGCCAGAGCAGATCTGCTGAACAGCTAATTTAACAAACTGAGAGAGGAGTGAGGAGAATAAATTGCCTATTTGAGACTTGTGAATTCGACTTTGTGTTTTTTTTTTTTTAATGTCATTGTCCTATTGTTTTTTTTTTCTTTTTTTTTTCTCTTATTTTTTCCTATCTCCCATTTTCATTCTCTCTTGTCTCTAATTCCTTATTTCCTCATCTTTCCTATCTACACCCTGCCCCTACATTCTCAACAGAGAAGAAAAACAAGTTGTGTACAGGAACTTGGAATCTTAAAACTGGGGCAACTGAATAGTACATCAAATGGGTGTTTTATATAGTCTCCTTTCTCTTTTTGACTCACCTTGTCTTCTCTCTTTCATTAATTCCTACTACCCGGCCATTTTCTAATTTCTCTCAACGTTTACATAAGCCTAGCTGAAATACACATTGGGCTTCACACTTAACTGTACACTCCAATTCCTTTCCTCCCCCATCTGCTATTAAACTACTTCCATAGATTTTCAGTATTACACTCCCTAAGGGGGGGGGGGGGTGCAGGAGCCCTGTTTGGGGATTGGCTTGAATTGAAGTTGACTATGAGCGGGGAGATTTGGCCATTGTCGCCACCCGTAGTCTCACGGGATTTTGTTGCGGGATCTGGAGTGACTTGGCCGAAATTGCTGATCGAGTCAGCGCCATTTTAGTGGTGTGTTTGGCGTGAGTTAGTTGTTAGAACCAGAGAGAAAAGTTATCAGAATAAAAAGCTGTTTGTCTCCAGTTTGCTTCTGAAGTTCTTCCCGCGGCTCTGGTGCTCCGAGCGCTTCAGGCGACAACAGGTGGCGGCCCGTACGGGGAACTTCGGAGCGGACAGGTAAGAACTGAAAGGTCTCTAAAGATGGGTTCGAATATAACTGAATCCCAAGTGATAGAGGCTATGCAAAGACTCCTTGATATACCTGACTCTGTTCTCAGTGAGGAGTATATAGACAAAAGTGAAAGTGATCAAAAAAGTGTAGATTCCACTGGGCCAACTGAGACCAGTAAAGAGAGTATTAGAAGAGACCCAAAAATGACAAAAATCCAAGCTATTAAAGCTATTCGGGAGTTATTGGCGAAAGCTGAAGGATACTTGCTCTCACTGGAACCTGGGCCTCAGGATATTGCTGTCAGTGAAATTAGCAGTGGTGAGGAATCTAGTAAAAGTGATCCTGAGAAAATGAGGAAAAAGAAATTAAAAAAGACCGAGAAAAAGGTCCGTCAGGCAGAGGAGTCACTTGTGGAAGTGACTACTCCCCCATGGGTGGAATCCATTACAGAAAATATGAAGGGTATTACTAGGCATTTGCATACCCTAGAAACAGAAATAAAAAGTCTTTCTGATCGCTTATGCGCTCTCGAGGACAACTCACAGATACATTGGGAACCGCCAGCATTTGAAAAAGAAAAATGGACAGAGTGTCCATCAGTCAGTAGATTTCAAAACAATAAAAAATCTCAAAGAGGCAGTAATGACTTATGGGCCCCAAGCTCCTTTCACGTTGAGTATGCTGGAGTCCCTTAACACCTTTAGCTTAACCCCCTCAGACTGGAAAAGTCTATGTAAAGCAACATTAAGCGGGGGGCAATTCTTGGTTTGGCGATCGCAATTTCAAGAACTTTGTATAGAAACGGCTAAAAGAAACGCGGCTGCAGGGTTTGAAAACTATAATATAGACATGCTCACAGGAGAAGGGCAATTCGCAGACTTACAAGCTCAAACAGATTATGACTCAGATATATATGCTCAGATAAATGCAGCTGCCTTAGAGGCATGGAAAACTGTACAAGGACCTGGGGATCTACAAGGTAGCTTGTCAAAAGTGATTCAAGGACCTAATGAGCCGTATGCCGACTTTGCTGATCGACTTTTGAGAACTGCAGGTAGTGTGTTTGCAGATGTTGACCAAGCTATGCCTTTAGTTGTTCAATTAGCTTATGAAAATGCAAATAAATGGTGCCAAGCAGCCATCAGGCCATGGAGAACTAAAAAGGATCTTTCCGTATATATACAACTATGTAAAGATATAAATGGCGCCTTTGTCACAGGAAATGTGATTGCAGCCTCAATGAGAGGTGCTTCCTCTCGAAATTTCACAAAGGGCTAAACGTAGACATTATAATCAATCAGGATATTCCAGGCAAAATTATTATAATCAATCAGGCAATTCTAGGCAAAATCCCAAAAGAGAAATAAGATCAAGCTCATACCGTGCCCCAGGCCGCTGCCCCAGGTGTAAAAAGGGAAATCATTGGGCCAATAAATGCTATTCAAAATTTGACATCCATGGAAATCCTTTGTTCAGGAATTCAAAAAACGGGGCACGGGGCCCAGTACCCCGGGGCCCACAAATGTACGGGGCATTGCAGAAGGAGTATCCTCAAGCATCCACTCAGATGCTTCCCCGACACAATCCCTACTACCCATCCACTCCCTCGCCAGAGGAACAAGAGGAAATGCAGGATTAGACCTCTGTTCCACCGCCCGAATAGTGTTAACACCTGAAATGGGGGTTCAACTGATTCCCACAAGAGTCAGGATCTGTTTGTGTTTTTCCAAAAGACGAATCCTCTCCAATATGGATACCATCTAGATTAATAAAACAGGTACCACATCAAAATGATCAAGATGAAGTTATTGAAGAATCAAGATTAATAAAAAAGGTACAAAATCAAGAGGACCAAGATGAAGGTATAGAATGATTCCCTCAAAAGAGTCCTTCAAAATATTTCACAACTTAAGTGTCATTTCTCCGGCCGAGACGAGGAGATCTCTCTTTAGTGTGCACACAATTGTATTTTTTTTTCTTCTTTTTATATTTCTTCTTTTTATACATGTCTTTATGTCTGTACATTTGTCTATATTTCATGTTAATGTGACGTCACAAATATATGTTTGTATGTTTGTTTGTCCAGTGTGACGTCACATAGATCAAAGCGCTTATGAAAAAGAAAAATATATATATATATGGATCCAAATAACTTTAATTCATTTTAGGTTTAGAGTATTCAATTTAGGTAAATAATTTTATAAATGAAGGTACTTTCAATTTTGATTTATAGGTGTCCCTGGGACTTCTCTTTAGCAAACAATATGACTAGTGCTATATAACCTGATATTTTGGTGTTTTGACTTAAGATTGTTTATTTGTTATTAACTTCATTTGTTTAATAGCTCATTAATTTCAATTATCTCAACAGGTAAAAGATTGCTCTGTATACAGAGACTCAAGGGTTCCAGCTAACAAATTATTTCTCTAAAGTGCCTATACCTTTTCTTTAATCTATCTTTAATGCAGTAATTACCCTCAGTCTTTCTTTGTTTTGTTCTAAATATGATATTTTTCCAACTTATGTTTGTAAAAGCTCAACCAGCGATGTGTGTGAACAAAAATCAACTTTAATTTTCTAATCTAATTATTCTATTTTGTAGTTTGACAACTCGCCTCTTGACTCAGTGCTGCAATAGCACTGCCTTTCCTTTAATAATTGATGCTTGAGTTTCTAGGTAGCGGGCCCTGAAGATTTGCCGGTGGCATTGTCTAAACATAAAAAAGACGTCTACTGCTACAGCTGCAGGGATCGCGGCCGCCGCAAGCATCCCTGCTGCTCAAACATCAAACAACCTCACCAACAGTGTGGCCTCTGCTCTACATGCATGGGGCCTCCTACATCAACATGTTACAACAAATGGACATTTTGATCTTTCATTGTTTGGGACTTTACGGGACAATGCCTTGCGGGTATTTGTCTAGAGAATTCAGTGTGTTACTTGTTAGAACTTAGGGCAGCTGATTTGTTTAAACAATTTGATATGCTATGCAATTTGGCTCATCACCAAAAGGCTTGTAGCCTTAAAGCCGCAACATCTCCTCACAATTGGACGGCTGTTAGTCATCATATATAGTCGATCCTAAAGGGCTCCATTAGATGGCTGGTTAGCCAATGACGGGTAAGATCCCCAGAGGGGGACAACCTAAGACAGGCACAGTCGCACGGGACAGTCTCATGTGGCCGACATATCAACCTAAGACAGGAGTCAAGGGCACAGCCTTGATTATCCGATGACGGGTAAGAATGTTGGTTGCACATAGACGTCCTAGAGCATTACCTCTTTTAAAACAAAAAGGGGGAAATGCAGGAGCCCTGTTTGGGGATTGGCTTGAATTGAAGTTGACTATGAGCGGGGAGATTTGGCCATTGTCGCCACCCGTAGTCTCACGGGATTTTGTTGCGGGATCTGGAGTGACTTGGCCGAAATTGCTGATCGAGTCAGCGCCATTTTAGTGGTGTGTTTGGCGTGAGTTAGTTGTTAGAACCAGAGAGAAAAGTTATCAGAATAAAAAGCTGTTTGTCTCCAGTTTGCTTCTGAAGTTCTTCCCGCGGCTCTGGTGCTCCGAGCGCTTCAGGCGACAACAGGGGGGGATAGCAATACCCTTCCCTCCTTCATCCTAAGCATATCACCTTTGTACCCAATATCTGAAACTATAAACCCCATTATAATCACTCAGAATATATTGGAGGCAATATCTAAATTCTCTAACTCTGTAAATTGTGAACAAACTGTGATTAACTGAATATAAAATGTCTGGTTTTAAGGTGTAAAGTATATATAAGGGGAGCTGATAGAATCCTACAACAGGAGCATTATTAGGCCTTAAGGTAAAAACAAAAAAAGTCAAGGTTCCACAGTACCAAAAGAAACGACACATAAGCAATATGAAAAAAACAAGGGAAGAAAATGTCCCAAACAAATCAACATACCTCCTTAGCAGATTCCTTGGCAAGCACATACCTCCTTAGCAGATTCCTTGGCAAGATCTAATGACAGAACAGGAATTCAGGAAATACATAATCCAAATGATTATGGAGCTCAAGGACAAATTCAAGAAGGAGGTGAGAGAGCAAATACAGGTAGTAAAAGATCACTTTGACAAAGAACTTCATAAACAAATACAAGAAGTAAAAGACTACTTCAATAGAGAGATAGAGGTTCTAAAGAGAAACCAAACAGAAATTCTGGAAATGAAAGAAGTAATAAACCAAATTAAATGCTCTATTGAAAACATCACCAATAGATTAGACCACCTGGAAGAAAGGACCTCAGATAATGAAGACAAAATATACAAACTGGAAAAAAAAAATGCAGAGAACACAGTAAAAATGGACAAAAAGCAAGAACAAAACATCCAAGAAATTTGGGACAACATAAAAAGACCAAATTTAAGAGTGATTGGGGTAGAAGAAGGAGCAGAATTCCAAGCCAAAGGAATGAATAATTTATTCAATGAAATAATAGCAGAAAATTTTCCAAATTTGAGGAATGAATGGGAAAACCAAGTCCAAGAGGCTTACCGAACACCAAACGTACAAAATCACAACAGATCCACACCAAGGCACATCATAATGAAAATGCCTACTATACTGAACAAGGAGAGAATATTAAAAGCCACAAGAGAAAGGAAACAGATTACATATAGGGGGAAACCAATTAGACTATGTTCAGATTTTTCAATCCAGACTTTAAAAGCTAGAAGATCCTGGAATAACATATTTCAAGCCCTGAAAGAAAAGGGATGTCAACCAAGAATCCTATACCCAGCTAAATTAAGCTTTAGATTCGAAGATGAAATAAAAACCTTCCGCGACAAACACAAGTTAAAAGAGTTCGCAACTCGAAAGTCAGCACTTCTGAACATCCTGGGCAAAATATTCCATGAAGAAGAAAAGAAAAATAGCAATGAAAATCAACAAAGGGAGATATTAAACTAAAGGAATTACCAACCGGAGGACAAACCAAATCAAGGTAAATACCATAAACAAATAAAAATGGATGGGAATACAAATCACATCTCAATAATAACATTGAATGGCCTAAATTCACCATTCAAAAGACACAGATTATCAGACTGGATTAAAAGAAATGACCCAAAAATATGCTTTCTCCAAGAAACCCACCTCATAGAAAAAGACATCAATAGACTGAAGGTGAAAGGCTGGGAAAAATCTTACCACTCACATGGGCCAAGGAAGCAAGCAGGGGTTTCCATTCTCATATCAAATAAGGCAGACTTCAAGCCAAAGCTAATCAAAAGGGACAAAGATGGATATTTCTTACTGATTAAGGGAACTATTCATCAACAAGATATAACAATTTTAAATCTATATGCCCCAAATAATGGAGCACCTACATTCATCAAACAAACCCTTCTCAATTTCAAGAATAAAATAGATCACAACACAGTTATTCTAGGGGACTTCAACACACCTCTATCACCACTGGATAGATCATCCAAACAAAAGCTAAATAAAGGAACTTTAGGCCTCATTAAAACAATTAATAACTTAGACCTAACGGACATATATATAATATTTCATACCTCAGTAAGCGAATACACTTTCTTCTCAGCAGCACATGGCTCCTTCTCCAAAATAGACGATATATTATGCCACAAGGCAACCCTCAGCAAATATAAAAAAGCAGAGATAATTCCCTGCATTCTATCAGACCATAATGGGATGAAATTGGAAATCAATGATAAAACAAGAAATAAAAAAAATTACTGCAACAACTGGAAGCTAAACAACATCTTACTGAACGAACAAGGGGTTGAAGAAGAATATCAAGGAGGAGATTAAAAAATTCCAAGAGGTAAGTGAGAACACAGATACATCATATAGAAATCTCTGGGACACTATGAAGGCAATATTAAGAGGAAAATTCATTGCACTGAGTTTATTCCTCAAAAGGAAAAAAACAACAACAACAAATAAATGACTTAACATTGCACCTCAAAGCACTAGAAAAAGAAGAACAGACCAACACCAAGAGCAGTAGAAGACAGGAAATAATTAAAATCAGAGCTGAAATTAATGAAATTGAGTCTAAAGAAACAATTCAAAGAATTGACAAAACTAAAAGTTGGTTCTTTGAAAAAATAAATAAAATTGACAGACCCTTAGCGATGATAACGAAAAGAAGGAGAGAAAAAAACTCAACATCCATGATGAAAAAGGAAATATCACAACAAACACCTCAGATATACAGAGAATAATTAGAAATTACTTTGAAAACTTGTACTCTAATAAAATAGAAAATACTGAAGACATTGACAGATTCCTAGAGTCCTATGAACTGCCCAAACTGGATCTGGAGGATATACACAATTTAAATAGATCAATTTCAAGTGAGGAAATAAAAGACGCCATCAAAAAACTACCAGCTAGAAAGAGCCCAGGGCCTGATGGCTTTACAGCTGAGTTCTACAAGACCTTCAAAGAAGAACTAATACCATTGCTCTTCAACTTATTTCAAGAAATAGAAAAAGAGGGAGCTATCCCAGACTCTTTCTATGAGGCCAATATTACACTGATTGCAAAGCCAGGCAAAGACACAGCCAAAAAGAAAAACTTCAGGCCAATATCTTTAATGAACATAGATGCAAAAATTCTCAACAAAATCCTGGCAAATCAAATACAAAAACATATCAAAAAGATAGTGCACCATGACCAAGTGGGGTTTAACCCAGGGATGCAAGGTTGGTTCAACATATGGAAATCAATTAACATAATATATCACATCAATAGACTCAAAGATAAAAACCATATGATCATCTTAATAGATGCAGAGAAAACATTTGACAAAATACAACACCCCTTTATGTTCAAAACACTAGAAAAACTAGGAATAACAGGAACATATCTCAACATCATAAAAGCTATTTATGCAAAACCCCAGGCTAACATTATCTTAAATGGAGAAAAATTGAAAGCATTCCTTCTAAAAATTGGAACAAGACAGGGGTGCCCCCTTTCACCGCTGCTATTTAACATAGTACTTGAAACTCTGGCCAGAGCAATTAGACAGACGCAAGAAATTAAAGGGATCCAGATAGGAAAGAATAGCTCAAATTAGCACTATTTGCTGATGACATGATAATATACCTAGAAGACCCAAAAAACTCTACCAGAAAACTCTTACAACTAGTAAATGAATTCGGCAAAGTGGCAGGATATGAAATCAATACCCACAAGTCAAAGGCATTTCTGTACATCAGTGACAAACCCTCTGAAAGGGAAATGATGAAAACTACCCCATTTACAATAGCATAAAAAAATACCTAGGAATCAACTTAATGAAATAAGTGAAAGATCTCTTTAAAGAAAATTATAGAACACTAAAGAAAGAAATTATAGAAGACCTCAAAGATGGAAAGTCCTTCCTTGTTCCTGGATAGGCAGAATAAATATTGTCAAAATGTCCATACTACCAAAAGCATTATACAGATTTAATGCAATTCCAATCAAAATCCCAATGACATTCCTCGAAGAAATAGATAAAGCAGTCATGAAATTCATCTGGAAAAATGAGAGACCCAGAATAGCTAAAGCAATCCTTAGCAAGAAAATTGAAGCAGGTGGCATCACCACACCAGACTTTAAATTATACTATACAGCAATAGTAACAAAAACAGCGTGGTATTGGCACCAAAACAGACTGGTAGACCAATGGTACAGAATTGAGGACACAGAGACTAATACATATAATTTCATCTATCTTATATTGGACAAAGGCGCCAAAAATGTACAGTGGAGAAAGGATAGCCTCTTCAACAAATGGTGCTGGGAAAGCTGGAAATCCATATGCAACAAAATGAAATTAAACCCTTCTCTCTCACCATGCACAAAATTCAATTCAAAGTGGATCAAAGACCTAGGAATTAGACCAGACACAATACACTTAATAGAAGAAAAAGTAAGCTCCAATTTCCAACATGTCGGATTAGGCCCCAAGTTTCTTTTTTTTTTTTTTTTTTCTTTCTTTTTTTTTTTTTTTTTAGAGGAGGGAAATTTTATTTTAGCTCATGGTATGAGAGATATCAATGCAGTATGACAAACCTAACATGGAGGAATAAAAATGGTTCTTTAATAAGAATCCTGTAGCACAAGAATTAGTATCAAGAATTAATGAATGGGATAGATTAAAACTAAAAAGCTTCTTCTCAGCAAAAGAAACAATCAGTGAGGTGAATAGAGAACCAGCTAACTGGGAACAAATATTTAATACATGCACATCAGACAGGGCACTAATTTATAGAATGTATAAAAAACTCAAAAAACTCAACACCAAAAAAACAAATATCCCTATAAATAAATGGGCCAAAGAAATGAACAGACACTTCTCAGAAGAAGATATACAATCAATCAACAAATACATGAAAAAATGCTCAACATCACTGGTAATTAGAGAGATGCAAATCAAAACTACCCTAAGATATCATTTCACAGCAGTCAGAATGGCAGCTATTAAGAACACAAACAACAATAAATGTTGGAGAGGATGTGGGGAAAAAGGCACACTCATGCATTGCTGGTGGGACTGCAAAATGGTGCAACAATTATGGAAAGCAGTATGGAGATTTCTTGGAAAACTGGGAATGGAACCACCCTATGACCCAGCCATCCCACTCCTGGGTCTATTCCCAAAGGACTTAAAAACAGCATATTACAGTGACACAGCTATCTCAATGTTTGTAGCTGCATAATTCACAATAGCTAGGTTGTGGAACCAAACTAGATGTCCCTCAGTAGATGAGTGGATTAAGAAAATGTGGTATATATGAACAATGGAATTTTACTCAGCAATAAAATAAAATAAAATAATGGCATTTGCAGGTAAATGGATGAAGTTGGAGGACATAATGCTAAGTGAAGTTAGTCAGTCTCAAAAATCCATGTACCAAATGTTTTCTCTGATATAAGGAGTCAGAGTCACAGTGGTGTTGGGAGTCGGGGTACTCAGGAAGATTAGAGGAGCACTAGAGTGGTCAAAGGGGAGGGAGAAGAAGGAAGGGAGCTAGGGGGGTATGGGGGGTGAGGAAAAAAGGGGAGGTATAATAAGATGGATATCATTATCCTAAATGCATGATTGAAGACTTGAATAGTATGAATATACTTTGTATACAAACAGTGTTATGTGAAAAAAGGCTCTATGTGTGTATTATGAACCGTAATGCATTCTACTAGAATGGCCAATGGGGAGGGAGGGGAAGGGAGGGGGCATAAGGGTGAAGGGGAAAAAAAAAGATGGTAGAATGAGATGGATATCATTACCCTAAGTGCATGTATGAAGTCACGAATGGTGTGAATATACTTTGCATACAACCAGAGATTTGTAAAAAAAGTGCTCTATATGTGTAATATGAAATGTAATGCATTCTGCTGTCATTTATAACATCTTAGAATAAAAAAAAGAAAAAAATTTACTCACCAGTGAATATAAGATTTGTTTATATCTTCGGACATATTATCAGAAATCTGCTGCTAATAATTATAGTAGTAAAGAGCTCTTATTGAGCTTAAACTCTATGCCACACACTTTTTTTCTCTTTGAATCTCACAATGACATTTTGATGCTGCTATTATTATTAACCTCCCATTTTATAGATGAGGATACCGAGGCAAAGGAAGGTTCAGCACCTCCCTAACTCAAAGTTACAAAGTAAATGAGGGGCAGATCTGGGATTGGAGTTGAGAATCTAAGCTCTTAACCCCTCCACCCTGCTCCTCAATATTGATGGGGCCTGGTGAGAACTGTTGGCTCTCAGCCCCACCCTGACCTGTTGAGTCAGGACACCAGGTGATTCCCATGGACATTCATGTGGGAGAAGCTCTGGCCTAGTGTTCCTGAAAGGCAGTGGGCCCTTTCCCTCCTGTTGATGCTGCTTCAGAGCACATGAGATTTGGTGGTCACAGACTTCACTCTGCTGCAGTCGGCATTGTCCCAGACCTGTTTGTCCTGAGCAGTCTCCTCCCTCAGGAGGCACCTTTGTCAAAATGATGCTATGACGGTTAATTTTATGTATCAACTTGGCTGGTCCACGATACTTAGATATATGGTCAAACATTATTCCAGATATTTCTGTGAGGATTTCTTTTTTTAAAATATGAGATTAACATTTAAATGTGCAGACCATGGGTACAGCAGATTACCCTTTTTAGTGTGGGTGGGCCCCAGCCATTCCATTGAAGGCCTTAATAGAAAAAGACTGAGCTTCCTTTTAATAGAAAAAGACTTGAAGAAGAGGATTTTCTGCTGGAAGCCAGCCTTCAGATCTGAACTGCAGCTCTTCCTGGGGTCTGCAGCATGCTGGCCTGCTCTGCAGAGTTTTGGACTTGTCAACCTCTGTGATGGTAAGAGCTAATTCCTTAAAACCTCTCTCTCTGTTCCCCCCCCCACCCCCCCCCCACACCCCTATTGGTTCTGTTTCTCTGGAGAATCCTGATTGCTACAGATAGCCAGGCACCAGTTGGGTAATTTTACTGTTTGATTATGTAGTTCCCCAGCTGAGCTAACAATCAGAGCCTGCTTTTGTACTGAATGGAATAGATAGCATGAGTTAAGGAGGGAAAGGAACCTCCAATGTCCTCTATTTCCTTGTTCCGGAAATGTCATCATTCATTCTGGGGTCTTGTGTTCTTTAACATTGTCTGGGGAAAGGTTTCCATACCCATTCTCTTAGAGTTCCTATCCCTGGGGCTCAGTGGTAGTGCCAAATGGGGTGGGTGACTTCCTTTTCCCAATGATAGTCCTCATCACCCTCTCACTTTTGGTATAGACAGCTGTTGCTGCCTGAAGCGATTGCCGATTGGAGCAACAATGCCACGGGAGAAAATTTGGAGGCAGGATGAAAATGAAAAAGGGTCTTTTATTCTTCTTCTCTCTCTGGCTTCAGCAACCTCTCCAACTCCAACCACAAACTCCAACAAACTCCTTCCACACTCCAACCAGCTCCAACTACTTCCAACCATCCACTCAACTACAAAATCTCACCTGGTTATATACATTTTGCCTTAACAAGGACAAGTGCTTACAGATCGAGCTTACAGGTGCATTACACAGTGTTCACGGGCATACAAAGATTCTTTGAATAATGTATTAATATCAGGTGGAACTTGAACATCTTTTATGGATCTCAGCTAACCGCAATCTTAGCTATCTCCTTGATTAGGGCTCCTTCATTTCCTCCCTTTTGTTTTAAAAGAGGGGATGTTCTAGGACGTCTATGTGCAACCAACATTCTTACCCATCATCGGATAATCAAGGCTGTGCCCTTGACTCCTGTCTTAGGTTGATATGTCGGCCACATTAGACTGTCCTGTGCGACTGTGCCTATCTTAGGTTGTCCCCCTCTGGGGATCTTACCCGTCATAGGCTAACCAGCCATCCAATTGAGCCCTTCAGGATAGACTGTGTGTTGACTAATAGCCGTCCGATCATGAGGAGATGCTGCGGCTTTAAGGCGACAAGCCTACTGCTAATGAGCCAAGTTTCCATAGCATATCAAGTTCTTTAAACAAATCAGCTGCCCTAAGTTTCATCAAGTAATGCACTGAGTTCTCTAGACAAATACCCGCAAGGCATTGTCCTGAAATGTCCCAAAACAATGAAAAATCAAAATGTCCATTAGTTATAACACGTTGATCCAGGAGGCCCCATGCATGCAGAGCAGAGGCCACACTGCTGGTGAGGTTGTTCGATACTTGAGCAGCTAGGATGCTTGCAGCAACCAAGATCCCTGCAGTTGTAGCAGCAGCCATCTTTTTTATGTCTAGACAATGCCACTGGCAAATCTTCAGGGCCTGCTACCTAGAAACTCAAGCATCCATTATTAAGGGAAAGGCAGTGCTATTCTAGCACTGAGTCAAGAGGTGAGCTGTCAAACTAAAAAAATAGAATTATTAGATTAGAAAAATAAAGTTGATCTCTGCTCACACACATTGCTGCTTGAGCTTCCACAAACATAAGCTGGCAAAATATTACATTCAGAATAAATCAGAGAAAAACTGAGGGTGTTTACTGCATTAAAGATAGATTAAGGAAAAGCACTTTGGAAAAATAATTTGTTAGCTGGAAACCTCAAGTATCTGCATACAACGCAATCCTTTACCTGTTGAAATAATTCAAATTAATCAGCTGTTATACAAATAAACAATCCCATGTCAAATACCAAAATATCAGGTTATACAGCATTAGTCATATTCATAGCTGAAGAGAAGTCCCGGAGACACCTATAATTCAAAATTGATTATCACTTCAATTGATTATCTAATTAGAATATTCTAAACTTAAATGAATTAACATTATTTGGATCCATATCTATCTATCTATCTATCTATCTATCTATCTATCTATCTATCTATCTATTTTTTTCATAAGTGCTTTGTTATTTGTGATGTCACACTGGACAGATGCACATATAAACATATATTTGTGACATCACATTAACATGAAATTTAGACAAATGCACAGACATAAAGACATATATAAAAGAAAAAATTACAATTGTGTGCACACTAAAGTATAGTGCTAGTAACACAGCTCTCACTCTCATGTGGCTTCATCAGTTGCTTGTGGTCATAATGAAGTATAAACGAGGCTATAAGCTGCTGAAGATTTCACAGAAGAAATGGAGATATCAGAAACTTCGTGATCATCAAATTTAAACCATCGCTGTCTTACTGCATTTTTACAATAGGCAGTGTAGTGGCCTCCATCCAGGCTACCGTAGTGATTTGAAACAGAAAATAGATTATATTTCTTTAAATTGTTCTTTGGACCAATAACATACTGTGACAAGTCAAAAATTTCTAAAGGGAAGTCCACAGATGTCTGTAATTTTTGCTTACACCTGCCATTATAGGAAAAACGTTTCAAATGTACTATAAGAGCAGGTGGTAACTTCCAATTTTCTATCTTTTTTAGAGAATCCCATTGATCTCTGCAATAACTGCAATAAAATTTGTTGTTATTGTGAATTTTTCTTCTTTGGAAAATAATCTAAGACAATCCTGTAATGTACATTTACTTGTGGATACTAGTGGTAGAGATAAATACATGAAAGTCTCAAATGTCCTAGATTTTTTTGTGACAGGTGAGGCACTGTACTGTGGATTTGAACTGACCTTGAAAAAGTGCAACAATAATAGACTCATTAAGCTGCTTATGTTTCTGCCAAGCATGTTCTGCAGCTTTGAAGTCATCGAGATGATCATTATTTTCTTCTTTATGTCTCTTTTGATTATCAGCTTTATTTAGGTCCTCATGGGTTCCATCCATGAGGAACAGAAGCAATTCTTGTGAATCTTGTTGGCTATATCCTGCAAACTGGTTATTGATTTTTCCAATAATGATTTTTAATTTTTTTGGACTGATATATCTATACTGTCCTGTCCACAGGGCTTTTATGATTATACCAAACTCTTCTGCCACTTCACCTTTATGCCCCAACAAATTTGACCTGTTAATATCATCTTGATAACAGTTTCAGTTGAAATAATCAGCTAAATGTGGGGCATTACATCGGCACTGCAATATTGTGTTCATATAACAAGTATTTCCCAAATTACGAAGTCCAGTAAGAGCTGGCCCAGATCCTCCAAAAACAGGATTGAGGTTCTGGATCTGAGAGGCAGAAAGCCCTGGGATCTTAGCTTTAATTGTTTTTTCAGTGACCCCTAGAAAAAAAATGTCCTTTGCCTTTTTTATAATGATTTATATTTTTATTTTTAACACCTGCAGGCTTGGTTGCTAGGTGTAGCCCTATTTGATGTAGAATATCTCTTCCCCATAGGGTAACTGGTAAGCTGGTCAAAACATAAGGTTGAAATGTTCCTTTATGCCCTTCATTATCTTCCCAATTTAAGACTACAGCACTTTGTGCTGGGGTGTTACTATATCCCAAGCCTCTTAAACTGGTTGAGGCTTTCTGCAGAGGCCAGTGCTTGGGCCATTGTTGTAGATTTATGATGGAAGAGTCAGCTCCTATATCAATCAGCCCCTCCATCTCTACACCTTGAATTTTTATTTTGCACAAAGGCCTCCGTGAACAATCCTGAACCCAGCAAGCCATAGGTCATGAGCCAGTGGAACCAAATCCTCTCTTATTTCTATTTTGTGGCATGCTTTTGAAAGAATTGTGGAAACTGGGAAAGAGAAGCAGCTGAGCGATTCTATCTCTTTGATTTACAGAGATAATGCCTCTAGGTGAACTTAGCATTATTTTTATCTCTGCTTGGTAATCGGAGTCAATAACACCTGGTGGGTGTTACTTGAAAACCTAATAAGCTTTTAGAACTTCACCCAAGGATTAGTCCCATTGTCCCTGAGGGAAGAGGTCCTCTGACTTCCATAGGATCAGCTGAACCCCCATTTCAGGTGTTAGCACTATCCTGGCGGTGGAACAGAGATCTAGTCCTGCACTTCCTCTTGTCCCTCTGACAAGGGAGTTAATGGGTAGGAGGGATTGTGATGAGAAATCATCTGGATTTGAGGACATCTCTCCTCTAATGCCTCGTACATTTGTGGGCCCTGGGGCATTGGGCCCTGTGCCCCATTTTTTGAAATCCTGGACAAATCTTTTCCAAAAATATCATATCTGGAACGGCATTGATTGGCCCAATGTGTACCCTTTTTACACCTGGGACATCGGCCTGGGGCATGGTATGAGCTTGATCTTATTTCCCTTGGGGGATATTGCTTAGAATATCCTGGTTGATTATGATAATTTTGTCTGGAATATCCTGTTTGATTTCTAGGTTGAGCCCTTGTGGAATTTTGAGGGGAGGAACCTCTCATTGCTGCAGCAATTACGTTGCCTGTGATAAAGGCCTCGTTAATGTCTTTACACAGTCTGGTATAAATTGATAAGTCTTTTTTATTTCTCCATGGCCTTATTGCATCCTGGAAATATTTATTAGCGTTCTCGTATGCTAATTGGATGACTAGGGGCATAGCTTGTTCAACTTCCCCGAAAACTCTGTTTTAGGCTGCTGTTCTTAAGAGTCTATCTGCAAAATCAGCATACAGTTCATTAGGCCCCTGTATTACTTTTGATAGGCTGCCCTGCAAATCACCTGTTCCTGATAAGGTCTTCCAGGCTTTAACAGTGGCTGTGTGTATCTGGGCATACACACCGGGGTCATATGTTAGCTGGATTTGTAGTTTGGTGAACTGTCCTTCACCTGTTAGCATATCTACATTATGTTCTGGGAAACCTGCTGCAGCATTTCTCTTTGCTACTTCTGAACAAAGTTCCTGGAATTGAGTCTTCCAGATTAGGTATTGTCCTCTGCTTAATACCGCTTTGCATAACCCCTTCCAGTCTGAGGGGGCTAAGATTAGAGTGTTCAGAGACTCTATCATACTTAATGTGAACGGAGCTTGAGGCCCATAGGTCATTACCGCCTCTTTAAAATTCTTTATTTTCTTAAAATCTAGGGATTGGTGGTACCTTTGCCCCTTTTCATTTTTGAATACTGGCAGGTCCCAATGTTCCTGCGGTTTTTTTGGTGTTCAAGGGTGCATAAACGCTCAGAAAGGCCGTTAATCTCTGCCTCAAGGGCACACATATACCCAGAAATACTCCTCATTGTTTCTGTAAGGGATTCTACTCATGAGGGAGCAGAGGGCACTAGTGGTTCCTCTACTTGACAGTCCTTTTTCCTTTTTAATTTCTTTTTGTTCTTTTTATTGGAGACTGAGCTCCCAGAATCACTTTTTGATTCCTCTTCACTACTACTTTCATGGTTTCTAACTGGCTTAGTGGAGGAGGCCGTATTTTCATAGTTATTTGGTTTCTTCTTATTACTATCACTTTTACCGGTATCCTGAGTTTCAGCTTCTAAGGAGAGTACATACTCTTCGGCTAATTTTAATAAGTTTCTGATGGCTTTTGCAGCTCTTACTTTTGAATTTACACCACTACTCTCCTTGCTGGTCTTAACTGAGTCAGAGGCTATGCTTTCTTGGTCACTTCCCTCACTATCCACTGAGTCTGCAATATCAAAAAATTCATCCATGTCTTTTATTATCCGACCTTTTGTTATTTTCGCTCCCATTTTTAAATTTTTTTTATTTCTTACCTGCTGACTGAATTCCCTGTACGGGCCACCACTTGTTGCTGCCTGAAGCGATTGCCGCTTGGAGCAACAACACCACGGAGAAAATTCGGAGGCAGGATGAAAATGAAAAAGGGTCTTTTGTTCTTCTTCTCTCTCTGGCTTCAGCAACCTCTCCAACTCCAACCACAAACTCCAACAAACTTCTTCCACACTCCAACCAGCTCCAACTACTTCCAACCATCCACTCAACTACAAAACCTCACCCGGTTATATACATTTTGCCTTAACAAGGACAAGTGCTTACAGCTCGAGCTTACAGGTGCGTAACACAGTGTTCACGGGCATACAAAGATTCTTTGAATAATGTATTAATATCAGGTGGAACTTGAACATCTTTTATGGCTCTCAGCTAACTGCAATCTTAGCTATCTCCTTGATTAAGGCTCCTTCAGACAGATAACATATTCCCAGGAGTGAGTGAAGTCTCATGTCTAGAAAGCCTTAGAACTGTTCCTCCACCCCTCAGTACAGATTGCTGCTCCTGGGCTTCCAGTTCAGAACTTCCAAACCAACCACTGGCCAGGACTAAGTGGCTTGGGTTAATTGGGTTTCTTCTCTGGTCTTAAGCGAGCCTGGCATGTACACTCAACACTGCCTTTGCCCAGATGGTCTGGGAGCCTGAGGAGGCAGTAGGGGATAGAGGTAGAGTATTGCCTTTGCTGGAGGCTCTGGCCCCACTGAGCTTCTAGTCTGCCTGGACACAAGGCCTAAACTAGATGACTTTGCTTGAAAACTTCGATAACTTGATACCTTCCAGTTCCCTGCTCTGGGAAGTGGGGAAAACAGGGCCCTCTCTCCTAACAGATCTGAAGAGATGCTGTGGATATGAGCTCTTAGGTAAAGGATTGTGAACCCGGGTGCTAATTTTGGTGGTAGGCCTCCAAGGGCCCCAAGCCATAAATGCTGAGGGGTCTCACTCTTCACCTCTGTGAAGATTAATCTTATGTATCAGCCTGGGTTAGCTACAGTACCCATATATCCCGTTAAACATTATTCTGGATGTTTCTGTGAAGGTACCTTTGGAATAAGATTAACATTTAAATGCAGATTACCCTATATATTGTGGTGGCCCTCATCCAGTCAACTAAAGGACTTAAGGGAACGTAGACTGCCTTTCCTGGAGCACGAGTCACCTCACCAGCAGATGGCCTTGGGGTTTGAACTGCAGCTTTTCTCTGGGTCTCCAGCCTACTGGCTTTACCCTGCAGATTTTGGACTTGCTAAGCCCCCACAGTCATGTGAACTGATTCCTTAAAACCACTCTCCTTGTACTCCCCACACCCTTTTAGTTCGGTTTCTCTGGACAACTCTGACTAACACAATCTCTCTGTTCTGGAGTTGGAATTCACAGGTTGGGGCAGACCTGGCTCCAGGTGTCAGGGCAGATGGATGAATGCAGAGGGGGAGCCTGAGTGTTTGACCATTATTTCTGTGGAGAGGTAGACAGTGTACCTCATCATCTGACTTACACTAGGCTCTGCTCTGCAGAGCGTGGACAGCAGCGTCTGCAGAGGCCTAGACAATTGCCAGGCAGGTGCACTCATATGCCTACACCCTTGCCCCTGGTCTCTGGATACCCCTGGCATCCTTTCCCTGATGACCAAGCTAAAGCATGCCTCTCCTCTGATCTGCCTCCTGTCATAGCAGCGCTGAGGTCATAGCAATGTACAAACCAGACTGCTCAAGGGGGAGAAGGGCTGGTTTCTGATGCAGACTGATGCAGGGGAGGCTTTTAGCAATTTGGTACCACCTTCCATGTTGTGCTATTTTGATTTCCTTCCTTTCCCTTTTGCCCCCCTTCCCCCCTTCCCTTCCTTCCTTCCTTCCTTCCTTCCCTTCCTTTTCTTTCTTTCTTTCTTTCCCTGGTTGTGTAAAAACAGGGTAAAACAGTGATTTTAAAAATTTTTGAGTCAATAATTTTCACTAAATTTAGACTTTTTTTCCCTATTTTTCCCCTGATGTTTACTGTCTTTTATTCTAGCTCTCAAATTACAGATATGTCAAGTCATTTGATATTTTCCTACTGGGCATGGAAGCTGTGGTTGATTTTCTTCCATTTCTTTTTTTTTCTGTTCTTCAGATTAATGCATCCTATGGATCTTTTAGTTTGCTGATTTCCCACTATCTCCCTTTTCCCCTTACTTTTTGTATGTGATCTTTTTTCCTCTCTTTAATTTTTTTTTACATCCCCAGTCCTTTGAATTTTTTATTTTTTAATTTTTATTTCCTCTTTAATTTGTATTGGTACATTATAATTATACACAATACTGGGACTCATGGTGACATATTTGTACATAGATATAGCATAATTTGATCAATTTTATTCTCTAGTACTTCCCCTTTCCCTCCTTTCCTCCCTCCCCCAGTCCTTTTCCTCTCCTCTATTGATCTCCCTACTAGTTTCATGATATTACCCCACTTACCTGTTTTTTCTCTCTCACTTTCACATATGAGAGAAAACATACAACCCTTGACTTTCTGAGAAAGCTTTATTTTGCTTAACATAATATTTTCCAGTTCTATCCATTTTCTTGCAAATGACATAATTTCATTCTTCTTTATGACTAAATAAAACTCCATTGTATATAGATATCAAATTTTCTTTACCCATCCATCTGTTGGTGGAGACCTTAGTTGGTTCCACAATTTGACTATTGTGAATTTTGCTGCCACAAATGGGATATCTCCTTTTGACATTAATCTCATCTAGAGAAATTTCCATTCCAGCAATTGTACTTTTCAATTCCATAATTTACATCTGCTTTTGTAAAATATTTTAATTTTTCTCCCTGTTGAGAGCCTCATCTTCTGTTCATTTATTATAATCATGCTTTTCTTTAATTCCTTGAATTTGGATATCTCATCTGGAGGCACAGTATGTTAATGTGGCATTGGGGATCTCAGCACTAAACTCTGGATGGTCTAGAAAGACAGTAAGCTATTCTCTTGTTTCCTCTAACATAACAACTAAGAAAGCTTAGATTTTCATTTTCTCTCTCCTATCTTCGGCCGTAGGGTTAAGTGGTTCCTCTGGTCTTTCTGATTCTCTCACCATGGTACCTTTCTTCCCAGTCCAGCTGTTTTTGTCACAAGAACCTTTTTTATTTTGATAGGTAATATTTTTAATCACTCACTGCATGCCAGATGCTGTGATAAATGCTGTATATGCAATTCCAGCTTACTCTCACATCGGCCCCTTGAGGGAGGCGTTCATAATCCTCATTTTATAGGTACATGGAGACTATAGGAGGTGAAAGAGATTGCTATGGTCACAAGGTAAGGAAATGGCGTGGCTGAGACCTGACCTCACTGTTTGACCTCACTGCATGCTTTAGCCATGGTACTCTCCTGTTTCTGCACACCTCTCCTCAGCCAAACTTCTTTGTCATAGACTGGCCACATTAGCCACTTACAGCATGGAAGTAGATTGCTGGAAACCAGTTCCTTTTGTGCTGAGGGTTCCCATTTCTGCCAGTGTAAGACACACTATGATTTTCAGTCTCCCTCCCAAATCCCTCCTCTGTACCTGGTGTGCTCTCCAGATGTTCTTCTTCCCTCATTCCATCAGCCTTTGGCCAAGTACTTTCTAGAA
The DNA here is from genome assembly GCA_025594165.1 of Tamias sibiricus. Lineage (NCBI taxonomy): Eukaryota > Metazoa > Chordata > Mammalia > Rodentia > Sciuridae > Tamias > Tamias sibiricus. Next base: position 154,575,839 of record CM046663.1, read on the forward strand.
CCATCACTGACACAGTAGTGTCTTAGAGACACTGGGAGACAATGTGAGAACAATTTTGTTACCTAAAGTGGTTTTAGGTACACTTAAGTCCTCCATTGTTTAGAGGAAAAGACGGAGCCCTAGAAAGGGGAGGCCTTGCTAGAGGGGGACAGTCAGCTGCCACAGTGCCAGGACCAGAAGCCCAGCACTTCAGGTTTCCAAGTCTATCTTAAGATTCTGGCAGGAAGCAGATGTCACAGGTTGGCAATTGAGGAGAATTCAATTGGGAGGCACTTCTGAAGAAGTGGGCAGGATTTGGAGTGTTTGGGGAAGGAATAGTTATAGAAGCTGGAGAAAGCTGGAGCAAAGGAGAGAGCCATGTGATGTGACCCAGCAGAAAGGGAGCTGGGGAGATACGGACCCTGACTTCTCTCTCCTCCCATCTCCCATTGACTGAAACCATCTGGAATCTAGACACTAAGGAAGTCTTGTTGATGAGCTTCACAGAGTTCCACCTCTCAGGGTACAGAACAGAGAGGGGTAGAGGGAGATTCTTGAGGGGTAAGTGGAGAGAAGCCAGCATCTTATACTAAAACTCCTGCTCCCTCTGCTCCAGAGGACAGTGTCTCTACTATTCAGAGGTGCAAAAGTCCAAACAGAAGGGCAGATGTGACCAGGTAACTACAACCCAAGATGGAAAACTTTGTATAGAGCAGAGAAGATTGGTCATGAGGATGGTGTACACCTGCCCCAAGAAAGCTGGTGGAGTTCTTAAGGAGTGGTTCTCCTAGGTAAAGCTTGCTGATCTCTGAACTTATGAAGAGAGAATAGGACTCCCTCAATGCAACTGAATTAAACAAGCATTAAAATAGTGCACATTGTCAGGTGTTGGGTTTCTAAAGATGCACAGACTTGTCCCCACTTTGAGAGATTTGGAATCTGATTAGAGAGAAAGGTGGCCAGCACAACTTCTCTTTTACATCCTGGGAAGTGGGGGAAGATAGACTTATTTCCTGGTTCTGCAACTGACAAAGTGAGACTTCATAGTGGGTATTGAGTGTGTGCCTGGTTTGCATTTGGCTTTGGGATAGTAAAATTTTAGATCCCTGCCTTCTGTCCCTGGATAGCCCTCACTGTAGAGAAAAGAAGTTTCGAAGGGTGGTCAAGTTCCAAAGTGTTCCCAGTATCTGGAGCACGCCAGTATAGACATTTCCTGTTTGTTGAACAACATCCGCAGGTGCTGGACTGAGAAATCTTTATCCACTGCCTGCTCAGAGTGTGTGAGGAGTGGGCACGAGTGAGGGAGGACAGCCCCAAGTGTCTTAGGGGCACACATTGCAACATGGTGGCTCTTTTCCTTTTTGGAGATGTATTTGTGAACACCAGAGGTCAGAGCTTCCTTTTCTGCATGAATACCTGTCAAACCCCACACCTATGCCTTGATGGTATAAGAATGAAAATAGGCAAAATATGTTGAGCTCTTTCATGTTCTAGACACTGTGTTAAGGGCCCTCTAAATGTTATCTAGGCACATTCTAACAGAAATATTGTGAAGTAGGTACTAGGAGGAGATTGAAGCTTTGAAGGATTAAAGAACATGCCCAAGATCACACAGCTGGTCCGTAGCAGTGCCAGAATTCCATCTGGCAGCATCTGCCTGTGGAAGGTTCCTGGGCACATGGTGCCGAGAATGCTCTTGGCCTCCAGTCCTGTATCACTCACTGCTCAGGAGGATCCGAACCTGCTTTCCTGAGCATATGCTGGACCTACTGCTATTTCCTGATGTTCCTTAGAGTCCAGGGCTCTCCTAGGATGTGCAAAATATGTGGGAAGCCAGAAAAGACCTCCGAGGGCAACCCGACTCCCACAAAGCCCCCTAAAAATCAGGAAATGTGGAACTAGGCTCAATAGAGGGGCAGATGTGAACAGGTAACCACAATGTGCAACGTGACCACACAAATCCCTCCTCTCCACCTGGCTGCCCAACTCTCTCCTTTCCTCAAAGTGAGGAGAAATAATTAGAAGGCTGGCAGAGTTGATGTCAAACGTGGGAAAGAAGACATTCATCCTTAAAGGCACCGATGCTCTCCCCTGAAACCCAGCCCTGCTATTCTTTGCTTTGGGTTTGGCCTCTGCTGGGAGGAAGCAGGATGTGCTTCCACCAAACTCTGGTCCACATCCTTCTCTGTTGGGTGTGGTGTCTACTGGGAAATGACAAGGTCTATTCATTCAGCCACTCATAATATTAAAGGTCTCCACAGTTCACCTTCATGTCTCCTTTTATCTTTCTCATGTGGAAGGAACTCAGTCATTCCTCATTCAGAGATGAGGAAACTGAGGTTCAGATATTGAACCAGTCTGAAGTCACCAAGCCCAGATGAGGCTGGTGGTTTATTGCACAAGCATTCTTTGAACCCCAGTAAGCTCTAGGCCCTCTGTTAGGGGACGAGGGATGCAGAGAGAGCAAGGCATCTGCACAGAGTGGGGCTTGCACACAGAGGGCAAATTAGCGTAGCTCTCAGTCTGCTGCCTCTGTCTCATGAGTCAAAACTTTCCTTGAAACCAGCTCTGTGCTGGGCACTCTGGTGGGCTCCTGAGGGGCCACCTGCTCAGTTGCATCATTCCTGCCCTCCAAGACCTTACATGATGAGGATTTGGTGTGAAATAGCCTGTGGCATTAGGCCAAATCGATGCTATTGGGGAAAAGTAAAAACCTCCTCTAGAGGCCCGCTGGCTCCTGCTGCAGGTGGTCCTCAGCATGCCAGAAGGGAGGTGGGATTTGTGCTGTTTTCTACAGGAAGAGCAGCCCATGTTCAGGTAGGGAGGATGCAGAACCGATTTAAAGGGGAAAACCATCTGGACAGAGCAGGGGCAGTCTGGTGCCGTCCAAGGGAGGAAGGAGAGCAGCATGGATCTCTGTTCAAAAGAAGGAAGAGAAGTGTTGAGTGAGAGGGAGATTTCCAGGTGGGTCTGTAAGGAGGAGAGAGAAGACAGGAAAGGTGAATGTCTATGGAGGATCTTGTTCCCTAGGCTGCTGGGTTTAGCCAGTGTTATTTTCCTCAAGGCCTTGGCTGTGTTGTCCTGGGAGTCTAGTTGAGCCCTGCCCATGTCTTTCAGGAGGATCCCCAACTCTTCTTGCAAGGGGAGAGGGACACCACAGTGTCTGGGTCAAGCCATATGAAAACACTCAGGGTCGGTAAAATCAGGCCCCTGCTGACCTCTCCGGCCCACCTCCCTCCATATCTCCCGTCACTGCCCATTTCTCCCAGTGCTTGCGCGCTGGCCTTCTGCTTATCCATCTGCCACACAGATCTCATCCTGCTGCTGTGGCCTTTGCAATGTCTGTTCCCTCTGCCCAAATACTTTTAGTCTAGCTCAGCACACGTCTGGCTCCTTCTCAACCATAGTTTCCCTCTCAGAGTGGCCTTCCCTGACCTCTCCATCCGAAGTAGTTACCTTCTTGCCTCCTAGTTACCCTCCATCACATCATGTTACCATCCATTACCTTGAGGAGACATTACCTGTTGTAATTTCCTGATCTGCTGTCTGTTTATACCTTCTAGAATCCAAGCCTGTGGCAGTGTCTTGCCCACTCAGAATGTGCTGGACATAGTAGATCCGATTGTTGAATCAATATTTGTTGAATTGACAAACGAGCACCGTTTCTTCCCAGATCTCCTTTGACCATGCTCAGAAGGTATTAGGGTAGATTGGGCTTGGGCTGTCTGTAGGGCTCCTGGAAGTAGAGGCAAGTTTCCCCGCTCCCCTGCCCTGGGAAGTAGGTAGGTGTTAATCATTAGTGTTCTTTACCCAACACTCCCGGCTCTCCATCTTCTGTGCCTGCTCAGATCTTGAACTCGCCCTGGTGTTAAACTCTAGAAGATCTTACTTAGTGCTTAGGTCTGCTAGTGGCCTGTGTCCAGTTCTTGGTACCCTGTGGTTATTGCTTCTGCTACAGGGGCTGAGCGACGCTACTCTGAAATCAGGCTACAGATGAGGAAATGAGAAGGAAATTGTGCCAAGAGCAAGATTTCAGCTCCCTGTAGACATGGCCAGGAGAGGGCATGTGGTGGTGGAAGATCCCAGTGGGCCAGGCTTTTGGCACCCTTATCAGTGGGTGGCATTCATCTTCATTGGGCCACAGCAGAGTAGGTGAGAAAACGGGGGCACTGGGCAGAGAAGCATACTTTGGGCTCTCCTCCCTGGAGTCACCAGGTTGTTCTCAGCTCTGGTCTCTGCAGATATTGAGATTTTCCATGAAAAGGGCACACACAGCCCCCTTCCTCACTCTTGGTTAAGATCTGGCTGTCCATTCAGCTAAATGAGAAATCTCACATTACAGAGTGATCAACTAACTCAGCCAATTCATATTGGGTATAGATGGAAGGCCAAACACGGGGCATAGGAAAAGTAATAAAGCATTTACATTAGTTTAGGCTCTGGGTTAGTTCAGACACAAAGAATAAAGCAGTAGTGCCTATCTTCAATTGCTCCCAGCCCTGAGAGGGAGGATTTCACGTGGCCGTGCTGTGGACAGTGGAGGTGCACAAGATGTGATTCCTGGCACCCAGGGAAGGAGGCAGCAGTTCCAAGCGCTCAGCCAGTGACTCCTGATCTGGATCCTTAGAGCCACCTCTGTGGGCCTGAGAGCAGGAGCACCCAATGGGGAGGACGAAGGAGGGTGCTGCCATGGATTGGACTTTATTCTAAGCCACTACTGTGCTAAGGCACCCAAGATACACAATTGTTGGCAGCTTGAGTCAGCTGCTGTTGGGGGATGTTGGGGGGAGGGAGTCACCTTTTGAGAGTCTCACTTGTTAGCTGGGGACAGAGCTGCCCAAGGTGCCAGAGCCAGTTGGTGGCAGAGCTGGCTGTAGCCCTGGGCCTCCTTTGGCTTTCTGCATGGACTGGGCACTCACTCCATTTCCCCAAGCTGGGCTCCAGTTTTGTTCAGCTTTGGAAATGTGGTTGCAGAGGGGCTGAGGGTGGCAGAGAGGCTCTGCAGGACGGTGGCCAATTCCCTTCCCCGTGGATAAATGGAGCCCAGACCTTCACTTGGCAATGTGCAGGAAAACAAATTAAAATAGCCAAGCTCTCATCTCCTTTCCTCATCCCCCCATCTCTGACAGATTTATTTTGGAAAGCGACAGGAGGCTAATGGAATCACTTAATTTCCTTGATAATAAATTACCCCCAAGTGCATTAATTGAATGTTTCACAACAAACATTTTCCTTCTGCACAGTCTCCTCATAGGCTTCTCCTGCTCAAACAGCCCTCCTTCTCCCCTTCCCTAGCTTGCTTGTCCCTGCTGTGCCTTGGGTTGGCCTGGCCTCTCTGGTCTTTTCTCATTTCTGGGCTTAAAGATGCTGCTGGCCTGGGCAAGAGCACTCACAGGAAGATCCTATAGAACTGAAAGAAAGTGTGAGGAGAGAATCAATGGGATCAGGATTTGAATTCTGGCTCTGCCACTTCCCAGCTGTGCGACTGAGAAAAGTCACTGAGATTTCTTTCATTTGCTATGGTTTTATCATTTGCAAGTGGGGATAACATAGTTCAGCCGGCAGGGTGTTGATGAGATTTAGAGCCAGGGCTTGCAAAGTCCCTGACATCCAGGAGGTCTTCAGAAAATAGCAACCAATGCTTTTTATTATTATAATCTTAAAAAAATTATCTAAATCTAAAATTATCTATCTATCTATCTTGGTGCTGGGGATCAAATTCAGGGCCTTGAGCATGCTGGGCAGGTTCTCTAACACTGAGCCACAGTCCCAACCCACTATATATTTTTTAAATTAATGTTTGCTTTCTAATTTTCCCACACATGTTGTTCTGAATTATTGCAATAAGAGGATGGGAGGAGAGAAAGAGGGAGATGAGGCAGACAGAGACAGAAATGGCACAGAGACTGAAAGAAAGAGAAGGAAGAGGGGTGAACTGAGTGGGCACCCTCAGACTATCACCAGGATGGAGAGAGTGTGCTTGGCTTTGTCAAATGATGCTCAAACCCTTATGTAATCCTGTTTGCCACAGCCAAGGGACTGCACATTTGCCAATCCTCCTAGCCAGATGTCTGAGGCTTTGCAGCCAACAGAAAGGGGCCAGCTGGAATTGGGAGACCTGTCTCTATTCCCTTGCAGCTTAGAAACTGGGTGCCTGTCTGTGTGTTAGCAGAAGATTTGGAAGTGACAATGGCACTTTCCCCTATGATGCATGATTAATGGATAATTGACTGTGGAATGCACAGCTGTTGGATATTTTCAAGGCAAATGACTCCATCACAATAAGAAAATACATGGAGATGATACCATGCAAAGTCTGCCCTTGGTGGTAGTTACAGATGGAAGACAACGATCAGCGCTGCTGTCTCTCTGGCCAGGAGGATGGGGACCCGATGTCTCGTGGTCTTCTCAATGTCAACATCTTTGGGAAGGAACTCTGGTTCCTATGGCTTCCTCTTGTGTCATTCCATATGTCATCATGGGGACTGGCTCCAGCACTGAGCTCAGCTAGGTTGGGATCCAGATGAACAAATCACTCCTAGTGCAGAGAGATGTCACCCTGTTCACATGGCACTAAGTAGGGAAGAGGTGGGGAAGGTGCTCTTCTAGGACAGGAGCTACAAAGAAGTAACCACTTCCAAAAGGGAAAATGAGGAACTTTTCACGAATGGATGGGCAGAAGTCATTCCACGAATGGAGCCTTTGAATGATGTTTTCAGCCTCTTATTTGGAGCCGAGGGCCGCTATAACTCCTCTATGGTACACAGTCAGCCTACCTCCTAGTATCTCAGTTCCAGCATGTATAAAGAGAAGATGCTAGTTTCTGTTCCCTTGAAAATTAAGTGAGAGAATAATGTCCTTTAAAGGATAGCACACATGCTTGACCCATTGTAAGTGTGAACAGGCGCCTGGACAGCTGCTGTCTTGCTTTGAGTGGGATTGTTTTGGTCAGCCAAATGGGCAGTGGGAGCCCAAGGTTCCCCTTAAGTTTACCCTTTTTCTGTACTTCCACAGAGAACCCTCTGCCCTCTGTGCTAGACTTGCTTGGTGGGGCGTGGCTTGGTCTGAGCTACTTGGGAGGGCTGGAGAGAGGAGGGGCTCCTCCTCTGCCTGGAGTCCCTGTTCTCTCCTGCCTCCTTCAAGGATACTCAGCTGGGATCTCCTTATCTCCCTTGATCAATGGATGCTCCTCCTGCTGCTTTCGACTAGCAAAAATGCCTGGGTCCTGACCCATGTCATCTGGGAATGAATTTCATTTCTTTCAAAAGTGAAGAGAATTTAGTTGGGAAAAGGGGTGGGGTGGTGGAGATGGGGAGCAGTAATCCAATACCCACAAAACACCAAGGAGGAAAACTGCAGAGGCTTTCCCTTGTTCAGGCCACCTATAGCATTTGCTGGGCAGGAAGGCAGTATTATTTACCTACCAGACCCTCCGCTTGAAACATGGTTTAGGTGGGTGATGTGGGAAGCTCTTGTGGCTGGAGTTGAGCTGGTAAATTTCAAGGTAGAAATTTATCACCTTTGTGATTTAGAAATGAAAAGACCTGGAGAGAACCAAGCCCAGGAATCTCTCCTACATCATGTGCTTATTGCTCAGAGAAGTGCCCTTGGTTCTTGGTGATCACCTAGCATTCTGCTCTTTTCACTGGGGCAGCTTAATTTAGACCTTAACTGCATCTCTGCAACATGTGACCTGTGTATCCTTGAGAAATCAAATCTTCTGTAGCTGTGAGTTCCATAAGCAACAAATATTTGTTGAGAGAATTGATTGGTATTTGCTCCTTTGATTTAAACTATTGTCTCTAGAAAACTTGGTGAAATGCAAATATGTTTTCTGGGGAGAGGCGGCCTGTTAAGCCGTTAAGTCCATATCACCAGTTTGTTGACTTAGTTTGATTACCTTATCTAACGCAATCCTAAGGAGCCCTAGCAGGGCATTCTGGTGCCCGGATGTGGAAGTTCAACACCAGACTAGAGGGTGGGGTGGTTTTCAGTTAAGGGGCTGCCAGGGAGTCCCAGGCTCTGGAAGAAGAGTGGCCTAGTTCCACATTCTGCCAACCCTGTTGGCAGAGTTTTGGAGGCTTCAGAGGAGGAATTGAAAGTTGTGTCCCTTTAGGATCCTTCCAAGTGCAGGTCTCCAGAAAGGAACAGGAATTGGCCCACCTGGCAAGTTTCCTCTGTTGCCAGCTCTTCGCCAGCTATTATATTGGAACAGTCGAGGGGACCTTGAGGGACATCTCCATCACTGTGTTGTCACTGAAATGTATTCTATGTATATCTTTGCATTTTTTGTGGTAAAGTACATATAGCATCATAACCATTATAGCCAGTTTGAAGTTGTTGATGTTAATTCAGTGGCATTAAATACATCCACAATGTTACACAGCCATTACCACCATCTCTTTAGAACTTTTCAATCATCCCAGACAGAAATTCCATACCCATTAAACTCCCAATAAGCCCCTTGACTCAGCCCATTGCTTTCCTTTCTGCCTCTATGAGTTCAACTTTTCTAGCTCTCTTACGTAAAGTGGAATCATACAATATTCATCCTTTTGTGACTGGCTTATTTCACTTAACAGGATGTCTATAAGGTTCATCCATGTTGTAGGATATTTCAGAATTTCCTTTTTCAGGTTAAATAACATGCCACTGTATGTGTATTTCACATTTTGCTGATCCATTTATCTTTTGATACACTTGGGTTGTTTCCACCTTTGGTTATTGTGACTAATGCTGCTAAGGACATTGGTGTACAAGTATCTATTTCCGTTCCTACTTTTAATTCTTTTGGGTACATAGGCTAAAGTAGAATTTCTAAAATGTGTGGTACTTCTTGCCTAACTTTTTGGGATTCCGTTTCCGTAGTGGTGGTACATTCCCACTAGCAAAGCACAAGGGTTCCGATTTCTCCACACCTTCCCAGCACTTGTTCTTTTCTGCTTTTTGTTGTTGTGGTTGTAAATGGCCACGCAGCCAGGAGTGTACTTATATTTTTTTAAAGTTGCTCTTTTCTTGGTCACATATTAATATCAGCAAGAGCAAGTGCCCAAGTTACCCTCTAATTGTTAAAGATAGTCCCTGTTTGACTTTGACCAAGAAGCACACATGATGAAGATTCAGCCTGCGTGGTGACATAGGGCCACAGGAAGCTGACAGATATTTAATAATGTGAATGGGCACAACTGAGCACAAGAGTGGGCACAAATTGTAAGTGGTTCCCATAAAAGAAAGTACTTGGTCAAATTCTATATAATCAAAGTAAACTGAGTTTTCTTCTTAATTTGTCTCAAGTGTCATATTTGGCAGTGTGTGTGTGCACGCGCGTGCGCATGCGTGTGTGTGTGTGTGTGTGTGTGTGTGTGTGTGTGTGTGTGTGTGTGGTTTTCCCCTTAGGCTTACCTTGGCCCTGCCTGTTGTCTGATTGGATGAGGCACTTTTCAGCTGTAGAGTTAGCCTCCAGTCCTTCCCCTATTCTTCTGTCATCCTCTTGTTTTGGATGCTGGTGGGATGGATACTAGTACAGTCTGGGTCCTGAGGCCGAAGGTCAGAAAAAAAAAAAATCTAGCAAAACCAAGTTCATACCCTGAGAATGTCCACTGATCGTCATGTCAGCCTCATGTTACATCCTTTCTCATGGATTGATTTTGTAGGATTCCCTAAAACAAGGCAAGGAAAATTACTTCCATCTTATTTATTAGGAAATTATTGCCAAGAGAGGCAGGTAAGCTGCCCAAAGTTGCCCAGCTGGACAACTACCCAGGCATCAGAGCCAGGATTTAAACTCAGGGCATACTACTGAAAGCTTTCCTTTTTGCAATGCTTTGGCGAGATGGGCCATTAAATTAGAGGTTGTGGACAGTTAACTTCCAAGTTGGCATCATGGGAGACTGGCTTACCTCATATTCATCGCACTGAAATACTTACCGGGAACCTACTGGGAACACAGGCTTCAGTGTTCCTGCAAGAATAGGAGGTCAACCTTTGAATGGCCTGTTTGCCATTTTATAGCAAGCAGACTGATTGCATGAGGAAGCTGGTTATATTTTAGTGTGTGATGTAAGAAGAACTCCAGAGGAGAGGTATGCAAAAGGACTGTTGAAAGAGGTAGGTAGTAGCAATGACCATGCCCCACAGAGATCATTGAAGGCTCTATTGAGCACGGGACATTTGAGTGGGGTATGGATAGATGAGAAGAAGCTTGCAACATACAGAAATGGGAGATTAGTGTGGGAGGTGACTTAGCTTGGTCAGATAGGGCAGGCTCAGGCACTTGGACTTTTACCTATTGGCCCTAAAGACCTGGTGAAGAGAGGGCTGTAACTGGTGTATTGAGAGCACAGGGCTCCTCTCATGCCTTGATAAGTTTTTCCCAGGAGGTAGGGATGCCAGGGCAATCAGCTAACCACACGTCTGCAAAGCAGCTTGTCATGAGCGTCTCTAAGCCATAACATAACTTCCAAATTACCTACAAGATACTTTTGTATATTTTTTAATTTCCAGGGGATCTTCCAATTTGCAGTGATTTCAAAACACATTCCAGCCTTTCACCCTATGAGCTCCCTGCCAAACTGATGACGCCTTTCTCTTGGGGCCGTTCTGGGGGTTTAATGAGCTCGCTGCGTGAGGTGCTTAGCACAGAGCGCTGGCGGAGCCGGGAGCTCTGGAGCCGCCTTGCTGTTTTACAGATGCGGAAACCCAGTCATGTGGAGATGAAGAGGAGCACTTGGATGGGGTTTCCCAGCTGCCATCTAAACCCTTCTGGCCTGGCTGCAGGACCCTGTGCTTGACCTTGGTGCTGCTTTTCTCCAAACAGAATTTCCTAACGCCCAACCACTGGCAGTCTGCAGGGAGGGTCTGAAAATTTAGAGTAGTGGAGAGATTGTGGATGTGCTAGGGTTAAGCCCTGACTTTACACTTTTGAGTAGTTAGGTCTTAAGCATGTCGCTGAACATGGTGCCTAGATTTTCTCACTTTTAACATGGAGTTAAGGCTGACGTTGTGGTATTATTGTAAAGATTAGAAGCAATCTGTGTGGCGCACCTAGATGGTGCCTGGGTCACAGCAGCTGTGTAGTAGATGAAGGTGATTGATAACACAAATAGTGAGTCTCTTCTTCAAAGGCGAACACTTTTCCCAACCCCAGACTTCAGAGCAGTAGGTAGGTAGGTGTTGATGCAGTGGTTGCTGGGAATCGTGGCAAGACTGTCCTTTCCCTAGCAAATTAGAACATTTGAAACTCTGGCCACTGCCCACTGGCCCATGCACTTGTTTTTATGCCTGGTGCAAAGCATAAGAGAGCAAGCTTGCCATTTTATAGCAAGGCAGCACCTTCCTCAAGGGCTCTGCACTCAGCCTCACCTTGTCCCCCACCATGTGGGTAATGCAAGACAGAAAGTGGCCCGAGCCCTGGAGCAAGACTGTGAGCGCTGTGAGAGCTGGGAAGACTTCAGGAGGAGGTGGTGGCAGCCAGACCTGAAGGACAGGAAAGAGAGCAGGCTAAGATGCTGGGAGCAGGGGCTAGCTGGGGTAGGCACCAGGGAAGGGGCGGGAGGGTGGGATGAGGATGGGGACCGAGGGTGTGAGGCTTTGCATCTTGCTTGGGGATTGTGGTTCCAGGGATGAGGGAGGCGAGTGGCTTTGAAGAGACAGAAAAGGTCCTGTGAAGAGGCCACACGACTGTGAGTCACTGGATGGGCGTGCTTCTGGACATGAGGAACCAGGGCATCGTGCCAGGCGGAGCCAGCTCAGAGGTCTTCAGGACAAACACACAGGGGTGCTTCACAGGGCCAACAGAACCTGCCCCTGATGCACCCGGGGACACTAAACGCTTTAGCATATTCTCCCGTGAATAATTTCCCCAACTCTAACCACGTTAGGCACCTGCGGGTCCGTGTCTCGGGGCTCGCCCTGTCAGATATCGTTGCCATTTAAGTGAGTGATGCAGAGTGAGCCAGCCACAGCACTGGGCCTGCGATGAGGCCAGCAGCCAGGAGAGCTGGCCCCAGAGGTTTTATTTCTTTGGCTCTGTAATCAGATTGGAGGCAGAATGTTTTTCTGCAGTCTCCTCCATCTAATCTCTCTGTTTGGGTGCCGTTTCCTCCTCCACCCTTCTGCTCCCTGCTGGGCTCGCGGGTTGACATGGTAACTGCTCTGCCTCTCATCCCTCCAAGTCCTCGCCCATGAGGACTGAGACGGGGGAAAGACCCCACCGTGGCCTGCCCTAAGTTCTGTGTCCATGGGGAGTGGAGGAGGGCAGGAGATGCAGGGTTGGGGAGCAGAAGCAGGAGAAAAACGAACCTCAGCAGGCTGGAACTCAGAGAACGGAAGAGCTGGCATCTGGGTTCAAGAAGTTGACTATCCTAGACCAGGAAGAACATCCCCAGGCTTTTATTTTCCTATGAAAGACTTAACATGGACTAATTGTGTGGGAAAACTACTTAAAAACACAGCTTATAACACAAAGTGCTGTTGTGAGAAAAGGAAGTCATATTCGTTGCAAAAATGTTAGAAAAATAACAAATAAGTTTAAGATACAGTGTGTGTGTGTGTGTGTGTAAGAGCCTTAATGAGGAGGTAGCTAAGATGGCGGCTGGCTGACAGCCAAAGAGGAGGCAGATTGGGAATGAGTAGGTTCTTTATTCTGCTTTCTCTTCTGACTTCTCTCTCCAACTCCAACAACCCCCTCACAACTCCAACCCTACCTGGTTAAATACTCTTCGCCTTAACAAGTATACACGTGTCACAAGCTCAACTTACAGGTGCGTCACACAGTGTTCACGGGAACAGAAAGATTCTTAGTTGATTACATTAAAGTCAGGAGAAAACAATTAAATGCCTTCTCGTTGGCTCTCAGCCAGCCGCCATCTTAGCTACCTCCTCATTAAGGCTCTTACGTGTGTGTGTGTGTGTGTGTGTGTGTGTGTGTGTGTGTGTGTATGAGAAAGAGAGATAGAGGGAATGAATATTGTGGGGGTCGTGGGGGGATTACTTCATTCAATTTCCCACAATTATCAGCTAATCCATTTAGTTATAACCTATTTCTTTCCTTGAGAAGATATACAAAGCAGATGTGTCATGATTCTATTTTTTTTAAAGAACATATTTTGCAACTTGATTTTTTAAATATAGCTAGATATTATAAATAACTTTCAAAATCATTAAGTATTTTTTCTGCAACACCATTTTAAGTGTTGCGAAAATAATGTGTTGGATATTTACCATAATTTATTTATAAAATTCTCTTTTGTACCCCCCCATTTTTCTCCAATATAACAAATCCTGGAATGAATAGCTTTGGAAATCAATTTTTGTGCACATTATTGATTATTTAATATAAAGTCCTAGAAATAGAAGTTACAGAAATTCAAAGGATTGTGAATATTTTGAAGTTTAATTTCTTTGTGGATGTTTTTGTCAAGTTGTGCCCTAGACTAAACCAATGTGTGAAACTCCCTATATTTACCCACATTTCCCCCAGTACTTAGTATTATGGTCTTAAAGTATCTTGCCAGATTTATAAATGAAATGTGGTATCTTGTTTATGTTTCAAATTACAAGTGAGGCTAAATATTTTCCTTTCATATTTGACATGTTAATCTCTTATGAATTGCTGATTTGTGTCTATTTTTTTTTCTGTTGGTAGTATCTTTTTTCTTATTTATTTTAGGAGTTTTTAATATTAATACCATTAGTTCTTTATCTGCTTTCTAGGTTGTAAGTATTCCCTTTCAGTTTATTCCTTGCTTTTGATTTAGTGGATGTGTATTTCAGATTTTGTATTGACAAATCCATCAACATTTATTTTTCTTCGTTGTCATACCTAGAAGAATTCTTCTGATCTAAGATTGTATGTTCACCTGTCCTTTATGTACCCCATACATTTCATGTTTTTACATTTTACTCCTTATGATTGAGTTACAACATAGATTAAGTAATATCCAAAGGGAAAATTTTGATGGAATATGTGAACAAAATTTCCAACCAGTTAGAACCATGCCAAAAGAGATTGAGTGGGTTTGGCAGCTGAGGCAGGAGGATCTCAAGTTTCACGGCTGACCTCAGCAACTTAGCGAGGTTCTGTCTCAAAATAAAAAATAAAAAGGACTGGGGATGTAGCTCAGTAGAAAAGTGCCCTTGGGTTCAATCCCCAGTACCCTCAACAAACAAACAAACAAAAAAAGTGAGACTAACTGAAGGAGCCCCAATTAGGAAGGGTTATTGCAGCTAGCTGGAAGCCATAAGTTCCACCTGATATGTATGTGACGCACCTGTAGGCACCCGCAAAGCTGAAGGTATATAACCGGGTGAAAGCGGTCCGAGTTAGGAGAACGGAGAATTCAGTCAGTCGGGCAGTCACTCGGTCGGTCAGAAGAATCAGAGCGGCCAGAACGTAGGCAGAGCGGTTACAGAAGAGAAACCAGATAGAAGAAGTAATGACTGGTCAGAGTTAGGCCGAGGCTCCCGAGGAAGAAAGAAGAAAGAAGCAAGAAGAAAGAAGAAGCTCTAAAAAATAATCTTTCTCTAAGCTAAGCTCTATCTATCTTTCTTTCTCTCTAAGCTAAAGAAGACAAGAAGAAAAGCTCTCTCTACAAGAAAAGCTCTCTCTAATCTTTCTCTCTAAAAATCTTTCTTTCCCTCTCTAAGCTCTCTCTAAGAAAGTAGAAGTAAAAGTAGTAATAGCTTTACTCTGCCTCCGAGTTTTTCTCCCGTGGCGCCGTGGCTGGCCATGACAGGCAGCTTACAACTAACCACTGGGGAAGTGAGCTTATCTCATGGCTTGACCTTCCACTGGGGTTAGGCATGGCATGGTGCTGCTTAAGTGTTCCATTAACAGTTGCTGAATGACTGGTGGAACCAGAGACCTCGTGGTATCTTTCAATACCGATTCTCTGATGTTGGCCAGGTTTGCAGCTCACTCCATCTGCACAGATCAGTTTAGAATTAGAAACTGTGGCTCTCACAGGTGAAGCAGGCAAGGGGACAGGAGGAGGCACAGGGAGACTGCTTTTCAATTCTCAACTTCTGAGTATGGAGTTGAGGTTTGCTGCAGTCATTGTGGTTTGTTGCATTGGATTAGAAGAGAAATAAGTGAGTGAACTTGCTTTTCCCAAGCCCAGCGGACTTCCAAGCAGATTGGGGAGGTAAGGCAGGCACCTTGGGAGCCACAGGAGCAGCACTGAGAGATGGAGGAATAGGAGGCAGGGGCTGCTGCTGTGAGATCTTAAAAAATGGTGAGGTGCATCTTATAAGTTCCAGAGCTTTTTTTCCAAGTGGTTATTGTCTGAAGGACTCTTCTAAGAAGTTCTCCACTCCGGTAAACTGAAGAAATCACCACCAGGGTTGAGTTTCTTCATAGATCCCAAAGGGCTAGACGAAGAAATGAGGAGGAAATCATTCAAATAGGAATCAGAAAAATATTTATCCAAGTTTGGGCTCCCTTATTGGTCTTCAGGGTCCCTCAGATTTCCAAGCTTTGGAGGAGCAAGGGCCTGCTGGGATCCACCTTCCTTCCTTCTTTTCCTCAAATATGTTTGAACAAGAGAAATCTGGTGCACATTCTCCTGTTCCCACAGATAAAGAATTAGGAGAAGGGAAGAGATATGACAGATTCATTGGGCAGAGACTGGTGTCAAGCACAACATATTGGAAAGAACACAATTTGGGAGCTGTCCTTACCATTTCTAGTGTGACCTTAAATAAAACTAGCTTCATCATTTTGAATCCAAGATCTGAAAAAAATGATGTTACTAATTCCTGTCTTATGGTGTGTGGTGAGGACTAAAAGAGATAACTCACATGGTAGCTACTCAGTGTTAATTTCTTACTTTCCTCCAGTCCTTACAACAAGATGAGACCAGGATCATTCATTGTCTGCCTATGGTATAGACCTTGAAAGAATTCAGAAGCCATCAAAAGATCATTTTTAAAGCATTTACCAGCAATATTCATCCAGTAACATTTTATTAGATTTTTTTTTGTCTTATAGAAGGTGGAGCTTGTCTGAAGGTACACATGAAATCTGTCAGGGATGGATGAATCCAAAGATGGCAATTCAATCACGTGCTGACTGACTTTTGACTGCTGGTGTTGTGACATGATGTGAGCAATTGACGCATTTTGTCACTTTCCATCTGTTCCCCCCATATTGGTATTTTTGGAAGAATGGTTAAGTATATCAACCTTTGGAAAAAGTAATTATCAAGTCTCTCCTGTCATAAAGATGCAGTGGGGTTGTGTGTCATGCATAATTCTTGGCAGCATCTAAATCTCAATTTTTAGAAACAAGATGAATTTCTTCCCCCTTGGCTCTTTTTTTTTTTTTCCACTTTTGAAAAAATTCAGCTTCTACAGCTACCTAATGGTTACTTTTCAGAGCTTTTCCTGATTTAACCAGTAATGAAATGATTTTCCCTCATTTTCCTATTTGAAGAGCTCTATTGGGGCCACAAGGCCACATAGCCTTGAGTGGTTACTGCGGAGAACTCCGCCACTTTTAAAACAAAGTTTTAAATTTTTTTAAAAATTAACTTCTCATCTTCAGATTCCTAAATGTGGGACTCTAGTAATAAATATGCTCATTTAAGCTGCTGGCTGGCTGGAGCACTGGATGAATGAGTTGGTGTTGAGGTGGCTCTTGTGGAGGAGAGACAACTGTGTGAGCAAGAGAGAGTACTTTAGGCACGTGATTTCACTTAAATCCCTTGAACAATGGTGTCTAGAAAGAGCTAGGCTGTGCTCAGGGATTTTATGGCATTTTTATTTAATGTCTATTTTCTCTTAGGAGGTGTAGTTATTGAGGATGCAAGTGATAGGAATTCAGCACAATTGTCTTTGATGTCCAAGCTAGTTTTATCAGATTATGAAACTGAAAAAAAACCAAAAAGGTCCTTGGGTTAGATCTTGATGACTTTAGGCTTGGCTGGATCCAGGTGTTCAGATGACTTGATGGTGACCCTCTCTCTTCATACCACTTTGCCTTCCTTTATGCTGACTTTGTTCTCGCAGGAAATATCCATAAGGTGGTGACGAAGACCCTCAGCTTAAAAGCCCTACCAGACAGCAATCCAAGTGGAAAGAAAGTGCTTTTGTTCTCAGTGTTTCCTGCATCCACTCTCAGTGAATGTGCTGGTCACATGATCATACCTGAACAAGGGAGGGGGACAAGGCCATTGTCTAAGTTGACAGGGGGCATCCTATTATATGATGGTAGGTGATGTAAGTCCTGGATGAGAATGTGAAGGAGATAAGTGAATGTGTGTTTCTGAATGTTTGGGAGAAGGAGTGAGGGCCACCATGCCCATAGCACATGGATATAGAGCTGGGAAAAATAGGGGCCGTTTGACCTCCAACAACAAAATATAGACATCTTCCACAGTTGTAATATTGGTTCCATATCACAGATGAGAACTTAGATAATTTGCTCCAACATCTCAACTCTGAGAAATGCCAGAGCTGGGATTTGAACCCTCATCCACTGGGTCATAAAGTCCATCTTTTTTTGCATTATTTGGCGTACTTTTGGACTGTTCAAATATATTACAGACCTTGCCTCAGGAGGGCCTCTTTTGTCTTTCTGCTGTCTTAGATCTCCCCAAGTCTACTCGTGAGCCACTAAAGCCAAAGATCAGGCAAGAAGTACCCCAGTAACACAGGTAGGGGATTGGAAAAGGGCCCTGGAGCTGTACTGCAAATTCAGTTACTATTTTTGGAGGGTGGAGCCCAAAGAACAGTGGCACCACAGGTGGGAACAGAACCAGGGCTGCTTAGGAAGCAGGAGCGCCTTCTTTCTTCTGACACTGCCTCCTGGGGCCTGGGACCCTCTCCCCACTCCCCAGCAAATACAGCCTGAGAGCTCTGAGTGATGGGCTCTTTACAGCTGGGGAGGGGATCCTTGTGGCTTCTGCTGCTTCTGTTACCAAGGGCAGGACAAGAACTCACCACCCTGATGATGTCACCAGGGAGCCTTCTGCTGGGCCATATACCTACAAGATGGTGACAAGTGGGTTTATTCCACTGTTCTCCAGGACTAGTAGCTTCCCTGCAGTTAAATCTAGACAATGGCTTCAGGTGCTGAGTGTTCACCGTGAAGGAAACTCTTCCACATGCTCCCGGGCTACTTGCTTGCATCCTGGAGTCTCATATCTGAAAGTGACAGATGAAAGCCTCTGGTTGCACATGACATGCATGGACATTAAGTGACAGGGAACACCTGGTGAGAAATGTGTTCCTTTCTCTGTTCTCCATTAATTCTTCTGACCAGTGTCTCCCTGAGACTCTGTCTTTGCTGTCCACGCTTCCCAACACAAACTCAACTCTCTCCTATTTTCTTTGTAACACTAAGAGGACAGCCATGGAGCCTATGGAAGTCAATAGCACCTAGCTGAAATTCATGGCATTGCTTTTTTTTTTATTATTATATTTGTCTTTATGGCTTCTTTCCATTACGGAAGGTGGTGCTAGTTTTCTACTATGGTAGAGATATAAATTTTGTGTATAAAACAAATTTATTTTAGTAAAAGGTGAGTGGATTGAAATAAAACATTCTAATTATATGTCTCTGTTAGAATTTAACCAGAAAAAAAGCAGAAGCAGTAGGAAAGACATATATTTAAGAAATTTATTGCAAGGAATAGTGATCTGGGCTGGATAGCCAAGTCCAAAATCCACAGACCTTCTGGAAGGGCAAGGATACATCTTCAGTGTGCAGGTGGAATTTCTTGATCAGGGAACCATCAGCTCTGCTCATAAGGCTTTTCAGCTGATTGACTCAGGCCACCAGATTTTTAGGACCATCTCATTTACCTAAAGTCAACTGATTATAGACTTTAATCACATCTACAAAATGCCTTAAGAAAAACAGCTAGATTGGTGTCTGATGGAATAATGGGGACTAGCCAAGCCAAGCTGATACATAAAGCATCCATTGGATCAGAGCAGGTGACAGAGTCTGGCCGTAGTTGTGAAGGAGATAAAATGATAGGCAGTTGACAAATCTGAGCTAGTGGGTAAGTGGCTGGGATGTCAGACCCAGAGTAAAAGAGCTGGGAGTCTGAGGTCAGGGAGTGAGGCTTCCTGTGCCTGGTGGTGGATGTTTTAGCAATCTGGAGTTGGCAGGTGAGGGTGGAACCAAGCAAGTAGAACATAGCAGTCTGCCTTTTCTGCCTCACCTCTTGGCACCGTTTTAAAGGGACTAGCTTTTGCTTGCTTCTTTGCCCTAATTTAATCTGTTCTACTTAAATTTATTCTCCATCTCCCAAAGGGTTGAATCCAGTCATTTAGCTGCATGGTGATTGCGATATTCCACAAACCTCATCCCCAATGACACCTTCTTTACCAAAGACTTAGCTGTCAGAATTATGGATGGACTTCATCTTTGCAGCTCTGAGGTCACCCCATCCAATGATAATGGTCATTGAATTGGAAATGCAATTCCATGATTATTAATCAAATGTATTTTCTCCAGATAGAAGAACAAATGAGAAGGTCCAGAGGGAACTTCTTCTGTTAAGGCAATTAGGAAAGGATATGGAACTTGTACTCAGATGAGAAGATTGATTTTGTGTAAGTCTGCTGGGATGGTAAAGGAGAGGAGAGAAGTTGCTTTTATTTTTTGAATCACCAAATTTTTTCTGTTTCCTGTGGAAGACTTAATTAATTTTGTGGACCGTGAACTATGCCTTCAGGGAACATGAGGGCTGATCAGATTTCCAGTGCCTGACCCAAGAGTGGTGGCTCAACCTCTTTGCTGGCATTCTGAGATTGACATGCTGACAATCAAGTGTGGCCTGGAAATTTCTTTACCATGGCTGCAAACTGTGCAGCTGTTTGTCAGGGGAATTGCCCCAGGCCTGTTCTCTTCCTGAGCTTTGGAAGCAGGAGTCCTCCTGGTAGACCCACAGAAGGTGGGGGTCACTTTCTAGCGTTGGTGAGGCTGAGAGGGGTTGGCCTGGGTACCTGTTTGATGATCATTGGTATCTAGGAGGCAAATCATTTTCTGGGACTTTCTAGGGTGAAAATTGTCATAAGTCTGTTAAGATAAGAGAAAAAAATGTATTTTCACTCTTTTTCATGGTCTAAATTCTTTAAGTTTGCAGAGGAGGTCAAATCAGGTAAGTAAGTCTCATTTCAAGAGCCAGCCTCAGCTGTGTGGTTGGGCTGGCTGAGGGCAGGGAGGATGCCAAGCCTTTCCTGGTGGAAATGGGAAAAAATGATGCAACTATTGCTGAAATCTCGTCAGGAGCAGCAGTGTGTGTGTGTGTATGTAAGCAAGTGGCATAGGAATGAAACGCCAAATTGATAGTGATTAAAGTGTAGAAGGCCAAGGGTAATACTTAGATGAATGTTGATTTTCTCTGCTTTGTTTCCTCAGTTGGATTACAAACTCTTGGGGGCAGGATTGGGGCTTGCCATTTGCAATGTTGGTTCTTTGGGGTGGCATCTTTTCTTGCCCTATATGTACTTTAAAGACATAGCAATTTAGACATATGCCTTCCTCTCTTGGAGCCACCATCCCATCAAGGATATCCAACAGTATTGATGAGTCATGTTGATTTTTTAAAAAATATTTTTTTAACTGTAGATGGACACAGTATCTTTATTTATTTATTTCATATGGTGCTGAGGATCAAACCCAGTGCCTCATGCATGCGAGGCAAGTGCTCTACCACTGAGCTACAACCCCAGCCCAGTCATGTTGATCTTGTTGAATGTTTTATACAAAGATGGGGGTTGTAGTCCCATCACTCTCCTCTGGATCGCTGGGGATTTGGGTCTTGACTGCATGGGATGCAACTGGACTTCATAGCTGACCCCCACGGGAGTTTGCTTTTCTCATGTAACAAGCACTCCACCATGCTGTCAATTTTCCAGGCTTTGTCTATCTTTGCATCCACCATCTCTAGCAGCTGCCTTTCATCCTTGAGCTTATCAGCTCAGGGTAGCAAGATCACTGCTTCCTCTGTCGGCCTCAGGTCCATGTTTCAGGTGGGAAGGAAGAGAAGGGGGAAGGGAATCAGGTACATGCCAATCTATTTTTGTCAGAAACATCCAGCAGATTTCTGCTTTCATGTTTCCATCTCGCTGGCCAGAACTGGGTCACATGGCTGCTTCTAGCTGAGGGGAATTTAGGGAGGGTTTGTGCTTAAGCAAGAAAAGCAGAGCAGATATTAGACAGGCAACCAGCAGTGATAGGCACAGTCTCCCAGGTACCTCCTTGTGCCCTGAAAACATTCCTCACACTTCCAGCCACATTGGTCCCAGTCTCCATCTCCACTTCTTCCTCCCCAACCTCAGCCCGGCTTCCTGGGACATCCTGGAGATGTCCAGCTCAGATATCTGCGGTGGTGCACAGTTGATGGAGAGCCTTAGCTGTCTGCCTTTGGATCCACATGCTATTCATGCAGAAACCACGCTTCCCCTGGGCCTTGCCCACAGTGGGGTCACTAGGGTTGTCCTTTTCCGCTCAGTGTTGGACTCCTCCAATGTAGGAAGGGGCAGGTTTTCTCAGAACCTCTCTATCCAGAGGCAGAGTTTTACTTGTTATTCCTTGGCTTCCAAAGACAGGAGAGTCCAAGACAGATTCTTTATTTCAATTCTTATACTATTTTTTTTCCTTGCCACACAACAGATCAATCACATTTATTGAGCATTAGTTATGTACCAGGCCCTGTTCCAGGTGCCGAGGAATACCTGATTTATCAGTCTGGGTCTCTGCTCTGGTGAAGCTCGCAGGCCAGTGGGTTTAGGAAAGAGCCTTAATTTTTCATTGGTGGCTGATTGTCCTTCCCACCTGCGGTCTCCTTAGACTCTGGGGGAACTGTCTCTCCCAGCATTTCTATCAGTTGAGCTTCTCTGCCACTTTCCGGGCAAACCACAGAAGAAGCAAAGCAGCTGTTGCCCCTGTATCCAGCTCATTGAAAGACCAGGTAATGCAGACCTGGTGTAACCATGGCAACCTTCATGGGGTGCAATGACCCAGCATAAATCCAGGCCCAGGCTCATTGTGAAACGTGAGTTCTGTCTGCTCCAGACCGTTTGGAGGGAACGATGCCTTGCACCTTGCGGGTGACTAATAGTTGGTTTCCCAACAACGTGGAGGAGCTCTGGATGCTCCGCTCAGAGTGAAGAAGGGAAGGAAGCTCTGATGTTAGTGTGGAATTGTGGTCCAAGGCCTGTGAATGGGGTTGACACGTGCATCTAGTCATTTATTTCCATGCTCTGGGTCTGCCTTGAAAATAGCCAGCTGGGCAGCTCCAGGTGTGCAAGGCACACGGGGCATCTCTAGAAATACGTGCGTGTGTACACTGTGAGGCAGGTGGATGTGGCGGGGCTGCCTTGTGCACGGCTCATTACAGCTGTTTGTTCTTGCCTAGTATCTCATGATGGAACGGCTTTCACGATCGCTCAGTGTAAGCTGCCTGGTACCATGGCTGATAAAAACCTGGGCTGATCGCTGCTAGCCCTTTACTGGAAGCCAGCTTCTTTCTTCTCTCTTCTTTCTTCCTTCTTCTTTCTTCTGTCTTCTGTCTTCCTCGGGAGCCTCGGCCTAACTCTGACCAGTCATTACTTCTTCTATCTGGTTTCTCTTCTGTAACCGCTCTGCCTACGTTCTGGCCGCTCTGATTCTTCTGACCGACCCTTCGTTTCCCTATCACCCTCCAGGTTTTTTGGCCCAAATGCGGCAATGATTGTAGTAGACACCTGTCCTCCAGGGAGTCTCTCCATTAGCCTTCCTCTTCTCTGTATTGCTCCACTCATTCCTCTGTTATCATTCTCCCTTTTCACAAACACATGACTTCCACGTCTATCATATTTTGTCTCTTTAGTAGAGGGCTTGGTGCAAAATAGGTGCTCAATAAATACATGTTCAGTGAGCTTCTGCATGCCTTTTCCAGGCATTCGGTGTCCAACGGTGGCAGAGTATTGGGAATTGACACTGGGGCTTTACAGGGAAGGCCCTGATCTTGAAAGAGTTTTTCCCCTAGAAGCTGTCCTCCCTGCCTATTCAGCTTCTGGGACAGTCAGAGGAAGTTTGGTATCTCCTTCTCACCTGTTGAGAGAGCAGTGCCTCCACTCTTGGGTAGTAGGGAACCAAGGATTGAGAGGAGGGGTGGAAGGGCACCCCATAGCAGGCTCAGCTCTCAATTTGTGTGTGTGTGTGTGCATTCCTCTATCTTTGTTCAATTGCTTTATTCTCTTTTGTTTCAGTCCTGGGGTTGAACCCAGGGCCTTGTGCATGCTAAGCATGTGTTTTCCCACTGAGCTTTGCCCCTAGCTCCTCCGACTGCTTTATTAAAAATAATCAGGGCCATGTACAACAAGCTGGGTGGTCTCAGGTAGAACCAGACAGATGTCTGTATTTAACTCACAAGCTGATTACCTCCTGCTGGTTTTTAAAAACTAAAAATGAAACACAAATTAAAAACTCTCCAACCCCTGCCTCTCTCAAGACCCCATCCTTTGGTAAGAGCTGTGTGATGGCCAGGGTGCCATTACTGTCAGTCTGCTGGGTGCTGGTCTCCCCGACTTGTAATCCCGACAGGGGACAATCAAGGTTACCGAATGTTTGAATGGCTTTGGGTAGAAGGTAGTTCATAAATAGGATTGATGCGCTTCTGTCTAGCCTGATGCTAGTGATGGAATACTATCGGGCAAGGCCTGGAGAAAGTTTTGGGGAGAAGATCATGGCATCAAATCACCTTCCATTGACCAGTGAATGCAACTGAAAGGTTTTTAAGCCCACAGTTGCCTTCTCCCTGAGTAGAGTGGCTGGCAAGTAGGCCATCTACCTGGGGAGGCCAGTTCCACCAGGGAGAGGCTGGCAGTGGCTTCAGCACCTCTCAGCCGGCCTGCTCTCTGCTCCTCATCACTGCCCTGTTTTTTAAAAAAAATGTTTTCATAGTGTATTAGAGTTATACATGACTTTGGGGTTCATTTTGACATAGTCATATAAGCATGGAATATGATTTCCTTCACCTCAATCCCCAATACCTCTCCTTTCTCTCCCCTCCTCCCTCTTTCCCCCTCCCTCTATTCTGCTGGTCTTCCTTCTATTTATTTATAATATATATATTTTAAATTAAGTGCTTTATATACATGGAGGTGAAATTCACTGTGGCACATGAGCATATGTACTGAGATTTCTGAAGGCGTTTATTCCTCCCTTGGACCCTTTCTTCTCATGGTCCTGGGGTAGTTTGGGTTGATTCTGTTTGCCGAGGCCAATGTGACAACCTCCCCATCTCTGCCCCCATTCATGGGTTTCCTAGGTGCTTTAAATGGCTCTCTTTTCCCAGTCTTACTTGTCCCTTTGGCCACAATCATCCCTTTCCTGCTTTTCTGGCTGCAAAAGACTTTAGATGTCAAGTCTTCCCTCCCAAAACATGATGAATGGCTGTAGAAGCTAAGCTGTCACCCGATGTCGGGGACAGTTGACTCAAAATGATATTTTGCTTACTCCCCAGGGACTTTTCAGATTCCTTCATCAAGCATTTTTGGAATCCCTTAATTCCTCAGAGGCCATCAGAATTCTCTTTGTGCAAACAGCGCCATGGTCTAGATCACATTTAGGCACCGAAAGCGCACTTAAGGGGTTTGATTTCCAGCCGTCACCTACCCACCGCCTCTTACTGTCCAGCAGGGCCTCCTTTGGTGCGCTGATTTTAAGAGTGAAATTGATTTTCTTTGCAACATCTTTGTACCTCAGGGGTGGTGAAATCGTGGTGGTTGGGTCTGTCCTGGGAAAACTTCAGAAGGCTCATCGACTTGAGGGGTGCCACGGTGAGATCAAAGAGGAAAATAAAAAGCGCTGGCATGCAAGACTGAGAATTTACAAATTGCCTTCATATACGGGACCATAATTCTCTCAGTTCTGTGTGTTTCCTGTTAATAAGTGGAGCAATGTGGATCAAGGTCACAGGGCAGATATCCTGCGCAGAAATCGAGGGGAGCCGAAAAAAATATTTTGCAAGATGTTTCTGAGGGTGAGCTTGTGTGGTGGGTGTCTGTTCTTCTGTGCCACTTCCACAAATGGTGTTTCAGTAGAATGACAAGAACAATCAAAAAGGAATACCGGTCTAAACATGTCAGTCTGCTAACAAATATTTTGACATTTTTATCTGTCCTGGCAATAATAGAAATAAGAAAATAGATACCATCACTGAGTTCCTACTATGCTTTTTGAAGTGCTTTGCATATATTATCTCCCATCATCACAGAAGGATGAAGGCAGGTGGCATTGTTTGTAGTTTACGAATAGGACACATAACCATTGAACAGGGCCCCCACTTCCCCAGGCTTGCCCAAGTGGGGAAGAGTTCTGCTCAGCACCCCGCAGAGGCTGCAGCCCTGGCTGTCTCTCCTGTACCCCAGCTTCCGCTCATAAGTTTGTGCCACCTCTACATTGTAACTTGAACTTGTGCCTCTCTCATTTTCTAGTCTGAATCTGAACAGTCTTTGATTTCTATTCCTGCTCCTCTAAATCTCTCCCCCACATGACATCAGAGCAGTTTTTACAAAATACAAATTCCCAGGATACTGGCCCACCCAGGGTTCTTCTTCAGCCTCCCCCTCCATCCAACTTGTCTGGGATCCTGTCACTCAGGATCACCTTTCTAGTCCTGCAGGAACCCCCCCACCACCATGTCCCCCAGGTTGGAAACTTCCTGCGTCTCCCATGACTGCTCCTCTCACCCTTAAGTCTTGTCAGAGACCCCATCAGCCTCCCTTGTGGTTCTCCCTCCATGGATTCAGTTTAATTTCCTCATAAGCATAGGACAGGGCTGGGACAGTGACAGTTCTTTGGGAAACCCCTGTAGAAAAGCCATACGAGGTGTGAGACTTCCAACGTCCGTGATCCTTTGCGGCACGTACTCTGAAAATCATCATGGTGCTGCTCAGTGTGGTTGTTCAATTGTGCACCAGGCCTGGTCCCACATATCTAATAACAATTTCCCAAATCCTTGTTCTTTGAACTTCAGTAGGTAAAAGTTGCCACCACTGAGGATCTGAAAAAGGCAGTTGCACAAGCAGTTTGGGTAACAGCTTCATATCAGGAATACACAGTCAGTCTCTCACAGTGGCTGCTGTGATGGGTGTGGTCTCTGGGAATGGGTGTGTCTGGGTGGGTTTGCTGTGCATACACATTGCTTACTAGTCCTGAGCACCCCTGAGCCCAGAGGATGCTGGAATTGCAGAGGGGTGCAGGCTGAGCTCCATAGCAGAGGCTTCTGTGTTAGACATTTCCCATTTTCGTGGGAGAGATTTGATGGTGCATCAGAACTGTGCATTTTAGAACTACACTGATTCTGCCAACGATTTTGAAAATTTTTAATGTCCCCAAGGGACATGTGCAGTGTTTGGAAAGAGAGAATAAAAGGTTATGAAAAGAAGATTAACACAGAGAAAGTGAAATAACCACTAGAACCAAAAATGCCTCTGTTCTTTGCTCATTCCAGTTTTTTTTGGAACCTAGGAAAATGGGTATTTGTCATAGTGAGCAGAGTTTTCCGTACATAGTTCATATTTATAATTGGAACCTCTTCTTCAAATGGTTCAATTTTCCCTGGGTTGATGTATGTGCCTAAGTGTAGATTTCTCCGGACTGCTCTTACTAAAGTAATGAAGAAAAAAGAAAATAAATTTCCATGTACACATATACATACTTTTTCTAGAACAACTTTTCTTCAAGTCACCAAGGAAAGTATTTCCTCTCTTCCAGACACAAGGAGGAATCAGTTCATATCAGAACCAGACAACTACCCCCCTTTTCCCTTTTGCTTCCAAGCTGCCCTGCTATCACACAGTGAACAGTTGTCTTATTCATGTCTGCCTACCCAGAATGTAGGGTGCACCCAGCACAGTCTCTGCCTTCTCTGAGCCTGCAGTTGGGATTGGGGTGAAGCAGGGGAAGATGGGAATTTAACAAATAATGGCAAAGTAGTTAGTTATTATTGTTCTGCATGCCATGAAAAAAAAGTGTTGGGAGAGCTCAGAATGGAGGGTGAGGAAGATGCCCCTGAGAAGCTGGCATTTAAGCTGAGACCAAGTCAGCTGGGTGTGGTTGAGTAGGGACAGGGCACTCCTTATGGATATGAATGAGCAGCAAGTGCCAAGGCTCTAGGCAAGGAAGGACACAGTGCCTCTGAGCCACTGGAGGTGATGGGCAGAATGGTGAGGGAGGAGACTGGAGAGGTCTGCAGACCTCTGGATGCCCAGGCCAGGTCTGCCTACTTCCTTTCAAAATCAGGGAGAAGTCGTTGGAGTGCTTATGCAGTGGTTTCTGTTCTTAAAAGCGCATTCTAGTGTTAAAACTGGTTGAAGGGAGGTAGAAACAGGGATGGGAGAAGGTCAGAGGAACGGCCTGTTACAAGGTCACATGGTTTGAAAGGGGTGATGGCAGTGAATGTCCTGGGGACATACCCAGGAGGACACATGACTGCTGGACCAGGGAAGAGGAGTGCCTGGGTGGCTTCAGGATTCCTTTGAACATATGGAAATGTCATTTTCTGTGATGCAGAGCCTGGAGGGACTGGGGAAGGCGATGACGACCCTGCACCCACGAAGTTGAAGCTGCCGAGAGTCCAAGCAGAGGTGTCAAGAAGGTAGGCGAGAGGTGCGACTGCTGCTCAGACGGTGGGCTGCCCCAGAGAGGGAGAGTTTGAAAAATTCACCATTTGCTAGTACAGATTGTTCTGGACTCCGAGTGTCCCGTGTGTGAAAAACATTATACTTCAACCGCTATGCAGGATTCTTGAAAGTGCCAGACATCTGTCCCACCCACTTGGACTTTGAATAATCGTGCCCGAAACCTCTTTGGAGTGGAGCTCTTTTAACACAGTTCTTTTCCAACACCTTCTGCCGGTCAGTTGGGATTCTGGAATCTGGAGCGTTTGGGCAGCAGGCAGTGGTCATGAGGACTGAGGAAGCAGATTGTCATTAGCTGAGGAACAGAAGGAACAGCACGTCTGAAGGTCAAGGCTAAGAACAATCCATGAGTTCCAAAAGTCATGGGAGAGTCAGGTAAGCAAGCTCCAAGGAAGGAGATGGGAGACCCAGGGGTCGGGGGAAAGCCCTGAGTCGGGCATCTGCAAGGCTGGTGGGAAAATCAACAGAGAGCAGCCTGTGAACTGCCAGTGTGGGCCAGAGACACATGAGTGGCACTGGGGAGGGTGGCAGGCCCCACCTCCCCAGCTCCCTGTGGAGGAAAACTCTAAGAGAATGTCAAAATGACGTGAAATCACAACCTCAGTTGGGAAACGTAGCTATATCTTCGTTGTTTTGCAATAGCGTAAAAAGCATGGTTGCTAAATACATGCACTATGAGTTGTACATATTAAAAATTATAAAAATAAAATTAAAAAAAAAAGCATGGTCCTTCTCACGCTTATCAAAATAGAGATATAAAAGCAGAGAAAAGCTAGAAGAAAAGGAAAGGCTTTTGTTTGGACATTGGAAAGACTCTTGACCCGTCTATCCATCTATCAGACACTCCTACTTCTCTTTCTCTCCCTCCCTTCTTCCTTCCCTCCCTCTCTCTCTCCCCTTTCTTTATTCTTTCTCCTTCTCCCACCCTCATCCCCAGCATCCCTTCTCCATCCCTTGAGCCTCATGGTTTGACATTTCTGGAAGAATTAGGCATAAATCACAAAAGATAATAGAGAATTAATTGTGTCACAGTACCAAGGAGGAGGACAGGGACACGCATAGTGGTACAGTAGCAATTTTAATTTTGCTGCATGATACTGAGACAGGTTCTGCCTCCCTGACAACTCCTTGTTTACTTTGCGAATGTGGGAACCTGGGCTCCAGGTGAGAGAAGGTGAGTCTGCTTAGCTATAAAGAAGGGAGGAGATAGATGTTATAGGATTCAGGCTAGAGTTCATTGAACTTTTCATTTTGTAAGTTATAAAATCTTGAGACCTAGTTAGATTTGCAAATCTGTTTTCCTGGATGCACTGTGGGTGGGTCACTTACTCTTCCTGGTTCTCATCTGACTTTGCCACAAATTTAAGATGACAGTGACATATTGTCCCTGTCCTACCTCTATTATAACTAAACTAAACTCAAGCAACCTGTATGTATATTCTTAATAAAGAAATTAGTCATGAATATTAGTCTTAACATGAATTTCAGGTAGTTAGCAATAGGACATACAATAGAATTATAGAAACATGGGTTCCAAAGTCACCAAGCAATATAATGGAATATTAAGACAAGCAACTGCATATAGACGAAATCGTGGGCCAAAGTCAGTTCCCATGGAACTTTCTGGAGGACTAGGTATAAAAGGAAACCAGCTAATAAAATGCTCAGCACTTTATTAGGAAGATCAACTGTTTACCAGCAATTGCTGTTGGTATTGCAGCCCCAGTTTCTAACTTAGGGTAGCCTCAGAAAACATCTGGTGAATTGAGCAGCAAACACGAAAAACATGATTCTTGCCTTGGGCTCAGTGGGGAGGAATTTATTATGTGGATCCTTTCACAAGGAATGGAACACAAAACAAAGGACCTCTTTCCAAAAACTACTTTACCCAAACCCAGGAATTAGCTCTTTAGAATGATTTCGATAAAATCCCATCGTTTGGTCAGTCAGCGATCATTGTTGGGACCCTGATGGTTCTGCACACACACCAGTTCTCTGAAGAGGGAAAGGAAAGCTGTTAAGGACCCAGCACTTTAACTTTTAAAATTTATCCCAGGAAAAACACCCCCAATGGACACAAAGAGATATGCACAAAAGAATTCACGGTGGCATTGTTTATTAAAGAAAATGTATATAACCCCTGAACCCTTCCATAGAGGAACAGTTAAATAAACAATGGTACCTTTTTTGCAATGGAATACTACACAGCTATTAAAAAGATCAAGGCAGAGCCATGTGCTCCATCAAGGAATCATGCTCTAATCTAATGCTGCTTATTGATAAAAGCAAGTTGCAAAGTGGCATGTAGACAATGATCCCACTTTCAGAGAAAATTTGACATTAGCAATTATTGTATTTTTAATGCAAAGATTGTTGACCGACTTTTTGCACACAACTTATAGTAGTTTTTTATGTTGTGAGAGTGAGGTGCTGGGACAGCTTCACAGCCTACACTTTGTATGTCTAGAGTTGAAATTTATATTGCCTACGGTTATACATGTTATCAAAAAAAGCAATAAAGATACTAAGCACTGTGTGGGGACCCGGGGAGCATAAAGCCGAAGTTGTAGTTCCCACCCTTGTCAAGGTCAAAGTCTAGTTGAGCAGAAAGTCACATAAACAAATTGCACTACCATGTAAGCCCTGCAATAACAGAGCTGTGTACAAGGGGCACGGGCGCTGTGGACGAGAGGTGGTTGGAAGGGTGTTGTAGAGGAGGTGACCCTGGGCTTGGTCTGGAAGGATACACGCGGTGGCCGCGTGACAAGGCAACTATGTCAACAGGTGCCCAGTGAAGAGTCAAAATGGTCACCAGTGTGCTGGTAACTCAGGAAGTAGCTCTGTCCCTGGGACATTCTGACTCATGAAATGTCACAGGAGGCAGACGGTACAGGGGACATTTAAAGACAGATGGTCCAAGGGTGGTACGGAAGGTCAACTGAAGTTGTTTTTTTTTTTTTTTTTTTTTAATAGGCAAGTCACATGGAGCAGCTTGTTCCTCTTCTTGAAAGAACTTGGCATTGAATCAGAGCTCAGTTTGGTGATCTCAGGACCAATTCCAGACGATTCTCATTAGCCCCCAAGCTTCCTGCATCCCATTGTTCTTAAATCTTGACTTTCTGGCCCAGAGGCATGACACTCGTGTCATCAGAGTGAATATTTATCTAGAGATGAAATCATTGAGCTACTCTGATTGATAGCAGGGTAAAGGACAGAGCTTCCACTTTCTCCCTGACAAGTAGAACTTTGTGTTGGTCAGTGTCCTGAACTCTTTGATCCCCTGGAAGTGTCCTGTGGACACACGGGTGATCTACCTCTGTGTTCTCTGGTCCTTCCTTGGGAGTTGGACTCTGGTGCTGCGTCTCCCTGCAAAGAGCCCAGTCAGACCCTGCCATCCTGACTCGGCCAGGTAGTTAGGGACCAGGTAGTGTGACCTGGGGTAGAGAAGTCCAGTGTGAGCAGTCTCTCTTCAAGTCCATGCTCAGGCTGAAGAGCCAGAGAGGGATGGGAGAGTGAGAAATGGGCAATTGGATGGGAAAGACGGGGAAGCCTCAGCTAACCTGAGATGTCCACTGTGCCGAGTGGGAGTATCTCCTGAGGATGCCTTTCCACAGGCCTGTCCCCCACACAGCCCTGCACTGCCCTTGCAGCAGTGAAGTGGGCTTGGAGGGAGCTCATATCTCTTATATCTCTTACACCCCCAACCCCACATGCTCCTGAAGGACCTTTTAGAGCAATGCATACAATCTGCTCCTTCTCCACCCAGTGAGCTTCTCAGTGCATCTGACCCGCATTTAGAAAACCACCCATGATAACTGTATGGCTTGATGGGGAGTCACAAATGGAACACACCTGCCCATTTAATACCTAAAATCTAGACATGGAATGTTATCAGCACCCCAGAAGCTGCCCCTCTAAACCCTGGCTACCCACCACCTTGACGTTTAATGTCATAGTTCAGTTTGAATTGTTTTTAAACTATATAAATGGCACCGTGGCTTTGTGTGTGTCTGGTTTCTTTGGTTCAACCTTATGTTCTGGCGATTCATCTTTGCTGTTGTGTTTATTTGCAGTTTCAAAATTCTAATTGTTGCATACTATTTTCATTCTGCTGTTGATGGATATTTTGACTATTTGAATTTTAGGGTCTTATAAGTGTGTTGCTATGAACATTATGTAACTATCTACAGATGAATTAATGCACACATATCTGTACTGTTAGGAGCAAATTGCTGGGTTCCAGAAAAATGCATATTTACATTTTAGTAGCTTCAGCTAGATGGTTTTACAGTGTAGTTGAACCTCATGCTTCCCTAGCAGCAGCGTATGAGCTTCAGTTGCTTCCTGGACTCCCCAGCACTTGGTAACATTTACATTTTTCTTTTTAACCATTCTGAAGGGGACATAGTGATATCTTATTATGCTGTTTTAATTTTTTGTTCTCTGATGACAAAGTCGAGCACCTTGCTTATTAGTCAATTTGGATATCCCCTTTTGTGAAGAACCTGTTCAAATCTTTTCCCCTTTTTTTATTGTATCATCAGTCTTTCTTTTACTTATTGGTTATAGGAGTTGGTTGTGTATTCTGATGAGTCCTTTTTTGGGGGGGAGTATGAGGGATCGAACTCAGGGGCACTTGACCACTGAGCCACATCTCCAGCCCTATTTTGTATTTATTTATTTATTTTTTTTTTTTTGTGGTACCGGGGATTGAACTCAGGGGCACTCGACCACTGGTTCACATCCCCAGCCCTTTTTTGTATTTTATTAGAGACAGGGTCTCTCTGAGTTGCTAAGTGCCTCGCCATTGCTGAGGCTGGCTTTGAACTCGCGATCCTCCTGCCTCAGCCTCCCAAAGTGCTGGGATTACAGGCGTGCGCCACCGCGCCCGGCCCCTATTTTGTATTTTATTTAGAGACAGGATTTCTCTGAATTGCTTAGCACTTTGCTTTTGCTGAGGCTGGCTTTGAACTCGTGATCCTCCTGCTTCAGTCTCATGACCCACTGAGATTACAGGCATGCACCACCATGCCCAGCCTGATGAGTCCTTTTTTTTTTTTTTTTTTTTTTTTTTTGAAAACCTTTTAAAATGTCTTTTGATGGGCAGAAGTTCTTAATTTTAAAGTAGTCTAGTTTTTCAAATTTTATTATGGCTAGGGTATTTGGTGATCTGTTTAAGACATCTTTGCTTACTCTAACATATTAAAAATATTCTTCTGTGTTATTCTTCTGTGCATTCAGAGCCACAGTTCATAGGAAACTGATGTTTGGGCTTGCTGTGCAGTAGGGGTCAGACTTATTTTCCCCTTCCATGTAGATGTTCAATAGACTCAGTGCCATTATTAAAAAGGCCGCTCTTTCCCCACTGCACTGGTGTATTCAGCAATCCAGAGACAAATGACTGCATCTTTGTGTGTTAATATCTTCTGGGTCTTGTTTTAATTCTTCTATACCCTTACAAATATCTGTTTGTTACTTTAATGAGAGAGGAATATTGATATTTCTAACTGTAGTTTTCCATTCTCCCTTTGGTCTGTTAGGTCTTTCTTCATGTATCTTGAAGATTTATTATCGGGTGGGTACAGAGCATCTAGGAGCACATCTTTTCTTGATAGAATGGTTGAGAGTAAAATAGCTGTGCTATCTTTCCTTTGGTTAATGTTTTAACTTTTATCTGTGTCTCTGTATGAAAATTGGGTGTCTTACAGGCAGCCCATATTTGATTTTGCTCTTTTATTTGCTTAAAAACCTCTGAGTTTTGATTGAAGGGTGGCAACCATAAACATGTAACATAATTACAGTATGATTATGTTTAACGCTGTCATCTTGCTGGTTACTTTCCAGTTGTCGCATCTATTTTTTTTTTCTCTTACCTGTTTTCTTGTGGATTACTTTTTAATGTTTTTTTCCCCTTATTTGTACTATTTTTTTTTAAGCTAAAGATCTTTGTTATTTTATATTTTGGTGGTTGCTTTTATGTTCATAAACTCATATACAATATAAAAAACTTACCAAGTGTACTTCCATTCTCTCCCTTTTCCTATGAGCATGAATTTTACTTCCACATTAGAAACTTCACAACACATCGTATCATTTTAGTTTTAAAAAGTGAAATACCTCTTAAATACATTTTCTTTTTTTTTTTTTTTTGAAAATGAAAGAAGGTTTTTTTTTTATTAACTATCTCTCATAACTCTAACACTGGCTCTTTCACCAACCTCTCCGACTCTTTACTTCTTCTGACTACTGACTCTTTACTTCTTCTTTTTTTTTTTTAATTTTTTTATTATTTATTTACTTATTCATCATGCACAAGTATAGTATCTTTTTACATACAACTGCTTGTATACAAAGTATATAAGTACCATTCAGATCTTCAATCATGCATTTAGGATAATGATATCCATCTCATTCAACCACCAATTTTTTTTTTCTCCAACCCCCGCCTTACTCCCTCCCTCCCCTCCCTTTCCGTTGACCATTCTAGTGTTCCTCTGATCCTATGTACCCCCTTCCAACAACTCTGTGAACCAGCCTCCTTATATCAGAGAAAACATTCTGTACTTGGATTTTTGAGATTGACTAATTTCACTTAGCATTATATTCTCCAACTTCATCCATTTACCTGCAAATGCCATTATTTTATTCTCTCTTATTGCTGAGTAAAATTCCATTTTTGTATATATACCATATTTTCTTAAATACATTTTCAAACAAGGAAAATTATTTTATATTTACCCTCATGTTTACTATTTCTGGAGCTCTTCATTCTCTTGGGTGAGATTCAAATGCCCATATTAAAATTAGTTTCCCAATTTCACAGGGTGTATCTTCTGCCTGGAGAAATTTCCATAACTTTTCTTGCACTTCTATTGACAAAATCACACAGCTCGTGTGATTTTGCCTTCATTTTAAACAGAATTCCAATACAATTATAGCTTGGCAGGTACGTGTGTATGTGTGTATTTTGATCACTTTTAACCTGTCATTCTGGCTAATATTGCTTCTGACCAGGAGTTTGTATTCTTGCCTCATTTATCTTTATGCTAAGTCTCTCCCAGCTCCACTGCCTTTAATATTTTCTTATCATTATTTTTCAACAATTTTGTCATAGATTTTATGATAAAAAAATCTATAATCATTCCTGAATCTCTTTTACTTGACTCATTTTTCTCCAACTACAGGTCACATTTTTCTTCTTCTTTGTAGGTCTAGTACTTTCTGATTGCATGCTGGACGTTTCAAATTTATGGTGTGACTTTCTTATATTGCCCGAGATTTATTTTGGGATCTGTAAATTTACAGTTTTTATCAAATTTTAAAAAAGGCCATTATTCTTCAAATATACTTTTCTACCACCACTGTGGCCTCTTTCTGACACTCTAATTATATATATGACAGATGACTTGATATTGTCCCACAGATCATCACTGAGATTATGGTAATTTAAAAAAAATCTTTTTATCCTTTTTTTTTTTTCTGTGCTTCAGTTACATAGTATCTAATATACTAATGGTTCATTTTATGTGTCAACTTGTTTGGGTTTATTGCCCAGATATTTATTTAAACATTATTCTGGATTTTTTTTTTTTTTTTTGTGTGTGTGTGTGGATGAGATTAACGTTTAAGTTGGTAAGGTTTGAGGAAACAGGTTGCCTTTTATAAAGTGGGTGGTGTTTCAGTCAGCTTTTACATCACCGTGACCAAAAGACCTGACAATACCAGGGATAGAATGTATATCCCAAGGCACTTCCTCAATGACCTACTTGCTCCAGCTGCACCCTATCTGCATACAGTCACCCCTCAGTTAACCCATATCAGTGGGTAGGTTTCAACTATCAATCAAACCATTCCACCTGTGAATGTTCCTGCATTGTCTCACACATAAGCTTTTGGGGGGCACTTCATATCTAAACCATAATAGTGGGTCCTATCCAATCAGTTGAAGGCTTTAATCAAAGCAAGACTATCTTCCCCTGGACCACCAGGGACTTTTGGACTCACACTGCAATAATGGCTCCTCTCGGGGGTGTCCTTTCTGCTGGCCCACCTCAGTATTTTGTACTTGCCAGGTTCCATAATTGTGTGAACCAATTCCTGAAATAAATATCTCTATATGTATATGTGCCTCCTGTTTTATTTCTCTGGGAACCCCTGATGAACATAATTAGATTCATAAAAGTTTCAATTTAATGTATATTTTCAGCTCTCAAAATTCTATTTAGTTCTTTTATTTCTTTTACATCTGTACTTACTATGTTCTTCATTCCTGAGCATGGTTATAATAGTTTTATTTAGTTATTTTTTACGGTTGTCTTCTATTTCCATCATTCCTGAATTTGTTTTACTTGACTGATTTCTCTCCAGCTACAGGTCACATACTGTTTAGTACTTTCTGATGGCATGTCGGACATTTCGAATTTATTTTATTTTATTTTAGTTGTAGGTAGACACAACATCTTACGATATCTTTATTTTATTTATTATATGTGGTGCTGAGGATCGAATCCAGGGCCTCACAAGTGCGAGGCGAGCTCTCTACCACTGAGCCACAACCCCAGCTGACATTTCGAATTTTGCATTGTTGAATAGTGGGGTTTTATTGGTGGTGTTTGGATTGCTTGACTAGGATTGCCAAAGCAACACACCATAGACTGAGTGGCATATGAAGGACATATTCTCATAGTTCTGGAGCCTGAAGTCTGAAAGTAAGGAGTTGGTAGATTTGGTTTCTCCTGAAGTCTCTCTCCATGGCTTGTAGATAGCTGTCTTATTTATTCCTCACGTGGGTTTTTTCTTTGTGTGGACATTTCCCTGGTATCTCTTTCTTTCTTGTAAGAATACTTGTGGGAATGGATGAGGGATCTGTGCTTATGACCTTATTTAATTTTTTTTCTTTTTTTTTTTTTTTTTTTTTTTTGGTACTGGGGATTGAACTCAGGGGCACTCAACCACTGAGCCACATCCCCAGCCCTGTTTTGTATTTTATTTAGAGACAGGGTCTCCCTGAGTTGCTTTAGCATCTTGCCCTTCCTGAGGCTGGCTTTGAACTCTGGATCCTCCTGCCTCAGCCTCCCCAGCTTCTGGGATTATAGGCGTGGGCCATTGCACCCAGTTTATTTAATCTTAATTACCTCTTTAAATGCCCTGTCTCTGAACATGGTCACGTTGGGGCTTAGGGATTCAGCATATGATTTTGGGGAAAGCAATTGAATCCACAATATTGTTGTTGTTCTATTTTCCTTTAATGAATGTCAGGCTTTGTTGTGGCAGGTTGGTGTGTTGCTTGGGGGTCACCTTCATCCTTTTGAGTCTTGTCTGTAGTTCCATTAAAGATAATTCAACAGTAGTCTTTATTCTAGATCTAGGTGAGCCTTGGGACTATGGCCTTTCTAGACTCTATGGAATGGTCTGGTGATCAATGATGAATCTCTACTCTAACCAGAATTGAAATTTCTCTCAGCCCCATTGGTAGTTCACCGTCTAGATCCCACTCCTTATTTTCTGGATGGTGGAGTTTCTACTGCTAACGTGCGGCTTAGTATTTGGCCACAGAGTAAAGGGAGCCCGTGAGTTTTCCTGACGCTCCTGATGGGGAATCCTGCCCCACAGGGTCCCACCGTCTCAGCCTCCTCACATTCCTTTTTCTGTATCTTCAGTCTAGCAAGATTGCCAAGCTCTGCTGGGGATTCTCTCCCCTGTCTGTGGTTTGCAAAGTGCCTCCAGTCGAGAGCTGAGGCAAAAGCAGGGCTTCTCTAATTTGTTTTTCTTTCAAAAATTGCAGTCCTGCAATGACTGCTGTTCAGATAGCTGAAAACCATGATTTGTATGTTTTCCTACCTTCCAACTGCTTATAGCGAGAGGCCCCATCCAGTCCCAGCTACTTGCTACAGGTACACCTGCTTACTCTTACATATTTAAGACCCATAGTGTCTGGATTTTGTATCTTTTTTGTTTTGCTTACTGTGTTTCAAAGCATTTTCTCATCATTAAAACTATCCAGGAACATTTCTTTAAATGGTTGTCTATTATTTTGGTGTGTAAGCTGCATATTTTGACTGAAGAACAAGGCCAGGAATGGATTCAGGGCCTGGGACTTGGTCTAGGTCTTCATGGGGTGAAGTAGCCCTAATTAGGAAGGGCTATTGCAGCTAGCTGGAAGCCATAAGTTCCACCTGATATGTATGTGACGCACCTGTAGGCACCCGCAAAGCTGAAGGTATATAACCGGGTGAAAGCGGTCCGAGTTAGGAGAACGGAGAATTCAGTCAGTCGGGCAGTCACTCGGTCGGTCAGAAGAATCAGAGCGGCCAGAACGTAGGCAGAGCGGTTACAGAAGAGAAACCAGATAGAAGACAGAAGAGAAACCAGATAGAAGAAGTAATGACTGGTCAGAGTTAGGCCGAGGCTCCTGAGGAAGACAGAAGACAGAAGAAAGAAGAAGGAAGGAAGAAGAGAGAAGAAAGAAGCTCTAAAGCTCTATCTTTCTTTCTCTCTAAGACTCTAAGCTAAGAAGACAAGAAGAAAAGCTCGCTTTAATCTTTCTCTCTAAAAATCTTTCTTTCCCTCTCTAAGCTCTAAGAAAGTAGAAGTAAAAGTAGTAAAAGCTTTACTCTGCCTCCGAGATTTCCTCCCAGGTTTCGGTACCAGGCAGCTTACAATGGGGCATTGGCAGACAGGGGAAGAAGGTGACACCAGGCTTGGGAAATGGGACTTTGGGCTTAGGAGCTCCAAGATCCTTTAGTACAAGAGCACTTTTATGCCTTCTCTCAAATCATTACCAGACTTTGCATTTTGCCAAATGCCTGTCAGCATCTGTGGATAGGTACCTCGATATCCAAGCAGCTGGATACAGGTGAGATAGGCACAGCTGCTGGAGGTCAGGTGTGTTTAGGTCCAGGCTCCTCACTCAGTCCTCACGTCCTCATGGAAATCGCATAACTTCCTCGAAGCTTGGCTTTGCTCACTGTAGGTGGGGAATGCATATAATTACGGGTCTATCTCCTGGTGTAACTGAGGTACCGTCCTCAGGGGCACTGGGGGAAACGTCCGGTGCTTGCCTGGTTCCTTCTATACAATCAGGTGTCAAACTATGGACTGGAAGCATCCAGACCTGAGCTGTGCTGGGAATTGGGACCCTCAAGTCCTTCTGGATAATTCCCTTGCCTCTCTTTGCTCACAGACCAGAAAATGAAACCAGGCAGAAACTCTCCACCAAGGTTATTGTCAAATCCATGACCATGAAAGTCGGTGACTGTGCCAGGTGAGGCTGATCTTTATCTGACAGTTTTCAGGATTGGCTGCAAATGCCACATGGTGTGTCCCTCGCACACAGCCCGACAGGCCAGCTGCCTGGCCTTCCTGTGAGGGCCATCAGCAGCTGCAGCCTAGACGGGTGGTGCTTCCCCAAAGGTGTCATCACAGAGTCACCTGTGCTTGTAGCAGGTAGGTCTAGACCGTGACAAAAGACTTTTCTGAACCTCAATGTGGATAGAGTGCCAGACCAGTATTTTTATTAATGAAAGAAAAATTTGAAAAGTTGCAAGAGGCTTCAAAAACACAGATAATAAAATACAAAGCGCTGTGGCTGTAATCTACCAAGTGGTATGTTTGATTGTGTTCCTTGTCCAGGGGCAACCAGGCGGTGTTAAGGGGACACCCATTAGTGCTCCTGGTGGCTTGGAGGGGTTACGCCGTCAGCACCCTGTGTACCTACGCTGCACCTTATTTGCTGTGCACCTAGTACAACTGGCCCCCCAGCCTCTTGGTCAACATTGGCCCTGGGGGTACTGGAAAAATTACTGGTTCTTGTGGGGCTCTCATTTTCATTCTTGTTTTTCTTCCTCTCCTTTTTTTCTTTTAGATTAGCCAATATGTAAAGTGCACCTCTTGCACCAGGCTCTGTGCTAAACACTTCACGTGCACTGCTTTATTAGATCCCCACAGACTTCTGTGGCAGGCACTACCCTCCCCATCCCGGGGAGGAGGGGTGCAGAGGCTGCACAGCGTGGAGAGTGGCTGCGAGGCTGAGGCAGGGGCGAGCCCTGGGCTCTGGGCCTTTTCTCATGCCCCTGCTCCTGTTTCTTTCATGTAGCCCAGCTCCATCCTCTTCCTGTTTCCATGAATTCCTTCTGATCTTCACACTCTATATTTTCCAGATTCTAGTTCCATCAAAATACACACTTCTTCTTTGTCCCATTCCTTCAGTACCCTGCTCAATAAACTCTAGTTTGGTTACCTAACTGATGTGAGGGTGCTGGTGGGTTAAGAGAACCTCTCTAAGGCCAGCAGTGATGCATTGCATCCTCACTTGCACAGACAGCAGACCTTGTATGGAAAGAATTTCCAAGATGGCGGACACTTCAGGCCCCCACGGTGGTTGCTGGGAGAAAGATTTTAGATTGAGGAGCTGTTGAGCTTCCTGCTCAAAGCCCAGAAGCAGCCAGGAAAAGAAAAGTTATTGAATATTCTGGGATGATCTGGATTCCGATCCCAGTTTTACCACAGCCTGCATGTTACTTTGAACTACCTGCAATGGTTGGTTCAAAATTTCCGATTCTGGGTTCCTTCATCTTTAAAAAGGAAACATTGGCCATCTCTCACCCAAATGAGCATTTTCTTTTCTTTTTTTTTAAAGCCAAGTCTTTCTGATGAGAGGGTGCACAAAACCTCATGTGTTCCAGCTGTCCTCCATCTGTCTTTTAGCTCCTGCACATCATTCTAGCAGTCACTTCCGGGGCACGAGGTGTGTGAGCAGGTAGGTGCTTGTGGCAAGGGGCAAAAAAAAAAAAAAAAAAAAAAAAAAAAAAAAAAAAAATGGTGTATGTTCATTTGGTCTCATTTGGTTTTGGCCAGTGCAAGAAACTCACATTGCTCAAATTGCATTGTACTCTTCTGTCTCTTTTTTAGTCCATCTGGCTGGCTCCTCCCTCACCTGTGGGTCATTTCTGCCGTCCTTACCCCTGTGTCTTTCGTCTCCTCCTCTGAGAGCACCTGTTTCTCCTTCCTTATCTGGCTGCCCTCGTTGTTCATCCTTGACACTGGGCTTCTGGCCGGGGCACGCTCTCTTCCGTGCCACTCACTCTCATCCAAGTTCTTATTGTACTGGTTAGTCATTTCCTGCTTGTTGGGACACATCGTCCAGCACTGAGCAGGTATTTTACTGAATAACTGGGGAAATGAGAAGGAAGGTGGTTAATCATTTAGAGTGAGAGATAAAACAATAGGGGTCAGAGAGATTACACAAGCTGCTCTGTGATCGGGCAGCTAGGAGAGCCTTGTCCTAGGAGAGAACGACTCAGTGATGTCATCGCAGGTGTGTAGCCACTTTTGACTCTGAAGATCTTCCAGGATCTACCTTAGACATGATCAGGAGTGCGTTTTCCTGCTTGTCCTTTCACTCACTCATTCATTTAATACTTATTGACCTTTATGTACCAGGTGTTGTTGGAGGTATAGAAATAGGACCAGTGAACGAAACAAAACAAAAAATCCAGGTCTTGGGCTGGGGTTGTGGCTCAGTGGTAGAGCCCTTGCCTAGCATGTATGAGGCACTGGGTTCAATTCTCAGCAACACATAAAAATAAATAAATACAATAAATTTATTGTGTTCATCTACAACTAAAAAATTATTAAAAATAATCCAGGTCTTCACAGAGTTTACATCTTAGTCGGATGCCTAATAATAAATAAGTAAATCCAGGTGACAGTCAGAACTATGAAGAGAAATAGGTTGCAGTTTTTGTGGTAGGTGAGTAAAGGAACTGTTACCTAGAATGATCAGGGGAACTTTCTCAGAGAAGCTGCATTTAAAGAGAGACCTGGGTGAAGTGAAAGGTCAGCTATTTCATATATCTGTTAAAAAAAAAAAAAGTCATTCTAGGTAGAAGGAGGAGCAAGTGCAAAGGCCCTGGGGTGGAAGCAGCCTCGATAGCTATAACCACTTTATTTTTCTTAATGGGAAATTGGCCATAGAACTTTCATTTTGTGTTTTATCCTTTTGCATTATAGCTCTTAGAAGATAAGCCAAATAATGTTACAAGTTTATCTGATTATATATAGTGGGCATATTCCTGGAAATGTGAGCATGTCTATATGAATTTAATTTTTATAATTGAATTCCATTTAAAGGCACATGAGGAACTTGTCCTTTTAAGGGACCCCATAGATAATCCTTTTATAGAGGAAATAATTAGCCTAAGAGGATCCCTTAGGTTCTTCTCATTCTATAACCCTGTGGTTTTACATCTCTAGAGAAGCTGAACCTTTATGTATTTTTTAGGATGGTGGAGATAATACAGCACTCAGTACATGTGAGTGGCACCCAGCAGGTAAGAAGGTGAAATTTCACTAGGAGAGATCAATTTTTTTTCCCCCTAAAATAAAAGGTTAGCCAGAATGGTGGCATACACTAGTCCCAGCTATGTGGGCGGCTGAGGCAGGAGGATCGCTTGAGTCCAGGAGTTCAAGATAAGCCTGGACAATATATCAAGAACCTCATTTCAAAAGAAAAAAATAGTAAATAAAATATAAGGCTGATCCGTCCTCTACCTCACCTCCCAGTGCGTATCCATGCTATGAGAAGATGACAAACTTGGCACAAAGAAAATAGAAATAAAAAGTCTGAAGACCAGTGAAATACGACTAGTAATCTAGCTGTTCTCTAAGTCTCCTTCTCTCTCTCTCATTCTTTTTTCCCCCTTGGTACTAGGGATTGAACTCGGGGGCACTCGACCGCTGAGCACATCAACCCTATTTTGTATTTTATTTAGAGACAGAGTCTCACTGAGTTCCACCGTGCCTTGCTTTTGCTGAGGCTGGCTTTGAACTTGCGATCCTCCTGCCTCAGCCTCCCAAGCTACTGGGATTACAGGCGTGCACCACCATGCTCTAAGTCTCTTTTGAAAGAGTAAGCCCACATTTCTTCTCTAACTAGATGAAACCCCTGCCTTGCAAATTATAGCTCATATGGCGGTGTAGTGACAGAAGCAGGTAAGGATGGTACAGTTTCCTAATATTATCTTGGTTACTGTAAATAAATGAACAAATGCAACAAGGCGTAATATGAATTATGCTGATCTTCTGTACACATGTGAGGTTTTCATATGACAATATTCTACACACCCTATCCTATGGTGACCTCAGGGATGGTGTGGTCAATGGGGCTCCCACTTAAGGTCTTTCCTGAGTGGATTGTTTGCTGGGTACCCAGTTAGTGTATAACATAACAACTTAATACCCCTTTCAAACTCTTCATTTAAAATATTT
The DNA here is from genome assembly GCA_025594165.1 of Tamias sibiricus. Taxonomy (NCBI): domain Eukaryota; kingdom Metazoa; phylum Chordata; class Mammalia; order Rodentia; family Sciuridae; genus Tamias; species Tamias sibiricus. Next base: position 154,618,730 of record CM046663.1, read on the forward strand.
TTGTAGCTACTAAAAAAATGATTAAGTACAATTGGCCTTTGTATTTTTTTCCATATTTGTGGATTTAACCAACTACAAATTGAAAATATTTGGGAAAAAAATTGCTCCATACTAAATATGTAGCAACTTTTTCCCCTTGTCTTTCTGCTCTAAACCATTAAGCATAATGATTATTTACACAGCATTTCATTGTATTAGGTGTTATAAGTAATCTAGAGGTGATCCATAGATTTTGGTATACATTGGTGGTGGGGGAGGTCCTGGAACCAATTTCCCATGGAAACTGAGGGGTAGAGGCTGGAAAATTCAATTCAAAGTTCAAAATTCAATTTAGAAGACTTGGCCTCCAGCTGTCCATGGATCTTCTAGGGTCACATCACCCAGAGGATCCCTAGTGCCACCTACACTCCATCTGCAGCTTCCTTTGCAGGAGAGCAGAGGGGCAGGGAAGTCTCTTTCCATTTGCCTCCCTTTTCTGCTGGTGCTGAGTCGGCAGGAATGCTCTCGCTGGGGACATTTTCCTCTGCTGTCTGTGTTTCCCAGCTCCTCACAAAGTGAATATTTTTGTCATAGTTTTGTTGTACCTTCTGGATCTGGGAAGGTGCCCACGAAGAGGGAGTTACAGCCCAAGGGTGGCTCCCCCATCAGCAGAGTCATTTGTCTGGTGTCCATAAATGCTGACCCCCGTGAGATCATCCTCAGTATAATTTTTTTTAAAAATAGTTTTTTTAGTTGTGGATGGGCACAATACCTTTATTTTATTTTTATGTGGTGCTGAGGATCAAACCCGGTGCGTTCCACGAGTGAGGCAAGCTCTCGACCACTGAGCTACGACGCCAGCCCTCTCAGTATCCTTTTGTAGGTGTCTTCTTTACTTCCACCCTCATTCTGATGGGGAAGAAATGTGGTTCTGGCAGAGCCCATGGACGAAGCTCTTCACCTGCCCTCCTGGTCCACCTTCTGAGCTATCTTTTCCTTGCACCGCTTCTAATTGTTCCTGAAACTAGTAGTGGGTGCCCGCTTGTAATTTCTCTTTAGATAGGGGCCACTGAGGGACCCACACTGGCTTATCAGAAAGCCATGGTATTTTTAAAATTATTTTCTCAGTGGCCCCAAAGAAAAATGTCTTTTTCCTATAATATAATGATTTCTTTTAGGGTTACGCTTACCCTGTACTATTTTGATAAAGATTTCTTTCAGGGTTAAGACTACCCTGTAATTTTTTCATCATTTAAACACCTGCATGATTTGGGTTGCAAGGTGTACTCCCATTTGTTGTAAAATATCTCTTTCCCCATAAAGTAACTTGGTAGGTTAGGTAAAACATAAGGCTGAAACGTTCCTTTTATGTCCTTCATCATCCTCCCATTTTTAAAATTACTGCACTTTTTTCTGGGAGGTTATTATATCCCAAGCCTCTTAAACTGGTTGAAGCTTTTTGCAGAGGCCAGTGTTTGGGCCATTGTCGTAAATTAATGATGGAAACCTGGCTCCTGGCTGGCCCCCTCGTTGCCTTTCCCATTCAAATTTTGGGTATAGATTGTCCATGTTCGTGATTTCTTCACCTAGCTGGTAGGCTCTTTGGGAATGCTGTGCTCACCCATTCAGCCTACTGGTAGTCACTCTATGGCTCTTCTGTGGGTCCCATTGTTCCTGTGCCTGGCTGCATGTCATGGCTGTGCTTGTCAACAATCTAGAGTCCACTTAGCCCTGGCCATTTTGTAGATGGACATTGTACCTTCAACACTTACAGAGTCATGGCTAATGTGCAATGTGTTAGCACTGGTGGGAACCTTGACTCTTATCACTGCTTCTGTGGTCCCGTGGACTTGAAATGAATGTTGATGTTGATGTGGTGAAAATGGATGGGATGAGGGTCAAGAGCATCAAGGATCATTACTCCATTGTGGAGTCAAAGAAAAACACAGACATTTAATCTTTTTTTTTTTTTTTTTTTTTTTTTTACAGTATGGGAAATTCGAACCCAGGGCTTTGTGCATGCTAGGCAAGTGCTCTATCACTGAGCTGTATACCCCCAATTCTCATTCAATCCACTTTTATCTAATTCTTCTCACTTCCTCAAGTTCAAAGTCAAGGTCATCTCTCTGTCTCTGTGTCTCCTTTTCTATTGGGGGTATGGTAGATCTCCAATGCTTTCAACTCTGATAAAGAACTTTGGTATCAGAGTTATCTTAAAAGCAAATTAACTAGAAACCACCAAAGATTTTTAAAAGTATTTTTCCCCTCAGTATTTATTGTTGAGTTAAATATCTTGGGAGCGATTAAAAGCAAAATGATCACTGAATGGACTTTATTGCATGTACTTGACCTATTCTTAGAAGGTAGTATGTAAACCAAAATTTTACAGCTCAGATTCTATTTTAAATTCACCCTGAAGAGTTGTTATTTAAAACAATCCTGTAAAGAGAATAATCACCAGCCTCCCCTCCCCCGTTAGGATTGGTGGGGGCAGCAGATTTTTAGTTTTTGAGTAGGGTGGGAACATAATTCTTATAGCCACCCCGGTTTTATCGCTAGGCTGGTAGAGTCTGGGAAACACAATTTTGTTTTTCCTTAGGGAAGTTTGGGAATAGTAAAAGAAGAGAAAGTGAATTAAAAGTTTGAGAGAGAGTGGTCAATTCTGTATTTTTCTCCATTGGGGGAAATAGATGTTCCCCTTGGGAAGGGATTCAGGGAAATGAACTCAGTTCATTCTGAGATGGCTGGAAGGAGATGGGACAAGCCTGCTTTCATAGCCCCTAATTGCTGGACAGAGTGTCATCTCCCAGGAGCCAGCAAGGCAAGATCATGGGGAAAGGGGGGGATTTCCAGTCCTGGGGGGAACAGTTTCTAAGCATGTGTTTGTAATATTTTGTTTAGAAAAGAGGCAGGCTCGCTTGTTTGAACATCTGGATTGGCTACAGTAATCCTATAATTTGCATTTACTGGGACATTTTGTGGATTGTTTTCCTGAGAAGAAACACAGAAAAACTTGATTCCAAATTCAACATTCCACAAGCAAATGGAATTTTCACTGCTCCTTTCTGACATGAGAAGGTCATCTCGTTGTTTATCTAGAAAGCCAGGGGAGCCTGAGCTGTGGTGGATTTTGCATTTGGAAACACTGGCCCTCATTCAAAGAAGCCTGATGCTCTCTCCACTCCCTGTCCTGCTTTATTTAAAGATGTCAGTCTCGTGAATCACTGGGTAAAAGCTTGAAATATAGTTCCTTCTGTTTCAGAAGATGAGGGCCTTGGTCCACAAGGAGAAACCTGAAGTGAAGTATGCCCAGGACTCCCATAGATGAAGATGCTGAGACTGTATCTGCCAAGGGGCTCCTTGTCTCTGGGTTCCAGGATCCACAGGACACTCCTGTAGTTGATGAAATCATCAAAAACTTTTGGCAAGATGGGGTTCTCAGACCCATCCAGAAGTTCCCAGGAAAGCTTCCCTGGGAGCAGGGTAGGGACATGATATCCATGTCCCAGTGAAAAATGAAAATGTGGAGCTCCTTGTTCCAAAAGCAGGGAAAAAGTAGTTTGAAGATATTAAAATCTGAACCTTTTCACTTAAAAATATCTTATTCCCTGTAAAATATATTACCCATAATTTTTAATATTTCTTGTAATATTGTAACAGTAATACATGACTAACAACAACAAAAAGATTTATGGTGTCATCATTTTATGTAATACAATAACATAATGATGTAATACTTTGTTGACAATAATATTTTTCTGGTTCCCCCTTTTGCAAATTTGTTTATTAGGTTATCAAATGTATCAAACTTTTAAGCAATTTCATTTTCCATTGACATAGTTGAAAACAATAGTTATTGCTCTTTGCACAGGCAAGATTACAAATAACTTTTGACAATTTTTAATTTTCAGAAGAATCTTTCAGCTAATGCAGATGTTACTGGAGTTGTGTGAGATGATTTTATTGCCTGCATTGGGGTAAAGTTCTTAAAAAATTATTTTGAAAAAAAAAAAAAAAGACTTCAGCCGGGCATGGTGGCACATTCCTGTTATCCCAGTAACTTGGGAAGCTGAGGCAGGCAGATTGCAAGTTCAAGTTCAGTAACTTAAGTGAGGTCCTCTCTCAAAACAAAAATAAAAGGGCTGGGGATGTAGCTTGGTGATAAAGTGACTCTGGGTAAAAAGAAAAAAAGGCTTGGTGTCTTTAGAATATTTAGAGCTGATGATTCTTGTCATGTAATCAACTCTATACACATCAGTTTTCTATAAGTATGAGCTTATTTATTCATTATTATTTTTTGTGGTACTGGGGACTGAATCCATGGGCATTCTATCACTGAGCTACACCCTCCTCCCCACCAGCCTTTTTATTTTATTTTGAGACAGGCCTTGCCTTGCCAAATTGCCGAGACTGGCCTTAAACTTGTGATTCTCCTGCTTCAGCGGCCCAAATCACCCATATTACAGGTGTGGGCCAGTGTACCTGGATGTATGAGTTTAATTTTAAATGTAAATTTTCATTTTTTTTCAGACATTTCCTGTATCTCATCTAGATCATGTCTCAGACATACCCTATAATTTGATAGATCCTGTAAGCCAATGAACAAGGCTTTATAGCATGAATATAATCCAGAATCCTTGTTTATGTAGTCTTTTGTTATTTCTTCAATAGAAGGAAAAATGAATTATAAAATTTTCTTTCTTGTGAATGATTGGTTCATCAAAAATTTTATATGAAAATGATGCTTATTTCTGTTGAATCTGGCAGTCTTCAAATGAAGATTTTATTTCTAAGCCTGTGAATATTTGCTTTCCAATGTTGCATCAATTTTTAAAATAGAAGAATCTAAACTCTGAAAAATTTTAATAACCCTTGAATACACTTTATTGCAATATCCATATCCATATTCTTATTTCGTAATAATTTACTAATAAAGTTTGTTGCCTGAGCACCAGCAGTTCCTGTCCTAATGGGGTGGACAGCTACCATTTATGAAGTTGCCTCAGGGAAGGGCTCCCAAGACAGAGGAGCAGGCAGCTTCCCACTGCTTCTGAAGCCACGACTGCTTCTTTGCTGTTATTGCTTCTACCACCACCAGCCCTCTGGGCTCAGGTCCCAGCCCTGGCTGACCTCCTGGAGTCCCCTGGCATGCTAGGCTGCCCCTGGTATGCCAGGTCGATTGCTTGGCATGCATACTGCCCCTGCCTGCTGTGCCCAGAGGCCTGCTCCTGTACATATTGTTGCTCTTATGCATTGCTCAATCACCTCGTCAGAATTTACTTACAAAACTCCCATTCAAAGAGAAAATTATCAAGAATTTCAAGGCAGCAATCAAGCACAGGGCCTCCTCTGAAGATGTGTCTCTGTGTGTCCCATAGGAATGGGTCACATATACAGGAAGCCAACCTTGCCTTGAGATACAGACTATGGCTAGTTTAAGGAATGCAGGTGACTTGCCACATGTAGACTAGCTACATGTGTACATTGCCAGGAAGTTCCTCCTATGTCTAATCCTAGCCTCCGGTTATACTTCCTCCAAGATTTCACTATTTACATGTCGAAAAGCCTCTCATTAGTTCACCCAATGAGCACAGGGTCACTTGGGCACAGTTTAACTTTGTTCTCCTATCTGTGGATACTGATCCTTGATATTTCTGGCTTGTAGACTAGGACATTTCAAAACTAGAGAGGGCTTCAAGTTCACCTAGTCCTATGGGTCTCCCCATCTGCTGGTAATCTGAATATCCTGGGGGTTTGTGTAACAGTTATATTTGCTGTTCATACCTAGAGAGTTGCTTTGGATTCAGGAGATCTGGGATGGGGCCCAGGAATCAGCATTTGAATAAACACAGACGGTCGGAATGCCTGATGGCTTTTCTGATTAGGGATTTGCTCAGGTTCCACCATTTTATTTTCTCCTCTGCCTGAGTCCAGAGCTTGTCTCTCTTTGCCCACTCTATCTGATTTAGCAGTTCAAGTCCCTCCTGTTGTTGTGCTTTCCCCTCTTAGCCACGTGATGTAACATGCAAGAGGCCACTCTCACTGCCTCTGAATAATCCTTTTATGTCAAATCCCTTCTGGAGCTTTGCCAAGTGACTTTCAACTATGTAACAAGGAAGGTACCAGGTTGCCAGACCCTTGCTTAGCTGTCGCCATTAAGGGGAACAGGATGTGTGTGTTTGTGTGGGCGGGGAGGGAATGCATGTGCACTGGGCAGTGATAATGTGGAAGACATGTATCACAGTGGACTCTAAATGCCAGGGCACTTCAGACTGTAAATAGCAAACCTTACAAGGGACTTTTTGATCAAGACCTAAAACTCAGAATGGATTAACTCATCTAATGCATGAATGTACATTTTGAGGCAAAAAGGAAGGAGTTTCAGCTACTTATATCAGTCGTAATAACTTTTTTTTTTTTTTGCTGTAATAATAATAACTCCCAAATTTTAGTGGACTGAACAACTCACATCACATACTGTCGCACATCTCCCAGGGACTCTGTTCTCTGTCACCTTTTCCTAAGACTTTAGACTGATGGAGCACTTACCCAAAATACTGAAGTTTTCCTAGCCCATGGAAAGATGTGTGGGGTAAACTGCATAGCAATGCACTATTCTGACCTGGAAATGACATATTACATCTGCTCACAATTAATTAGCCAGAGCTGGTGATATGGGTCATAGAAAAGAGACAATGAGATCATGCTAAAAGGCCTCATAAACTGTAAAGCATGCTGCAAGTTCAATTGCTTTTTTGAGACATCTTAAAGATGAAACATCATTAATCAGTAGTAGTAAACATTACAACCTAAGAAATGGGGAGAGCTTAGAAATAGGCCCTTATAGAAAGACTGGATATATTCATGAGCCATAGATTCTTATCTTTGAAAACAGAGAAGTGTTTCTTAGTGGGAGGAGACATTTTGGAGGGCCTGGCAGAGGTGAAAATATTTTAACATATAGTTGCTCCTTGACTTATGATGGGAGTCGATTGTAAGTTGGAAATAAAGTTGAAATTGTGTTGAATATGCCTAACCCATGGAGCATCAGAGCTTAGTAACACAGGTGCACCATAGGAATTGGCTGCTTCCCATCACGATCGTGTGGCTGACTGCAGTTGTCAGCATCAGGAGACAGTGTTCTGCATACAGCTAGCCTGGATAAAAGATCCAAATATGAAATTCAAAGGTCAAAGTATGGTTTCTAATGAGTGTGCTTTGCTTCACACCTTTGTAAAGTGGACTAGCATTAAGTCGGGCACCATCTGTACCACCTTGTCTAATGCCCAGTCTCCAACCTCTTCCTCCTGGTAAACTGTGATTGTTGAGGAAGGAGGTTGGTGGATGTGGTTACATGTTGTAGAGTTTAACAGTGACTATAGGAGCTGGATTTCTAGTTCTCTCATAATGTTGTGTTTCCCTAGCTCTTGCTTCAGTATTTGATTTCCTGTTACATGCTTGCTTCTGACACAAGTTCAAATGAAACCAGAGACCCTCAGGTTGTCATGATTGGGGACTCAAGAAAAACTTTGGTGTTATTAATCAAAGAGAAACTGTGGGTCCTTACGTGGGACTTAGGAAAGCCAAAAATGACCAAACCATTTCTGTAGGAGTGGATATTAAGAAAGAAGAAAAATGAAAGATGGAAACCACCACATACACAAAAAAATAAGAAGGCACAACTCTTGACATTCTAGAACTTGGAGAAGATGTTCAACTTTTAGGAAGACATGTTGGTATATATATATTTGTACCAGGGATGAACCCAGGGGCACTTAACCACTGAGCCACGTCCCCAGCCCTTCTCCCAACCCCAACGTTTTTGTATTTTATTGAGGGACAGAGTCTTGCTAAGTTGCTGAGGCTGGCTTTGAATTTGTGATCCTCCTGCCTCAGCCTTCCACCCTAGTAGCTGGGATTACAGGCATGCACCATCACACCTGGCAACATGTTGATTTTTTTATTGCAAATTGTATCTTAAAAATAGGCAGCATGATGAAGGAGTTGCTTTGGGACCAGAGACCCATAGAGGCAAAGCCCAGCTTCTCTACTTACAAGCTGCATGAGCTTGAGCAAGTCACCTAGCATCTGTGAGCCTCGTTTTCCTCCCTTATAAACTGGGACCATTGAAGTGTTTGTTCACGGGACTGTCTTGGATCTGAATGAGAAAACGTATCAAGCTCACAGCTCCAGTCTGCTGAATGCTCAAGGCTGTGCCTGGTACTGTGCAGTTCTTGTTGTTGTCACCATCCCCAACATGAAGCTGCTGCCACTGCCTGGTCTGTCTTGCCCAGGAGGAGGTGGGAGAGATCTTCAGGTACTATTATTCCATGGTTCAGTTGCTGCATAAGCTTCTTTTCAATTTTTAAAATGTCACACTCGTTTTGGGGAGCACTTCGGTCTACATGATTGTGATTTATTTACAGTTAGCATTCTGCTTAGATTTGTCAGTGCCCTTGGAAGAAATGTGGACTTTCTGAGTCCCATGAAGAAGGGCAGAGCCAGAGAGGTTTCAGCAGACAGCAAACTGCTTTGCCCAATTTAATGACTCTGGGGCTCCATGGAGTGTTGGTCCAGAGGCTCCTAATTCAGAGAGTTCCAGGAAGGTGGGGGGTTACCCATCTCAGCTTTATTTGTTGTTAAATATTAAATGACACTTATATTTAATACATGTGAATTCCATCTTAGTTTTTAAACATTACGTTTATTGAGGCATAATTTATATGAAATAAAATTCACCATCTTAAACAATTTGATGAGTTTGGACAACTGTATACAGTTGTGTAGCCACCACCACAATAAACACATAGAGCGTTTTCATCACCCTCCCAGAGTTGTGGCCAGGCCCCTGTCCACAAGCCCTGGCCCCAAGACACTGCTCTGTTTTCTGTCCTTATAGTTTTCCTTTTTGTGGTCCATAATATAAATGGAATCGCACAGTATGGAGGTTTGTGTGTCTGGTCTCTGTTATTTAACAAAATACTTTTGAGATTCATCTGTGCTGTACCCTCTATCAGCAGTTTTTTTTTTTTAATTGAGTAATATTTCCTTGGTGTGATACACTGTTAGTGTACTATAATTTTTTTTATATCCATTCAGCAGATGGAAGAGATTTGGGTTTTACAGTTTTCATCTATCATGGACGACCTGCTATGAATATTTGCATTCTGGATTTTGTATAGGTGTAGCTCCTTATTTCTCTTGGATAAAAATCTAGTATGGGGATTTCTGAGCTGTATGGTAAGGACACATTTAACTTTGTAAAAAATGGCCAAATTGTTTCCTAGAGTGGCTGTTTCATTTTCCATCTCCACCAGCAATGTATGAGAATTTCAGTTGCTCCACAACCTCATCAACAGTGGGTAGTGTTGGTTTTTGAACTTTAGCTATACAAGTGATGTGAACATCTTGTCATATATTAGCCATTTGTTTACATTTTTCAGTGAAGTGTTCTATTCAAATCTTTGATCACTTTTTACTGTGTGTTTCCTGTTTTTGAATTGTAAGAGCTCTTTGTATATTCTACATTCTTATCTCTGTCAGATATCAGATATGTGTTTCTAAAACATTTCACCCAGTGGATTTTCTTTTAATTTTCATAAAAGCTTTCTGAAAAGCAGAAATTTTCAGATTTTATAAAGTCCAATTTCTCACATGTTTTTATTTCATGGTTCCTGCTGTTCATGTCCTATATAGAAACCCTTAAGCAATCTAAAGTCATGGAGTTTGTCTTATTTTTCATCAAGAACTTATAGTTTCAGATTTTGTATTTAGGTCTACGTATGTGGTATGAAACAAGTGTTGAAAAGTCTCTTCCTCCTTTGCTTCCTTTTTTCTTCTTTTCCTCTTTCTCCTTTTTCTTTCTCCTCCCTCTCTCTTTGCCACCTCCTTTTTTTTTTTCTTTCTTCTTCCTCCTCCTTCGTCACCTTCACCTTCTCCCCTTTATTGCACTGGATATTCTGCACATTTAGACCATACCATTTGGTTTCACTATAGTCTAGAGAACACACACACACACACAGAGTTTCAAATTAGGCAAAGAAATCTGGGATTCCAGAATTGTGCCAGATCAATCCAGATAGAACAGGAAAGTTGTCACATCTAAGGAAGTCAGATGTGTGGCAGGTCAGCGACCAGACTAAACTCTGACCCAGTGCCTTGCGCTATCCTCCCTCAGAGGGTGGTCTTGGGCCCACAGGCACTGACCATACAATAGTAATACCAAGGCAGCTCTCTTGATGTGTAATTCAACTCGATTCTGAGTTGAGCATATCGAGGGTGGGCACAGTTTCAATTCAGGGACACTGTGAGTCCAGTCCTACATTACGGAATATGCCATCAGTTCAGATGAGCCTAGGTCCACTCTCTGCTGCCATGTTGGCTTGCCTGCAGACCCACAGAGCCACAGAACCCCATGACAAAGGCCTTGACCCGAGTCCTCTGAAATCTAGCTGACCTTAGATCAGCCAACTCTTCCTCAGACCTCTTCTCCCCCAAATCCAGTCAATTTTCATGTTTCTTGTCACCACCATCACCTGGCTCCCGTTGAGAGTTGGCTTCCCACCTCTGTCGCCTCTCTGATTCCTATTTATCTGGGCCATCGAAAGTGTTCCTTCCCTTCTACCTGGGTGCACCCGTCATGCACCTGCCTTCTCTCATTGGCTCCTGCACTGTGATGTCCACATGTTAATCTCTCTAAAGTCCCAGGTGGCGTGGGTGTGGAAGGAGATGTGGGGGTGAGGGAGAGGGAGGCTTGAGGGAGGCATTTCCTTCATCCAAAAGACTGAACTTATGGGCTTTGGATCCACCAAAGGAGAAAGGTGATGAAAAGGAAAGGTTTTTATGTTGGAGAAAGTGAAGAACTCAAGCCATACACTTGGAATTAAAGATGAATATCTACAAAGGGAAATCCAAGTTCATTAATGGTTCAGAGAGACACCTTAATTTACCTGTCTTGACAGACTTTCTCTCTCTCTCTCTTTTTAAAAATGGATCTTTTATCTATCTATCTATCTATCTATCTATCTATCTATCTATCTATCTATCTATTTATCTATCTATATGCAGTGCTGAGGATCAAACCCAAGGCCTCACACCCAGTGCTCTACCACTGAGCCACAGCTCCAGCCCCTTGACAATGTCTCTTTAGTTCATGCCCAAATCATAGCATAGAAGTCTTATTGTAGGGACATCACATTCATAGGCGAACAGTTCATATCTCTAAGGGACCTGGAATATGACAAATAAAATGTTTTTTTTTTCAATCACAAGAACAATTCTTAACATATCAGTAGGACAAGGTATAAGCCCCACAGTTCCTCAGGGCTGGGAATGGCGCCATTGTTAACCTCCTCGCCTTGTCCATGATGGTGCCTCTGACTTGGGCTTTCCTATCAAGGCCTGGGGGGCTTGTGCTGAGAAATGAGCAACAATAAATAAAAATGGTTTCTGAGAGGGTTCTGAGGTTCCAGAGGAGTACTTGGCCTTGACTTAAATATCAAACCAGCTTCTTGGGCACCCAGAAGTGAAGGAGGGACAAAAGGCTTTTCTTCTTGTCACGCATTCTTCTCAGTGATGAAGGCAACTTCTTCCACCCATCTCCATGTTTCCTCTTGTAATTATCCGGGAAGAAACTTGCAGGTAATGTCGTGTTGATTCAGTCCACAGGCAGACCTAGTAGTGTACCTTCAACAGGTCAGCAAGACAGAGATAGCCCAGAGAGTTCATTTTGTTTTATTTTAATGTCTACATCTGTTTACATGTATATATCTAAAGATTCAGAGATATATATTATATATATGACATCTTAAATATAGATTTTTTTTTTGTACTGGGGTATTGAACTCAGGGGCACTCGATCACTGGGCCACATCCCCAGCCCTTTTTTGTATTTTATTAGAGACAGGGTCTCACTGAGTTGCTTAGTGCCTCACCATTGCTGAGGTTGGCTTTGAACTCGCGATCCTCATGCCTCAGCCTCCCAAGTGCTGGGATTACAGGCGTGTGCCACTGTAAAAAAATTCATGTGAATAGTTTCATCTCTTTTATCTATCTATCTATCTATCTATCTATCTATCTATCTATCTATCTATCTCTCTATCTATCTAATAAAATGATGCAGGGGTAGCAGTTGGCACCTTGGCATTTTAATCAGTCCCCATGGGGATGGCCGTGAGGACCAAATCCTGGGATACATGAAATGCCAATCCCACCTGCAGCATCCTTTTCCCTGTAACTACTGAATGTGGAGAGGAAGAGAAATATTTGGAAGAAGGTTTTGCCTTTTCCAGATATCCGAAAGCCACAGGGTCGTGTGACCGGCAGCTTGGGACTTTCCTGTCACCCTGTCTTTCTTGAGACATTAGTCCACCGAATACCCTTCGTGTGGGTCCAGCTGGTACAGGTGTGAGAGTAGGCGTGGTGAGTTCGGAATCACTCTCAGGTTTGATGATTTTTGCATTCCTAGGCAGCTTGCCAATTTCTAACAATTCCAGAGATGAATTTGCTTTTGACTCCCCAGAAAAATGTGCAGGATATGGAGTCGGGAGGTCATGGAGTGAGCTGCCAGCTGACCAGTGGTGCTGTCTTGATATTTCCCTCTTTCTGGGTTTTTGCTTCTTTGTCTGTAAAATGTGGCATAAAATGACTCATTTTGGGAGTTGGTAGGAAGATGTTAAAAAATGGGCTACTTCTTTCTACCCTGCCTTCTTCCGTCCTTCCTCTCTGAATTCCTTCCTTCCTTTCTTTTCTCCATCTTCCCACAGGTTCTACTGCTTTGCCACACTGAATCTTAGGATGCTTTTGGGAAGGCCCCAACAGCTCCACCGGAGCGGAGGCACACGCAGAGCCCTTGGTTGGGGCTAGCTAGGGGGAGTCCTGTGCACGGGAAAGCTATGCAGAGGGCAAGAAGGATCAGAGCACGACTTAGGGCTCTGCAGCTCACCAAAAGCTGAAGGCCTGGCTGCGAGAGACAGAAGCCTCCTGGAAGATGGCGCATACCACACCTGGGTCCCCATCTGATGCTTCAGATGCCTTGGGCTGTTGGTGACTGCTGTGCAGTGGGGAGGGCCACTGGAGCAGGGGTTGGGGAGGCCTGCAATCCATGGTAAGACTCCGCAGGCTCCTGTGTAAGGAGATCCCCCAGGACAGTTGTGAGAGTTTCATGGGGACAGGGCTTTTTCTGACCAGGGGGGGACTCTGCTCTTTTTTTTTTTTTTTTTAATTTCAAAAATATTGTATTGACCCATAATAATTGCACATATTTGTGGGGTGTAATGTGACATTTTGATACATGCTCACGACTTGTAATGATCCAATTGGGACAATTAGCATACGTGTCATCCCAAATACTTTTAGTTTTTTTGTGTGTGTGTGTTGAGAATATTCAAAATTTTCTCTTCTAGCTGTACAATCAATTTTTGTTAACTAGAGTCACCCTCTGTGCTCCAACAGCAGAACTATCTGTGTTTTTGTACCCATGAGCCGACCTTCTCTATCCCTTCTTCCCTCACCCTCCTCCAGCTTCTCATGACCGTGATTTCACACTCTATTTTTCTGTAGGATTCACTTGGTTAACTTCTACATCTGTGGAAGAAGCTCCTCCTGCCTCTTTCTAGACCTTTGGTTCTGACCCTCTTCTCCCCTCTGCTCAGCCGATCTCCCGATCTGCAAGATGCACTGGGAATGTGGACCATGCTGGAATCGCTGAGTGTCATTTTGATTATTCTTCCTCAGGGCTCATACGGGTATTTTTCTAAAGCAGGCTTGAAGGAGAGTGAAGTGTGGACTCTCTAAATTAATTTGTTGTGAAAACAAAGTCACTTCATTCCCCAGATTCCTTTCAATACTTGATCTTCCCTCTTGTTTTCTGGCCCTTGTCCTGAATGACCCATCTCTTTTCTGGGAACTTTTTTTCTGGCTTAGAATCCCAGCCCTGTTCTGAATGAGGAAAAGGGGAGGCTGTGCCCAGATCACTTTGGCGCCAAGGGCAAGGCCCTTCCAGGCCTCGAGAACCAAGGAGCAAGCCAAGGTCCTCAACAGAGACTGAGGTTCTTAATGTGTCTGTCTGAAAATAGTTTCCCTGTCATAAAATGTGTCCCAAGGGGGCTGTCATACCATCCATGGAAACTCTACGTATTTGCATTAAAGTGTATTTTATTCATGTGATCTACCGTATAGTTTGCATTGACTTTAATGGCTTTTTTAAAAAATGTGTCCTTTAATACCAAATGTGTTTCTCCTCCTCAGTCCTTTTTGCACCACCTCCACAGCCTTGCTGGGGTCTGAATCAGGGCTGACACAAGAGTTTACCATGGAAGGAATCGAGGCCCCGGGAAATAGGATTTGCTGGAGCCCTTGACCTCACTTCTTGGTTGATGGGCATTGCTTACCTCAGGGGATGGTGGGTTTTTTAGATCAATCTTTCTTCCTTCTCATTCACTTTCAAATTATTTTTACTTATTCTTCAATTATCAAATGCTTGTTGTGTCCCAAACTCTGTCCTCAGCCCCCGAAGGAAGAGGAATCTGAACTTGAATAGGGACTGTGGCCTTCTCCAGGCCCTTGCAGATTAGTCAGAGGGATAAGTTGTGTTCTTGGTATCACCAGATACATAGTACAGGTAACATTTATTGAGTTCTTACTATCTTTTAGGCTCTGTTAATTGATTTTCATATTATATTGCCTTTAATTTTTGTAATTTTTGTAACATATTCTCCCATGTTACAGATGAGGAAACTGAGGTTGGTAGAAGTGAAGCACTTGCTTTATGTTGTAGTGTTAGGATTTGAACTCAGATCCATCCAACTTCAATAAAAAGGGAGCAATGTCATAATGGTGATATTTTTCTTCTCAATTTCTCATCCATAACATGGGAATGGCAGCCTTGCTTTCCTACACTAGGGCTGTTGAGAGTGTGAAAGAGCACAAGAGAGTGTGTTGAAGTGTCCTAAGAGCCACATGAGGCTATTGGTTGATGTTTATCTTCCAGTAGGTCTGTGGTTGGAGTTCTGGGAGAAAGGAGCATGCTCAACCTTTCCCATCTGCAGACACAGGGAGAGTGTGTCTCTGGAGGAGCCTGCTTGTTTAGATGTGGCCTCTGCCTCATGCAGGACTCTGTGCCTACAGCCTGGCTGTTGTGACGCATGGCGCCGTCTCCCTGTCAAAACTCAGCTCTGAGTTGCCATTCCCTGGAAGCAACACAAGAGGAAGCCTTTTTGAGTTCACCAGCTCCCTGTGTCCTGGGCTGGAGAGGGAGTATAGAGGAGGACTTGGTCTTGCCCAGCCCACCTAGGGGCAGTGGTGGCAGCTGGGCTATTGGTAGAGGAAAGGGGACTCTTGGAGCTAAAAAAGCATTCAGAATCCTTAAGTGTGACTTTCTAACCCAGAGGGCTGCACTTTTAGGAGCAGAGAGAAAGTCAGAGGTTTCTGCTAGGTGAGAGTCATCACATTGGGGGCCATTAACTTTGTCCCCCTCACTAGACCACCTCTTGTCCCTTGAGGTCCCCTAGCACCTGAAATCCCACACCTCGAATTCTTGGATCTTTGCTCTAGTTTGGCCCCTTGCTCTCTGTTCTCCTTTGCCTTGATTTTTCTCCAGTTGAATGTAGAGGGGGAAAAAATGAAAAAAGTCATCGTTTGTCTTCAAGATGGGCTGTGTTCACGGTTTCCATGAAAAGAACCGCCCCTTGAAGGGCAGCAGAGGAGGTGTGAGAGTCTGACAAATGTCAGGAGAAATTGATCACAGGGAAGGTAAGATGCCAAGGGAATCAATTGCTCTCCCTCCGGGGAAGCACCATGGACAGGCAGGCTGTCAGAAAGGAGCACAGCCTGTACCCCGCAGCTGTGCTGGGGGTGGAGGGCGGAGCTGCCCTCACTGTTTATTCTACAGCTTCCGCAGGCTGCAGTGCACAGCAGCTAGGTATAGTGAAGGGTGCAGATTGGTCCCTGGCCCCAGGAGCCCGAGGCCCGCCAAAGAGCCCAGGAAACCCTCAGCTACTCCAGACCTGGCTGTGACCTTGGGGGTGGTTCTGCTTCTTAGAGCATGTTCACATCTTCATCTCGCAGAGCAAGATAAATTGAACAGATGTTGCAATAAAACCCCGGCTCTATTCATAACACGAGGGAGGGCTGTTCTAGTGCCTGGCATGCTAAGTGCTGCATGGCGGGCAGCGGCTATAGTAAGCATTCCTCTTATTGTTGTTATCGTTTTCCAGCCTTTTTGGTGAGAGGCTCAGATACCAAACTTCCAGGTGGGGCAGTCACTGCACAAGGTCTGGCCAAGAAAAACTGCTGGGGCTGGCTTTGAAACCCTTTGGAATCTGTGAAGCCCAAACAGCACTGTGGTCTCCTCTTCTGGAAACTGCTGCTGTATATCTGGACTCAGAGAGAGGATGCTCCTGGCTCACCATGCCCCGCGCACTTGACTCTCTGCCCTGCTGGGCTACATGGTATGCTGAGCTCGCTCATGCCTTGCCCGCGTAGCTCCTTCCATTGCTGCAAATGCTTCTTCCACCTGCAGTGCTCTGGCCTGGGGGTCACTTGCTCACCCCTGGACTCTGATATTCTGTGCAGCTCCCCAGGGAAGCCAGAGCTGCTCCTGCCTCTGTGCAAGAACTTTGGGCTTCTCCTGTGGTTTGTGCATGAGTTTCCCCATGTGCTTCTAAATTCTTCTCAAGCAGAGACTGGACCTTGTTCACATTGTTTCTTCATCCTGCTCCCGCCCCTGGCCCAGACCACAGCAGAGGTTTGCTGTGTTGTTGAATGACTGAAGGATTGTGAGGGGACAGGAAAAGCTCCAGATTGAAAACAAGGGCAGGAGCAGATTCTTGGGGGAGGGTTATAAACAGCAGTGTGGCCTTGTCTCCAGCAGCCACACCTGTGTGAGATTACATTTCGAAAGCATGTGGGAAAGTGTAGATAAGAGGTCAAGGTCTTGGAGAGCTGTCTACATTTCAGGGAAGGCCTGCGACCAATGTGGAGAACAGCCAGGGGATGCTTTCAATCATAAATGCAAACACACAAAGGTTGGCCTCACTTCAAATATGAAGCCCTTAAAGCTCATCATTTAGTTTAATCATTTACATAAATTGAATATATAGCTCTGGAAAAGACACTGAAAGCCTGGCTATCGGTCCCAGCTTTCCCTGGCTGGCTCTGTGACTTTGGGAAACACCTCTCTGATTTCCAGTTACCATAAACACACTGTGCATTACTTGCCAAATATACCTGCCCTGCCCGCCTCGCAGGATGCTGTGATGATGATGAGAGACAATTTATGTGAAGGCAGAAGGTGTTGAGAAGCAGGTGGGATGGTGAGTGGCCCCTGTCAGTGCCCCCAGAACCACCAGCCCAGCTGCTGTGAATGTTGGGCATGAGGGTGTACCACTGTGACCTTCACCTGAGATTTGCCCCCAGGGTAATGGCCGCCTCTTCCCAGAGAGGTGACCACCTTCCCTGCTGCCTCTGACAGCCCACAGAACGGACTAAAGACACGAAGGTACCAAAGAAAGGCTGGCCTCCTTGCCTCAGGAGGGCCTTCTCTGGGGTGAGATTGATGCTCAGTGTCCTCCGCAGAGGGTGTCTCCCAAATGGCCTCTCTTAAGTGAGTTGCTATTGGTGTCTTTATATACCTTCTCCAGAGAAGGTCATCTAATCTTTGTATATCAACTATCAAAGTCACTGAAAGAACAAGAGTGTTAATATGTAATATGTCTAGCTTTCAAATGTGGCTCTCTAGAGGGATTCCCGGGGACTGCCGTGTGTGTGTGTGTGTGTGTGTGTGTGTGTGTGTGTGTGTGTGTGTCCCTGAGGGTGGTGTGGTTTTCCCAGGACCTAGATCATTCAGCCTCCTCTCTCTGAAGATGCGGTGTAGTGGAGGCCTAGAGAGGTAGAATGCTTTCTTCAAGGTCACACAGCTAGTCAGAATCAGGGCAGTGTCTAGAACCTGGCTTCCCTCAATCTAAGATTAATGCCTTTGCCATCTCTTTACCAGCCAGAGCCCTGATAGGAACACATTTCTGCTTTGGTGAGGAGAAGCCTCATAGAACACTGGCAGGGCTATGAGGATCAAGGGAGGTTGAGGCACCCAATGAGCAAGAGCAAGAATCTTTCCTCTCTCTAGGCTTGAAGAATCAGGGGACAGAGCAGTGTCACAGCAGCCAGTAAGAACTGGGTGTGGGGCAGTGGGTGCTCCCCAGGGGCTAAAGTGTGTACGAAAGAGCCCTGGCCAGCAAAGTCACCCAAAGTAAGAAGGGAGTGGGAAGAAATGTGCCACCTCCTCCTCCTCCTGTCACCCGATGATCTCTGGGTGATGTCTGTCACTTGGTGAGCCCATTGGGAGGCAGACAGTACCAGATGTGATTCCTAGTGGTCACCTCACAGGGCAGAGAATGTACCAAGAAGGCAAGCGGAGAATGACCAGCACCACTTCACAACACAGTCATCCCATCCATTCAGGGAAGTAGACAGCAAGAGGACAAGGCCACAGCAATGGCGAGGTGGCCTTCCTGGCCCCTGTGTGTACTTGGTAGCCAATTTCATACTTGTTCATCAGCCTCATGCTCCTCAGCCTCAGAACTATCTATGGTTCTAACAAGTGCTTGTTTCTCTGAGGACCAGGGGAGAAAGTGTTCCTCTGGTAGGGGGAGAGAGAATGAGTGACAGGACGGAGAATCCCCTGGACAATGCTCTGTGAGAATCGCACCAGGTTCTGTAGCAGACGGTCTCCCAGAATTGGCATGAATGATTCATGGGGATGCACCGGGTGGGTTTGGATAAATGTTGGAACTTGGCTTTGCAAACAAAACCCTATTCCACCATGACAGGCATGGCGCTCTGATCCTGCTTTTCACGTTCTAAGGTCAGAGTTTGCACGACGTGTATGAGGGACTTCATTCGAAGTTCATCGGTTCATTGTGGTCTCCCGTGTCCCAAAGAGAAAAACTCTTATCTATAGAAGTAATTTTATGATGTATGAAATACAGTCTCCTAGTATGAATTCTTGCCCCAGAGGAGCAGAGCCTCTCCTTGGCAGGAGTTCTTCAGGGAAAGCCCAGGGGACCAAGCAACACTCCAGTTATTTTTAACCCGAGCATCTTCACACTGATTCAAGGACGCTCTGAGGCTCTTGAATAAACACCTTCCGCCCAAGCTGGGGGAGTGGAAGACCATGCAGGGTGGAGAGGAGAGCCCGCGCCCCTCCCTGAGCCCAACATGACAAAAGGGAGGGACGTGCAGCAGGCATACGGTGCTGTGCTTCATGCGGCCATGCCTAGAGCATCTGTCACCACAGCCTGTTGGCGGCTTGCCTTCCTCTGCTAACCCAGGCCAAGTTCCTCTGGCGAGGGTCTCCCTGGGGGTTGGCAGCGGTATTTCCTCTTCTCATTGTGTGAGGGGTGCTGGGTCTCTGAACAGCATTGCCTGGAGATTCTTGTGGGTGCCGCGAAGAAAGCTGACGACATCCAAGCCACTCTTCTTTAGGGGCCCTGGGAAATTCCTGTCCCCTCTCCTCTGCATTCTTTTTACTAGGGCTTCAGAGAGCCTGCTTAACTCCTAAGAATTCTCAATTTATAGAGACCATGTGTTGAAAATCAGTCTAGAAGGGTGGGTCTTTGAAATTTCCTCATAAATGTTCCTGTCAGAGAAGTTAAGACACAGGTGTCAGACTTAGAAGAGCATTTGGACAAGCTAGGACACCTCTGCCTGTTAGCATTTGGCATAGAGACACTGCTTGCCAGCTACCTCATTTTCCTTCCTCTCTCTTTTTTTTTTTTTTTTTTTTGTGGTACCGGGGATTGAGCTCAGAGGCACTTGTCCACTGGGTCACATCCCCAGCCCTTTTTTGTATTTTATTTAGAGACAGGGTCTCACTGAGTCGCTAAGTGCCTCGCTACTGCTGAGGCTGGCTTTGAACTCGTGATCCTCCTGCCTCAGCCTCCCAAAGTGCTGGGATTACAGGCATGTGCCACCGTGCCTGGCTCCTTTCTCTTTTATTCAGCAAGTATTTATTTGGAAACCATCAATGAGTTAGCCACTTGGGATGTGGAGATAATGGAGGACAAAAAATTCTTTTATTCCCTCTTTTTCTTTGTGGTGCTAGGGATCATACCCAGGGTCTTGTGCAGGCTAGGTAATTGCTTTGTCACTGAGCTTTACATCCATATCCTGTCCTCCAAATTCTTGCATCAGTGTAGCTTTTAATTTAAATTTAGTGCAGACTTTGGTCCAATTATCTGTCCATCCATCCATTCATCCATCCACCCATGTGTTTGCCTTATGATGTTTTGCATTGCCACATAATTTTGTGTGTCTGAAAAGGCTACAGAGAAACACTTTGTCCTGTGTTGTTATCTGCACTTTAACCAACAGATCAGGCCTGTATACATCTGTACCACACTGTGGGGCATGGGGTCCATAGAGCCTGACGCCTGCTAATTCTACTTGGGAGTTTGGGGTGTAAGGCTTCTCATATGATGGGAAGAATATGGAGGGTCAGTTGGAAGAGGGAGAATGTTCTCTGGCCATGGCTCTTCTCTGGTACCTCTTGATATTTAAGTTTGTAAGTCTTCATGCACTGATACAGGATTTCATTCAATAAATTTTGATCAAACACGCGCCATGTGCTAAGTATTTGTGATATAGAGATGAATCAGATGTGTTCTGTGCCTTCAAAGAGTCACAGGCTGGAGGACCAAACTAAGCCCAGGAGATCTTGAGCTACAAGTAAACCTCTATCTCCTTGAGGCTGTCCAATCCTGACCTATCTGAAAGTCTGAAAGAGGCACCATTTTGGTTCCTGTGACTCTTTCCAGAATGTTGCATTGGGCTTTTGCCATATTCCCAGGTGGTTAACCACACCCATTGGGACCCTCTAGGTGGTGAGCTTCTGACCATCAGATTCTTATGTAGACTTTGTTGGGGATAGAAATCCAGGAGGATGTAACAGAGTTTTTAAGCTTGTGTTCAGGAGCCAACACTGCCCAAGGCAGCGGTTTACTTACTAGTTGGATGACCTCAGGCAAAGTTACCTCCCTCTTTGTTCCTCTCTCTCCTCACGTTAAATGGGGATAATAATAGTTCCTAAATCATGGGTAGATCTGTACTGCCTGGAAGCCTGGTGGTGGATATACGGTTGTACATTCTTTTTTAAAAAGTAGAACTAAAAGCCACAAAGAATATATGTTATTTTATGCAAAAGTTTTAAAAAATATTCACCACGATATGTGTGAGAGTGTGTGTGTGTGTGTGTGTGTGTGTGTGTGTGTGTGTGTGTGTTGGCAGGAATTGGATCAAACAGATGAGGGCAAATGAAGCTAACTGTATTAAAAATGAATTACATAATCATTCTGAAGAAAGGAGCTAACCAAAGCAACCTTGGAAAGCAGCACGTAATTACAGTAGCTAGTAAAAGAGGTGGAAGAATCACACACACCCACACACACACACACACACACACACACACACAGACACAGAGTATTCTCTTGGGTAGATTCATTCCTCACCAGGGTATAGCCTAGCAGTTCTGAAACTGCTTCAATTTATTCTGCTCATGATGGCTAACTTTTTAATCAAGAATCTCTTTTATCCTTGAAAATTGCCTACTGCTGTCTTTGGATGTGGCCTCTCCTCCTTTATCTGTTATTCTTACTTCTTGCTCTTTCTTCTGTGTTCCTTAACTTCTCCTCCATATTCCCACCCAGTACTTCTCTGTACAACCTTCTGAGTAAGTTTTACTGATAGAGCGTGCATCCACCCGTTCCCCAGTACCTCAAAGACATTTTATTACATGTAAATTGCTAAACATCAATTGATATGTGAGCACCCCGAGTTGGAAGACAGATCATTACCAATGAATCTAACTATAATTTAAATCAGTCTCATACCCCCCCCCCCCATCTGAGGATATGAGGAAGAAAGGAGCTGAAATCAGTGGCTCTGGAATGCAGTGTATGCGTGTTGTGCAATAGGGCTAAACCAGTGGGTAAATGTGTGGTGAACAATGAGAACCATCTTCTCACCATGTAGGAAAAGGAAATGACAAAGAAACAGAGGAGGAAGGCCAGCGGGAGCTCTTGGTGCTGTGCTGGAGGGAGCCGTGTGAACCCAACATCGTATGTAGTGTGAAGCAGGGAGATTTGTGTGTGTGCATGTGTGTGCATGTGTATGTGTGCATGTGTGTGTGTGTGTGTGTGTGTGTGTGTGTGAATTAGTATGCGCACAAACAGTTATATATACATATATAAGTTTCCAAGCTCATTCTATGGGAAGCAATGATGACCCAATTGCAGTGTACACACCGATTACCGATTACCTAGAAATTGGTTTCTAAATAGCATTCTTCAGTAAAAATAAATCAGAGTTCCTTGGAGAGCAGGTTGACTCCAATCTGCAGTCTGGATCTTATTTTGATGCCAAAAAGTAAGGAAATGCTTAAATAAACCCCCCTCGCTTTCCTGCCTCTAGATGGGACCATGTTAAAAGAGCAGAAAAGTCAACCTGAAAAAGTTCCTAGGACCCAAAGGTAGAATAACTTGAGCAGCAAACTAAATGAAGGTAGAATTGAATTATACTTCTATTAATAAAATAAATCTCCATGGGTCCATATTGAGATGGATAGATCAGAAAAAAGAGAAAGTGAAATAGGACAGATCTTCTTTTTTTAAATTAGTTAATTTATTTATTCTAATTAGGCATATATGATAGCAGAATGCATTTTGATTCATCATACACAGTTGCAGCACAACTTTTCATTTTCTGGTTGTACATGATATAGTGTTGCACCATATGTGCAGTCATACATGTACTTAGGGTAATGATGTTCATCTCATTCCACCATCTTTCCTGCCTCCATGCCCCCTTCTCCTACCCCTCCCTCCTCTTTGCTCAAAGTACCTCCATTTTTCCCACCCCCCACCCTTGCCATTATGGATTAGCATCCACTTATCAAGAGAGAACATTCAGCCTTTGGCTTTTTGGGACTGGTTTACTTCACTTAGCATGATATTCTCTAACTCCATCCATTTATCTGCAAATGCCATAATTTTGTTCTCTTTTAATGCTGAGTAATATTACATTGTGTATATATACCACGGTTTCTTTCTTTCTTTTTTTTTTTTTTTTTGTGGTACCAGGGATCGAACTCAGGGGCACTCGACCACTGGGCCACATCTCCGGCCCTTTTTGTATTTTATTTAGAGACAGGGTCTCACTGAGTTGATAAGTGCCTCGCCATTGCTGAGGCTGGCTTTGAACTCGCGATCCTCCTGCCTCAGCCTCCCAAAGTGCTGGGATTACAGGCATGCGCCACTGCGCCCGGCCACGGTTTCTTTATCCATTCACCTACTGCAGAATATCTAGGTTGGACCCACAATTTAGTTATTGTGAATTGTGCTGCTATACACATTGATATGGTTGTGTACCTGTAGTATGCTGGTTTTATGTTCTTTGGGTATAAACCAAGAAGTGGGATAGCTGGGTCAAATGGTGGTTCCATTCCAAGTTTTCCAAAGAATCTCCATACTGCTTTACATATTGGCTGCACCAATTTGCAGTCCCACCAGCAATGTATGCATGTGGTTTTTCCCCCACATCCTCACCAACACTTATTGTTGTTTGTATTCTGATAACTGCCATTCTGTCTGGCATGAGATGAAACCTTAGAGTAGTTTTTATTTGCATTTTTCTAATTACTAGAGATGTTAAATATTTTTTCATATATTTGTTGATCAATTGTATATCTTTTTCTGAGAGGTATCTGTTCAGGTCCTTAGCCAATTTATTGATTGGGGTTTTTTTTTTTTTTGGTGTTAAGTTTTTTGATTTCTTTATATAGCCTGGAGATTAGTGCTCTATCTGATGTGCGTGTGGCAAAAATTTGCTCTCAAAATGTACGCTCTCTTTTCACCTCATTGTTTCTTTTGCTGAGAAGAAGCTTTTTGGTTTGAATCCATCCCATGTATTCCTGATTTTCTTTCTTGCACTTTAGGAGTCTTGTTAAGAAAGTCAGGGTCTAATCCGACTTGATGAAGATTTGGGCCTATTTTTTCTTCTATTAGGCACAGGGTCTCTAGTCTAATTCCTAGGTCTTTGATCCACTTTGAGTTGAGTTTTGTGCATAGTGAGAGATAGGGGTTTAATTTCATTTTGCTACATATGGCTTTCCAGTTTTCCCAGCACCATTTGTTGAAGAGGCTATTTTTTTTTCCAGTGTATGTTTTTGACACCTTTGTCAAGTATGAGATAACTGTATTTATGTGGGTTTGTCTCTGTGTCTTCTATTCTGCGCCATTGGTCTGCATGACAAGACAGATCTTCTTTACAGAAGAATTTCAGTTTGTAAATGTAGAAGGAATGAGGGAAATAGAAAAATCACCATTAGGACCCCACAGCAGGGATTGATGTAGGCAAGATCCAGGAAAGGATGTCAAGTCAGTGGGGCAAGGTTTAAGCAGAAACCAGATGTTTACATAGTTTCAAAATCTCTCCCCTCAAATGCTTAGTTATCACAAAAGATAACATAGTCACTTTACAATGAAGAATCCTGGCAGATCTTGCTTTTTCTGAGGGGTCAAGGTCAGTAGCATCAGTGGCATGAATCAACATCACCTCTTCCCTGACACAAGGCACCAAGAAAGACATGTCACCTCTGCAGCCTCACTCCCAGGAACAATAACCTGATTTCACCATGTGAAAATATCAGACAAACCCAAACTAGAGGAAATCTACAAAATTACTGGCCAGTGTTCTTCAAAAGTGTTGAGGTCACCAAAGACGAGGAAAGATGGAGAAATTGTCCAGATTAGAGGAGATGAAAAAACAGGAAACTAAATGCCATGTGGGAACTCTGACTGTTTCCTAGATCAGAAAAAAAGGACATTAGTGGGAAAACTGGAGCAATCTGAATAAAGTCTGTGGTTTCATTCATGATGTGGTACCAAGGATAATTTCTGAGCAGATTATGCTTCCGTGCATGGTTTTTTTAAAATGTTACTAATACAAGAAAATGTTGGGTGAAGAGTTTACAGGCCCTCTTTAGTATTTGGAAATCTTTGGTAAGCTTAATTAAGCCCCAAATTATCTAAAAATAAAGTTAAACAAAGTACATTAAGAATATTTATAACATAGTTATTATAAAGCCTTCTTCAAAAAGATAAATGTAAGTATAGAAGTTTTGAATCAAGAAAAGGATATCTAGAAAAGTAGCAGATTTTAGACATATTTAAACTGATTTTTTAAATTTGATTTTTTTCTTTTTCCATACTTTTTATTGGTGCATTATAGCTGTTCATAATAATGGGATTTGTTGTGGGTCTCTTTATGGGCTCTCTTCTGTTCCATTGATTTTTTTTTTTATCCTTTTACCAATATCTTGCTGTCATGCTTATTGTTTCTTATGGCACGTCTTTAAATTGGATGGTGATATTCTTCAAATTTCATTTTCCATTTTCTCTTTCAGTTTCTAATCTTTCTACATAAATTTTAGAATTAGCTCATTGGTATCTGTGAAGAAGCCTGTTGGGATTGTGATGGGGATTGCAATGATTGAATAGATTAAAACAGGGCTAACTGATCCATTAACAACACTGAATCTTCCAACTCATGCACGTATTTCTCCATTCATGGAGGTCTTCTTTGATTTCTTGCTTCAAAGTTTTCTAATTTGAAGCACAGAGAGCCTATACTTATTTTGTTAGATTTATACTTAGGTACTTTTTTGAGATTATCATAAATACTATTATTTTTAACTTTTCAAGTTCCAAGTGTTCATTGCTGGTATATAGAAGCACAGTTGAATTTTTATGTTGACTTTTGTAATCTGCAACCATGTTAACTCATTTATTAGTTCTGGGAGTTTTTTTTTTGTAGATTTTATTTATTTATTTTTGAGTTTCATTTTTTTTCTTTTTAAATTTGTTCTAATTAGTTATTCATGACAGTAGAATGCATTTTGACACATCATACATAAATCGAGTATAACTTCTCATTCTTCTGGTTGTATGTGATGTAGAGTTACATGGGTCGTGTAATCATATATGTATATAGGGTAATGTCCAATTCATCCTACTATCATTCCTACCCCATGCTCCCTCCCCTCCTTTCACTCATCTCTGTTTAATCCAAAATACCTCTATTCTCCCCTAGCTGCCCCCTATCCCACCGAATTTATTGTGAATTAGTATTCACATATCAGAGAAAACATTTGGCTTTTGTTTTTTGGGGATTGGCTTATTTCACTTAATATGATATTCTCTAGTTCCATCCATATATCCACATATGCCATGATTTCATTCTTCTCTAAGGCTGAGTAGTATTCCATTGTGCATATATACCACGATTTCTTTATCCATTCATCTGTTGAAGGGCACTTAGTTTGGTTTCATGGTTTAGCTATTGTGAATTGAACTGCTATAAACATTTATATGGCTGTGTCACTGTAGTATGCTGATTTTAAGTCCTTTGAGTATAATCCTAAGAGTGGGATAACTGGGTCAAATGGTGGTTCCATTCCGAGTTTTCTGAGGAATCTCCATTCTTCTTTACAGAGTGGTTGCACAGATTTGTAGTGCTACCAGTAGTGTATAAGTACATTTTTCTCCACGTCCTTGCCAACATTTATTGTTGCTTGTATTCTAGATAATTGCCATTGATTGGGGTGAGATGGAATCTTAGTGTAGTTTTGATTTGCATTTCTCTAATTGCTAGAGATGTTAAACATTTTTTCATATATTTATTGATTGATTGTATTTCTTCTGTGAATTGTCTGATGAGTTCCTTAGCCCATTTATTGGTTATTTTTTTTTTTTTGTTTTGTTTTGGTGTTAAGTTTTTTGAGTTCTTTATGTATCCTGGAAATTAATGCTCTATCAGAGGTACATGTGTTAAAGATTTTCTCCCATTCTGTAGGCTCTCTCTTCATGTTATTGATTGTTTTCTTTGCTGTGAAGAAGCTTTTTAGTTTGATTCCATCCCATTTATGGATTCTTGTTTTACTTCTTGCGTTTTAGGAGTCTTGTTAAGGAAGTCAGTTCCTAAACCAACAGGGTGGAGATTTCGTAGTAGAGATTAAACCCATGAATGCCTAACAACTGAGCCACATCTCCAGCCCTTTTAAAATATTTTATTTAGAGACAGGGTCTTGCTGAGTTGCTTAGGTCCTCAATATGTTGCTGAAGGTGGCTTTGAACTCACAATCCTCCTGCTTCAGCCTCCCAAGCTGCTGGGATTATAGGCGTGCACCACTGTGCCTGACGTATCTTTATATTTATAGTAGATTTAAATATATACTTTAAATATAGTTGGGTCTTGAGTTGGGTTTTTTTTTTTTTAGGCAATGTAACAATCTGTCTTTAACTATAATGTTTAGTCTATTCATATTTAAATGTGATTATTGGTAAGATTTGATCAAAATCTACCACCTAACTATAACTTTGTTCCATTTCTTCTTTGTTTCCTCATCTCCAATATTTTATGCTTTCTTTTGGTTTATTTGAACATTTTTTTATGATTCTATTTTATACCATCTGTTAAATTATTATTTTATTACAAATTTTTTAGTGGTTGCCCAAGAGTTTACAATATACATTTACAATTAACTAGTCTTTCTTCAAATACTGTTATGCTGCTTCATGAATATTGTAATTACTTTTACAATACTGTGTTTCCAATTCCTCCCTTTGATCTTTTATGTTATTGTTCTCATACATTTTACTTTTATATCTGCTATGCCAATGGTACAGTGCTATCATTTTTGCCTTAAACTAAAAGTGAGAAAGCAAATTCTGCCTTCATTCACTCCACTTCCATCATTCTTCCTTTCTTTGAGGAACCCCAAGCTTTGTCTGACATCATGTCTCTTTTGCCTGAAACACTTTGTCCTAAGTGTGTCCAGTTCTAACAGTACTTTCAACTCCTGCTTCAGATTTGAGTCTGTCTCTCTTTTGTTCATCAGGGGATTTTCTTCTTTTTTTGCTATTGGTCTCATCCATGGGTTTGAACCTGTTGTTGATTGCTTTTGTTACTCATCATTTCTGTTTGGGGCAGGGGAACTTCCTGCATTAACTCAGTCTTGTATACTGATCAGAATTCAATTGATTTAATTATTCACTTAAATCAAGTGATCAAAGATTGACTCTAATTAATCCATTAACTTAAAAATCAATTAAGGTAATTTTTAACAAGGTTCAAAACCATGTCCTCACAGAACTTGGCCCTGAGTGTGCCCAGGTCATAGTGTCTTAAAGATACTATGTCCCTTTGCCTCAGGTTTCTCTATGTATCCTAAGACATTAGATGTGATGACCTCAGAGCTTTAGTGACTTTTTCTAAGGCACCAACTAGATGAATGTGGAGTTGAAATAAGAAGTCCTTACCCTATATGCTTCACCATCTAAGAGGGTTTGTTTAAAAAGGGTTTGTTTAAGAGCCACCTTCTCCAGGAGGCCTCCTGGAACTGTCCTCTCTGCCCCACGGTGAGCTGGGGTGTGGAAATCCCCTGTAGCCCTACTTGGTGGCAATACTCTTGCTCCTTTGTAGTCTCACTCATTATCACTCTTCTAAGACTTCCGGAAGTAACAGTTGAATGACAAGGTGTGTTACCAGGTGGGCAGTGTCTGGTTATCTTTGAACAATTTCCTCTTCCAGCTGGCTGCACACATATCCAGCCTTTCGCTTGGGGTTGGGCACTCGAATCATTGTTTAGTCCATGATTAAAAAAAAAAAAAATCAGAGGTTGGGGGATATCATCCAGAAATTAGATGATTCCTCAAGTAGAATCTGCAAAAATTAGTAAACAAAGGAAAGAAAGGGGATGGCAATAGTGTTTAGGAAATGTAGTTTCTGGGCTTCTAGCCCCTGAGATAGAGGGCAGAGCTATGAAAGCCCATATCCTTCCTCGGCTTTTAGCCCCTGTGATCGAGGTCGGTGTTAAGACCCACTCTGGTGTCAGCAGTTTCTGATCAGAATCTGCTGAGCCACATATAAGATTTGGACGGTGGAAGAGAAGAGGGTGATGCTGTTTTCCTCCAACTCTGGCAAGTGAAGCCAGGCAGATGGCCGACATGAAGTTTGCAGTATCTTCTGGGCAAGGCCCCACTGATGACTTGCTTCAGTGTTGCTGGCAGCTGGATCACCACCACCACCGCCATGCCAGCATTCCCCAATTTCCCGAAAGTTGGCTATGATGCTCTTGGACATCATGTCTCAAGCCTTCCACAGGTTTTGTAAGCCACAGATTTTCTCTGTTGAATCTTTTCCTGCTAAAATAACTAGAGTGGTTTCTGTTTTTCTGACCAGTACAGTCCCTCTATTCTGCAGGTTCACAGCATCAACCACAAAAATAGAAGGACACACAGCATAGACACATGTCAGGCCCGACTGGGGGGCCGACTGCAGGAAAATGGAGTTTCCAGGCTCCTATCCAGTGTCATACAGGGCAGAGCTACAAAGGGAAGGCATAGTGCTGAGGACCAACCAAAAAACCTCCTACTGATATTCACAATTTATCTATGTTGCTGGTTTTCCAGCCCATGTCTCCTTAATAAGCTGGTAGCCACTGCTACAGTTTGGATCTTAAATGTTCCTCAAAGACCCATGTAAAAAGCATCAAGATAAGACCCTTCAACTCTGGGGGAGTTAAATAGTCAAGTTCAAATCTGGGCTTACTATCTTTAAGCTGTGCCTTTGGGGCAACTAACTTGAACTCCCAAAGCCTCAATTTTACTTGTAAAATGGACAAAGTAACAACATAATACAAACTTTAATATGTAAAAAAATATGTGGATAATTTAGTACATTATTAATAAGCTTTAGTTATTATATGGAATCCCCCCTTGTGATGGTTTATTTTATTCATAGGAGTAAGAAGTTTAGCTCCCAACTTGGTACCCTTGGGAGGTGATGTAAACCTTTCAAAGATGGTGCCTAGTGGGAGGTTTTAGGTCAATGAGGGCATTACCTTTAAAGGGTAGTTGGATTTCACTCATTGCTATTTCTTTTTTTGCTCCCTGGCTGCCATGGGGTGACCGGCTTTATGCACCATGTGCTCCTGCCATGATGTAACACATTTCCACAGGCCCAGAAGCAACAGGGCTAACCAAGAACCATGAACTAAAATCTCCAAAACCTTGAGCCAGAATAAACCTTTTCTCTTTTTAAGTTGATTTATTTCAGTTATTTTTTTACAGTGATGAAAAGTTGATTGACACAACCATTCATGAAAAAATATTAATCATGTCCCCCTGGCTTCCCTGGGGGGGCTGGCAGAATTTCTTTCCATTGTGTATTCTAAGAATAAAAGGCATCAAGGGAAAATTATTTTGGATAACTTCATTCGATCCTTTTACTCCTATGACTAAAATAAGCAACTACAAACAAGGGGTTATATATAATAACTCAAGTTTATTAATCATGTGCTAAATTATTTACATACATTATTTTATTTTGGCTATATTAAAGTCTGTGTCATATTGTTATTATCTCCATTTTACAAATAAATTTGAGGCTTTGGAGGTTCAAGCTAGTTGCCCCAAATGCACAACTAGAAGAGAGTAAGCCCAGATTTAACTCCCCCAGAGTCTGAGAGTCTTACCACAATGCTGTTTACTGATGAAATTTTTCTCATTGACAAGGGATGGACTAGATGATGTCTGAGATTACGATTGTCTGAAGGATGAAAGGTAGCACTAAGTCATGGGTGTCTAATTTTATAGCTCATCAGTAGCTGTAGGGTGAGACTTCAAATTAGAATGGTGGGCAGCTACTAGAGGATCTAAGAAGTGGAAGAGAGCATGGAAGAGAGAAGAAGCGAATGATTCTTGTGCATTAGGTTTTTCCCACATGGAAGAGTAAGGAAGAACAGGGAGGTCGTTAAAGTGGATGAAATCATGGCGGCCACTCATCAATGGCTGTGGAAGGAAAATGATCTGGGTTGACCTCAGCTGAGTGAGCAGAAGGGAACCTGGTCCAATCGGCCACATTGTAGGGAAGAGGCAGATCTTCTCCCAGAGGCAAGACCCTTCTTGGGTTTCTAGTCATGAGGAAGAAAGGACCAGTTGTGGTCAGTTGTGGTCAGCCCAGAGAAGCAGACCCTAACAAGGTCCAGGTGGAGCTGGGGTGGAGGCCTTGGTGGGATTGCTTCCAGTCTGCTCAGTTCATTCTCCTGCCTATGCTGGGTGAGCCATCCTGGTCATGTTCTTGGAGGTGAGGTTGAATCTGCTCCTCCAGAGGCTCCTAGGGATGACTCAGAAGGCAGTTCTCTGCTCAGGGTGGCAGAAGACTCCCCATGGCAGGGTCCCATGGATATCCGAGGGTTTAGCAACTCACTGCCTTCCTCTCAACCCAGGGCTCAGGATCCTAAGGAGGCATTGAGTGTAACTTGGAAAGAGATTGACTAATTTCCATCAATGGGGTCTACAGACCTTTCAAACCACCAAATTCCTTTCATCCCACTTCTTAAATGGGGTTTGAGTCTATCCACTTGTTTCCATCCCCATGAGCACTCCCTAGAAATGGCCACAGTTACCTTTCTCCTGGAAACCCCAGTGGCCTCCTGACAGATCTGATTCTCCTGCATTTGCACCATTCCTAAACTCTTCTTCCCCTGCTGCCTCCGTGATCCTTCTATCATGCAGACCTGACAGTTCTCCTTCGATGGCTTTGCCCTTTCTCAGAATGGTGGTCACTTAGCCCCATCTCTCTGCCTCTCCATCACCTTTATCTTGATTATCTTGTTTGCATTTTCTCCTTAACTCCTTCAAAGAGGCCATGCTTCCTGGCTTTCAGTCCCTTGCACATGCCATTTCTGCTTCTTGGCAAATTGCTCTGTCTCAGCCTTTTTCTTCTGGTGGACTCCTTATTCTTCCTTTTTTGCTTAGATCTCACTCTGAGTCTCTGAGGAAATTACCTTATTGCTAGATGACATTTATTCCTGGCTGTGTTTGTCCTGTATCTCCACAATTCTGCTTAGGAAACACTCCCCTAACTTCATTGACGTTGCTGTTTTCAAATTCTATTCTTTGCTTGTTGGGAAACTCTTGAGGGTGTGTACCACGTGTGATTTGTGTTCCTGGCATCCAGCTCAGGAACTGTCACAGGGCAGGTGCTCAGTGCATATTTATTGAAGGAAGGGGTTGGTGTTGGCAGTTGTGATAAGCATGTGCTCAGAATGACTTCTGTGCCTTTAGTCTCAGTCTTTCCTCCTGCTGCTTTTTCCATCCCCAACCCTAACAATTCTCTATTTTCCTTTCCCTTCCCAACTTCCTCCTCAAGACTGGCAGAGTTGGAGAGCCCTGTGCAACTGGGCAGCATCCTGCCTCCTTCCCACCTCAAGCCTCCTGGATTCCACTTTCTTCTTCCCACACTTGGATGCAGCAGGAGCAAAGGAAATGGATCCAGTCTTATGTTCTGAGTCACTGGGCCACCTGGGGACTCTGTGCTCCCAGACTGGTTATGTTCTTCCCCTTCCTGGTCCAGTAAGCCAGAACACTTCTGGTAGATGATCCTTTCCCTGAACTCTGCCAATGGATAAAGCCCTTGGTGCATTGAGAAGGCATGGTTTATTTTTTATTTCTGTGTGGCTCCTGTGGAGTCCAACTCACGTTTATCTTCAAGGGAGGATGGTGTTTACTGGAACAGGACCAAGATTAGTCAACAGATATAGTTCTGAGGATGCCATTATATTCTCTCAGGTCCCTCCCATGAGATGATGTCTTAACCTTTCCTGCCCTGGTAGCCTGGGCTATGGGTCCTGCTGTTCGTGAAGGAGCTGGGTGTTGCAGCAACCAGGCTAATGACTTGCTTGCTCACTGATACCCAACTTGCATGCCAAACAAGGGAACTGGCCAATTTATTTACCTGTAAGGAAATTCAATCTGTGTAGATATCCAGCATGGGCTCTGCTCCCACCCCCAATGAATCAGAGAGTGGGGCTCTGCGCTGGGATTCAGTCAACTTTCTTCCCTGTGTCTAACAGCTCATTTGGTTCCGGTGTAGCTGCTGAGCACCATAAAAACCCTCATAAACATGCTTATTTGAAAAAAAAACATTCAGGAAATATTACTAATTCACTTGCAGGAGCAGAGACCTACTGAGTAGCACCAAATGGTGTTGATTAGCAGAAAACAGGAACAAATATGATTTAACATAACACAGGAGAGGTGCAGGGACAAATCACCCAGCCTGTCCCTGGAGAAGCAGGCAGCAGGGAGCTGGGGAATGCTCCCCACCTGGCCCTTAGCCTCTGCTCCCCACTTGGCCTTGTTTGGATTCCTCTCAATGTAGAACATGAGAGAAGATTTGGTGCAAGTGGTTTATTGGGGTGGTGAACTCCAGAACCACCAAATAGGAGTTGGGGGGATGAGCCAGGGGAGGGGGGAAACCCCAAGAAGGGTGAACAGAATGAGTGGACCATTATGGGAGACTCTGAGAGGTTGGTGGGACACACCTCAGAATCGACTGTACCTCACACCGAGGGGAGAAAGCTGGGGGCACTTCACTGACCCCTGTCCTTCTCTGATTAAGAGTTGTGCCTGGGATGTTAATTTCCGGACACTTGTAGCTTCTGGAAACGTGGCATGCATGTACCCAGTAGAGGCAGTGGAGGCCAGCAGCTATGGCATCCACTTGTAGGTGGCTCAGGGGCAGGTGCATAGAGATGGCTGAATCATCAAAAAGGACACTGGCTTCTGGTCACTGCAAACCCAAACCACATGTACAATTAGGATCTGATGGGTGCTCAGGAGAAATGTGATCACCAGAAATCTTTCTTTTTTTTTTCTTTTTCTACTTATTCTCTTTTTATTCTAATTTGTTATACATGCTTGCAGAGTGCAATTTATTTCACATTACATATAAAAAGCACATTTTTTCAAGTCACTGGTTTTACATAAAGTATTTTCACAACAATTGTATCTTCATACATGTACTTAGGGTAATGATGTTTAATGCATTCTGCCGTTATTCCTATCCCCTTGCCACCTCACCCCTAGCCCGCTTTGTTTTATTTAAAGTTTCTTCATTCCTCTCATCCCCCCTCCCTTGCCATTATAAGTCAGTATCTTCATAACAAAGAAATCATTCGACCTTTGGTTTTTTTGGGTTGGCTAACTTCACTTAGCATTATTTTCTCCAGCTCCATCTGTTTGTCTGCAAATGCCACGGAATGGAATCACCATTTGACCCAGCTAGCCCACTCCTTGGTCTATACCCAAAAGACTTAAAAACAGCATCCTACAGGAACACAGCCACATCAATGTTTATAGCAGCAGAATTCACAATAGCTAGATTGTGGAACCAACCCCAATGCCTATCAGCAGATGAATGGATAGGGAAACTGTGGTATATATGCACAATGGAACACTACTCAGCACTAAAAGAGAATAAAACCAGAAATCTTTCGACTGTGGAACACACCTTTCAATGGCAATTTGTACTCTCTCTCGGCAAGTATCTCTCAGGTGAAATGTGGTTGGGAGATTTGTGGCTGGCTTTCTGGGTCTGATGTCACACAGCATGGGACTCAAATCCAAGCTCCTCCGTGAGTCTCCACGACCAGCCTGGCCAGGCCTGAGGTTTCCAGCGACCATCTTGCTCCAAAGTCCTTACCACCTACAACCTTCCTGAACTTTTGCTATTTTAGCTTTTTCTTCTTGGGCATATCCAATCTATCCAGATAGGAGACTGGCTCTTGGGTAACCCTAGTCTAGACACTAATCTATTAGAAGTGTGATTCCCACAGAGTTAAATACCATAAACACTGTCATGTATGCATAGGAAGCCTGCTCGGTTATCCATGGCCTGAAGGGCACTATGTCTCTTCCCTGGGGCTGGAAGTTGAGAAGACTTGATTCTAGAGAGAATTAAAATATGAATTTTCTTGCAATCTGTTTAAGAACTTATAATCCAGTCACCCCCTGGAGATGAGTCTCCCATTTTTTTTTAGGTGAGGCAACACAGGCAAGATGAGATGCTTACCCTGGGTCTCATGCGAGAGCCCTGATCTGAATTCCGGAGCCAGATCCTCTCTTCCCACTGTGCTACATGGCTCCCATGGTGAGGATGGCAGGAGGGATGAGGGGTGTTTATCTGGGAGTGGTGACATCACTTATTTACTCCTGTGTCCATCTGATTAAATGAGCAGAAACCCATGGGAACCACTGAGGGGCTTCATGGAGCCCAAGGCAGAGGCTAGAAAGGCACCTAGAGATGGGCAACGTCCACCTGTGTGGCTTATCCTACTTCGTCTGCTCTCCTCTCTCTGCATACAGGTCCACATGCCCTTGCAGCCTCGATGCCAGCAAGGCCAGCCAGAGGAAGAGAGAGTCTGATGAACCATGGCCATCACATCTACCAGGGCTGGGGGTGGGATACCAATGACCAACCCCACTCTCCTGTCAGTCAGTGTTCCTAACCCCTAGTCCCCCCTCTAAGATGTCCATTCAGCACTCACTGACCTGGAGAAGGATCTGGAAGAGTCCTCACCCAGACATTTTTTTCCCCCTGATGCTTTTGTATCCAATTACTGAGTCCTCAACCTTTGGTGAAGTCTTGATTAATGCCAATTGGAAACTTGGGGGCCTGTTGGATGAAGAGAAAGGATTACAAAATGGGGACCTTAGTGACATATTTGGCTCCTTTGGGCCATTTGTACTGAGGTGTCTTGGAAGTGCATGGAAGAACGGTGCTTTCTGGGCACATCCCCTGCCTGGGATGCTTCAGGCATTGTGTGGCTCAGGCATCAAAAAACCTTACACTAACCCTGGTAAATGTCATGGGTAGCCAGAGATGAGAACCTGTGCCTTAGCTCTAGTTTGTGGTTTTGAAAGAGAATGCAAAGTCCCAAGATAAGCTTCAAAGGTCAACTCCCAGGATGGTGGCTGCTCCCTCTTTTATACCCTTATCTGCTAACACCACCACAAAGTCCCATAATTTATACTTCCCTACCATGTGGTACTGGTGACACCAGGGACAGCTGAGTAGGCTGAAACACTGTGGTCTTGATGCCAGGTCTGCTTAGAGAACTGCTGCTGGAACAGGAGTCTGTGTGAGCTCCTGACACGGGAGACGCAGGTGCCCATATCAATCAACCTGAAGGTATAGATCTTTCCTTCCTGACAAATAGCTTCTCTGCCCTCCAGAGAGTGATGGATATCTCACTGGCATGCTGTATGGGAGATAAGAAGAGAGCAATGCAGTGGGAGGCCATGAGCATGTTGACTCAGTGACATCTGTGGCTCCGTACCCACCCCACGGTTTTGGAAGGCAGTCTTAATTTTTAATGTGGCAGGGATTTAGAAAAGCTGATTCAGGAATGAAGAGAAGACCTCACAGAAATCTTCAAGTTCAGGACTGGAGTTCAGAGAAGCTAGTGATGACTTTCTTGTAGAATTAGGACCACTTCCAGTCACCTTGAAAGCTAGGTTAGATTTCAAGGGAAGAATGAGAGTTCCCCCTGATAGATATGTTACCCTCCCCCGCCCTCAGAGTTTTCCACACCCTAAGAGAAGCAACCTTGTTTCAAGATGTTCCAGACAGGATGTTCCTTCCCCAGGCAGAATGCTTCTTTTCCCCAGGCAAGAGCCAATAGGCTTAAAGGGCATCCTGTTCTAGCCAATGGTGTTGGGGTTGCTCTAGTGCACCCCCCACCAGAAATCCCTATATAAGGCCCTGTCTGAGAGACTCAGATTAGACAGCCAGACAGAGAGAGAGAGACACACGGACACAACATCGGATCGTCGCTGCTGAGAGGAGGAAGACAGATACATCGGCTCGTCACTGCAGAGAGGAGGAAGCCACTGCAACAGCTCCAGACCCATCGCCTCCAGCTTGATGGCAGCTGCCCCAGCCGGCAGCTCCAGACCCATCGCCTCCAGCCGATGGCAGCTGCCCCAGCCAACAGCTCCAGACCCATCGCCTCCAGCCGACGGCAGCTGCTCCAGCTGACAGCTCCAGACCGACTACCTTCAGCCCGACTGCCGCTCCCCGCTCCCAGCTCCAGCCTCCAGCCAGACAGCAGCTGCTTTAGCCGACAGCTCCAGAGATCCCAGCCGGTGCAACCAAGCACCCACCTTCTGTCCAGAGCTTGCACACTCCCCTCTCCCTGACTCCCTTCTCCCACCAGAGCTAGCACACTCCCTTCTCCCTGACTCCCCTCTCCCACCTCTTCGACCTTCGACCAGAGCACCTCTTCTCCGGTTTTCGCTACCGGCTACGAAGGCTGTTAAATAAATCTTTTGGCTGCATGGCTGTCCCCGGTGTGATGCTTTGCCCTTCCTTCCCCCCCCCCCCCCCAGTATTTCTCTCTGAGCTTCATATGCATGGCTCTTTCCTTGAGTTAAGTGTGGTTTGCTAGGTTGCTTCTACTATGCAGGAGGCCAAAAGGCCTGATAAATTGATGCTTCAAAAAATTTTGGTGATAATTTTATCTTACAGATCTGTCCCTGATGTTTAGCATCTCCCCTGACTCCACCACCACATTGATGTTCAGCTTCTAGTCTCAGTGACTATATTAGTTAACAAGACATCAGCAACCCAACTCTAACTAATTTGAGAGAAAAGGAGCAAGTTCTTTCTTTCTTTTTGTTTTTTTTTTTCCTAAGTGGAAAGTTCACGGCTTCAGGAATGGTTGGATCCAGGACTCAAATGATGTAGTAAAGCTCTCCTTTCTCTCCACCTCTGCTCCCTTCCTCTTAAAATGTCACCTTTATTCTCAGGAAGAATTTTTGTATATGGAATAAAACATTGTTTCTGGCAGGTCCAAACCAGCATCTCCAAGTTATGATCCAAAAGGAATATGGACTGACTTCTTTCAGTACTAATCGTTCCATTCTAGGGTTGTATGCCCATCCTGGAATCGACTACTAAGGTTGAGGGACGGCACATTCAGCTAATTCTGGTATTATGCATGCCTTACCCACAGGTGAATCCTACCCCAAATGCATGGAGTAGGTTTTCCTTGGAAAGGTGGAATTCTGTTATCAAATGGAAGGGAAGAAAAGGGAAGCTGGACTCTCAATGGCTTCCCTCCACAAAGGCTGAGCTTGTTTTTCTCTTGGCCTAGAGGGTAGTGTTGTGGGCTCTGTTTACACTTCCTCCTACCATTGTGAGGTTATTTAATTGCTTCGCCATGTAATTGGCTGAATTGGCTAATGTGCCTCATTCTGTGGCTCCACAGCTAGCGGCTAGCGTGTGTCCTCTCTTTTCTTTCCCCATTCCTCTCCTGTCCCCTCCCCCACCCCGCATGAATCACCACTAACGTCTTTCCAGGACTCCACTGCTTTGGAAGGATAATTCCTGACTTGTATCGGAAGAGGATGAGAGCAATTAGCTGAGGACCTGGGGCCAGCATCCACCCGGGCCTCCTTGGAGGATTCTGTGTTCTGTGGGAGGATAATCGGGTTAGAGATAATTTAGGAAAGCCAATGGGATGAGGACAGCTCTTGGGTCTGCTGAAAAGGGCACTTCCCTTCTCTGCTAGGATGGAGCATTCTGAGTTTCAAAGCTTGGGAAACTTGGTTTGGGGATGTTTCTGCTCACCGGCTAATGACCCAGGCAGTGGAGGGGGAAGGAAAGTATAGAGAGCATCATTCTTGCTGGCACAGGTAGGTCAATCTACTTGAAATACAGTAACACAGCATAGTGACCCATCAGAGACGGCACATATTTATGTCTAAGCTATGCTTTAGGTTAGAATTGAAGAGCAGTCAGGGAGGGTTCCTGGAGGTGGTCTTAAAGCATGAGTAGGAATTGACTAAGTAGCAGGAAGAGGTTTGGCAAGTGAAGGAAGGTGCTACAAACAGTCCCACAAGAAATGGAAATGGGTTGGGCCCAGGTTGGAGGGCATCCTGATGAAGGCAGTAGCAGGGAAGGCTGGGTGAGGAAGAGCCCAGAATGTGCTGGCTGCAGCCCAAACTGCAGGATGATCTCCTGACTCAGCTCAATTGAAGGCTTTGTCTTTGTTCTGTGTCCCTCCAATCTTTTCTCTCCTTGATTCCATTGGTACCAAATTTCCAGTAGTAGTTGCTACGTACCATGGGGGCGTGGTGTCGATTGTCCATGAGGCTAGAGAATAAGCAGTGGAATGACTTCTCATCTAGAGCTCTGAGATATCCAGGATTTATTTCTTGGGGATAGAAGTGAAGAGACTTTGGGACTTAAATGTTTTAGCAGACACGTATTTGTTGAAAGTTAGGTAAGGCATAGGCTACAAAGTCTGGAACCTATCCAACTCCTACTGTGCATTTGGGAGTTTAATAAGAATTTACTAATTCCCTTTGATGTGGCTGGACTACACAGTGCAGGGACACAATGGTATCACCTCGGCTGCAAGAAATTTACTGTCCAGTAGGGTCTTTAATGGAAAAGAAATGGAGCATAGTAGCAAATAGGGCTTGATGGTCAGATAGATCTGAGTTTGAGTCCTGGCCCTACTAAATACAGGCTGTGTGACTTTTTGGACAACCTACAAAAATGTCCCTACATTTTTTTCCTTTGTAAAATGAAACTATCACCTGCCCTGCAGTTTTTGTGAGATTAAAGATACCATAAGCAATTAAGCTTCTTGTCTCAAATGGGCACGAAACAAGTATCCATTACCCATAAGATTTAGGTGGAATCAGTGTAGTAACATCAGCTGAGCTAAAGTGGGCGCCCAAGAGCATAATGAAAAGTAATCTGAACCTATGTCTTGGTCAATCTTCATAGCCCAGAGCACTTTTCCCCGCCCCCATTGGAAAGACAAATGCCTCTGTTTCCTTATCAGTGAGTAATTATAACATTGAAAGTTCTATATTCTAAAAGGGTGGGATTTGGATAAATCTCAAATTATAAATTTTGATGTAGACTAATGAAGTTAGACTGTCTTTAGTCTCTAACCATGACTGCACTCTGTTCAGCGTTTCGGGCATTTTTGCCCCACTTGAATACTTACTGAGTTCTTACTATATGCTGGGAACTTTTATAAAAGTTTGGTATTTGACTTTCCACAATAGGCACAGAAAAATCAACTCAGCTGACACCGATGGAGCTGGATTTAAACCCTGGCAGTGTGATGCCAGAATCTAGCCCTCAACCACGACAATGAACTAACTGCCCATTCCCACAGAGGTCTGCTTTCAGGTGCAAACTGGGTCTGTCATGTAAACTGAGACACCGTCCCACACATATGCACGATTCCATAGGGAGATCTTGGGGCAATCAAGGCTCCAGGAAATAAAATCCCAACAGTGAAATGCAGGGTGTGGAGTTGTTTCTTAAGTCCAAGATTTTCTCCTGAATACCTTCTAAGGTGCAAATGGCAGCATTAGCATGGGTGATTGAGGAGCCCACTGGATTCCTTGTAGGCAAAGTGATAGCAATTCCTGGATTCCTTGGGAAGGGTCAGGGGCTATCTTGACAGAAGAAGGAATTTAGAGAGAATCTTTGCATACCTGTAGCCCAAACTTCTTTCCAGTACAAGATCTATTAACATTGGCTGGAAAGGCTGTAGCCTCTGGTCTCTGCTTGAACATTGCCTCTGACAGGGCTCTTTCCAGCTGTGATTCTGTGGCTGGACAGCTCCAGTTGTAGGAACAGTCTTCTTCTCTTGAGTAAAAAATCTGCCTCCTCTTAACACCCACCAATATGTTCCTGTTTTCCTGATAGAACAAATCTATTTCTTGTTTTGGATGATAAAGTGGTGGGGTGAGAGTGTGTTATTGTTGGCATCTGGTGCAGGATTGGCAGAAATTCCCTAACTTCTCACCACTCATTCAGCCCACTGACAGGTCTGCATCTTCTGCCCTCTACACCTGTCTAGTGAGGGAAGGGATGCTTATACCCTGCATCCTGGCCACAATCCAGCGTCCTCAGGGATCTCTGTCTACCAGTTGTCTCCTGTCTCATCTTTAGCATCTCCTCGATCGGCTGAATGCACTCAGCATTTAAGTATATTTAACTATTTTCATCTTCACAACAAAAATAAAACTCTCCACAGTATCCTCAGCCCACTCCTCTGGCTTTTCCTTCCTCTTCACAGCCAAACTTCTGAAACAGTTGTATGCTCTCACTCTTCCAATTCCTCACCTTCTAGTCTCTCCTCAACTGCTACAAACTGGATTCTCTCTTACTTATTCCCTGCAGTGAAAGTCTGGCTGAGTGAAAGTTGCTCAAGGTCTCTTTGTCATTAAATCCTGTCGCCTGTTCTTAAATGAACTCAGCGTTATGAGACACCATGGACCACTCTTTAGGGAAACAGCCTTTCCAGTTTGCTTTTCCTAACACAGTCTCTTGTTCGAACTCCCTATCTGCCCACTACCCATTAATCACTTTGGAGACCCATATTCTAGTGTATCAAGGTTGGGTCTCACTGGGGTTCTTGGAGTACTTCCATGTAGCCACACTGGTATCTGACACTCCAAAGTCTCTATATTGAATGCAGATGTATCTTTTGAGCACCAGACCTATGTTCAATAGTCCAGTTAATATTTCCAGATGGATTTCCTACACATTCCCTGAAATCCATACATGCAAAATTAAATTTGACACATTTTCCCTTCAGATGGGCTTGTCATCTGTTTCAGTATTCAGTACTTGGCAGCACTGTACTGCTTATTGTTGAGCCAGTAACATTGGGGTTATCTCTGCTATTTGCTTCTTCATTTTTCTCCATATAAACCACATCTTCGTCAGTCATATCTTGTTTATTCTGTTGCCTGAATACTTCTAAAAACCACCTTTTCCTCCCTGGTTCCTGTGTCACTATCCTTATTTAATCTATTTTTTTTTTTTTTTTTTTTTTGGCTTGGGTTAATTTATCAGTCTCTGACGGGCTTCCTGTTTCTACCTCCATTCCTTACACGGAAGTCAGCAAGATCTTTCTAAAGGTCAAATGCACTGCCATTACTTGTCTACTTAAAACCCTCCAGTGGCCTCACATTCCTCTCAAGAGAAGTACAAATGTGTTCCGGTTGTATTCAGTGATCTGACAGGGTGGAAGGCCGGGTGGTGGGCAGGGGATCCCAATCAAGAGATGGAATTCGGTCCTCTGAAGTTGGGGAGTGCTGTAGAACGTGCAGGCATTGAGGATGGGTGTGTTCAGGCATAAACTGGGATTATATAATCAAAAGAGTAATGGTACGGGTTTGGATATGGGCAGAAGCCATGGACAGATCAGTGGGAAAAACTCCTTCAGTGCTTGAGCTGAAGCAGTCATTGAGGCAGCACCAGGGACAGCTCCAGTGCCTTGGTCTTATATGGGTAAGCGACCTCAGACTTTATTTACCAGTTTGGGCTCTTTGGTGGTAGGACACATGAAGGATGGGGTCAGAAAATCTGCCTCTGCCTCCTGGGGAAAGAAATTTTTTTCTTGCTGGTAGAGTACATTCTGATCTCCACGGAGGGGGCAAGATGTTGTTCTGCTCTATAGTTTGGGGCGTGGGTGAGGGCCTGTGTAGGAAACGATTCCTTTTTGTCTTTATGGTTCCTCTTGCCAGAATCAACTTGGTTGGACTCTAACACTTTCATGGTTTTGAAGGTTGAACATTTGACTAGAACTTGGATGTGACCTTCTTTTTGTTCCCCTCAATGGCAGATTCCCCTTTTATTGACTTCAGAATGAGTGTGAGCTCCACCCTGCCCCTCACTGGACTTTCTTCCTGGAACAGTTGTACAATGGTGTTGATGGAACATTGCCGGTGGGTGCCTGGACCTCCCTCCCCAGAACCCTCTCAGGGACTTGCTGTGTCTGAGGAACTTCAGGGAGGGAAACAGACAACAGTCACTGAGATTTACTCTCTGCTGCTGCTTTCCTCAGAAACCACTTTGGGCTCTGTTCAATGGCCAGGCCCTCTTTATTTTTCTTTCTATCTGCCCTTTTACATACCAGATTCCTTCCACTGGAAGTTTTCAAGAAAGATGTAAGTGGGGCTGGTGAAAACCAAAATATAGTCCTGGTCAGCGTGAAAAATGAATGAACTTACTGGGGAAATCGTTGACTGCACAGAACTCAGGGAAAGATACTAGATATTTTAAAGCTATTCTTAGGGAAACAATAGAAATCCCAGGCTCAGTCAGAAAATCTGCCTCTGCCTCCTGGGGAATGAAACATTTTTCTCACTGGCATGGTAATGGTGAGGATAGTATTATTCGTTCAGGTAGACAGGAGAAATTGGGAAGTGGGAATGGCAAACTCATTTTCTCAAAGGCTAAGCTAATTCCATGAGTCAGAGAACGCTGGTAGTTCAATTGATTCAAGACTTTTTATGTTCAAGGGAAGTGAGAGAGATTCGTTAGTTCCAGTTAGAAATTTGGTAATGGCAAAGAATGCAAAGTGGGCCGGGTCAACTTTGTCTAAAAGCTGTCCTCTGATATGAAAACTTCAGGAATGCTGTGGTGACAGTTGTGGGTACTTCTCCAGCAGGCAGATGAAGCCAGACTTGGAGAGAAGAAGACATTCGCAGCAAAGTAGCCAAAAATTTTTGTGAGACATCCACTTGGGCCCCGAGCCTAGACCCTGAGCTACCCTGTGCTATTAAGAGTGGGGACTGGAGAGAGGGTTTTCAAACCCATGCCACAATGGCTGGTGTAGAGGTGGGGGGAGGAGGGCACACATTCGTTAGTTGCTAAGGTACTGGCACCGGATGTCACAGCTTCCTGCAGGACTTCCCTAACACTGTTCTAAGAGCTGACAATCTGCAAGTGCAGGAGTCTGAAGAGCAACCCTAGGAAATGCTGGATGGAGGCCCAGAC
Organism: Tamias sibiricus; assembly: GCA_025594165.1. Taxonomy (NCBI): domain Eukaryota; kingdom Metazoa; phylum Chordata; class Mammalia; order Rodentia; family Sciuridae; genus Tamias; species Tamias sibiricus. Next base: position 154,662,425 of record CM046663.1, read on the forward strand.
TCACATGTAAACCTCTGTGCTCCACAATGCTGCTAGTGGGAATTTTCATAACCAGAGGAACATTTCCTACCAATGTTCTCTTAAAAAATTTCAGCACAATGGTCTACATATTGAATCAATGCTGGGTTCTTGGGGACAGCTGCCTGGTTTTCACAATTTGGAAAGGCCAAGAGATTAATTTGAAAATTTGCAGAAGTAAGTTTATCTTGATTCTCATCATATTCTGATAGCTTCACCCTTCTCAATTCTTTCCAAATTTGTAAATAGAAACTCCTGATATGCTGGTAGGTATCTTAGAAGTGGAAGAAAGATGTGGGCTATAGAGTAAGGCACAGTTAAGGGTTGAGTACTAGCTCTGCTCCGTCCTAACAGGGTGACACGAGGCATTTAACCTGAGCCTCTCTATATAAAATGAAGAGGAAGCACTACTATAGAGTCTCAATGATGAGTGTAGGACACTCAGGGTAGCGTTTGGAACATGGTGGGTACATAATAATGCATAAAAAGGTGATTGGAATTTCAGTTTGGTTTCTCCTAAATGCAGCAGCCTTGGGAAGAAATTATAACCTGTGCCTTGAATGTACTGGTTGAGAGCACTGGTTTTGTATTTAAACATATTTGGGCTCAAATCCCAGCTTTACTACTTAGAAGCTTGGTGATCTTGGATAGGTCTCTTAATCCCTTTAAGTCTCAGATTTGCACATGTAGAATAAGATAAAGTACTAAGGACATCACTGAATTGCTGTGAGAAATGAAATCATTCACCTAGAGGGCTTTGCAGGAGGCTTTGCCTCAAGAAAGTCTTTTCAAATTTAACTTTTTGATATTGTTATTTGGTAATTATTACTTATATAGCTATTCCCTGAGTTAGGTTAGCCTAACACAAAGAAGCAAGCTATGATGGAGTTATAGCACTTAATCAAATGCAGTAGCTACCAGGGTTCCCCATCCCAGATCAATGTTTAAAATCTCACCACCAACTTAACAGAAACATTTTCTAGGCTTCAAATTAGGCAGATTTTTCTTTTGTTAAGGTCCCTTGCTAATCCAGCTAGTTTTATATGGGTGGACAAACTGGTTTTATCAATTAGCGTAACTTCTAGTTGAATGGTGAGTCTCTGATTGCTACATTTATCCCTGAACCTGTCTTGAAAGGGCAAGGAAAGCATAAATGAATTCAACTGGTGTTAGTGTTAGACAGTTCTAGTCTTCACTCACTGTTCCTGGAGTGCTGGGCCCAAGGAAATAGGGAAGTGAAATTGAAGTTAACCTGAGAATTGGTAGGAAAGTCAGAGGAGTTAGAGCCCAGAATGACTGGTCTAGGAGACCCCTGTGGAAAGAAGCCAAGCTCTTATTTGGTGCTTCACGTTGAGTTCCCTAAGGGTTGGAAAGGTACTGGGCTTCTGTCACAGTGTCTTGATATGGTTTTTTCCCAGTACCAGCCCTTCTCTGGGTCCCATTTAGGCAAAAAAGTGAAGTTGGAATTTGTACTCCAGGTCTCCAGGTGAGTGCTGGCTGAGCCCTCTAGGAGAGGGAAAATAGCTAATGGGCTTTCTGTCTTATAAATGAGTTACTTGCTTTCAAGGAATCCAATACTTGTGTGGACATCTACTGTTACATAGTGTTGTGTCCTAATTATGGGACCCAAAATGAGGATGTGCTCCAAACTCTGGGAGACCATTTTGATCCTGGAGTTATTTTCTGGAGAATTCGAATTTGGAAAGAGCTTGCTTAAGTCCTATAAAATCTTCATGCCTCTGCTCTCTGATAAAAACTTGGAAATTGCTAAAAGATGAACCCTAAGAATATACTAGGATAACCCATCTTTCTCTTTTAAATTATCACATAACACCAGCTCCCCTGAAGCAATGATTCCCAGACTGTGATACACCAGGTACTGATCCTATGAAATGATTCATGAAATGTAGGATGAACACATTTTGGAAATACTGATGCATCTACTCTTTCTTGTGGAAGATAGCTGTTGAATGTTGGCGGGGGTGGGGGTAATGAGGGCTGAATGTTCTATGGTTTCCACCATTTTGCTGTGCCTTTCTGGAAAGGTTGGACTTTTGGGGGGTGGGGAACATTTTTTTTTTTTCTGGGAGGCAGCTTACTGGCAAGGCAGCTTCCTAGGGGTCTTACTGATATTGACAAAGTAGGCCCTATGTTCCCATCCTGAACTTAGAAGCCATTACCTTGTTGCCGCCGGAAAAGGATTTGCAGCCCGGAATGGCGGCGCCGCGGGAAGGAGCCCGGAGACAGGATGGAAATGAAAAAATTCTTTTATCTTTTTCTTTCTGTCTCTTGTAATTTCTAACACCACATACACACTCTCACAAGAAACCAAGGCACGTACTCTTACAAGAAACTACAATATATATACACAATAGCGATAACCCCGTCTGTTCTCTCTCAGGTCTCATCTCACACGCCCGAGCAGGAATGGCACTGGCCGGATCTGCTGAGTCATGGCTCAAGTCTCTCGAGATCCTGGGCCAAGTCCTGCGAGATCCCAGGCCAAGTCCCGTGAGACTACGGAAGGTAGCAATGCCCAAACATGTCCATGGCCCATAGTCAACCGCAATCTTAGCCATCTCCCCAAACAGGGCTCCTGCATTACCTGGTGGTTTATCATGGTCCCAAGCAAAGAAAAGTAGAGGTTTAAGATGGAGAAGTGTGAGCATCACTGTTAAATAGCTGAACTTAGGCACTGATGTATAGGTATCTTGCCTTTGAGAAGCAAAACATTGAAACAACCTATGAGCTTTTTATTATTGGGGGTGAGTCTAGGTAAGTGGTTTGAAAACCTAAGCAAGTCTGTGCAGCTCTCCCATTGGCCTCATATGTATACTTCATCAGCTGTGTACTCTTTGACAAGACTGGAATGCATCTGGTTACTTCCTCTGCACAGCAATCATACCACACCTTTATAACAGGCTCTCCAAAAGCCCCCTCTGTCACATTGATAAGACCCAAAGCCCTTGATCAAGCAAAAGGAAAAGTCTAGTTACAAAGCAGAGTTATAATTTTTTAAAGTAATGTACAGCATGCGTAAATGACAGGTTTGCAGATGGAGTTGATGGTGATAAATTCTGGGGCTGGAAAAATGTACCTTCTTGTGTATTTGGAGACAATCTGAACCAAACCTCCGCAGAAGCTCCGAGTCATGTATAGACCCACTCATTTCTCCTAATAGACAAGGTACAAGTTGTTGCCAGAAATTTGGGCTTCTTTGAAATAAGCATTTTGACTTCTTAATTTTAACATGAGATAGTTGTAACTGCCAAGACATGCTTTTGTAAAAATCCTAAGCTCCATGGGAATTCAAGACAGGGCAAAAATGATTAATAACTGGCTCTGATTTTGATCACCCTCAAGTGGATATTTCTGATGCATTGTTGTATGAAAGATAGAAAATGCTAGAATCAAGATGACTTAGCATGAGGGTGAGAGGGTCCAAGGTAGGTAGCCATGGTATACACACCTTATAATGGGAAAAAGAACAGTTTGGGCTACAGAGGAAGAGGACCCAGTATTTGTTGGGACTTTTCTAAGGAGTTGGCAGGAATTCAGGCACTTAGCATATATTAATCCTTTGATCTTCAGGGTAATCTTGTGCCTGGTTCTATTATCACTGCAGGATGTCCATCAAATCTCAAAGTCCAGGTGGCTAGGGCTGGGGTTGTGGCTCAGTGGTAGAGCACTCGCCTTGTACGTGCGCAGCCCAGGTTCGATCCTCAGCACCACGTTTAAAAAAAAAAAAAAAAAAAAACGCATTGTGTACAACTAAAGCAAATAAATTATTAATAAAAAAGTCCAGATGATTATATTTAATGTCATTAGGATGTCGTTAATGTATATAATATTTTTTTCTTTATTTTAGAACTGTATGGAGGCCTGTATTTGCAGATGGTTAAGGTGAAGTTCAGCTTCTAAGAGGGTTGCTGGGGATTACAATGCAAGCCTCTCTGAATTTGGAGACCCGGTTCTCCCAAGTGCACCCTACAGGCTTGACCAGGAGTTTGGCTTGCCTGGCAATCTGCACAGCATTGTATGAACAGGAACAGGTGAAACAAAGACCAGGAGACCTGGTGAAGACAGGGAAGCAGCAGATATAATAGACCTAGGAAATGGTTTGGAGGGCGGCAATGTGGAGCAGGCCTGCATTCCAGCTGGTAATACTGAGGCCAGGTGCTAGCTTGGGTCCTGGGCTTCCTGGGAGGGGAGAGCTAGAAACAGATGAGGGTCTGCAGCTGGAGCCTGGCTCCGCTGGACTCACTGTAGGGCTGACAGGCTGTTTGGAAATTGAGACCTTTCCAGGATCATCAGGGCTGGCCTGTCAGAGGAGGGGCAGTTGTGGCCTCTGCACACAAAGCATCCACAGTCCAGAGAGAGAAACAGCCAGAATGAGCAAGTGAATGGCAAGTTAGACTGAAGAGCGAAGGTGAGGGGAAGTGGGCCGCCTGCCCACTGAGAAAGAAAGGGGGAGTTGTCAGGCTTACCCCAGTTCCCTTCCTAGTGCTCTGCTCAGAATAGAAAAACAAAATTGCACTGATCCACCGCAAGCTGGGAAACTCCCTTTAGATTCGAGCTCTTTACCAGAGGGGAGCCTAGGCAAGGGCCAACGTGTTGTTTTCTGCATGCAGCATCTTATTTTTCACAACTCTTTGGGGTTTGAGGTTTTCAAAACCCCACTACTGTTTTTGTTTGAAAAAAAGTGAGTCAAAGAGAATCTGAAGGCTGCTGTCTCTGAATCCCAAACGAGCGGCTCCCTTCCCAAGGCTCAGAGGCAAGACCCAGGCAAGCGCCAAACCAGCAGTGCTTGGGAGCCTGGGCCATACAACAAACCATGCCTCTGCTAAAGAAAAGACAAAGGTGGAAGGCCCGCTGGGTCTTTTCCTACCTTGAAGTAAAGAAGGGTTTTGTGCTTGGAGACAGTGGCTTAGGATGTGTCAAGTACCATGATCCTTAGAGGCCTGGGTTCTCTGGTTTAAACTGGTGTGGGTGGATATTGACCAATCCCCAGACAGCTTTTTAACTTTTATTGCATTTATCACAGTTTACAAGCATATAGTTATTTTTCTGGTAATGTGTTTACAATCGACTTCTGCCTTGGACACTAAACTCCACAAGCATGGGTTCTGCATCGGCTCCGCTGTGCTCTGGTTTTAGCCCTGGGCTCAGGCACAGATGCATGACACCCGTTTGGGGCAGGAATGAATGACTGAGCATTGGCAATGGCCTCAGATGGGCTAGGTTTGGAGCACCGGCCATGGATGGTCCACAGTCTGTTACCATCCACAGAAGGATAGCCAGGCAAGGTGGCATTCACATGTGTCACCTGAGTGGGGAACAAGGCAGCAAGTGTGGGGGAAGGTAGAACAGAGGGAGGTTGCTGAGCACAGGGTTGGTCAGGAAAGACTTCAACAGAGGAGATGGGCTTCTGGATGCCCTTAAAGTCAGGCTAGGAGCAGGCACATCAGGCAGCTGGTGGCCTGGGGAAAGGCAAGTTGAAGGCCAGGAGAGAAAAGGGTATGAGGCTGACTGCCAGGACCCTTGAGGGGCTTAGCACTAGATGCTGGGAAGTTACTGGGGATGGCCTGGAAAAACCACTTTAAATGTACATACTAAAAAAAAAAAAAAAAAAAAAAAAAAAAGAAAAGGTGGTTGAATGAGATGGATATCATTATCCTAAATGCATGATTGAAGACCTGAATGGTACTAATATACTTTGTATACAAACAGTTATATGTAAAAAGATGCTACATATGTGCATTATGAATTGTAATACATACTACTATTATAAATTAAAAAAATAAAAAATAGAAATATGTAAAACATTACATATAGAAATATGTAAAACGTTAATATAAAGTGTTTACATATCAAGTTCTAGTGCAAACACTTTATATTAATTCTTCAAACTCAAAACCTCAGGCCCATAGAAATTATTATCCCCATTTTTCTAAAAGCCTAGAAAAGTGAGGACAGCAGTGTAGAATGTGCCTGACCTGGTTCCCCAGGTGTTGCTGTTGCACAGTCTGTCTCTGGAGCTCCTCACTCAGGACTGGGCTGAGTCTTAGTCTAGGTGAGCATCATCTAATGATGCCCCTCCTGCTCAGGCCTTCACACCGGCAATGGTATCTATTCATCCTAACTGCTTCCATTTTTGACATTCATTCCTTGCTATACCCCCAGGTGATTCTTGTTGATCCTAGAACCCCAAGTTGACGAGGCAGGTAGGTTTTAGAGTCTGGGAGGCCTGGCTGCTGAACCCTGCTCCACCTTAGTTGTGGGGTCTCAGGGACAGTCACTTAGTCCCTACAGCACTGCTGTGGAGTATAGGTCATCCCCACTGGTTCTCCGAGCAGGGAACTGAGCTCAGAGAGAGCAAATGTGTGTGAGGCCTAGCCTCAGGCTTGGCACATGGTCTAGAGATACTTTTAAAAAGGGGCAGCTATTTCAGTTACTATGTAGTCGGTAGCATGTGCTCTCATGCAAATGCCCAAACTTTAGGTGAACTGTCAAGAAGAGTAAAAATATCAGAGTGTGCTGTCCTGCTGCCTCTTCAACCATCCAAGAGCTGAAGGATCGTCTGAAGGCCAGGTTTGTGTGTGTGTGTGGGGGGTCTCTCCATGCTCACAAAAGGCTGGGGAAGGCGTGAGGTGTGTGTGGCAGGAGCAAAGGATGGATATTCAGGGGAAATGTTGCTGTGGTTACAGCCTAGAAAATAAAGACTCTGCATGCCAAACAGAAGCTGCTTAAAATTCAGTTGGAATTTATAAGCTGATGAAACAGGTGTTCTTGGAATTTAATTAAGCACCAAAACATTGTTCAAGTCTGGTGAGGAGTTGCCAACAAATTTGTTTCCACTGCTCCAGGATATCAGAGCCCAGTGTTCTGGGCATGAACTCTGGTTATGAGCGAAGAGCACATTACTTACACTCACAAGATTGCCACGTCCCAAGTGTGAATTTTGCTTCCAAGCATAGAAACTGGGCAACGCCAAGCTAGGGAGAGGAAAGCAAGACACTGGCTTCAGGAGGGAAATGTAAGGGTGTGTGGAAGACTCAGCCATCAAGATAGTGTCTCAATGCAATATTTTAAAAAATTAATGAAAAAATTTATGATGAACAAAAAATCAAAAATTTAAAGACAGGATCTGAAATAAAGACAGCATCTAAAATGAAGACAGGATATGAATAGCACCAAGCCACCTCTAAACTCAGCTGTCAGGTTCCTTTCTTGAGGCAGAAGGAGATTGTGTCTATTCAACCCTATAGAGTTCAGATAGTCATGATGGATTCTAGGCTGTTCCCTGGTCTCCTGCCAAGGGAATCATTTTTTTTCTTCCTCCCTCTGGCAACAAACATTTATGGGACAGCCACTCTGAGATGCTTACTCTGAGCTTTGGTCCTTTGCATTGAGGACTCTGAAATAAATAGGACATGGTCTCTGCTTAGTTGAACAAGACAGGAAAATCAATGGTTATTGAGCTGCAGAGAAACAGCAGATGTGCTGAGGGATTCTCCTCTTGTCTTTCTACGTCTTATTTCTTCAGCAAGGTCCCAAGTACTTTGTGGCTGGGGACAAATCAGGATACTCAGTGTTATGGTTAATTCTGTGTGTCAACTTGACTGGGCTAAAGGATGCCCAGATAGCTAGTAAAACGTATTTTCTGGATGTGTCTGTAAGTTTGTTTACAGACACATCTAATTCAGATTAGCATTTTAATTAGACCAAGTGAAGATCTGTTCTTACCAATGTAGATGGGCATCACCCAATCCATTGAGGGCTGGAATACAGTAAAAGGGGGAGGAAGAAGAAAGTCATTCTTTCTCTCTCCCCCACAACACTCCCTCACCACCCTCTCCTGTTGCCACCTGAAGAGATTGCTGCTTGGAGCAATGAAGCCGCAGGAAGAAGTAAAGAGGCAAACTGGAAACCAACAGGCTTTTTATTCTGATAATTTCTCTCTCCGGCTCTAACAATGACTCTAACACGCACCACCAAAAAACCCACAAAACAAAATGGCACCCACCCGATCTGATCCGATCTTGGCTCAAGTCTCCCGAGATCCCGGGCCAAGTCCCATGAGACTATGGAAGGCCGCAATGTCCGATTATCTCTATGGCCCGCAGCCAACCACAATCTCAGCCATCTCCCCAATCAGGGCTCCTGCACTCTCCCATGCTTTGAGCTTGGCCATCCATCTTCTTCTGCCCTCAGACATTGGAGCTCCTGGTTCTTGCACCCTTGGACATGGAGTCTTGCTTACACCATTAGTTCCTCTGGTTCTGAGGTCTTTGGAATTGGGTCAAATTACACCACAGGCTCTCCCCCTTCTCCAGTATATAGACAGCAGATCCTGGGACTTCTTGGCCTCCATAACCTTGTGAGTCAATGTGTGTGTGTGTGTGTGTGTGTGTGTGTGTGTCTATCTTCATATATCCTGTTGGTTCTGTTTCTCTGGAGAACCCTGAGTAATACACTCAGGCACTATGTGACTAGGTCAGCATGTGGGGTCTAAAGCCTAATTTTTTTTAAAAAATATTTTTTTAGTTGTAGATGGACACAACACATTTATTTCATATGTTTATTTTTATGTGGTGCTGAGGATTAAACCCAGTGCCTCATGCATGTTAGGCAAGCGCTCTACCACTGAGCCACAACCCCAGCCCTGAAAGCCTAATTTTGAATTCCAGACTTAGCATTAACTGCTTTATTCTAGCAAGATGATATACATTTTAAGTCTGAGTTTTCTTATCTTTGAATGGAGGTAGAAATAGTCCCTACCTTGCAGGGTCACTAGGCAGATGTACATGAGATGATGCAGAGAGAGAGAGTTGGGTGCAGTATTTGGCACATGGTGAGTGCTCACAAGTGTCAACCAGAATCATCTGAAAGGCATGAAGGAGATGCAGCCCACGTGAAAGAGAATAAAGTGGAGAAACATTTGAAAGGCATCTTCCCTGAGGCTCTTGCAGCTAGAGGTAATTTGAAGCAATTCCCATGGCTCCTGGTGACTGTTATGGATAAGGCTAAGTTTCATTCTTCCAGAGTCTCCCTGGATTAACTTATTGCATATCCTGATTTAATTGTCTGCCCTTGTCATGCTGTCTCCCAGTCATAGACACATTAGCAACAGGTATGACCTTATTATTTTATTGTTAGACACCGACCATGGGTAATGCACTCAGTTTTTATCAGCTTTATGGACTCGACATAAACTGTGGTAGAGGTTGCTGGGAACTCCATGAGCTATTTTCAGCTGACAACCATACCATGTATGCAATTGTCTCAGTCTGGGCACTGTTGAGTCCTGATTGGCTGAAAGTGATGATCTGCAGGCTGCAGTAATGGTTCTTGCAATTAAATAATGTTTCTATTGCTTCATATATATGTAAATCCATGTTCATAGCAGCATTATATACAATAGCAAAAGCGTGTCCATCAGTGAATGAATAGATAAATGAAGTGTAGCATGTATATGTAACAGAATATACTCCAGCCTTAATAAAAGGGCAATCTGAGACATGCTACACCATGGATGAACCTTGAAGATATTATGCTTAGTGAAATGTCAGTAACAAAAGAACAAATACTATATGATTCCACTTACATGACATACTAATAAGTGTAGCCAAACTGAGAGACAGAAAGCAGAATGGTAATTGACAGAGGCTGAAGGAGGAGTTATTGTTTAATGGATATAATGTTTCAATTTATGAAGATTCGGAAAAATTCTAAAGATTAAGAGTGGTGATGGTTGTATAATAATGTGGATGTGCTTAATGCCATTGACTTATACACTGATAAGTGGCTTATAGAGTAAATTTCATTATATATGTCTACAACTCCTAAAGAAAGTAAAAATCAAGAATCAATAAATGGGATAGATTCAAATTAAAAAGAGCTTCTTCTCAGCAAAGGAAACAATCAATAACGTGAGGAGAGAGCCTATAGACTTGGAGAAAATCTTTACCACATGCACCTCCAATAAAGCATTAATTTCTGGGATATATTAAGAATTCAAAAAATTTAACACCCCCCAAAACAAATAACCCAATCAATAAATGGGCTAAGGAATTGAACAGACACTTCACAGAAGAAGAAATACAATTGACCAACAAATATATGAAAAAGTGTTCAACATCTCCAGCAAGTAGAGAAATGCAAATCAAAACTACTCTAAGATTTCATCTCACTCCTGTTAGAATGGCAATCATCAGGGCCTGGGGCTATGGCTCAGCAGTAGAGCACTCATCTTGCATGTGTGATACCCTGGGTTCGATCCTCATCACCACATAAATAAAATAAAGTTATTGTGTCCACCTACAACTAAAAAATATTAATAAAAAGAATGGCAACCATCAAGAATACAGGCAGGAATAGATGTTGGTGAGGATGTAGGCAAAAGGTACACTCATACATTGCTGGTGGGACTGCAAATTGGTGCAACCACTATGGAAAACAGTATGGAGATTCCTTGGAAAACTTGGAATGGAATCACCATTTGACCCAGCTATCCCACTCCTCGGTTTATACCCAAAGGACTTAAAATCAGCATACTACAGTAATGCAGCCATGTCAGTGTTTATAGAAGTTCAATTCACAATAGCTAAATTATGGAACCAACCTAGGTATCCTTCAATAGATGAATGGATAAAGAAAATGTAGTATATATACTCAATGGAATATTACTCAGCTTGAAAGAAGAGAGAAATTGTGGCATTTGCCAGTAAATGGATGGAGTTGGAGAATATCATGCTAAGTGAAATAAGCCAACCCCACAAAACCAAAAGCCAATGTATTCTCTAATATGTGGATGCTAATTCACAATAAGGTGGGGGGCACTAGAGAAGAATAGCATTACCTTAGATTAGGTAGAGGGAAGTGAAGGGATGGGAGGGGAGGGGATGTGGGGATAAGAAAGATAGTAGAATGAAACAGACATTATTACTTTATGTATATATGTGACTGCATGACCAATATGATTCTACAACATGTATACTCAGAAAAATGAGAAATTATATCCCATCTACGTATGATATATCAAGGTGCATAAATAAATTCTACTGTCATGTATAACTAAAACAAATTAGAAAAATTTTAAAAATGGTGCTGTTAGAACATTTTAAAACATGTCTTTGGATGAATGTATATACACATTTTTCCTTGAATTATTGGGTTATGGTAGGGCACTTGTAAAGCTTTGGTTGATGTTTTCATCAGTTTTCCAAAGTGATTGTGTTAATTGTGATAGTGTCTCTTGCTCCGCATCCTAACCAACTTTTGATGTTATCTGTATTTTTATCTTAGACATTCTGGTGGTATATAGTGTTATCCCATGATTTTTTGTATTTCGTGGGCAACTAATGAAATTGAGCCCTATTATTGTCTTTTGTGAACAATCTTTTCAAATCTTTGCCATTTTTTTTATTGGGTTGTCTGACTTTTTCTTATAAGTGAACAGTTGCTTTTATTTGTCTTAGGAAAGCATCTGAGTGTATCTAACGTGATAGATTCTGAAAATAAAATTCTCCCAACCACTTAAATATGTACATTTTCATTGTGTAGTATATGAAATTGGAAATTTTAGCATGAACCTAGATTTTCCAGAATCTCTGTTAAGATTTTTTTTGTGGTCTATTTTAGGGGGTACCTTTCTTAGCAGATGCCCAAAGATATTATTTTCTTGATGGCTAGTTCCTGTTATTGTGACAAACCTAGATACCTAGTGCAAGAATCAGCAGAAGACCAATCCCTTTAGGGATAAGCAATAGACACTTACAGAGATGGGAAGACTGTGATCTGGAAATAGGTCTGCCATCAATAGGTCTGCTTTGATGGTACATAGCATGTTTTTATCCTTGGTGGACTTCACTGGGTCTGTGAAGCATTTAACATTGCATGTTGGGAGTCTGGCATTTTGAGGGGGGAGATGGTCTAAAGCTTTAATTTTATTATCAAAGGATGGAGGGTTTATGTGGTCTCTAAGAGGGTAGGCATCTTTGGTTCAACATGAATATAATCTTCTTGGCTTATCCTCAATTTCCGCTTCCTATTTCCTTTCTTCCTCTTCTTTTTGAGGCAAGGCCAGTTGTTTTAATAATAATCCAGTTGCTCTAAGTAGAGTGTATGGTTAATCACCATATCCAGAAGGATTGGATCCCTGTCTTCCTTTCATTGTAGATAAGCAGAATCCATGCTAGGCTGATAATGCTCTTCAAAGTATCCAGGTTCTAATCCCTAGAATCTATGAAAGCTACTTGAAATGGCAAAAGGACTGTGTAAGGATCTTGAGGTGGGGAATTATCCTGGATTATCCAGGTTGTTCTAAAATGTAATCACAAGTGTCCTTGCAAGAGAGAGGCAAAGGGAGGTTTGACCATAGGAGCATGCAGCAAGACAATGGAAGCAACATGCTACACTGTCAACTTTGAGCTTGGAGGAAGGAGCCAGGAGCTGGGGAATGTAGGCTGTATACATATTTTCAAGTCAAAATTAATCAAAGAGACAACTGAATATATATGTGTGTATATATATATTCAATGGAGTTTTATATGAAATTATGTCAATTGCTGGAAAATGGATGAAATTTGGAACATTATGTTAAGCAAAATAAGCCAAACTCATAAAGTCAAGGGTCATACATTTTCTTTCATATGTGTAAGCTAGAAAGGAAAAAGAAAAGAAGGGGGATGGACAGGGATCTAAAATCAAAAGATCATAAGAGAAAAGGGATAAGAGGGTGGGAAGCAGGGAGGGAGGGAAGAAGTATTGGGAAATGATATTAGCCAAATTATATTGTTACATGATGTGCATGTATGTATATGTAAGAATGAATCACACCATTAGGTACAATTATAATGCACCAACAAAAAAAAAAAAAAAAAAAAAAAAAAAAGGGAGAAAAACTCCACATCAATCCTCTTGCATTTCTAGAAGTCAGAAATCTGGAACCAGTTTCACTGGGCTAATGTCAAGTTACAGGCTGGTCTGCTTCCTTCTGGAGGCTCCAGGGGAGAATCCATTTCCTTTTTCCTGTTCTAGAAGTAGCCTACATTGGATTGCTCCCTTTACCAGTTTAAAGTAACATTTTTTGTCTCTTTTGATTAATTTTGACTTGAAGTGTGCTTATTTGGATATGAGAGTAAAGTAGCTACTCCTGCTTGTTTTGGGCTCCATTTGCATAGTATATCAATTTCCATCTTTTTACTTTCAGCCTGTGGCTGTCTTTTCCTTTAAGGTGAGTCTCTTGCAAACAACATATAGTTGGGTCTTATTTTTTAATCCAGTCTGCCAGGCTATGTCTTTTAATTGGAGAATTGAGATCATTTGCATTCAATGTTATTATGAAGAGATACTTATTAATTTCGGTCATTTTGATTTATTTCTAATGTTTAGCTTGATCCTGTTTTTCATTTGCTTATGACACCTCAAGTGACAGTGGTCCATTTGTCAGATCTGGAGTTTTTGAATTCTGTGTGTAGTATTTCTTTAAGTATGCTGTAAAGTAATCAAGAATTTTTAGTTTCTGCTTATCTTGGATGGTTCTTGTTTCTCTTTCAATTCTGAAGTATATCTTTGTTGAATATAACAATTTTGATTGATAATTATTTTCTTTTGGGTCTTGGAAGACATTATTCCTAGCTCTCCTGGATTTTAGAGTTTGTGCTAAGAAATTAGAAGTAATTCTAATTGGCTTGCCTCTAAATGTGACCTGATGTTTTTATCTTGAGGCTTTTAAAATTCTATTCTTATTTTAATTATAAAGTGTTATGGAGAGGTTTTTTTTTTATCTTGCTTATTTGGTTTCTGAATTCATCCCATATCTCATAACCCTCTTTTATTTCAATGATTTTTAAAAACTTGTTCTTTTAATGTTGTTCTTGAGTTCTTGTATATTCTGCTTGTGGTTACTTGTTTTCTGTTCTTTAATGTTGTCTGACTGTTCAGGGCCAGACATTTTGTCTTCCAGCTCTGAGATTCTGTCTTCAGCATAGTCTACTCTATTAGAGATTTTCAATGAAATATTTCATTTATTATTTCTTTCACTTCCAAGATTTCTGTTTGGTTCCTTTTCACTATCTTTACCTCCTTATTGAATTTGTCATTTGTATCCTATACTGACTTTTTAAATTCATTAAATTGTTTTTCTGTGTTTTCTTGGAATTCATTGATTGATCCTAATACTCATTCTTTTGAATTCTTTGTTTGGTCTTTCATCCACTTCAATATCTTTGGAACCCATTGTTGGAGCAGGAGATATATAAACCAAGTAGTTCTAAAAGATGGCAAAAGTACAATTCATTAAGAGAAAAAATATTATAGGTAGGTACAAGAGAGTATAGATTTTCAAAATATGAGTGGAGAAAAAGCAGATGAGATGTAGTAAGTGATGGCTATAAAGAAGGAGGAGAAAAAATGAAAGAAACAAAGTAAAGGGAGAGAGAACAAGATAATTTGGCTATTAGAGGCACAAGGAGAGAAAGAGAAGATTAACAAATAAAACAAAAATAAACAAAAGCCCTAACCCTCAAAAGACAAGACAAAGAAAAATAACAGTAAAAAATGCTAAAATGAGAAAAAAGAAATAAATATGCATATGTATATCTAGCCATGAAACAATCAGCACAGCATGAAACGCGCGCGCGCACACACACACACACACACACACACACACACAAACACACACACACGAGGAAAGATTCTTAATGATAAATGAAGGAATTGTCTCTATTAAGTTGGTTGAAACTATTGATGAAGATAGATGATCAGTGTGTATGCCTGACTTTCCTTCTTTCTATTTCTTCTTGAGCTAAGTACCCTTTAGAGAGTGAAGGCTGGAGATGGTTAAACCATTCTTGTATTTGTTGCTCACTGAGCTGCCGGCTGAGTGGCCTAAAACTGAAGCTGGTTGAAATAGTTTTTAATTTTCCTTCTCACCAATATAAGGTAGGATGGATCAGGAGGTACTGCTGATTGTAGTTTTGTCTAGACAGACCAAATTGATGCACTCCCAGGGTGGGACTGCTGCAGAGTTCTACATGTAGAGTTATCTCTAATCAGGCTTTAGGGACTTTGTTGAGTGTTCTCTGGAAAGAGAAGATCAATATGCCCCTAGTGCTGGGGAGATGCTGATCTTGACTGGGAGTCTGGATCTTATCCTCCTGAGAATTCTACTTCTGGGAAAGGGGAGTTAGTCCTCCACAGGACTCTCACACTCTGCTGCCCTTGAACATGGCCTTCTTAGGCTTAGTCCCTAAGTGTATTCATGCCTGCCTGTTCAGTTTCCTGACACTCTTCAGCTAGTCGCCTCAGCTTCCAGATTCAAAGGGACAGAAAATTGCACTCCCCTCCGTATCTCTGACTTGAATCCCCCAGGGTACAATCTTCTCCGTGTGTATTTCACTTATGTTCTGCTAGGTACACCCTTGGCCACATGGTATGTGTTAGTTGGGACAGTGTGGCAATATTTGCTATGTTCTCTCGGTCTCTACAGTTATAAACTGCAGCATAGCCTCCTCAAGACGGCTCTCCCCCTCAGCTCTCCACTTGCCAGTTGAGAAACAGAGCACTTTTCAAACAACAATTCATTGTGCAGCCTCTGGATCAGCTAAGTTCAGCTGCTATTCTGTTCTGCAGGCTTTTCTGTGCCAGACTTGTCTGTTTGTGTTTTTCTCTCTCTGTTATCCCTAACTTCTCTGGTGAACCAGCACTATTGGCACAACGGACTTGGCTCCGATGAACTCTTTCTTGTTCTTTGTTCAATATGCCCAAATTTCTGAGTCTCTAAGAGACTCTGACTGTCCAATATTGAATTTCAGTGAATTCCCTTTTTTACCCACCTTGCTGAGAAAGAGTATTCCTGCTGCTTCAATCCCAAGCTATGGGACAACTGGAAGTACAGCCTGCCTCTAATTTGTAATCTTGAACCTCCTGATTTTTATAGTTGTGAACCACTAAAGTTGTGGCAATTTGTTATGACAGCAATAAGAAACTAATATAGTGGCTTACTGATCTGTGTACCCACAGGGATCCAGGGAAGCTAGCTGTTTTAGTCAGCTTTTTCATTGCTCCAACCAAAAGACCTGAACAAGAACGATTTTAAGAAGGAAAAGTTTATTTTGAGGCTCACAGTTTCAGAGGTCTTAGTCCACAGACAACTGGTTCTGTTTCTAGGTGCTTGAGGTGAGGCAGAACATCATAGCATAAGACTGTTGTAGAGAAGAGCAGCTCAAGACACACACCAGGGAGCAGAGAGAGAGACTTAAAATATATACCCCAAAGTCGTGTCTCCCAATGCTCACCTCCTCCAGCCACATCATATCTGCCTTTAGTTACCACTCAGTTAAGCCCTGTCAGGGGATTAATTCATTGATAGGGTTAATATTCTCATAACCCCAAATTCACCTCTAAGCCTTCTTGCATTGTCTCGCACATGAGCTTTTGGGGACACCTTACATCCAAACCATAACACCAGGTCTTCAAGGACTTTTGGTAAATGGGCTGTGTAGGTGCATTAATAGAGTGGGGTTTTATTTCATGGAAAGACTACCTAAGGTCTGGGAGGCATTGGGTGGTGGTGCTATCCTCTGTCACTCTCCCAGGTAGAGGTGTACCTTGTACCCAGGGCTGTGGGCTAGGAGTTGGAGACTTGGGTTCTTCTCTCAGCTGAATAATCTTGAGTCTTTAGGATCACCTCAGTGTTGTCAGTATTCTCCTTCATGGAACCCAGAAGCTGTACCAGAAACTCCCACATAGGGTAGGATGACCAGGAGGGGTGCCATGTGGGATCTGTCTTCCTTGCTGGGAAATGTTCTTGAGTTGATAATGCCTCCTTTCTATCTCTGGAATCCATCAACCTCTGCACCCATGACCATATCTAACTAGAAATCACCCTTACTTCCCACCAATTCTGCTGCACTTATTTTCTGAATATTGTTTCTACTTTTATTCTCACATGGTTCTTTATGTATATAGCAGCCACATGGACCTAAAGCACAGTTCTAATCGTGCATCAGCTAGTTCCTGTGACCCCAGGATGAAGGCCCCCATCCTTTTAGCCCACCCCATCCGGCCCTGCCTCTCTAGTAACTTGCTCTCTCCTGCTCCACTGGTTCCTGCTCTGCTGGCCTTTCACAGTGCCCTCTAGCCCCGTGACCTTGTCCCCATGGGCTGCTCTTCTGGGAATGCCTTTCAAGCTGCTCTTTATTTTATTACTTCCTAGTCATCTTTCAGATCTTAGCTTACTTGTCACTTCCTTGCAAAGCCTTTTATTACTTCCCAGATTAGGTCAGGACACGTGCGACAACTCTGGTAATTCCCCGTCTTGGTCTGTTTTGTGCTGCTATACACTAGGTAATTTTTAAAGAAGAGACATTAATTTTCTTACAGTTTTGGAGGCTGAGAAGTTCAAAACCAAGTTATCAGCCGCACAGTTTAAGGTCTCCAAAGAACTGGATTTGAAACTGATTTGTTCTTTCTTGAGTAAAGCCCTCACCTCACAGCCAGTCTCTACAGAGCTTAAGATCTGTCCTCTATAAAGTGGTCACAGGGTTGCCTGTCCTCACAGGGCAATAATGGGAATTACACGGGAAGGGTGACTGTGTGCTGTCTGCCTTGTAAAATGCTACGCCCAGGAAAGGGTCCTGTTAGCAGAGGTTTTATCTCAAGGGAGAAGGAAAACCAGAAACTCACTTGATGCCAAAGGAGGAAGTACTCAGCTCATCTTTGCTCTATTCATCCTGGTGCCGCCTTGAAGGTGTTTGCTGCTCCCCTCCTCCTGTTCTAATCTCACCTACCCTCAGGGATCCAATGAATGCCCTCTCCTCTATAAGGATGACCATTGCTGCTGCCTTAGCCCACAGAGGTTGCTCTTTTCCCCAATGGAATTCAGCCATCCCCACCCAGATTGGCTCCTATTTAACCTTTCTTTATATTTTTACTTTAAATCAATATACAGTGATTGTACACGTTTATGGGGCAGAGTGTGACATTCCAATCCAGGTAGATATATATACATGTATATAATGGTCAGATCAGGGGAATTGACATATTCATCACTGCAGATGTTCATTGTTTCTTTGCACTGGGAACATTCAAAATCCTCTCCACTAGCTATTTTGCAATACACAATTAATGATTGTCAACCATAGTGATTCTCTTGTGCTGTGAAACTTTAGAAGTTATTTCTCCTATCCTAATTAATCTTTAATACACTTGCCAACAAAATTTTTTTTTTCTCCTCAGTTTCATCAAAAGCTACATTTCAATGACAACCCTGGACATCTGTCCCTCGAGGTCAGATGTCCTTGTCTCCACCTCCCTGGCTCTGTACCTGGAGGTTTTCTCAAGTGCCTGGATCTTATTCTTGTACTCAGACCCCAGGTCTTCATTTCCCCTTCTGAGTTTCAGACTTCCCTGACTGAGTCTTCCATTCCTGGAGCGGGAGGTACCCGGGGCTGTTGCTATTCAGGGCTGGGCTTGGTTCCTGGGAGTTGGTCATAATGCAGCCCTGATGTGAACAGCAGGGACTTAAGATTCCAGCTTGTTCTGGGTTCAAATTCCACTTCCCACTTATTTTGTGGCTGCAGGGAGTTACTTGATCTTCAGGTTTCTCACACGGATATAATAAAAGAATCTAAATGCTTTTATAACATAATCTGTAACACACAATATGTAGTATAATGTAAGACTAGTATACTATGATAAAAAGTAGAGATGACGTATACAACATAGCATTTTTTAGGAAAATTAAAGGAATAATGCACTCTTTGCCCTCAGTGAATGATAGATGATCATCACTATTCTCATTACAAGGCAGCTCCTGTGTCTCTACAGTTTATTTATTTATTTTTATTTTATGAAGGGCTGGAGGTGGGTGGGGCCCTTTCTATCCTGGGCAAGTGCCATTCTTCTCACCCTATTTGGATTCCTTGGCTGGGCCAGCAGTAGTCTGAAAGGTGGGTGGTGTCACAGGATTTGCAGCAGCAAGATATCTAGTCCTCAGCCTCCCCAAGGAGACTTCAGGGTTCCCTTCTTTGTTCTGTTTGCCTCACAGCTACATGTGTGCAGAGCTCCTGTGCATGGCCCACCCCGGTGAACAAGAGGCCAGGGCCCGCTGAGGTGATCTGCTCCTCATCCCAAGCCACTTGAAAGGCCTTCCCTACCAGCTGGATGGTGTCTGCTGGACCTGGGCTCAGTGAACCTCGCCTTAAGAGAACATCTTCTTTTCCCATTCAGAAGACTGAAAAGGGCCTTGTGCATTGCCAGGGTGAGCTCCACCATGGACAGAGGAATGTATCTGCACACAGCAGAGGAAGTTAATCAGCCTGTGGAGGGGCGAGCAGAGAGGCATGGGAAGAGGGACCAGCTCTGGAGTCCTGAGCCTTACAAATGACTCTCGGGAAACTCATCATTGCGTTTGGAAAGCAGTTTTCTTCCTGAGAAGGAAAAATCCTTGCTATAAATATTTTCTCTGCAACAAGGCAGGTTTATCCTAGCTCCCCACCCCCACCATGCACCCTTATGTTTGCTATAGCTAAAAAAATACCCCGAAAAGCAAAAGGTGTGTATATGGAATGTGGTGCTCTTACAGGGGACTGTGAAGCCTGGTGTCTCAGCTGGCCAGGGGCAACCTTTGCTGAGGAGTGGCATGGGCAGAGGCAGCCAGGCCCTGCTTTCTCAGTGGACATGAACTCCATCATCTCATACATGGCTACTGCACCCCCAAATATCCCTGACAACGAGACAGACTATTTCCTTACCCTGCTTTGCAGATATCCAGGCTCAGCCCAGTACGTGTCACTTGCCCAGGCTGTGTACTGAGGCCACAGTGGAGTGGGAACTGGGATCTACGTCCCAAGTCTCCTTCTCCTTAACTAAGGGAGAATCCACTTCTCATGTGTCTGGCAACCTTTTATTTTCAAATGGAAAACTTCAATTATATGCAGAAGTGAGAAGAATCATTGATTGATGTACCCCATATTCCTCAGTCAGATCTATCAGTTATTAGCATACAACATTATTCTTTTATCTATCCTCTTTTTATCCTTATTGAATGTGTTAGCTTTCTGTTGCTATGACAAAATACTTAAGATAGACAACTTAAAATGAGGAAAACATTTATTTTGGATTACACTTCCAGAGGTTTAAGTCCATGGTTGCTTGGTGCCATTGCTTTTGGGTCTGTGGCAAGGCAGAATATCAAGGTGGAAGCACGTGTTGGAAGAAACTGCTCACCTCATGGTGCCTGGGAAGCAAAATGAGAGGGGGGGGGAGAGAGAGAGAGAGAGAGAGAAAGAGAAATAAAAGAAAAGAAAAGGAGGAGGAGGAGGAGGAGGAGGAGGAGGAGGAGGAGCTGGCTTTCCAATATTCCCTTCAAGGACATGCAGTGTGACCAACTTCCTACAACTACTCCCCATTTCCTGGTTTCACCTGCCACCCATAGTGCCACAGGCTGATGACAAGCCTTTAGTATGTGAGCATTCAAGGAACTTTTAAGATCAAAACCATAACATGAGGATATTTTAAAGCAAATCCCAGATATCATGTCATATGACCCACAAATAATTCAGCAAGAACCTCTAGCAAAGATTTAATAAACATAACCACCAGGCCATGCCTAGGGATTGCTTAATATCATACAACCCCATCTATTTTCTTATCCCTGATTTGATAAAGAATTCTTTTTTGACTCAGAACTTTAAATAAATTTTTATCTAAAACTGACAGGATCACTAGAATAGTGCAAGGAACTCTCAGATAAATTTGCCTGAATTAGCCAAATACTTAGATTTTGCTCTATTCAATTCATTATTAGGAAGCCCAGTTTTGTCCTGGCTATTGTTCAAAACCCTTTCAAAGTTCTGTTAGAGCATCTGTAAGCAAAAGACTTCACAAATTTGAGTTGATTTCTAAAATCTGTCTTGATATGCTTAAATATTAACAAAAACACATTGTCCAACAAGTTGCATATATTGGCATTTTATAATAAAATGATTAGATTCCTTTTTAAAGATCATTTGGTGGCATGTAATACCACTGTGATCTAGGTGCCAACATCATCTATTTTAAAAATACATGAACAATCTCTTTTCTCAATACAGGAAACTTTGTTATTGATTTACTCCTTAAAATGATAGTTCTATTCCACATCCCCCACCAGACTCTCTCCTAATGTATTGGCTTAGAGATTGTTCCTTAATATTGACATTTTTCTGTAATATGGATTTATAAATGGCTCCAAGTCTCACACATTTGGAATTCAGGCTGTACCCACCATTTTATAGTACAAACAAAATAAGGTGTTTGCTGACCATCATGTTGTCATTCATAATGGTGTTCCTCCACATGTAAGGTTTTCAGGGCCAGGAGCAGGACATGTCAATCAGGGATTCCTAGTGACCAGCCTGAAGGATTGGGCTTATATGTCCCCTTGCCTCCTGGGATCTGCTTCCCGTCATTTGGCCTGACCAGGCTTCCTGTGTCCTGTGTGTCCCTGGGATAGAATGCAAGAGCAGATGCTCAGGTCTCTCTCAAGGCAGAGGCCACAGAAGGCCAACCACATGTGTTCTCAAAAAGACTCATAGGCCTCCCCAGGCGCCATCTTTCCCGTATCCCACTGAGACAGGGTGGCCCTCCCCTTCCCCAAACCCTGGATGTTTTTTTTTTTTTTTCCTCATTCTTTAAAGAGGAAGATGATCTAAAGGGGAGGAGCCTCTTGCCTCTGGAGAGTTTCCTCTGAACTTCTCACACTGATTCACTGGGATTCTCCTCTTTTCTCCTGGTGAAAATGAGGACATGGTGGCAATAATCCCCACTTTGACTGACCAAGCGCGTGACCTGAGGCAGGTGTATTCCCTTTGCAGAACCTCAGTTTCCTCAATTGTGCATAAGGAGGTAGAACAAGTGGCCCCCAACGCTGGGCTAGCTCTGAAAATAGGCAGGATTCTATGTTCACTTGTCTTACCTTTTCCAATTGCCTTGAGAAGCCCTCACGAACAAGACCTGGACTAATTCTCTTGTCATGCCCAGGGCACTTTCCGACATCCTGGACCCACATTAAGCATTTCTTTCCTCTCTCAATCCCCCACCTCCTCACCCTCTCTCCTTCCCTCTCACTCCATTGTCTCATTTCCTCTCCCTTCCTTCTCCTTCCTTCTCAATTTCCCTTCCTACACCTACTTCCCTCTCTCTCATCGTCTCCTTGATGCCAGCTGATGGCATCAGATCCGTCAAGGACTATGTGAGCCCACTGAGGACCAGGACAGACACACCTCAACGACACAAGCCCACAGTCTGAGACCACTGGAAAGAACAAAGATCAAGCCAGTTGGCTCAGGAGGCCAAGAAGAGAGTTCAGAGTAAGCCAGCTGATGAGCAGCAGCTTCTAGGAAGAGCACTGAGGGAGAAAATCCTTACTGGGCCACAAGTCATGACTTCTTACTTATAACGTGGTTATTAGGATTCTGTCTACCGACAATCTGGGAATCATCTCCCCTTCATCAGAATTTTTCAAATCTAAGAAAATGGAAAATTGATGTTTTATTATCATCTCTGATTCTGAGCTCAATTCATTATTCAATAGGTAATTTATGAGCAAAGAATATAGATAATGCATTGTCCTGGGTTCTGTAGCTTTTGTTAAGAAATGTCAATAAACACACATTTTTCATCAGGTGTATTACAGTTGAGAAAGGAAGATGAAGCACACAGAAAGAGAAGAGAGGGCGAGGGAGAAGGTAGGGGAGGTGGTGGCTTGGGGATTTACCCCATACCATGCAGCCTCCCCACCCAACAGCTCCTCCAGTCGTAGCTGAAGGTCATGGAGAGTGAATCCATGGGATTTGGGGAACAGAGATGTGAAAACTCAGGGATGCTACTTACATAAAATCCTAGTGCACCCATGGAATTGCTCTTATCTTTGGGTTCTGTTGACACTAGATTTTGTTCAGTGACGTGCACACCAGGAATAAGAAATGCTCAGGTTGGGACAGGTGGTCTTCTGCCCCTTCCAGCCCTTGCATCTCTGCAGCTTGGGGACTCCCAGAGCTGCTCTGGCATCTTCTTCCTGACCTTCCCTTTAGTGGTCAGACAGTAATGTCTGATTCATTCACTATCTTTCCTATTCTCGTTCTCTCTCCCTTCCCTTCATTCCCCTTTGTCTAATCCAAAGTACTTCTAATCTTTCCTACCTTCCCTTTTATTGTGATTTAGCATCCACATATCAGAGAAGACATTCAGGCTTTGGTTCTTTAGGATTGGCTTATTTCACTAAGCATGATAGTCTCCAGTTCCATCCTTTGATCAGCAGATGCCATAATTTCATTCTTCTTTAAGGCTGAGTAGTATTCCATTGTGTAAACTTACCACATTTTCTTTATCCATTCATCTGTTAAAGGGCACCTAGGCTGATTTCATAATTTAGCTATTGTGAATTGAGCTGCTATAAACATTGATGTGGCATTGTCACTGTAGCATGCTGGTTTTAAGTCCTTTAATATAATTCAAGGAGTGGGATAACTGAATCAAATGGTGGTTTCCATCTAAGTTTTCTGAGAAATCTCCATACTGCTTTCCAGAGTGGTTGCACCAATTTGCAGTCCCACCAGCAATGTATGAGTATACCTTTTCCCCACATCCTTACCAGCATTTATTGATACTTGTATTCTTGATAATTGCCATTCTGACTGGAGTGAGATGGAATCTCAGTGTAGTTTTAATTTGCATTTTTCTAACTGCTAGAGATGTTGATCATTTTTTTCATATATTTGTTGACCAACTGTATTTCTTCTTCTGTTCAATTCCTTTGCCTATTTATTGATTGGGTTATTTGTTAGGTTATTGCACCTTTGTCTTTCTTGACCTTGCCATTTTTCAGAGGTACAGTCCAGCTCTTTTGTAGAATGTCTCTTAATTCAGCTTGTCTGAAGTTTCATTATGATTTGATTGTTGTGTCTTTTCAACAGAAATACCAAAGATGTCAAGTTGTGTTGATCTCAGTGCCTCCCATCCAGAGTTAATATTGGTGATGTCGACTTTGGTCTTTTGGTCACTGAGGTACCTCCAGGCTTCTCCATTCTACTATTAGCTTTAACTAGGTAAATATCTTGGTTCTCATTAAAATTTTATTCACAAGTTTTAGTATCCATTGTGATTTTTCTAACTTTAGTATTTATGTTTATTATGTGGCATTCTACTATCAACAAGAATCTCTTTCCCTGTTTATTTATCATTTTTTATAACAGTCTAGCCCGTAGATTTCTATTTTACTTAATGTATTGTCATCAATTTTTTTTTTTTTTTTTATGTTCAGGTTTTCCCAGATTTGGCCAGAGGGAGTCCTGTTGAGCCAGGTCCTGTGATCTTTTTCTGTGCTTTACTGTTCTCTAAGCACTTCCATAATTTCTGGTTCAATAAGATACCCCAGGATGCCCTGTGTTTTCCTTGTTCAAGTTCTGGAATCAGCTTGTTAAAGGGGTTCTCATTCTTTTTAGTGGAGAACGGTGTTTAGAAACCAAGGCTGGGGCGCTGAGAGCGCTTAGTGCTCCTGTTACTATCAATTCCCATCCAGTGCATTCCAGCTGTTCCCCTTTCCATGTTTGTACGTCACACTCTGCTACTAAGAAAGTTGCCTCCGTTATTGTCAAACCATTTGCTTAATTTCTCAATCCTAGAGTACACAGAAAGTAGTTTCAGAGTTGTTAACCCTTATCAATGTGAAGAGAACCCATTGATCACAGTTCAGTATCTATTGATATTATTGTTTTAGAGTAACTTCCAAGTGTATATTTCAATTAGTTTTGAAAAGTGCATGCAGGCTTATAATCCAAATTTGAATTACCTTAGAAAATCCTCTTAGACTCCGTCCCAGTCAACCTTCTTTCCAGTGCTATTATTGATTTTTTTCCCCCACCATAGATGAATTTTGCAATAATTAGAACTTCATGCAAATGGAATCATATAATACTCTTTTATGTTTGGATTCTTTCACTTATCATAATTATATCTGCAAGATCCATTCACATTGGGTATATTAACAGTTTATTCCTTTCTATCTAAGAACAGTACTCCATGTCTAGTTAGTCACCTGTTAATGGACACTTGTTACCCCCCCATGTTTGGCTATTATGAATAAAATTACTGTGAACTTTAACTTTATGTACTTGTCTTTTTGTGGGCATGATTTTATTTCATTTGTGTAAATAATTAGGTGTGGAATTTTTGGGTCATAGGGTAGGTAAATATTTGACTTTTACTTTGTTAAGAAACTGATAAACTCAAAGAACATTTTCTTTCAGATCGTTTTACAGTTATGTACAATTTAAACAAAGTCCACATATTGTATTTAGAAATTTTTTTCTTTGTGGTACTGGGGATTGAACCTAAGGCTTCATATTTGCTAGGTAAATGCTCTACCACTGAGCTACATCCCTAGTCCTACATATTGTATTTGTTTTTTTTTTTATGTCTTTATCAGTCTCCCTCTTTAAAAATTAAAAAAATCATGTTAATTGACAAATCATTAGCATGTTACATCTATAGAGTACAATGTGATGTTTTGTATCTGAATATAATATGAAGTGATTAAATCAAGCTAATTAACCTGTCTATCACCTTAATTATTTGACAGTTTTTGTGGTGATACCTTTGAAATTTACTCTTTTAAT
Source organism: Tamias sibiricus (assembly GCA_025594165.1). Classification (NCBI taxonomy): domain Eukaryota; kingdom Metazoa; phylum Chordata; class Mammalia; order Rodentia; family Sciuridae; genus Tamias; species Tamias sibiricus. Next base: position 154,688,107 of record CM046663.1, read on the forward strand.
TATTTTGAAGTATATGATATATTGTTATTGACGGTTGTCACTCTGATGTTCAAGTGATCCCAAAACTTGTTCCTTCTGTCTGGCTGAATCTTTGCCCTGGGCTAGGAACTCTTCATTTCCTCTCTCGTTCACGACCCTGCCTCTGCTAACCACCATTCTACTCTCTGTTTCTTCAAATCCAGCTCTTCTTAGATTACACATACACGAATGAGATCATGCTGTGTTTCTTTCTGTGCCTGAGTTATTGTTAAGAATTATACTAAGTAGCCAGGTGCGGTGGCACACACCTGTAATCCCAGCACTTGAGAGGCTGAGGCAGAAGGATCGCGAGTTCAAAGCCAACCTCAGCAAAGGCAAGGCACTTAGCAACTCAGTGGGACCCTGTCTCTAATAAAATACAAAAAAAAAAAAAAAAAAAAAAAAAAAAAAGGGCTGGGGATGTGGCCGAGTGCCCTTGAGTTCAATCCCTGGTACAAAAAAAAAAAAAAAAAAAAAAAAAAAAAGAAAAAGAAAAAGAATTATACTAAGTAAGTAATGATGACTTACTTTAAAAAATAAGTATAATGTCTTCTAGATTCATCCATGTTGTCTCTAATGACAGAAATTTTCTTTTTTAAGGCTGAATGGTATTCCAATGTATATACAGACCACATTTCAGGTTCATAAAAAAATGCTCAGCATCACTAGTCATTAGGGAAATACAAAAGAAAACCACAACGAGATGTCACTGCACACCGGATAGTATGACTTTTATCAAAAAGATGAAAGATGACAAGTGTTGGCAAGCGTGCAGAGAAAAGAGAATGCTTGGACACTGTTGATAGGAAGGTAAAATATAACTAGCATATGATACATTTTGGTTTTCATTCCATCTTATTTGTTTGAGGTACAAGTACATTTGGCTTGTGAAAAATTCCACACTCTGGGTGTGATTGACTCCTTTTTCATTATGTCATTTAGCTTGTTACTCTATTCTTGATATTTCCAGTTATCTTGCTGCTGTATGTAGAGATTAAGAAGATTCTAGTTCAGTTTTTCTTTGAAGACAGGCACACTTCAGATGTTTACGGTGGAACTATATGTTTTGTATTGTAATGCACCGTGAGTTAATGTGTGGTTTATTGCTTTTTTAGTTTTTCAAAAGAGGATTTATGTTTAAATTATGTTGAAAGGGAATCATTCTAATCTCGCCATTAAAATATTGCCCAAGCTTTCAACTAGTGATTCTTAGCATTCACTCAATAGTTATTGACCAGTCAGTGATTTCAGTGGCATTGCCAAATGGCATTATAATATTTGCACCACTCCTTCTTTATTAATTGTTTTTTTTTTTTTTTGTAAAGAAGAACTTGCCCTAGCAATCTTTTCTTTTAAAAAAAAAAAATTGGAAATTTGTTTTAATTAGTTATACATGACAGTAAAATGTATTTATGTACTTTGATATATCATACATAGATGGGATATAATTTTTCATTTTTCTGAGTGTACATGTTGTAGAATCCCATTGGTCATGTAGTCATATATATATAATATAATATATATATATATAAAATAATAATGTCTGTTTCATTCTACTGTCCTTCCTATCCCCACATCCCCTTCCCTCCCCTTCCTTCCCTTCCCTGTACCTAATCTAACTATTCTTCTCTAGTGTACCGCCTTATTGTGAATACTCTGAAAATAGAATTTATATAGGTAAGGTAGGATAAATGTTTGACTTTTGCATGGTACCAAATTTTGGAACAATAAGTTGGTGCCTTAGCAATCTTCAGTGGTGATGATTGAGATTTATTTATTTTTTTTTTAGTATCATGATTAACTCATAAAGTTTTATATAAGTGATACACCACTTAACAAGGATATAGTCTGAGAGACGCATCGTTAGGAATGTGGGAACATCATAGAGTGTACTGACACAAACCCTGCATGGTCTAGGTCAATCACTCCATGTAGCTTCTTGATGCAGTCAGGAGATGTGGTTAACCTGAGATGTGTGAGACTGCTGCAGGCATTGCAGAGCATGTGCTTTTACAGAAAATATTTATTTTATAAGTAGGAGAATAATCTAAAATACTGATTAAAGTATAGTATAGTAGGTACATCAACTAGTAGCATAGTTGTTTGTTATTATCATCAAGTGTTATGTCCTGCATGTGGTTGCATGTGCTAGGCTCTTGAACAACTGGCAGTGTGGTGGGTTTGTTTATCCCAGCATCACCACCAGCATGTGGAATGGGTTGCACTGTGACATCACTGTGGCTATGACATCACAAGGTGATGGGAATGTTTCAGCTCCATTATAATCTTAGGCGGCCACTTTTGCACATGTAGTCTGTTACTGACTGAAATGTTATGTAGCACATGACTATATTTGATGTGTTTTAATCCATGACAGTCATAATTTATTTCTCACATTATGTCATCTTGGGCCAGCATGTGCCTTTGAATTGGATCCTTTGACTTTTTAGCATGACCCTATTTGTCTTCTATAACTTCCTGGCTTTCTTGGCCCTGGACAGCTCAGATTCATGGATCTTCAGTCCCAGACTTGGAATCAGTCATTCCTATGTGGGATCCTGGTGTCTCTCTGTGGGAAATGATGTTCAGAGAGCACAGCCTGGCACTGGGTTTCTCATTGCTCCATGGTTGTTGATGCTGCTAGGCCTTTTCAGTGGTCTGAAATAGGAAATATGTATTTTTAGAAACAATAAAATGGGAGAACATACTGTTATTTTCCATTCAAATTGAACTTTACTGGGTCTTTTAACTTTTTTGATTTGTACTATTTTAAACTCAACATTTTGTCTCCTAATGACATTAATCATTTACTACAAAACATGTAATCATTTTAAAGATATCAATACCCAGATTACTACTGTATGCAATTCCTCTGCCCTGTCCTGTGTGTCAGTGACATTCATGTCCTGGCTAGGCTGACCTGGGTTGGCAGGAGGGTCCAAAGCAGCTGATTCATGTGCCTCATGCTGTGCAGCATGGCTGGACACCAGGCTCAGCTGGGCTCTCCTATCCAAGTAGCCTCAGTGCCTTTCTGTGCAGTGATGTCTCTAGCAGGGTAGAAGAACTTCTTACAAGGTGGCTCAGGGTTCTAAGAGAGTAAGGTGGAGGCTGCCAGTCTCCTCTGAGACTGGGCTCTGTCATTTTTACCATATTCTTTTGGCCAAAGCAATCATAGTCTAGCCTACATCGGGGGAAGGAAAGTAGAACTCAATTATGGGCAAAATGAGTGCCAGAAATTGCAAACCTATCTATAAACCAACCCTTTCTGCCTCCTCCCACTTCAAGTCACATACTCTAAAGGGTATTCTCTTCTGCATCTTTTGTCACCGAGGGATGTACCCAGGTGGTTATTATACATCCTTGCTAATACTACACGAACCTCCATCATGTGGAGTTCCCATTGTTTGTTCAACAAGCACCCACCTGATAAACTTTGACTCTGTTTCCAATCTCTGATCTTTGTTAAAAAATGTCCCAATAATTATCTTATACATAAACCATTTTGTGTTTTTCCACCATTTTTTGTAACTGCTAGGTGAGAGGATCCATGTACTTGTGGTTTTATAGACACTGTCAAGTTCCCCTTCATACAAGTTACACCAGCAGTGTATGAATGCCTGTTTCACCATAACTGCTCCAACATAATTCTGTCAGACTTGGATTTTTACCAATTTAATAAATGAGAATTTATATTTCAGTCTACTTTTTTTTGTACTCTTTATTGTGGTCTAACATGCAAGTGTGCATAGTGAACTAATATAAGTTTGATACATTTATATATCTTGTAAACATTTGGTATCTATATCTATATATAATGGAACTATCATACGTATCAAGGTAGAAAATATTTCTAGGACCCAGAAGTCACCTTTTTTCTCCTTCTCAGTTAATATTACCGCCAGAAGTGATAATATTCTGACTCCAGCATTATAGGTGGTTTTTCCTTGTGTAAGTGAATCACACAGTATGCATTCTCATTTCTGGCTTCATTCATTTGACATAGTATCTTAAAGATTCATCCATGTTGATTATATATAGCATGCTGGTTACTTTTTACTACTGTATAGTTTTTACTGTATGGATAAATAAATTTTTACACATTAATTCTGTTGATAGATATTTTCCAATTTGAGGGATTCTTGAATAATGCTCATTTAAACCTTTCTGTTCATATCTTTTTTGGACATTTGCATTTACTTATCATGGGTATGTATTTAAAATAACTTCTGGGTCATGGTGTAGCCACATGTTTAGCTTTAGTTGACATTGCCAAAGAGCTTTCCCACATGGTTGTATGAATTTACATCTCACCAGCAGCCTGAGTTGTTGATCCATGTTCCTTATTTGTCATTTAAGAATACTAACCATTCCCGTGGGGATGCTGGGGTGTCTCGTTATGATTTATATTTGCATTTTCTTAGTGACTAATGATGTTGAGCACCTTTTCATAATAATTTGAATGACTTCTCTTATGACATATCTGTTTAGGTCTCCTTGATGATTTTGGAAATTCTTTTTATACTCTATATTTGAATCTTTTGTCACATGTAGTTTTAATTTGGTCTGACTTTGAGCAAGGTTGAGTAAGTTTTTATTTAATTAAAAGGACATTGAATCTTTTGAACTGTCAGCTCTTATTTAAATTTGGTTGTTAGCCTTTTTTCCTTCATTAGGAAATCTTTGTGTAGTTGGGTTATTAGTCCTTTGTTATATTCATTGCAATAGTTTTACTTGCTTGACATTTTCTTGTGACTTTATTAATTTTTAATTTTTGTGGTGAAAAGCTTTTGTAATGTCCTCAAACATATACATATATATGTTTTTATTGCTTCTGGATTTTAAGTCATAGCTAGGACAGATTATCCTCAGTTTTTTTTTTTTTAAAGTTTAAAATCTCTAATCCTTTTGGACTTTATCCTGATGTACGATATGAGGAATGAAATCTATTTTAGCATTTTTCCATATGGTCATCCAGTAGTCCCATTTATTAAAACTTGATCTGTTCTCTTGTATTTGAGATACTTACTGCCTCATCATATATTAAATTGCCATAACTGCTTAGGTCTATTTTGGGGTTCCCTATTCTGGACCACTAATTTGCCTGTTTACCAGTGAAATAGATGAACAGCTTTTTGCCCATAGGGGCTTTAATATTTTTTACTATCTGGTATGATATCCCCTTCCCAGTGTTATTCTTGCTTTTAAATTTTTCCATGTAAACTTTATTATGATATATTTAGAGCCAGAAAATGATAAATCCCAATAGAACTCCATAGGGAGCTCAGTAAGCATACGTCAACATGGAGAAAATTGACATCCTAAGGACATTGAGTTTTTAAACTAGGAGTAGGTCTTCCTATTGGTTCAAACTATGTTTATGTTTCCAGGAGTAGTTTACAGTTTTTTCTCATATAGGCTACACACATTCATTGTTAGTTTAATGCCTAGATATTTTGTCTTAGTTTTTATTTTTTCTTTGTGAATGAGGTTTTCTCTTTCCTTATATATTCTGATGGGTTATTTTGTGTATGTTAAGTCACATGTAGATTAATCAGGGTCCAGTCAGATGACAGAAATAGCACCTTTTATTCTAACACAGATTATTTAATAGATAGCATTAGTAACTGGTATAAAGTGGTAACTGAAAAGGTGAAAAGAGAACAGTCATGTGTCACAGAGGGGGTGGGAGAAACCTGTAGGAAGCAGCTTCCACACCCAGGACAGGGAAGCAGAGGAACGAGAGAGTGGAGTTATTGGTTTTGGAAGTCTGAGGAGGGTCTCCGAGGAGATGGAACTTGAACTTTGAGGAGGGAGATGCTTGGCTGGTGCTGGAATCTACAAGCTCAGAGGAAGGGCCTATGGGAACCAGACCTCTGAGGAATAGACTTTGGCAAGTGGGTGCTGGTGTTCCTGAGGGTATGCGATGAGGCTGGCTCTGTCATTCTTAGAGGAAACTAAAGGCTGGATTCTGCTGTTGCTGTGGGAGTGAGAATTACTCCTTAGAGATATTCGCAGGAACAGGAAGCAGGCAGGCATCCAACAGGAAGAAGCAAGTTCCTCCTGTTCCCCTGTCTACAGTCTCCCTGCAGGACCCCCTACTATGGAAGCCACACAGGGATCCCCAGCTTCTGCATCACAAAGCTGAGTATAGAAGGGTGGGCTTAGAGCTAGAGACCAAGAGTTTAATAGCTGACAAAGGAGGTTAATTTCAAATTCAGCTTTCAAATTCAGCTATTTTAGTAGATTCTCTTATTTGAAGTTTTTTTTTTTTTTTTTTTTTTTTTTTTGTGGTTCTGGGGATTGAACCAGGGTCTGGTGCATGCGAGGCAAGCACTCTACCAACTGAGCTACATCCCCAGCCTTGAAGTAGTTTTACCCATGTTTCTTTTGGACTTTAGCATATCCTCTGCAAATAGAGATTTTTTAAAAACTCTTTCTGCACAATTTTTACTGTTAATATTCTGACTTTGTTCCTAAAATTTCTCAAACACAGTGACTAAGAAATTCAAGTCACACCAGTTCTCCATTCTTGGAGTGATATTGCAAGGAGGGGCAGTGGTGGAGATATTCTTTATAGTCTTTCTTGCTGCCCTCCTGCTTAGTGTCAAGCAACAGCATGACACTGACTGCTCACTCCTGATTGGGTCTAGGACACTGGGGGCTGCTAATAAGTGCTAAGTACTGGTGAGGTAGACAGATCTACAGGTTTACCCATCTCTCCATTCTTCCTCATTCTAACCTTGTCACAGCCATTCTCCCTTCTTCTGACATATGATGGACACCTGTCCCATGGTGGTACTCCATGCATGTCACTATGCTAATTGGTTCAGGGGTTGGCAGTGAAGCTCAAACTCAGAATTCTTGCCCAAGCAAATAGAAAGAAACTCTCTCTCCTTTCCTTGGGTTCTCTCAGTTATCTGCTTCTAAGGCTGGTACTTTTGATGACCATTCTTGCTTCTGCTTGGAGAAAGCAGAAGAGCAACTAGAGGAAGACAGATTTTGGATGTTTCTGAAATTTTTGGTCTAAATCTATTTATGTAAGCAATAAGTATCTTTTTAAAATTTTAAGGCATCTTGAGTTGGCTTTTCCATTCCTTACAGCTAAACAAGTCCTAATTGATCAAGTAATAAGTATATTAATTATTACTAAAATTTTCAGGTCATACAAATCTGGGAGAAAGATTTATTGTGTGCTCATACTATAGACTTACCTAGGTTTACTAGGGACCATTTCTCTGTGGTGTTCATAGTGCTTTCTCTGCCTTGAGCAATTTTCCTGGTCCTGGTGACCTTATGTCTGCTTTGGCTTTCTTGCCTCCTTCATTCCACTGTGATATCTTCCCATTGTCTGTGAGGGACACTCATGGGCCATTGTCAAGGATGATTGTATTGGGGACAATCATATATCAAACATGAGCAGCCAGTGGTGGTGCACACCTGTTGTCCCAAGGGCTCAGGAGGCTAAGGCAGGAGGATTGCTAGTTCAAAGTTGCCTCAGCAACTTAGTGAGGCTCTAAGTAAATTAGCTAAACCCTGTCTCTATGTAACATATAAAAGGGGCTGGAGAGGTGGCTCAGTGGTCAGATGCCCCTGGGTGAATTCCTGGTACAAAAAAAAAAAAAAAAAGAAAAGAAAAGCTTTTAGGTTTGTCATTGCCCATGAGCCCTAGACATCAGTGTACTTTTGCCTCAAGATCTGAAGAATTAGGGTCCCACAGCTAACACCAGCCTTCTCCCTTCTTTCTTTTGGACCTCTCTGTCTTCCATTGTGGTTTCTGGTTTCTGTTTCATGGCATGCTTAAAGTAACTCCTCAACACTGACTCAGGCACGCTGTGTGATATTGTTTTGTCTTCCACAACTTATCTCTGTACCTTCATGGCCACCCTCTTTGAGGTTTGCTCTGGGTTCCCACTGGGTGGAATTGCCTTGAGGCAATTGAAAATGAATCTAACATCGTTTCTACCATCAAGGAAGAAACAGGATGGATGCTGAAGTATAAATATTGGGTTGTGGGGACACAGACGGCATGGTGTGTGTGTGTGTGTCTGTGTGTGTGTGTGTGTGTGTGTGTTTATGTGTGTGTATGATAGAGGGTAGTCTATCATATCAAGTCCTGTGACAAAGGGTTCATGGAAAAGGCGACTCTATGAATGCAACCTTAGGAGTGAATAATAGATAAAATCTACCAATGATTGGTTCACTTTGGCTTGTTCAGTCAGCAAGCATGACCAGCATCTTGTTTCAAATTTCTTTCCTACAGGAGAGAAAACAAATACCAGAAATAATGAAGTGTAGAGTTATTTCCCTGGGCAGTGAGACTGGCCTCAAGGCAGCATTGTCTGACGTGGCAGACAAGCAGAGGTGGGGACCCTAACTTTGGAGGAGCCATCTTACCAACATTGGAGGACTTGCTCAAGGACACACGGCAGAGTCAGAGAAGTGTTTGGGACAACCACACTTTTTACCTGGTACCTTGCATTCCTGTGAAGTGTATCTGGCATATAAAGAAAAGGGGCTCGTCGAGGCATGGCACATGTGTGTGCAAATGAAGGCTTTTTCTTTTTAGCAACTTCAGGCAAGTGGAAAGAAGCTGGTAAATACTGCTGTGGGAAATTAATTGAAACTTTCTCACGCTGCATGATTATTATTACTATTAATCTTGATAAAACTTTGTGTGCTGACAGTGTAGCTAGCACAGTGCCAAACACAGATAGGGATACAGTCTTCATAAAAAAGACAGTAATCCATAAAGCAGCAGAAGACAGTACATCTAAGTGAGGAAGGGCAGGTTGCTGCCTGGTTTGATTTTATTTCTCTTTAGGATCTTCCCACAGTTGACAGAGGCTTTTACTGTAATTGTTAGACACTCTTACTATAATTGCAAAGACCCCTGGCTTTGATATTTTGCATGATATTCTTCCTTTAAGAGCACAATGTTTTGCTAAAAAAAAAATCAGTTGTACTCACATTCTTCGTATTTTGTATCATCTCCCTTTTAGATCTGGAATAAAAACAGTAGTCATACTTTGCAAAACTTTCATTATAAGAACTGAGAAGCAAAGTAATAAAAGAGGGATGTTCTCAAGAGAAAAACTTGGAAGAGAGCATAATATATCAACCAAATAGAGGAACTGAACAAAACAGCCTTCTAGCTTATGACTTTATCAGACATGGGGAAAAAAGAATAAGTCAGGTTGATTAAAACAACTTATCACCTTTAAAAAAAAAATTCAGGATGATGAAGACTGGGTATATAAGTGATAACTGCCCATCAAGCCAGGAGAGCAAAGAGGCAAGGTTGCTTGGATGGAATTCTCCAGGACAGTGCTATAATCTTTATACCCCTTGCCTTCTTTTTACAGTTGATATTCATTTACTTCAGTAAGTGAGATCATCTCCCCTTTCTCCTTCTTTTTCTGTTATTTCCAGTCCTGAAAGATGACCTTAAAAGCAGTCCTCCTAGACTGAGCTCAATGATGAAGCCACAGAAAACTCTGTTGCTGGTCTTACTATAGTAAGATTTCCTATAGGAAATCTTAAGTGGACACTTTTATAGTAGTCATCGGTCATTCAGTTGTCAACTGTTTTTGAGTCGAATTTAAATTTATAAACAGTGCCGGGGCAGTCACAAACCTCCAGACACCAAGGATACTGTGGTAAAAAATAGAATCTATTTTTTTGCCTTCAATTTTCTTATAATCCATTGGGAAAACAGCAACTAACCCAACAACAGAGCAAGCTCATGCCAAGTGTCCCTTGCTGGGTAGTCACTTGACGTATCTTGGGGCACCTTTGTCTTTTCCCACATAAATGTCCTTCAGGGTGGTAGGAGCCTTTGTAGAAAGATGGCACAGGGACGGTGTGAATGAGGGAGGGGAGTGGGGTTAGCTTGAGTGGACCTGGAATTCACCAGGTGCGCAAGATGATGAAGGAGAATGGCAGATGTGTGGGACAGGAGCTGCATGGTGTATCTGAGAAGTGGCCAGAGATGTGGTATGACTGGATTCCGAGTGTGAGGGGAGGGGAGCTGGCAGGAACCAGTCCTGGAAAGGAAGGCAGGGGCCAGCTCAGGAAAGGCAGGGCTTACTTGTGAAGGGATTGGGGCCTTATCCTCCCCATACCAGCAGATCATGCTGGCTGGTGGTGGGAAGGAGTTTAAAATGAATGCCCGGCCACCTTCCCCTCTTCTTTAGGGAGCAGTCCCATGTGCTGTGAGATGACCATCCCTGGGGTGGCCATCAGTTCTTCAGTGTCAAGCAGAGGGAGCAACGTTAAGCTGGAGTCTGAGCCAGGGGCCTGGACAGCTACACTCTTCTACTCTATTTAGCCATGGCTGATGGGAGCTGAGGTGTCATGGAAGAGTGAATGCGAGGGGGGTGGAATTTCATTAGAGTTAGTTCCTGTTGGGGGTTTTGAGAGCCAGTTCCCTTTAGAGTAGAATTTTAAAAATACTAACCAAGGGATGGCTTGTGGGGTGCTCATAGCCCAACAGAAACTGATAGAAAATGCCAGTGGGGATGGAGCAGCCCTGGGACTTTGTGTTCTGGGCAGCCCTGCCCATAAGGAGGAGTAGCTGCAGCCTGAGCCATGAAGCCCCACTACTACAAATGCTTCTTTGAGAGTCTTTTGTGCTCACCAGATCCTGATTCTTCCATTGGGTCACACACACACACACACACACACACACACACACACACACACACACACAAATGAGAGCAAGAAGCATGGGCTCATCCTCTCAGGCCATTCAGCAAGTTTCTCATGGAGTTGTGACTCCTAACTCTGGTTAAGTGCTCTTTGGATTCTAGTTGAGCAGCGACTACTGAATGCAGGGGTATTCATAAGCTAGTTAGGGAAATAAGACAGATACTGAGAAAACTTAATAGTTACAACAGCAGTTAGAGTAGCCCCATTTGTTGAGCACCTATTACACCTATTATAAGCCAGACCCCTATGGTGTGCTTTTATACTTTGGGGCTATTATGAGCAGAGCACATGAGATTGGCTTAAAGACATGAGGTCACTGGCCCAAGATCCACATGAGTCCTGTGGGAACTGGAAGCTGGTCTGTGATGAACTCCCACTAAGACCCCAGAGCCCAGCATACATTAGGTGCTTACTGACTATTTGATGGATGAATGAACGGATAGTCGCATAGGTGGAAAATGCCCAGGGTGGGTGTGGAACCCACATCTGTGGATTCAATAGCAATTCTTTCCACTCCACTGTCATATGTCAGAAGGGAGTGAAGGGCAATGCCAAGGTGAGTGTGGTGACAGCAAATGGTTGAGGAGATCAGAGAGAGAGAGTTTGCTGTGGCCTTGTGGTCAGAGAAGATGTCATGAAGCAGTGGGGCTTGAGCAGGGCCTTGAAGGTCAATCAAAATCGGGGTGACTGTGTAGTACAGGTCTGTGTGTCCTGGTGGTGGGAGAGACAATAAAGAGCTCAGCCTCTGGGGTCAGACACCCTTTAGTTCAAAAATCTGACTCTTCCACTAGGAAACTGTGTGATGCTGGGCACGTCTCTTTGTGTCTTAGTTTTCTCATTTACAACTGTGCATAATTCAAGATAAAATGAAGGACTTCATACTCAGTGCCTGGCACACAGTAATGTTCAATAAAAGTTAGACATCATTACATCAGTGCAAAGCACTTCTTTCTATGATGTGGAAGAAGAATTAGGAAGATGGGGTGGGAGCAGAATGCTCTGTGCCCTGGAAGCACAGCAAGGATTCTGAATTTCACTTTACCACTTAATGCCTCTGACAAGATAATAATGGTTCTCAGGGTGAAATTTCTGCTAATGTGGTCTCATTCCTTGGGTATCAGGAATTGAAAAGTTGGTGCACCTGAGTATCCCAAGTCACCAGATAACTTCTGGATTCTGCTTTTGTGTCTAGCAGCGTGTGGTTTCTCTGGGGGTGGTAGGGGGCTGGTATCACTGCCTTAATCCAGAGGGGCATGTGCTGAGCCCTGGTAAATGGAGGCCAACCTGTAAGCAAAGGCAAAACCCAAAAAGCTCAGTAAAAAGAGGACGGACTAACAAACTCTCAGCCCAGAGAAAGGCAAACTTGATGAAGGCATTTGGAGACAGAGAAAACCTTGAGACTAGCCCAAGCTCTGTCACTCGAACCTCTTTGCTGAGAGATGGCTGCAATATCTCTCAGGCCTTTTGCACGTTAATGCCTGAAAAATGCAATAATCAAGTTTGCCGATGTGAAATTTCCTCAGGAGGCAGGCCTATTTGCTGTGATCATTAGTTTGGGATGTGGGCCTTCATCCCAAATGATAGATTAGCATTGAATTATCATGTTCAGCGAGAATTCTTCATCCATTGCTTTAAAGTATTTTAGAAGATGGGGGTCCTATTATTTCCACTACGTCTTGATACATCAGATTGTTTAATTATTCCAGACAATTTATTTCAGTTCTTATGCCCATAATTCTTCAGTTTTTTCCTCACAACTGCTGCCTTGAGAAGATTGAAACCCCAAAGATAATTGTCGGCATAAAATGGGACCCAAGAGGTCTCTGTGAGGTACCTCAAACTTGAAAACTGCTATTGCTCTTATTAACTCTAGGCTCTAGTTAAGATGGTTCAGAAAGGGGTGGGTAAAGGAAGAAATAAAACATGGAATTCAATGTCCTAAGGAGGTCTGATAGTTTATAGCAGGGAGGGGAAGCTTGAAAACAACACAAGAATTTTGAAAAGTTACATTTTTCTAAGTAGAAAGATCAAGGTACCCTGTTATGCAAGCTGGGCAGTAGTATATGATGGAAAGACAGAACAGCTTTGGTAAAGTTTTGGATCCAACAACTACATCTGTGGAACATCTCATCTGGTATGCCCCTTAGCTTCCATTGCCCTCAGTTACATCTTCTATAAAATGGGGATTATAACACTGATACATAAACCTGTTTTTGAAAAATGAAATTGTGAATGTTGAATGCCTACATCAGTGTTTGGCATGTCATGGGTTCTTACTAATGGCAGCTAATGGCAACAGGGGGAGATAACTTATTATTATAAGAGAGTCATGAGTTAGATAGCGTGCTGTCTTTGCAGCCTGCTCCGCTGTGATTTAGTCTTGATTGGAAATAAAGGAGTTTGATAGAAACTGGACTTTGTGGGATGTACTTAAGGAGCAGAGGCATGACTTTTAGACTAAGTCATCGGTGACTATCAGAAGCCGTGTCAGGGTACGTGAGAAAACATTTCTTGGCAATCACCAGGCAGAGGATTGTCTTCAACTGCCTGTAGGGAATTGACACGTCCCTACAAACTTTAACTTGCATTGCCATAGAAACTGGTACATACACACAGCAAGAGTGTGTTTTCCAAGCTTCCAGTCCAGGCCAGTAGAGCATGGCTCTAGTGCTGAGAGAGCTGGTCCTTCTCCCCCTGAACCTGGCAATGAGGTAGAGCAGCTCAGTTTGTAAAGCCACAGGAGCCCTGGACGAAGAAATCCTATCAGATCACATACCCAAGTGATCATCACATAGCAGGAAACATCCCAAAATGATCACCATCTTAGAGGGACATGGTTTCTGAAGGAAGCAAGGGCCTGCCCTCTTAAGTGCGACGTGGTGGTCTGCTCCGCAAGGAAGATGTTTTCTCGTGGTCCTCTTTTGCTAAGAAATGGTGAAACACCTCAGGGAACGGGTGACCCAGGGGATGTCCACCCCTCTTCTCAGCTCCTTGGCTTTTACCTTCTTCCAGAGGCTCAGAAGCTGCCGCAGTTCCTTTTATAGATGGAAAATGGCTTTTCACTTTATGACATGATAAAAATTGTATGAAATTCAATATGTTTTTTTTTTATTTTTTATTCTTCCCACAAATTGTAAAAAATGGCTAAATCTGCACGAAGGCAAATTTCATTTCCCTGGGTGCTGAGTTTATGTATCCCATTTTTCAAGTTGGGGAACATTTCAAAAGCTGAGCCATTATATCCTTCTGACAAAGGAAGAAAAAAGAGAGCCGCTTTTGACCAATATGCTTTCTGCCTGAGCTTAATATCAGGGGGAGAGATGACTGGCCCAGACGGCAGCGACTGGAAGGGTTGAAACCATGAGTAGATGAGCGGTAAGTGGAAAACTGGATTTTTGAGCTCAAGAGCGGCTCCTGAGGCTATTGTCCCTGGCTTGCTGGAGTTTCAACAGTGCACCCACAGAAAACCTAGTGGAAATCTATTCCCCGTGCAGCTCTGGGAATGTATGGACACCAAGACTTGCCGAGAAACTTCTCTAATGGAACAAGACAGTAGATGCCTGAAACTTGAAATCATAGCTCATATTTGACCTTTTCCCTTTTTCTAATTAGTTACCCAGGAAGAAGAATGGGTACAGAATGAGTTATTGATAGAAATTTGTGTTTGTAAGAGTCTTATAATTTTAGGCAAAATAAGTTAATTTTCTTGGGGTTTGGATCTCTAGCTCCATGTGCCCGGAAGTGGTAGGTGTAAGGGCTCACCCAGGGGTTCTGGCACTGAGAAAAGGTCAGGTCATTATCTCCTGCAGAGGGAGGCCAGGTGTGATTAGGAGAGAAGCTCTCTGAACTGATCTCCCAGGATGCCATGCGGCAGCTGGGAGAACACCTGTGCTTCCATATTTGTGCCCTTATCCCTCCCCAGGGCATGGTATCTTTCCAGCTGAGTAAACCTCCTCCTTGGCCTCCAGGACAGAGGTTCTCAATCCAGAGAGTACATCAGAATCCCCGGAGGTGGGAAAAACTTGTTAGCAATGTAGACTCCCCGGCCCCCAGGGGTTCTGATCAGTGGGTCTGGGGTGGGACCCAGGAGTGGGCGCTTTCACCACATCCCTGGGTGGTTCACAGGTTCTACTTTGAAAACTCTCAATTGCCCATGTTGAACAAATTCCTTCTGTTTCCATATGAACTAGTTGTGCCAGAAATAAGATCAGAAATAAGATCAGTTTCCCAAGGTGACTAACTTGCTGATGTTCGTCATTACTTTGGCCTAGTTCTGTCTTTATTCCATGTTTGCAGAAATGACCTCCTCTTCATCTCACCCTCTTCAAGGTGAGGAGGAAAGTGGGGCAGGGGATGTGAACAGAAATGCCAGCACTTTGGCTCGGTGAGCCTGGGCCTCAGGGATGCTGGACCACTATGAACTGAAGCCCAAGGCAAGTGCTAGCATTTGGCATCTGAGTTCTACCAACAAGAAGGAAATAAGAGAGAGAAAGAAGGAGAGATTGTTGTTGATATAGATTTTTTTAAAAAATATTTTTAGTTGTAGATGGACACAATACCTTTATTTTATTTATTTGCATGTGGTGCCAAGGATCAAATCCTGTGCCCCACATGTGCTAGGAAGGCAAGTGCTCTACCACTGAGCTATAACCCCAGCCCTGATATATATTTTTATTCATCCACTGATTCATTTATTTAACCATTTAACACACATTTTAGAATTCATGAACTTCAGCCAGCCATGGTGGCACACACCTGTAATCCCAGTGACTCAGGAGGCTGAGGCAGGAGGCTCACAAATTTGAGGCCAGCCCTGGAAAATTTTTGAGAGCGTGTCTCAAAATTAAAAAAATAAAAACAGGTCTAGGAATTAGCTCAGTGGTGGAGCACCCCAGTAGTATACAAATTCATGAATTTCCAAAGTATTTACTGAGTATCTACAATGTACAAGATACTGACCTTGCTCATGGTCATACTTCTGGTAAAGGGGGCATGGGACTCAAAGTCACTCAACTTTAGCCACTGGTCTTTGGAATAAATTGTTCCTCTAGGTCTGGATCCATCGGCCCTGGAGAGAAGTTAATTATTCTCTTTTCCAGCTCATTAACTAATTCATTTATCTAAGTCCTTTGTTCATCCACACAACAAATCAGGTTAGAACTTATTCATTCCTGAAAAGTTTATGTCTGGATGGCAAGGCTATATGTGTGGTCTGCTGGTGTGAATTTTCCTTCCACATGAGAGCAAGGGGGACATTTTAACTGTAAGGTAACTTGCTCAATGTGATACAGATTGTAAATGACGGTCCTGGCGTTTGCAGCCCAGCTCACTGTAGCCTGGTGCTATATGGTCAGACTGTAGCCACTTGAGACAGTTCAGGTCAAAAGCATCCTTACTTTTCTGCCTGATTGAAGTGTTCCAACTCTGAGGTTTTCCTTGTGGTAATGACCCCATGATACTATGGTGGACTTTCATTAAATGCAGTGTCCAGTAATTCCAGCCCTCCTTAGCTGCTTTGGCTACTCCTCCTATTGAGGGGTCAAGTCTGTTTTCCCTCCCCTTGAATCTGGGCTGACCTTGGACTTGCTTTGACCAATAAAAAGCAATGGATTGGACTTTGCCATTTTCTAGCCCAGTGCAACTTCTGCACCTGCTTTTTTTGGAAACCATGCAAAGGAGTCTTGCTACTTGGGAGGGTGAGGGACCGTGAAGAAAGAGACTAAGGCAGCCCCAAGTATTTCCAGCCTTTTCCATCTTGGGTACCAGACCTGTGGCTCAAAGTGTCTTTGATTCTCTGGCCTAAAATAACTATACCCACTGATACCAAACAGAATAAAGACTTGTCATACTCTGGTCAGACTGCAAAATCATGAGCAATTAAATGACTATTGTTTTAACACACTAACTTTTGGATGGTCTGTTATATGGTGATAGATAATAGAGATGAGAATGCTAAGTATTTTCTTGTTTAATTCTCTGACAACTCTAGTAGTACTCAGCTCCAATGGCTAAGTGAAGTTAATCTACCCTTCACTTTGAGTATTTGTGACAATGTTCAGAAAGCTGAAGGCATCACATGTGGGGAGAATAACACAGGGATGCTAGGCCACTTGCCTATGGTCACACATCTCGTGGTGGTGGAAGCAGGTGTCAATCCCAGGTGGTCTGGCTCCAGTGTCCAAGCTTGTAATCATTGTGTCACTCTACCCAGATTCTCCCAAATGCTTTAAGTGGGCCTGTCTCTTCTGTGCACTGAGTCAGAGGCTTAGAGCTGAGCCATGGTCATTGCTTTGGCCTGAATGAAGGCCACACTTTGTCTGCTCACTTTGGCAGCCACCCATAGGTGTGATGTTGCAGGGCAGAGGAGGATCAGGTGCAAGATGATCCAGAAACTGTCTGGCAGGGTGTGTCCTCTTATACCTGAAGGGCCATGTGTTCCTCCAGCTGAAGGGGCTGTGATGGGCTGGGGTGACCCTTCCCAGATGTGAGGGGACCCTTTCCAGATTGATACACATGATGCTGCCATCTTTTTGAAGGTGTTGGACACCAGGGGCTCAGAGCCAGCACAGGCTGCTGCTTGGCATGGGCCATGCACGAGGCAGAGCCTACATTTCCTGATCCTGCAAGGTAGGAATCATCAGTGGCATTTTGCTAATGAGGAAATGGGAGGGCAGAAAGCACGCCTCCTCCCATCCCAGTCCTGGTTCTTCAGAAGCTGCCATCTGATAAGAGCTTCAGGCTGTCAGTGAGAAGGCTGAGGCCCTCCTTCAGGGATTTGCTTGCTAATTTATTCAGTCCTTCACCGGACACATTGAGTGCCCGTCTGTGCCTGGAACTCTTGCTGGTGTGGGAGACACAGTGGCGAATGAGACTCTGTTTCTAAGGGGCTCACTTCCTGCCTCAGACCATGGCTTCCCAAATGGGTAGATGATGCGAAGACACCCTCAAAATAGGCTTTGACTGGGGCTGGGGTTGTGGCTCAGCAGCAGAGCGCTCGCCTTGCACGTGCGCGGCCCGGGTTCGATCCTCAGCACCACATAAACATAAATGCATTGCATTGTGTACAACTAAAATTAAATAAATAAATATTTTTTTTTAAAAAAGGCTTTGACTCTCAAAATAGGCAAGGCACAGACTCCGGCTGTGGTAGCCACAGGATTTACTTTTCTTGGTGCTTGAAATGGTGACCTGGATGTGTGCTCATTCACATAGCATGCACAGATGTAAATGCATGCCCTGGGCTGGCACAAGTCCTTTTGCTTCTCTGGATCTGAGATAAACAGGCACAGTGAAAAAACAACAAAGCGTTTCTCCAGCAGGTGGAGTTCCGGAAAACTTTTGGTGTCTAAGTTCAAGGGTGCCTGTGGCTCTGAGCCCCAAACTAGGAGCCTGGTAGAGAGAGGTCAGATGACTTCCTTTGTACCTTGTTTATTCAGTATTTATTTGGCGCTCAGAATCATACCAGAGTTTGTCGGTGATACCAAAATAGTAGTAATAATACAAATAAAAATGGTTGCAGGCTTCAGAAGATTTATGACCTGAATGAGGAGCAGGACATTCCCGTTAGAAAGAGTTGAGTGGTGGTCAAAGCAGCAAGAAACTGGACAGAACAGATGGTAAGTGCCACAGCAGTTCTCGAAGGACCCAATGCTTGTACACTGTGACATTGGTCACATTGAGGGGTTTTGAGGTGGTGTGATTCCTGCTGGGATTCAAAGGGTGGGTAGATTTCAAGGAGAGGCAGGGCAAGCAGAAGAAAGCCATTTAAGTGAGCAAAAGTAAAAGATTTCATAAGGGAGAAGCAAAATATCAGAGCAGAGGCTGATGGGAATAGAATGTCCATGGGAAGTCACTTCTGGCCCTGGAGCATTGAGAAGTAAGAACTTCAGAGGTCAGCTGGCATAACTCTTGTGTTTGACTCTGGAAGAAGGTGAGGCATCAAGAGGTTGCAGAGGAAGGGGGTCTGCACCAGAGCAGGACCCCTGCCTTCCCTGATGTCCCCGCCTGCAGTTCCTTGTCCATGGACTGCTGGCTATGGATCTGGGATGTAGCTGGAGCCAGCCTGGAGTGGGAAGGCCTTAGATAGTAGACTGAGGCTTTGAAATTGCATTCTGGAAACAACAGGAAGCCACTGAAGGTATCTGAGCTGGGAGTCATATTATAATATTGATGCAGTATTAAGAATAAATGGCAATCAATGCTAAAATTCTCCATTGGACCTTTTCCTGTTTCAGAGTTGCTGAATGGTTACCCTGCCACCTCAGTCCCCCACCTACATTATCAACTTCCTTTCTGCCAGGCACCCTCCACTTCTCTTCTTCCCTCTTCCTCCGCAGGGTTTCCCCGGGGAAGGGCCAGTTCCTTGCTCCACCATTGTGCAGAGTGGTTTTCTGATCACTTTTGTGTCTTGAGTTTGCTCTTGGAGTCCTCCCCTTCACTCTTAACACTTTTATAAAGTGTTTCCCCAGAGTAAACATCGTGTTTATGACACAAGGTTTGATGAATGAACCATTCTCCATCTTTCTATATTATATTCAGTTTGAAAGTTTGTGCCTAAATTGTTGTCTCATTTGTGAAATCTCTAAAAGGAAAAAGATCCTTATTGCAGTACTGGTTTTCCTTTAGTTGACAAAGGAAAGACTCCAACCTACAATTTTGCCATTAAAAATGTTAAACTTAGCAACTCAGTGAGACCCTATTATATCTAATAAAATACAAAAAAGGGCTGGGGATGTGGCCCAGTGGTCAAGTGCCCCTGAGTTCAATCCCTGGTACCACACACACACACACACACACACACAAAAAAAAAAAAAAAAAAAAAAAAAAGAAAGAAAGAGAAAAATGTTATACTTAAAATCTGTGGCCACAGAAATCAGTTGGTGAAATGGGAAATCAGACACTGCCTTGGTCATAGATGCAGATCCTTGTTGGGGTGTGCCATGGTATTTTCCAAGCCATGGATGGGATGTTGGTTGGTATTGTAACTGTGAGGGACAATACATGGAGTGGGGACTGAGTTTGGTAGGAGAGAGAGACTGTGTGTATACGTGTGTATTTGTAGATGATCCCTTGGATCTCTGGGTACACAGATCTGCCAGAATTTCCAGTTAGCATGAGTGGTTGCAAAAGCAAAGCAAAGCTTGGGTCTGGCTTAGCAATCAGAAGACAAAAGTGCTTACAGAAAAGTCCTGGTCTTGTCACCTCTCTGTCTACATTGGAAAGAACATTGATTTTGGCAACGTTTTGCTCAATCTTCAGAAATGTTAGTTCAATAATCTATCTCCAAGGCTCCTGCCAAGTCCAAGGAGTCCAATTTCACTATTGTTTGATAGAGTTTCATGGTAGTATTTAAAGGGAACAAGAATTTTCCTGTGATGGTAGATGAAGAAGGCTTGCTCAGTTCTCCTTCTGTATTTATTTATTTATTTGCACATAGACACTGATTATAAAAAAATAGCCCTGAGGTTGATAAAATCCAGCCTTCCTCACCCTTCCCCAGCCTGCTCAGAGACTTGCCCTTATTTCCAATTACCCAGCTCACCGCCTGCTAAAGTATTGCTCCTTCAGCGCTACAGACAAGAGGAATTAGTTACAAAGGCAAAATGCTTTGTTGTGTTTCTTGCTTGAGCCATAATTCATGTGCAGGGGCGTCCGGCACTACGCTAGGATCCTTATTCAAAGAGCAAGTGTGCCTGACAGCTCTCTCCCACCTCGAGCACCTCTGGCTGAACCACCATTTGTCAAATGCTCTCTCCGTCATTCTTTGGCCTAGGTGCATTTTGATGGACCACTACAACTTCTAATTATTTAATATTCCAAATTACATAAAGCGCCAAATGCCTTTGTAGCTAGGAGCACTATGTAGGCTGAATTGCCCCATGAAGTCAGAACATTTTACCACACAGTGATTACTTGGAAGAAGCATCCACGGTCTTTGCTGTCTCTCTCATCTGGGTTTAAGTCCTGTCTTGACCACTTATCAATTCTGTTGAATCTTCTTTCTCCTCTGCAATAGGTGGTGGATGCTCACCAGGGAGCTGATATAAAGACTGAGTGAAATAATTTATACAAATCATGTCACTCAGCATCTGGTACCTAGAAGGCCCCTACCTAGTTCCCTTCCTTAGTTCAGGTAGATTCCATTCAATTTACCCCTTTTCACTAATTGTCTACTGTATGCCAGGCAGTGAGTGGAGCTCTGGAGATACAAGACGTGGTCATTGTTCTCTCCAGAGTTTGCAGCATAGATGAAGCACAGTGGTAAATGTGGAGCCTGTTTAAAATAAAACTATAGTGAGACTTTTACCTCCCTGACCAGTTTGGTCCTGCTTCCTGAGGTATAGTTTAAAGGCTCATTTAACTTCTTCTTTAGTCAGTTCTCTTAGGTCTTGGTTTGTCATTGTCTTGTCATGAAAACACTAATAAACCACTTCTGCGTATACGGCCTCTGGTGTCTCAGAGCTTTGGAAAGGATGAAAGATGACCAATCACCAGTGTCTAGTCACCTTCAAGTTTTAATTTTAGTGTAAACTGACTAAAAAGGTTTTAGGTCTGGAATGTTCTTTAAATGTTGAGCCTTTGGGAATTTGTGCATTTACAGAAGTGACAAACTTCCTCAGTTTCATGCCTTATTTTGGACAATGTGGCACATCACGTCGTGGCTTGGATTGGTGCAAGGCTGGTTAATGCATGAGTGTGCATCTTTTAATCTGTAAGAAGGAAGAAAGGGCAGACAGGCTGAGTAAGAAATTTCCAGCTAAAGGAAGAACAGTCTAGACATTTCAAAACCCTTTACCTCCTGGGTTCACACTGGGTGTCCAGCTTGAGGGTGGGTGTGTGCACAGGCATGGGGAGGTAGGTGTGGGCATGTGCATGACTTCTGGAATCTCCCGAATGTCTGCATTCATGGAGAGAGTTCTGAGTGTGAGTGGGAAAGGTGCTGGGTGCCAGGGGTCCTCTCCGAGGCTGCATTTGAAGAGTGAAGTTCACTCTTATGACCTACACTGCAAGTTGATGTGGGGGCAGGGTGTGCCAAGGGTGTACTGTGTGCCAGGCGTTATTCTAGGTGCTGGCATGCAGTGGTGAATGAAGCATGGCTCTAGCTCTCCTGGTCATCTTAGATGATGGCTATAAGTCGCTCCACCAGTCCTTTATCCTTTAGCTAGTTTCTAATTTCTTGTATTGCTCCTGCCCATGTCACCTGAAATATATTGTCTGGGATACCCCATAGTAGGGACCAAAATAATCATCTTTTCACTCTGACCTGAGAGATTTCAAAAGAAAGAAGGAAATGAGCAGTCTGCAAGGGTTTGTGGAAGGAGCCACTATGTAGCCACCAGAGAGAGAAGAGCCCAGGCAAAGGGAAGAGATGAGAAATGGCTTATAATACCATGTTATTACAGATATTCCTTGAAAATAAATGAGCAAAAACGGAAGTCAGGCAAAGTTATCTTCAGCATCGTATTGGCTGGATGTTGCTTTTTAAACAGGCTCCTCTGAGTATCTAAGGAAGGATATTACTGTCTCTGCTGCTCAAATGAGGCTCAACCGCTGCCAGTGACACTGGTTGCCTGTGCCTTGGGACCTCGATTTTGACACTAACTTACTGTGTGGGAACCCAAGCCTTTCCCTATGTCTGGCCATTGGAGTGTCTGGGGGCCAGGAATTTCAGAGGTGCTGGTGGCTTGAAAGATGGACCAGCTAACCACCCTAGGTGCTTCAAAGTTGACACAAGCTTTTCTTAAATGACCTAAGCAGCATGTGAACCTGCTGGGAGGAGGGGTAAGAGACTCGTCTTTCACGTGCCGCATGGCCTCAGCCAGCTTGTGTCCTGGATTCCCAAAAATTACTATTTTGTTTGGAATAATTTCTAGGGTTTATGTGCCTAGGTTTGCTAGGAGCTCCTCCTTTTCTGGCCTCCTCTTTTCTCTGTCCCCTCCCTCTTCCTCTCTTCTATTCTCCATAAAGAAAATAAAGAAATGCAGCGCTTTCTTCTGGCTCTGAGATGTGTCCTGGGTCTCCCAAGAGCTGCCTGGGGGCTGAGTGCAGTGGACGCCTGTGTTGCTGCCTGAAGCGATGGCCGCTTGGAGCAACGAAGCCGTGGGAAGAAGTTTAGAGGCGAACTGGAAACAAACAGCTTTTTATTCTGATAACTTTTCTCTCTGGCTCTAACAACGACTAACACGCACCACACACACCACCAAAAAATGGCGCTGACCCGATCAGCAATCTCGGCTCAAGTCACTCGAGATCCCAGACCAAGTCCCGTGAGACTACGGAAGGCGGCAATGCCCAAATCTCCATGGCCCATAGTCAACCACAATTTAAGCCATCTCCCCAAACAGGGCTCCTACACACCTGCTCATGAATATGCCTTCCTTAGCTCCTATCTCCTCCCCAGCACAGTCTCTCACCCCTTTAATGGGGCTTCCTGGAATTTCCTTTGAAATACCTCCTTGTTGCTGAATCCTTGCCTCTGCCGCTGCCTTTGGGGAAGCCCAAGCTGAAACCTGCAGATTCATCCACAGAGGGCAGCACTTGCTCCCTTCCTTCCTTTCTTTTTTACCTGTCTTTCTCTAATTAACGAAAGGTCATGGAGGACGGAAGTGTGTTTAGGGTACTGTGCACACTCAAACCTCTGCAGAACTTCACATCTCATTTTCTAAACAAGGCTTATAGAACAGAACTTCATTTTTTAGTTTCTTGTCTCAGAGATACTTGCGGAATTGAACGAAGCTCTGGGTATAGAAAAATACAGCTTTGGTGAGGCCTGGGTTCAAGTGCTGCTGAATCTCATTCTGACTGCACAGCCTTGGACATGTTGTCTAAGCTCTCTGAGCTTCACTTTCCTCTCTGTATAATGGGGAGATGAAAGCCTAGTGACCTCAGAGTGTGTGAGATTAAAAACAAGATAGTAACAGTGAGACACAGGACCCTTGATGATTGTTTGGGAATAGTGTCTCCAGCCTAACCCCCCCACACCCCTAGCTCCCGGGCTTTCCCACATGTTGTAGCACCTGTCACCTTGCTTTATAATTGGTATCAGACTGTGTGGAACCCAGAGGAAGGAGGGTGGGTGGGATTAGCTGTCATTGCAAACATCGGGGGAGTCATCTCAGAGGAGGTAACATTTGACTTGGTCTTCAAGGGTGTCTCCAAGAAGGAAGAAGGAAGGACAGCCTCTTTGGGCAATGAGTGTTATCATTCATCTGGTAGGAAGGGAAAAGAAAGTCCCATTTATGGGATCTGATGCAGGAGGACAGGTATAGGGCCTACATTTACTGCTTGAGCCCTAACCCTTCCCAGCACTGGGTGATTCAAATCCAACACCAGTCTTGGCGCCTCAGACAAGACAGAGCCCCCAGTCTACCTGTGAATACCAAGAGAGCTGGACACAGACTGAGGCCCGAGGCCTGGGGAGAACCTGGAGCCTCTATCTCAGCCGCTAGTCTTTAAAACAGATGTTGTGCTTACTTTATTTGTGGCGTTTAGAAGTTAAAGTAGAGCTGATAGTTAAAAATGGGGAGTAGTAACTTACAAATCTGAATATTTAGCTTCTCTGGAAAGTTGGGAAGTTCTGGCAAGACTCAGTCCACGTTCTCATGCCAACAGTCCCCTGGAGCCAGGCAGAGCCATTCTGTTTTTTTTTTTTTTTTTTTTTTTCCCCAGCAGGATCCGTGTTCTCCTGCTTACCTGGGCCCCACTCTCCCTGCAACCCATCGGCACAGAGGCAAGGGGCCCGGTGCTCCTGACCGCTGTGCTGCCACTATCGTTATTACTTTTTATATCAGAGGACTCCACATCTGCATCCACCTCTCTATCAAAAGTGATAGGAAGTGATAGAGAATCTATAAAGTTAGGAGAAGGGGTGCTTGTTAAGAATAGTCTGTTTTTCAGGGTGGAAGTGAAGAACATTCCTGCCAGCTGCTGTAGGTGCCTGAGTCTGCCAGTCTGTCTTCCACTTGGGAGGGGCCTTGACTGTCTGTCACAGACTGGTTGACAGAGTCTCACTGGCAGCTTTCCTGGCTCAGAGCGGAGTGCTTACTTTTCGATGTTTGCAAATAGGTTTGTAGCAAGATAGCCACTTTCTAAAGGGCTCCTTCATTTCCTTCCTCTTTGGGAAGAATTTCTTTTAAAAAATGCCATTATCTTTCTTTTAATCATGACTCAGCTCCAGCAAATGACCTGTAGATAGAGACACTTCATTATTGTAATGACACAGTCAGGCTGGCTCTCCTGGCTTCTCATTTTAGCTACCCCACCCACCTGCATCCCTATGCCAGAGGCTGTGGCCCTTGGGAGTAAAGAAATGCCTTCTTGGTTCTGTAGCAAAAACCCTCATTCTGCCCAGAAAATTGCTCTTTAAGCACAGCAACCAATCTTTCAAAATAAATCACTTTGGGTCCACAAGGCTCCCTCTTGGGATAGTACAAGCCCTCAGGTAATTTTCAGACCAATCATACTTGAGAAGTCAGGATCTTGACTAGGGAGGTGAAAATTGCTGCACTTTGTAGTGAGGTGAGCTGAGACATGTGAGGTGAAGTTGACTTAATTGGGGACCCCAATGTAGGCTGTCCAAGCCAAAGACAAAAGGTAGCCTCTTGCCTTCGGAAAGATCTGGGGAATGTCTCTTGGGAACAGGGTGGGATGCCTCAGAGAATACCAGGGCAAGTTTCCTCTCTCTGGAGGATTAGCTGGAAGTTTCTATACCTTCAGAGTTTTCTAGGAAGGGAGCAGAGATGGCCTTTTCCCTTAAAGTTATTGCTTGTGGCCCATGGAGTAGGCTTGACCCCGGGGTAGAGGACACACCTCTACTCAGAAGACAGAGCTAACTCAGAATGAAAATCTGCCTCCAGGGGTCAGCTCAGATGCACAGAAGGCAAAGCTGTCAGTTGGAAGCCACAGTTCTTAGAATTGCCTATGCAGAAAAGTCACTGGGGGCCCTTATTTAAAATGTGGTTTTCTGGGTCCCACCTGCTCACATTTTGTTGTTTCAGGTTGGAACTGGTGCCTGGGAGTCTGCATTTTGGCAAGCACCAGATAATTCTGCTGCAGATGCTCTTCGCATCACACTTTTTGCAAAACTCCAGCTCAGTGCTTCTCAAAAGCCACTTCATAAATTGTCTTCAACTAGTTTGAAAGTGCTTAAGGATTTATGAGTATGTCCTCAAAGTGTGGACTTCGGCACTGCTTCAACAGACAGGCTTATTATTTTGAATTTAACACAATGGAATTATAAATTATTCATTCCCAGTTGAAAAAAGGAACTCAACATCTGGGAGCTGAATGCAGCATGCAGATTGCTTATGCTGTCTCTACAAAAATGAAATTCAGATTCCATCAAGGTGCACATGCTGCTACCACTGTTTTACCTTACAGGTCGCTCTGCCCTGCTGAAGGCCTGCAGACAGGCTGTAATGTGTGTGTGTGGGGGGAGACTGGCTGCAGAGTCTCTTCCACTTCTTAGAGCTCTTTTGACCTTCCCTATACAGGGACCCCAGATCATTCATTCCTGGATGTTGGTATGCAAACCTCCCTGGAGACCTGGGGAACTTGTTAAAAATGTTGATTCCTGGGCTGCACTGACATGTTCAGGGAAAAGCCTGAGAATGTGCATTTTAATTAGCATCTCTGGGGGTATTCTCTACACATCTCTGGGGACATTCTAGGGGCACCTATTAGCTTGTCTATTAGATGTGCTAAGCTCCATATCTAAATGCTTTTCTGGGGCCAATAGAAATATTTGAGTCTTGAAAAATTATGTTGGCTCTGAAAGATGAATAGACAACAACGAAATCAAAATTGTCTATTGCCAACTCTATTCATTATTAAATTTAGTATTCATAAAAATTTCATTATATTTGAAAACAATTTGTAGGCTAGATTTTTTTCCCCACTTCACAAGAATTCTTGAATATGAATGATAATCATTAAGAAACCATAATCGATTGCAAAATGAGTTGCATCCAGATTTCAAAAGCCCAATTGTAAAAAGTCAGCTTCAAAATATTTTTATGGTGAATACTTACTTCTATTTGCAGATATATTTATATTTATTATAGGATGTAGCTATGATTTAATAGGTTTGATGACATTTTGGGTGTTCAAAAAATGAAGGTGTTTGGGCCTTATGAAGGGTTAAAATATCCCTCAGGTTACACTTAGAATTTTCTTGGCTTTGGGCGAATGAGTTCCTAGTATTCCATTTACTTGTGAAGTAGAGACTGTTTAATCCCCGTTTTATAGAGGAGGAAGTGAGTAGTTTATTGATTTACCCAAGGACAACAAGCAGTAAATAACAAAGTAAGCTCAAACCAAGTCTTAGGGCTCAGAATTTAGTATAGTACTTTCCTTCAGCATTAGGGATCACACCACCAAAGGCCCTACCTATGGGTTCACCTTGGGTGCGCCATATCTCTGCATCAAACATGAACCAATCATGTCAGTAGGATAAAATTTGGAGGGTTTAAACCAGAGTAGAAAGGATTTTCACATTTTGGGGTCAGAAAGCAATATTTTGACCTTGATCTTCATGTGTATCTAAAGCCAGCTGTCAGGGAACTGTTTTCTGAGTGTGGAAATACGGTACAGTTGTTTCAGCTAAAGGCAGGGAGGGTGGGGAGTGGGCTCTTGCTTGGGATATCTCTAGATCTGCTTCTCCAGCACATTGAGATCCCTACAGTCTGGAGGCTTATTCCAGCGAAGCTAGCATGTGACAGTACATGGACTTTGTCACAAAGGCACCTGGGTACTTAGAGGACACCGAAGTCAGAAAACAAAAGAAAAGCTCTCCAGCCAGCTGTGTCTGGAGAACTTTGTCCTTCTGATTAACTTGCCCGAGAGCCTGGGTGTTTTGCTGCTGAACCATATGGCCTGCCCACTACTGCTGCCCACGCCTGTCTTGCTGCCACTCTCTCTGGGGTGCGAAAATGTTTAAAAGAGGGGTTGAGGGAAGAGAACTATTGATCAGGTATTTTTTTCCAGTCTGTGAACAACAAGAAATACATGTTCATTGCAGAAAAATGATAAAACACTTGTAAGCCAAAAAAAAAAAAAAAAAAAAAAGAGTTAAAAAAGAATCTCTGAAATTCCTAACCCAGAATCACCACCATTAATTTCCTAGTCAATATCATTCCAAAGTTTTTCTTTAAATGAAATATCGCAAATGCTCTCTGAGAAGTCCTCCGGGCCTTTTCTCTGCCTTCACCATGAGTCTCTGTTTCATTTTCTATTCCCTCACCAGTAAGGGTTTGTGAGGGATCGTGGCAGATCACACTTCTGTGCTGAGCTTATACTTAAGTTTGGTCCAGCAGGGAAGCCTTCAGCATTCAAGGTACTCTTTGGGACATTGTGACATGGATTATTTTGTGATGTATTCCACAGACTAGGTGAGATAACTTAGAGTAAAGCAGTAAGAAACATTTATGGGCAAAACCTTATTAATTGAGAAATGACCATGCATTGACTTAATCTTATGTGATCTGAAAGATGGCCATTTGATTGTAGGAGTGAAATACCATTATGCAGTCACGGACTATTGGTGTTCAATGGATGGTTAGTTTGAGAAACTCTTAATTCCTGGGATTGCATTAGGCAATTCACTTCCTCTTTCTGGGCTCTGGTGTTCTCATCAATAACAGGGTGAAGTGCAAATAGGGTTCAGGTTCCCTAACTCTCAGTGTGGTGTCTGTAGTCAGGTGCCTGATTTGGAGGAGGACACCCCACCAACTCTCCTGTACCATTCCTGATAAGAATATTCTTATTTCTCTCAGGTAATCACTTAAGCCTTAGCAAATGTTTTCTTACTTGTTCCTCTAACACTGGAGGACAAACTCTTTCTTACATAGAGTCTTACACACAAATAAGCCAAATAGACTTTTTTGATTTCTGGTGATTTTCTATTAAAAAGTGAAGACTTGCTTGAGGAAGATAGTAGATTATAGGAAGGGGTGAACTTCCCATCAGTTCCTCAGCACAAGACTTAAGAAGTGGGGAGACTGCTCCTCAGTGAAGTGGGTACCTAAGGAAACTCAATGAAGTTCGACACTGGACAGTAAAAGAAACTACGGAGACATGGAAAGTCAGAAACTTTATATAATATAAAAAATGACATGCTTCCTTGGCTAGCAGCAGTAATGGCAGCCTCAGTTTCTGAAGAGAGGGAGTAACAAATCAAAGATAGAGAGGAAATCATGACCAAAAATTAAAAAAAAAGGTCTTGGAGGAACCTGTGAAATAGAGAATAAGGATGATCTTAATGGACACAGAGCTAGTGGGGGAATTGTTGGGTGAAAAGCCACCAAACTTGCTTGGCCCCAGGTAGAGAGTCAACAGGGTTGCCAGAGTGGGGAACCACCTGTAAACACTGTGGCATCATAAAGGAAGTAGCCAGCTGACCCAGCAGGTACCTCTTGTGAACCCCAGAGTGTGCCTGGACCCATGTGACTGAAATAGGAGCAAAGAGAATTGTCCCCAGGGCACCCAGTCAATGGATACTAAGGAAGCAGAGCTCCTTTTGTTGCTGGCATCTCATAAGTGCTATTGGGAAGACATCAAAAACAGCCAGGCAGATGTGTCTGCACTCCAGTCTTCCACAGCCATAGTGAGGAATATGAAACCTGTCGAGCTTTACACAACACACCCTAAAAATGGCTTCTATGGGAGGCCTCTGGGACTCAGATAAGACTGGCATCTCCCCATTAAAAGGGGATGTGAATCAAATCTTAAATACCCACTGACAGAGTTCCAAAGTTCAGCCAAGACTAGATGACAACTACGGGAACTTCCAATTTAGAACTCTGTGCCAGCCCCACTGTGGGAGTACACAACTTGCTATTCACCAGTCTATCCCACCCTATACTGGGAGACAGGTAGCTGAGAACTGTTATAACCAGGTTTGGCTCCTAGCCACAATGGCTGGCAGCTAGGTGAGGAACACAAAGATGTTGAACCAGAAACACCAACCTTTGACCTAAGGGTACAGAGTCCCCCAAATAAAAACTAAGAATGAAAATCAATCCTTGCCAACAGTTTTGACTACCTCAGCAGAAATAAGCCCTTGGCTTTTCATAAAGAACCTATTTTTTATATTCCCTCCCATTTGTAATTTTTAAGACTTTTAAAAATGTTTAATTAAAAATTTTTATTAGATTTTATAATTTTTTTTACCTTTTTCCATTCCGCATGATTGTATGTATGTGTGTGTGTTCTTACTATGTGTATAGATTTGAGAAAAATGTATTCATACAACATTTCTTTAATTTTAGTTGCTTTCTTCTTCACCCTTTTATTATTTAGCCTTGCTACATAGGTAGGGTAAAATTGTATGTGGGTTTAAATTGTTTTGATCTACATTAGTTTGTTCATACCTTGGTTTTGTCCCTCTTATTGCCTCTTCTTAACTCTTTCCCCACTCATAGCCAAAATTTAATGTTCTGTCCTCCTCTCACTGTTTTGTTACTTTGAGTTATTTTTGTTCCTTCCTTTATAGCTGCCACCACCTATGTAGTGCTTCTCCATTGTTCACTTTTTAAATAGTTCAAATTTTCTGTTGCCTTTCTACCTTATTTTATCTTTACTTAAGAAACTGTAATCCTACCGTAAGATAGATTATAAAATTTATGTAATTCCTACTCAATTCATGTTGTGATTAGTAATACAGTAGATGATGTATATACACCTAATATTGAATGCCTGATTTAGTTCACAGGTTTTATTAAATGCTTACCCCACCAATCCTAGGAAGGTGGCAATTAATGTTATTGTTATTGAAATAGACTCAGACATTTATCTTAAGGTTCTACATCTGTGGCTAACATTAGTGCTATTCCTGGCTCCCCTGTTTCTCTAAGAGGGGCTGGAAAGTGATTGAGACACTTTGCTACTGAGCAATTCTAACAACTCAGCCAAATACAAATAAATCTCATCCCACACAAGATCTAGCTCCATGGAGAGCCTCAACAATACTTCAACACGTAGAATAAGGATGACAAAAATCCCAAATCAATAACCAGGTCCCAAGGAGGAAAAACTAGAACGGGACCCCAGGTCCCACTCCTGGACATCTACTTATATGTCAAAAACAGAAGTCCCAGAACAGAAAAGATAACTATACACAAAAGACATTCTTATAAAAGAGGAAGAGGAATCCATCTCAACTGATGTGCAAATCTTATATCTCTTGAAAACATGAAGAAACAGGCCCCCAACAAATGATTCCACAGATGACAGGGGATGACATTCCAGAGAAAGACAATAAAAACTGATTATTAAAATGTTCAATGAAATGAAAGAAAATCTAAGAAACAAACTGAGAGAGTAAATACAGGAGATGACAGATCATTTCAATAAGGAAATAGAAATAATGAAAAGAAACCAATCAGAAAGCCTGGAAATGAAAGACACAATGAATAAAATGGAATATTCACTTGAAAACATTGAAGCCATAATTAGACAGGAAGATAGGCAAGGGTCTGATCCAGAGGATGGAAGGATTGAAATGTTAATTCCTTCAGAGCCCTTCCTCCACCCTATCAAGATAACCTGCCTCTGCTTCAACCTGTTGCTAAGGTAATCTGTCCCAGGAATTGCCCCTCTCTATAGGGAGTTATAAAGTTGTTAATTAATGTGTCTTGGGTTGCTCCATCTGGCCCTTCTCCCATCCATCTGCTTCTCACCTTTTGGCCATCCCACCAGCATCTCCTGGGCCCAGTCACATAAGCAGCAAGGAGAGAGATAAGGGGAAGGGGTCAAGAGAACAAAGGAAGCCTAAGACATATAAAAAGGCAAAACGCCCTCGCTTCTTGGGATCCAGGATACCAGCTATGGCCCCCTTCTCCCTCCTGGGAGAAGTCTGTATTACCCTTTTTAAAATAAACCCTGCTTTATATGCTTGCCTTGGAGTGCTTCTCTAATGTTATACTTCAACATGTGAGGGAGCAGAACTCACCAGTAACTGGTGGTATCAGTATCATCAACAGATTAGATTGCATAGGAAATACAACTTCAAGCCTTAAAGACAGAGTATATGGAGTTGAATACTCAGTATGAAATACATTCTGTGCAAATTGAAAATAAAAAGATTATGATGAGAATGAATATACAAGAACTCTGGGTCAGCATCAAGCAAACAAACCTGAGAATCATTGGAATAGAAGAGAACATGAAGATACATGATCAAGGAATTAAGATCATTTTTGATGAAATAGTAACATAAAAAAATTCCCCATATTGAAAATGAGATAAATATCCACATACAGGATGCACATAGGACCCTGGATAGACAAGATTAAAGAAAAATTCTCCAACATACATATTCATCAAAATTCCCAACAGAAAAAATAAAGAAACTGCAAGAGGAAAACATCAGGTCACATCTAGAGGCAAACAAATAAGGGTGACTTCTGATTTCTCAACTCAGACCCTAAAATTTAGGAGGGCCCGGAATGAGCTATTCCAAGCTCTAAAAGAAAACAATTGCTAGGCAAGATTGCTCTAGCCAGCAAAACTATCTTTCAAAATCAATGAAGGAATAAAAACTTTCAATGACAAGAATAAAAGAACTCAGGACCACTAAGCCAGCCCTACAAAGAATACTCAAAGATATACTTCACACAAAGAAACCCAAAAACAAACCAAAAAAGCTCTGAAATAGATGAAGATTACTAGAATGGACAAAAACTAAATGAAAATTGAGACAGAATTAAATATAGCAAACAAATCAAAATGACATTAAATAAACAAATACCTGTCCATAATAACACTGAATGTAAATGGTCACGACTTCCCAATTAAAAAAACATAGATTAGTGGAGTGGATTTAAAAAACAAGATCCAACTGTAAGCTAGTCTCAAAAGATTCATCTCATAAAGATACCCACAGGCTGAAAGTTAAAGAATGAAAAAAAATTCCATGCAATTTGAATCTGAAAACAAGCTGAAGTAGCTATTCTCATATCTGACAAAGCATATTTCAAGCAAAACTTAATCAGAGACAAAGAAGGCCACTACATAAATGATAAAGAGAATAATCCAACAAGAAGATATAATGGTAGTAAATATATATGCTCCAAATGTTAATACACCTTATTACATTAAAAAAAAAAAAAAACTTCTTGATGTTAAATACCAGGTATACCCCAATACAATCACCCTGCATGAGTTCAACACACCCTTATCACCATATACAGGTCATCCAAACAAAAAATCAATATAGGTAATTCTTTTTCTTTTTTTTGTTTTGGGGGGTGGGTAGCAGGTATTGAACTCAGGGGACACTCAACCACTGAGCCACATCCCCAGCCCTATTTTTTATTTTGCTTTAGAGGCAGGGTCTCACTGAGTTGCTTAGTGCTTTGCCATTGCTGAGGCTGGCTTTGAACTTGTGCTCCTCCTTGCTCCGCCTCCTGGACTGATGGGATTAGAGGGTGTACACCACTGTGACCATCCAGTATAGGTATTTCTGACCTAAATAATACTACCATTCAAATAGACCTAATAGAAATCTCTTTTAATCAGTTTTTTTCACTGCTGTGTCTAAAAGACTTGACAAGAACAATTTTAGAGGAGAAAAAGTTTATTTGGGGGCTCACAGTTTTAGACAACTTAGTCCATAGATAGCTTTCTCCATTCCTTGGGGATCTAGATGAGGCAGAACAACATGGTGAAAGAGTGATGGAGGGAATAAACTTACATCATTATCAGGAAGCAGAGAAAGACTCCACTTGCCAGATATAAATATATGCCCCAAAGCCATGCTCCCAATGCCCAACCTCCTCCAGCCATACCTTACCTGCCTTCAGTTACCACTTAGTTAGTTCTATCAGGAGATTAATTCACTGATTGGGTTAAGGCTCTCATAACCCAATCACTCTCCTCCAAACCCTCTTGCATTGTCTCATACATGAGTTTTGGGGGACACCTCACATCCAAACCATAAAACCATAAAAAACATCTTCAGAATATTTGACCCCCCCAACAGCTAAATTTACTTTATTTTTAGCAGCTCATGGAAACTTTTCCAAAATAGACCATATTCTGGGTCACAATATAAGTCTTGATAAATAAAAAAAAAAAATTGATCTAATCTCATGTATCCTATCAGATCATAATGGAATGAAACTATAAATCAACAGCAAGAAAAATAATAAAAATCACATAAACACATGGAGATTGAACAATACTTTTAAAAATAAAGAACAGATCATAGAAGAAATTAGAGAAGAAATAAAAAATCTTAGAAATAAATGAGAACAGAAATACAACATATCAAAATCTCTGAAACAGTATGAAAGCAGTCCTAAAAGGAAAATTTGTAGCATTGATTGCCTATATTAAAAAAATAGATCCCCCCAAAATAAGTTTGTGCTCTACCTCAAGACCTTAGAAAAGGAAGAACAAACTAATTCCAAAGTCAGTACAAGACAGGAATTACTTAAGACCAGAGCCAAAATTAGTAAAATTGATAATAAAAAGGCAATACACGGGATCAATGCAACAAAGAGTTGTTTTTTTAAAAAAAGATAAATAAGATTGATAAGCCCTTAAACAAACTAACCAAAAAAAAAAAAAAAAAAAAGAGAGAGAGAGAGAGAGAAAGAAGAACTAAATTAACAAAATTAGATTTGAAAAAGGAGCTTTCACCACCAATACTTCTGAAATTCAAAGAATCATTAGAAACTATATTGAAAAATTATACTCCAATAAACTGGAAAATGTAGAAAACATTGACAAATTTCTAGACACATATGACCTGCACAAAATGAACCAGGAAGATAGAGAAAAGCTAAACCAACCAATATCAAGTAATGAAATTGAAAGAGCAATTAAAAGCCTTGCAACAAAGAAAAGTCCAGGACTAGATAGATTCTCAGCTGAGTTCTTCCAGACCTTTAAAGAAAAACTAATACCAGTGTTTCTCAAATTATTTCCTGATATTAAAAGGGAGGGAACTCTCTATGAAGTCAGTATAACCCTAATATAGAGACCAGACAAAGATAATCAAGGAAAGGAATCTACGGACCAATATCCAGGATAAACATAGATGCAAAATCCTTAATAAAATATTAGCAACTTGAATTTGAAAACACATCAGGAAAATAATATGCCACGATCAAGTGGGTTTCATCCCAGGGATGCAAGTTTGGTTCAATATACTCTAATCAGGTTGGGGTTGTGGCTCAGCAGCAGAGCGCTCGCCTGGCACGTGCGCGGCCCGGGTTCGATCCTCAGCACCACGTAAACATAAATGCATTGCATTGTGTACAACTAAAGTAAATAAATAAATATTTAAAAAATATACTCTAATCAATAAATGTAATTTAGTATTTAAATATGATGACAGAAATTACATGATCATCTCAATAGGTGCAGAAATGGCTTTTGACATAATCCTGCACCTATTTATATTAAAAACACTGAAGAAACTAGGGATAGAAGGAACTTAGCTCAACATTATAAAAGCTGTATTTGATAAACCCATGGCTGATATCATACTGAACAGAGAAAAACTGAAAGCATTTCCTCTGAAATCAGGAACAATATAAGGATGTCCAATCTCACCACTTCTATTCAATATTCAATATATTCATACTCTAACCAGAGCGATCAGGAAAGAGAAGAGATAGATAAAAATAGGAAAGGAAGAAGTCAAATATCTGTTTGCTGATGATATGATCTTATATCTAGAAGACTGCAAAACTCCACTTGAATACTTCTAGAGCTGATAATTGAATTCAGCAAAGTTGCAGGATACAAGATCAACATTCATAAATCCATAGCTTTCCTATACTCCAATAGTGATTCTTCTGAGAAAGAAATCAGGAAAACTATCCCATTCACAATAAACTAAAACCAAAACAAAAACCAAAACAAACAAACAAACAAACAAAAAGTAAAGAAAACTTAGGAACAAATCTAACCAAGGAGGAGAAAGATCTCTACAGAAAAAACTATAGAACACTGAAGAAATAAATTGAGAAAGACCTTAAGAGATGGAAATACCACCCATGTTCTTGGATAGGCAGAATCAATATCGTCAAAATAACCATACTACCAAAAGCAATATACAGATTCAGTGCAAACCCCATCAAAATACCAATGACATCCTTCACAGAATTAAAAAAAATAGTCCTAAAATTTATTTGGAAGAATAAGAGACCCAGAATAGGTAAGGCAATCCTGAGTAAAAAGTGTAGGAGGCATCACCATACCTGATATCAAATTATACTGCAGAGCTATTGTAATAAAACATGCATGGTATTGGCATCAAAATAGACATGAAGACCAGTGGAATAGAATAGAAGACACAGAGACAAACCCACATACTTACAGTTATCTGATACTTGATAAAGGTGCCAAAAATATATGTTGGAGAAGAGATATCCTTTTTAAAAAATTGTGCTGGGAAAACTGATATCCATATGTAGAAAAATGAAACTAGATCCCTCTCTCTCACTGTGCACAAAAGTCAAATCAAAGTGGATCAAAGATGTAGGAATTAGACCATAAACTTTGCAACTGCTAGAAGAAAACATAAGGTCAACACTCCATCATATTGGTGCAGGCACCAGCTTCCTGAACAAGAGCCCATAGCTCAAGAAAAAAACCAAGAATCAATAAGTGTGATGGCATCAAATTAAAAAGCTTCTGCTCAGCAAATGAAACAATTTAGAATATGAAGTGAGAACATACAGAATGGGAGAAAATCTTTGCCAGCTACTCTTCTAACAGGGGATTTATATCCAGAATATAAAAATAACTCAAAAAGCTTAATACCAAAAGAACAAATAATCTGATTGATAAATGGGCAAACAAACAAACAAACAAAAACTAAACAGACATTTCTCAAAAGAAGAAACACAAATGGCCAAAAAATATATGAAAAAATGTTCAACATCTCTAGCAATCAGGAAAATGAAAATCAAAACTACACTAAGATTTAATTTCACTCCAGTAAGAATGGCAATGATCAAGAATATAAATAATAATAAGTGATAATGAGCATGTGGGAAGAAAGGTACATGCATACATTGTTGGTGGCAATGTAAATTAATGCAACCACTCTGGAAAGAAGTATTGAGATTCCTTAAAAACTAGGAGTGGAACAACCATATGACCTAGCTAACCCACTCCTTGATATTTATCCAAAAGAAATGAAATGAGTGATACAGCCACATCAATATTTACAGCAGCATACTTCACAAAAGCCAGATTATGGAACCACCTCAGATGCCAATCAGTAGATGAGTGGTTTAAGAAAATGTAATATATACATAAACAATGGAGTTTTACTCATCTATAAAGAATGAAGTTATGGCATTTGCTGGTAAATGGATGAAAATGGAGAACATCATGCTAAATGCAATAAGCCAGACAGAAAATCAGAGGTTGAGTTTTTTCTCTCATATGTGGAAGCTAGAGCAAAACAAGGGCAAAAGTGTGTGTGTGGGGAGGTTGTATATCACAAAGACATAGGAAAGATCAGTGAAGTAAAAGGAGACTGAGAGGGAGGGAGGGAGGAGGGATGGGAGATGGGAGATACTGTGGAATAAATTTAATAAAATCATGTTATATTCATATATAAATAAGCCACAGTGAATGCCACCTTTATAAAGCCCCATAAAAAAATAAACAGGTGAAAGGAAGATGAATAGAGCAGGGGATGGGGGGTAGGGGGAGGGAGGAGAGGAGGGAAAGGGAGGACATGGGGAATGGAAATGGAGTAAATCAAATTCCATGCATGTATGATTTTGTCAAAATGAACTCAACTACTATGTGTAACTCTCACGCTCTAATAAAAAAAATACAAGAAATCATATTGATACATAGAATTTCATTATATAACTTGTTTCATTTTATTGTTTTCTGTATCTGGAAAGGCAAAGAATGAAATGAAATGAATAATGACCATGATGAGAAACTCAGAACAGTGTCAGATTTCAACACTAAAGGTAAAATGATTCCTTATCATTTGGCAGAGTAACAGTAGCTTTTTGATTTTCCTTAAAAAAGCTTTTCGCTATTGATAAATTGGACCATTCCTATATATTTGCAGAAATGCCTTTTCTTTAAAAAAAAAAAAAAAAAAAGAACGCATATTCCTCACAATGGTGCTATCAATCCCCTCTCCAGCTCCATTCTAGAATATAAATTCTTGAGCATAAAGTATAATGCAGTCAGGACTACTCAATTCAGATGACCTGTCTACTATTTACTAACCTGTGTGCTATTAATGTACCCAGTTTAGATGATAAATCTATTTACCTGTCTATTATTTATAACTACTTTCTTCCCTGTTGCAGTATCTGAGGTTTGGTTCTTTTTGTGAACTTGGGAACTTTTGAAAATAAGCTTAAAAGATGTGTTTATAATCACAACACAGTAATATTTAATTATACATCAAATATACATGAGAATATAATAAGATGTATTCATTCAGTTTATCCACTTGAAGAGAAACTCAAATACCTTCAGGTGTGATTATAAGAATGGTTTTATACTGCCCCCAGGGGTGGTCCATTGCTTCTGAAATTAATCCAGTGCTGTTAATTAAAAAAAATAAATAAATAAAAGAAAAAGAAAAAGAAAGTGAGGACTCAAGGCATACATGTCCTTGCCTAACTCTTCCTCCCTCTTGGCCTTTTTTTTTTTTTTTTTTCTGGCCCTTCTTTCCCTCTCTGTGGGTAGCACAACTTTTGCCAAGAGGTAGTCTTCAAGTTTTTGGAAAATGTATTTTTTCTCCTAAGACTTTTTTTTTTTTTTTTTCCAGCCTCTGTGGGATGAAGATTTATTTCGTCCTTTAGATTCCTTGGATTGGGTCCCATATTCTTCAGATGGATGATAATGAACTTTTCAGTTTACGCTAATGATTTAAAGGAGCCTTCAGTTCCAACTTCTTCCTCTTTGTTGCTGACTACACATTTGGCAGCAAATGCCCTTAGCTGCCCATGCCTGCACATTCTCCAACATGTCTCTCTTTGAGAGTTGAGGTCCGTGTTCCTTCTTCTCAAATCTGGGCATGTTTGTGCCTGCTTTGACCACAGAATACATGGGAATACAGCTGTGGGATTTCCAAAGCTAGGTTCTAAAAGGCTCCAGGCTTCTGAGAATGCTCATTCTTGGAGTCCTGGCTGCCATGGAAAAGGTCCAACAGCTCTGAGACTGTCATGCTGGGAAGGTCACAAGCAGGTGTTCTACCAGGCAGCCTGCCCCAGGCCTGCCCTCCACCATTCCGTTCTGGCCTCTGATGGTGTGAGTGAGGAAGCTCCCTTGGAATGGGCTCCTCTGAGCCAGCGGTTCTCACCTTCAGTTCCCCTAGTCATAGGGTGGGGTCATCTCTGTTAAACACTCAGACACTGTGTAGCAGATGAGGGCCTCCTGCAGTGCCAGTTCCCACTCCCAGCCCACAGTGCCCACAAGCAATTAAGCATTAGTGTCACACACCACCAAGCTTTGGGAAAGTTTGTTACACAATAGTAACTAGAACATCACATGGTACCTGGGAGTGCAGTGTCACCATATCAAAATTCCCAAACAAACAACATTGACTTTGGATGATGGAGAGGCCTGGAGGAGACCTGTGAAGACTTGAAGGAAAATGAGGACAATGTTTTGTAAGTTGAAGGAAGGGGAGCCTTGCTGTGTCTTGCTGGGAAGTTGGCCCGTACTGTGACCTTGGGTCATATGGAAATGGAGAAGGAACTTGATGGAATCAAAGATTCAATAAAAAGAAATTCCTTCAGTGTTGAAGGGACTACTTAGCTGCCGCATTGTACCTCTAACCATATGTGTGGAGAAAGACACATCAGAGGAGGGAACTGTTCAATTTTTTGAATGGAATTTGGAGCCAAAGGCCCTGGACAGTCTCATCCAGAAAAATGTCTTCAAACTAAACAAAGAGCCTAAGTGGAAAAATTTAAACTGGGTCACCGCCAGGAAAATGGGGGAAGAATACAAGGGTCTGACTGTAACCTACTGCCTTCCCCCCCTTTATTGATAAGACCTCAGAATGTTTCAAGCTGAGGCCTCATAGACACTTTTACATAGAAATCTTCTAAGGCTCCTAAGGATATGCCTTAAAGGCCCTAGCAATATTAGAAGTTTTGTGTCACAGTGGCCTCAAAGGGAGTACTGGAAAGATTGGGATGAGAATGTTTTATCTTGAAGGTATGTCCTACCTAATGGAGTAGATTTTAAGGTCGATCCTAAGAGACCTGCATAGTTTTTAAAGGAATTATACCAGATTGGACCAAACAGACAAGAGAAAGTTCAAAATAAAAAATATGTCTTTGGACCTTCAAAACTCTGTGGGTGGGAGACAGGTGGATGAACTTTTCGGCTACAGACAAGGGCTGCTTCAATGGCAAAGACGGATGTCTTAAAGGACAGAGTCAAGAGCTCTAGAAAATCACTCCTCAAGAACAGGAGGGAGCCCTAAACAGGGAATTGGCAATATCAGTCTGTTGGCTGTCAGGATTGTTGTGAACCAGAGACAGCTGTGTGTCTCTAGTTTCATTGTCCTTTGCTTGTTCTACCATTGTGAGTTGTGTGTGTGTGTGTGTGTGTGTGTGTGTGTGTGAGAGAGAGAGAGAGAGAGAGAGAGAGAGAGAGAGAGAGAGAATAATTAGACTTTTTTTTCCTAGCTCTGGGCCTTGAGCATGTGAGGCAGGCACTCTTACCACTCAGCTATATTATCAGCCAATTAGTCTTTTTTGATGGACTTTCAGAACGGCCAAGACACAGAACATTGAAGAGCCTCACCCAGCCCTGAGCCTGATGTAATGCAACAACCTCTTAGGGAGTCATGGGCGAGGCTGAGAATATTTTGCCTATGGGAAGAATGTGTCTGATTTATGGGCAGAGCAAAGACAACAGTGATTTTTTAAAAAAAATATTTATTTATTTGCTTTAGTTGTACACGATGCATTTATTTGTACGTGGTGCTGAGGATCGAACCCGGGCTGCGCACGTGCTAGGCGAGTGTTCTACCACTGAGCCACAACCCCAGCCCACAACAGTGATTTTGAAAGGGTTGCAAATTCTTTGTTAGTTCTCCCATTCAGAAATCATGTCTCTGTCCCCTCTGAATTGAAGTGGACCTGTGGCAGCTTTGACAGGGTTCCACAGAAGTATCGGCTTCTGAGGCAGAAGATAACAACCATGCGGTTTCTTTCTTGTGCTGTGGACACTTGGTCTCAGAGCCTTCAGCTTCCATCTCGAAGCTCCCCTTACCCTGAGATGACTGGCCGTTCTGGTGAGACCACCCAGATATGCTCTGGTCGACAGTCCTAGCAGAGCCGGTCCTTCTACCCTCTCAGCCCAGATCCCAGATGTGAGAATGAAAGAGCCACCTTGGACTGGAATACCCCTGTTCTCAGTGTCCAGACTCTGCTGAAGACCTAAACGTCACGGAGGAGGCAGAAGAACTTTTCTTCTGTTCCTCTTTTAAATTCCTGACTCTCAGGATCCATGAGCATTACTGTAAGGCACTGAACTTCAGAGTACTTTATTATGTAGCAGTGAATACCTGAAATATCGCTGTTATTGAATTTCTCATTCTCTGTTCCTGAAGCATGTT
Organism: Tamias sibiricus; assembly: GCA_025594165.1. Lineage (NCBI taxonomy): Eukaryota > Metazoa > Chordata > Mammalia > Rodentia > Sciuridae > Tamias > Tamias sibiricus. Next base: position 154,729,406 of record CM046663.1, read on the forward strand.
GGCTAGTGTAAAATCCCAAGAGTTTTACCTGAGAAAAAGAGATCTGGACCAAAGGTATTCCTTAGAGGAAGTCAGGACCGTCCTTTGCTTGGCTCACATGTGGTTAAAGAGACTTGGTCATGAGAAGGATTTGCAAAGTACTGAAGGAGAATCCTTATTCTGAGCAAAGACAAAAGCTGCCTTGCAATCCAGATTCAGTGTGACTCTGGGGAGCAGGAGGATGGGTGAATGGTGGGCTTAGCAGAAAACCCTTTGCTGTGTGGGCGAGAGAGACAGTTCATTGTGGGAAGCCCAGTGCTAAGATTTTGCTGTGAGCAAAGGCTCTGATCAAGAACAGAAAGAAGTTTATGAGGATAGCAGGCGAAGACCTTCATTCCAAGGAATCTGGGACATTTGTTTGACTCTTCCCTTTGGATGTATTTATTTGTATTTTATTTATATTTTACTGTGGCTTCAATGTCCTTCTCAAGTATAATGACTGTGAGCACTGATCACTGTTGACCGCCTACAATTCCCAGGTGGGGAACTGGCCTCTTTGGAGTTCCTTGGCACGTGTAATGTAGCAAGTCAGCACATGAGTCTTGGTAACAAGCCCTGTTCCTACAGGAGAACTGGGAATGCTAGGATTTTCACCACTGCTGAAAGTTCTGGAAAACCTTGTGGAAAATGTATTCTTTCTAGCTTTTAGAGCAGGGATTTGTTCTGAATTATTTGATGAGATAGTTTGTCTTTGAGCACACACTTGGTTTGACAGATGTACATAGCAAAGTTGGTTCTTTTCAGCTGCCTTGGCCAATATTTCACCAAGAGGCTTCTACTCTGTTCTAGGCATTGTCTTAGGCTCTGCTTTTATTTTTTATTTTTTTGTATTTTTTAAATTTAATTTAATTTGTTATACATGCTTTTAGAGTGCAATTCCTTTCATATTACATATAAAGAGCGCAGTTTTCCAAGTCATTGGTTTTACACAAAGTATTTTCATACCATTTGTGTTTTTATACATGCACTTAGTATATTGATGTCAAACTCCTTCTGCCATTGTTTCTATCCCCTTGACCCTTTCCCTCCCCTCCCCCTTTTTTTCTAGTTGACATTCCTTTATTCCTCTCATCCCCCTTCCCTTGCCACTTTAATTCAGTATCATTAGAGCAAAGGAATTAATTGACCTTTGGTTTTCTGGGATTGGCTGACTTCACTTAGCATTATTTTCTCCAACTCCATCCATTTACCTGAAAATGCCATGATTTTATTCTCTTTTAGTGCTGAGTAGTGTTCCATTGTGTATATATACCAAAGTTTCCCTATCCATTCATCTATTGATGGGCATCGGGGTTGTTTCCACAATCTAGCTATTGTGAATTGTACTGCTATAAACACTGATGTGGCTGTGTCCTTGTAGTATGCTATTTTTAAGTCCTTTGAGTATAGACCAAGGAGTGGGATAGCTGGGTCAAATGGTGGTTCCATTCCAAGTATTCCTAGGAATCTCCATACTGCTTTCCAAATTGGTTGCCCCAATTTGCAGCCCCACCACTAGGCTCTGCTTTAACAAAGACAAATGTTCCTTAAACTATTCCATGATAGAAATTACAAAAAAAAAAAAAAAATCTCTCTAAGCTTAGTTTATTCTCTGATTTGTAACAATACCCTTTTTCAGATTTGTTATAAAGATCAAGTGACATTCAAGGAGAAGAAATGGCGTAAGATACTTCCACATTTCTTCACTCATCAACGCAAGGGTGGTACCTCACTCAGTCATTTACTAATTCAACAAACTTCTGCTGAATTCCCATCCAGCACCTCACATGCAGTAGAAGCTCGGTTCATCTTTGCTAAATGAATAAATGCACGCCAGAGCAGCAGCTGTTATTATTTACCTGCAAGATTTGCCTCCATGGCCTTCAGTCCTAGCATGGTTCTCTGGTTTCTCTTAATTATTTCTTTGTTGGGGACTTTCCAGCTGGAGCAGAGCCAGGGCGAGGTTCCCTTGCTATTGCAGTGCTGAAGAGAGAGGGGTGGTCAGGGACAGGGTTCTCTCTGGGGAGGGAGGGCAAAGACCCAACAGTGAGGAGGGGTGAGTCAGGGCCAGGATAAGATCTACCTTGGGAGACTTCCTTGAGTCAGAGGGTGGGCCTGGGAAAGTGCCCCTCAGGGTGATGACAATCAAGGACCTCCCCTTGTCCTGTCCCTCCTGTGCTGGCCTTTTTGGTCCCCTGGTTTTCATGCTCCGGGGTCAAATTAGGGTGGCCTCTGGGGGATGAAGAGTGATGGGTAGGTTTTCTTATCCAGTCCTAGTTTTTCATCACTGTGACCTGACAAGGACAAGTTGGAGGAGGGAACACTTATTTCAACTCAGAGTTTCAGAGGTTCTATCTGTGGTTGGCCAAGCCCACTGCCCTGGGCCCAAGGTGAGGCAGAACATAATGGCGAAAGGGTGTGACAGAGGAAAGATGCTCACCTCATTACAGCCAGGAAGCAGAAAGAGAGGGCAAGACACCAGGGCCAAAACATAAGCCCTGAAAATATGTCCTCAGTGCCCATTTCTTCTAGCCGTGTCCCACCTGCCTACAGTTACTATCCAGCGTGGTAGTTCTTTCAAATTAACTGTCTGTCAAATGGATTAATCCGCTGATTAGGTTATGGCTCTCATAATCTAGTTATTTCACCTTTGAACATTCCTGCATTTTCTCACATAAGCTTATTGGGAGACACATTACGTCCAAACCACATACCAGGATCACTGGATTTAGGAGCAGCTGGTAGGGAGACAGAGCCAAGTAAAAAAGCAGTGGAGAGGGAAAGGGGACAATTATCGGAAAAGGGATAGGGAAAGTGGAAAGTTTTCTCCAGGGAATGTGTGATTTGGGCCATCTAGTAGTTGTCCAACACCTTCTGGCCCTTGGAGATCGGAACGAACTTTTGTTTCAAGATGGCCTCTACTTCTGCAGATTCTGAGAGCCCAACACCTTGCTTCTGCAGATCCCCTCTGTGGTAGAGCATCTGTGCCCAAGCTCACAGGCTCAGTGTGCTGCTGCATGCACGTTCTGTATGTCCAGGGAAGGTGCTAGCCTCTAGGGCTGCTCTGAGTGCCCGGGGAAGCATCACACAGTGTCCTGCACCACTGTCCTGTGACTCCTGGCTGTGTTGCCCTATCTCTGCTCACTTGGCCAAAGTCTACACTCTGACCTTTTTATCTGCTCCCTGTTCGTCATCCTCTTGCAAGGGGGTGTCAGGCTTCTGGCTGAAATGTACCTTTCCTAGAACAAAACTCCATGGTCTGCCTTCCTCGAACCCCTTTGGCACTCTACAATCATCTCCATAACTGTGGAGAGGAACTAGTCAAAACAGAGGGATTTGGTGTGATTTTTTCATGCAGCTCCATGCTGGCAATAGCAGTTCTTGACTTTCCCTGTTGATCCTGGAATGTGTTTGCCTCCTGGATACACAAAACACCCTACCCCCATGGTTTGACAGACACCTCCTCTGGGCCAGGCTCGAAGGGTATCAAGGAGTCAATACATGAATGGGGAGATGGACACACAGCCCAAGTGAGTGAACAGTGCAGACTTGAGGACCCCTTCAGGGGTGTCTGCAGGCCTTAGGGGCCAGACCCAGGCCCTCCTCCTCTCCTCAGTAAGCTCCTCTCTTTGCCGGGCAGACATGGCTACAGGAATCTCCACATGGAGCCAGGAAGCTGCCTCATGTTCATCAGGGACCTCTGGGTTAGACTCTGATGTTATTGCCACGTTTTCACACGGAGTTCCCGAGCTCTTCACACAGATTGAAAGAGACATTCGTCATACAATACCAAACTGTGACCCTTTACTGGAGGACAGTTTGTGAAATGTAAGCATTTAAAATCTCTCATCTTGGAAGTATGGAACAGCATTTCCTCATATTTCAACCTTCCTAGAGCCATGAGTAAACCAACCAACCAACCAACCTCAACAAACAATAGCTATGCCTTAGCCCTCTCTTGTGTCTGAAAGACCTTGCTAAGTAGCCATCTCTCTTTGTTTAGAAACTTAGGAGCCTAAGAAGTCCTTGGGGTAGATGTGTTTTATGCCGTTCTCCTCGGTCTATGGCTGCAGCCACTGCAAAGGCAAATCTAGTGTCTAGTAAGGACCATGGCATCTGTAAAAAGCTGAAATGGCAGGCTTGTGTGCAGTTGTTTCTGGCTATCACCATGGAAGTCCTGTTAGAAACTGCTGGAAATGAAAACTGAGCTGGGAGACTGTGGGGAGAAGTGGTCAGCTTGCATTGCCTGGACCTGGCTGGAGAACAGAGGAATGACTGCCCTTTAATGGCCATTCCACCAGGCTGTCGTGTTCTTGCTGTCTTGGCCAATGGTCATCTTGCTGCTGTAATTTCACCTCTACATGGCCACTCTGCAACCTTGTGTCTTTGATCCCTTTCCAAGTTTTGCAAACTGCCTAAATCCACCATTACAAAACCATTTATACACTTTGCCTTATATCTGCAAATAAAAATATGCCTGACAGAAGAAGCAGGATGGTAAACGACCCAGTCCTCTCAGTGTGACCAGAGTAGGAATAAATAAAACCCTAAAAGTTTGCACATTGACAGAGTTACAGCTGTAATAAATACTGTCCAGCAGAGGCAGTCCCATGTTACCCCATTATTAATGCTCCCCTAGGACAGAAAGGCTTCCTACTAGCGGCATATTGCTTTTGGCGATGCCAATGGGGGAAGCTGAGAAAGAAAATCACGTCTGAGTTTCCTTAAAGGACAGAATGTGAAAGTTTCCACTGAAATTTTCCTTTTCTTCCAACACATGTTGGTCAGGGCCAGGATGAACTATGGCACCAAAGTCTTACCATGGGACTTGTCATTGATGGTGCCTCTGATCTATTCTGCTAGGCGTTCTCTTGGGTCAGTGGCTACGTCTCATTCTTAATTCCCCAGAACCTAGCGCAGCTCCTGGGGCTTGGTATGCACTCACTCCATTTTTGCGGAGTGGTGAGTAATTGAATGGAAGGGATAAATGAATGCCTGCCCTTTAGAGCTGAAGAAAGACTGGCCAGCTAAGATCTCTCAGCTCACTCCTCATTCCTCTAAAGGGGTCATTTCAGTTGCCCTTCACCAGATGTTGCTTGATTGAGTTTTTGTGCTTGTTGAGCGGATGTAGAGCTGTGACCAATGGTGTCAGTCAGCTGGCTAAGAGATAATGGCAAACAATAAGCGCTGTGGTTTCTTTGAAGTGTACAACAATGGCTTCATTAGTCATGTACATTTGCTGTTTTACCCAAAGCAGTCTCAGAAGTTAATTTGTTTCTGTAGAACATTGGAGAGTTTAGTATATGCCAAGTTGCTTCTCTGAGCACTCTGGTCATGTGCGCTTATTTAATCTTTCTCGTGTTTCCATGAGGGAGGGTCTAACGTTACTCTCAGTTGTACGGATGAGGCTGAGATTTGTCCCAGCAGATGGGTTTTGTAATCAGCGTATTGAGACTTGAACACATTTATGGAGTCTCAAAGCCTGAGCTGAGTTGGAAAGAGCCCTACATGGGGAAGTCTGTGAAACACCATCCTGTATCACAAACCCAGCAAGGGAGTGGAACAGAGACTGTCCTTGGCTGGGAGCCTGGGCATTCTGAGGTTCTGCAGGGCTTCATTCATTCATTGAACTTAGTAAATCAAGAGCAAGTCATGGTGAACCTGCTGGGATGGACACTTTGGTTTATAAAAAGGAAACTCTCAGATGGTGCAGATGCGGTGACAACTTGAGATCAGGTCACAGAGAGCCCACCATCTACTGTTACATCTGGAAGGGGTGGTGGAGATCATCTGACTCAGAGCTTCCCAGACATTTTTGTTTCCCAGACCAGTTAAAGAAATATTTGGGTTGAGTGATGTGACAACTTTTTTTTTTTTATATTAGTAAGAATATTTTTACAAAAGGTTTACCTTTTTGCCTTTTCTAGTTTTTCTTTAGTAAGTTTGTAATACATTTTTTAAAGCTGCCACTAACTCACCTTAGATGTACAATAATACTAAATACACAATAAAACTTTCTTTCTGATAGAATTTATTTCCCCCTAATGTGATAATATATTTTATTTCTAGAAACACACTTAGAGCTCTTACCTGTTTGCCTTGGCTACCAGGAAGCTCAAAGGTTAATTTATTATTTGATCAAAGCAATTTAGCCATACATTTGATGAATTTATTTCTCTCTTCCTCTCTTATGCTTTTAAAATTTGTATTTTATGATAGATCTTAATTTTATTTTTCTATTTAATTTTATATAACTTTTATTACAAATTATTTCAAATAATCTTGGGAAATGGGCAATGTCAATTTTAATAAAAATGAGTCTAAAACGTTGGACATTTTTTCATATTATTGCTGACCAATTTTACTTCTTTTGAAGTGTCTGTACAGTTCATCTGCCCATTTACCAATTGGCTTATCTGTTTTTAATGTTGAATTTTCTGAGATCTTTATATATTCTGAATATTAGTCCTCTGTCAGAGGATTGCTGACAAAGATTTTCCCCCATTCTGACATTTGTCTCTTTATTAATTATTTTCTTTGCTGTGCAAAGCTTTTGAATTTAATGCCACCCCATTTATTGATTCATTCTCTGATTTTCTGAGTTACAGTATCTTATTCAGGAAGTCTTTGCCTGCGCCTATATGTTGAAGTGTTTCCTCCATTTTTTCTTCCAACAGTTGCAAAGTTTCAGTCTTATAGTTAGGTCTTTGATCTGTCAGGGAAATGCAAGTCAATCCTATGCTGAGATTCCATCTCACTCCAGTTAGACTGGCAAGCATCAAGAATACAAATAACAATAAAAGTTGGCGAGAATGCAGAGGAAAAGGAATTCTTATACACTGTGGTAGGAATGTGAATTAATACAACCTCTATGGGGTTAAGTGTGGAGGTTCCTCAAAAAGCTAAAAATAGTTCTTTTCTTTCTTTCTTTGTTTTTGGTGGTAGTGCTGAGAATTGGACTCAGGGCCTATTACATGCGAGGTAAGCACTCTACCAACTGAGTTCTATCCCCAGCTCCTAAAAATAGTTATACCATATGATCTGGCTCTACAACTCCTTGATATTTACCCAAAAGAATGAAAGTCAGTGTATTATAGAGATAAATGCACATCCATGTTTATTGCAGCACAATTCACAACAGCCAAGTTATGGAATCAGCCTGGGTGTCTGTCAATAGATAAATGGTTAAAGAAAATGTGATTCTCTCTCACACACACATGCACACACACACACACACACACACACACACACACAATCAAGTTTTATTCTGTCATAGGGAGAATGAAGCTAGGTCATTTGCAGGAAAATGGTTAGAACTGGAGAACATAATTTTAAGTGAAATAAGGCTTAGAAGAATATTGCATGCTTTCTCTCCTATATGGAAGCCAGAAGGGAAAAAAATCAAAACAGAAAAAGGGAATCCATGAAATTAGTAGGGTAGATGACAGAGGTCAGGGGAAGGGAGAAGGGTAGCGTCGGGGAGGTACGGGGTAGTGAAATTGGTCAAATTGTGTTTTTATGTTTGCACACATGTGCTACAATGAAACCCACCATTCTGTACAATTATGATGCTCCAATTAAGAAAAAAAAGAACACTCTTCAACCTTTTCTTCCATAAGTTTAGTTAGAGAAGTGTTCAATGGAACTTTTAAGTGTGTGTGTGTGTATAATCTCTTTGAATACATACGAGTCACAATCTGAAAGTGTTGACTGCTTTTTATTACTTTTTTCTTTTTAATATCTTAGGCTCTTACAATTTGTAGAAGCTATTAATGCAAGGCCTTCAACTCTCTTCTCTATTTAAAACAAGCTTAACAGAAATCATTGCTGAAATCTAACTGTGGATAAATATGCAAGCTAAAATTTTCCTTTGCTTTTGACTGAAAATTGCAGTAACTCAGTGTGCTAACACTTTATTTCATGCTGATTAGATTGTTTAATTTGAAGTCAGAAATGTCTTGTATGCATAAAAACCCAGGAAATAAATTGTTAATTAGTAATTGTAGTAATATTTGGAAGTCCCAACTCCCAAAGCCTAGTGTTCATGGAGGAAAGAATACCAAAGGGGCTTGTCAAAGTGGAGAGAGACAGCCTGGGGATGTCAGCTCTGTCTCTGGTCATCTGGGGGGGCACCGGGCATTGTCACAGAATGGATTCCTCCTTGCTGCCTTACTGAAGGGGCTTCGATTTTCAGTCTAAATTGAAATCATTTTTCTTTTAAATGCAGCAGTACTCTTGTACCTTAATCTAATGGAGCTCCCCATTTTTGAGATTTATTATCCTGCCTTCCTGCTGTTTGCTTACTCCTCAGTGTGGCCAATGGTGATGGATCTATTAATACATTAAGCCGATGGATCCCATGCATTAACACCGGGGCCTGGGCGGGAGGAGAGCGTGATGCAGGCTGAGTGCTTCGCCATTGGCTGAGAGGCTGGATCCGCTGCCACTCTTATGCTTTGGACTGAAAAACTGTCTTAAATTGAATAACTGCCTCATCATTCCAAGGATTCTCTGTAAGGAGAATAGCACTGGACAGAGAGATTCAGAAATGTTCCACTGAGAGGTATGGCTTGGGCACGTAACAGCTCTGTGACCTTGGGAAAGACTTGAATCATCTCTGAACAGAGTACTATTTGATCTTTTAACATTGGAGCATGGTGAAAATTCAACCAAGCTATTTACCAACTATGAAGCTCTACAGCATGACAGTGGGCATGCATTTGTTCTCCCAGGCCCACTTCACTGCTTTGGAAATGACATCTCACCTGCATTAGTTACCCATTGCTGCATAACAAAACTTCCTGTAATTTGGTGGGTTCATACTGTGAGGACATGAATTTTGCAATTCTGTGGGTCACCTGGGTGGTTCTTGTGGGTCTAAACTGTGTTTCTGATGGCTCAGGTGGAGCTGGTAATGATATTTGGAAGTCCCAACTCTCAAAGCCTAGTGTTCATGGAGGAAAGACTACCGAAGGGGCTCGTCAAAGTGGAGAGAAACACCTGGGATGGCCTCAGTGATATAGTTAGGGCCTTGGTGCTGGTTGTGGTGTGGACCTCTCTCTAGGTGAGAGCATCCTGGGCTTCCTGTCATGAAAGTGATAATATTCCCTGAGGGTGACACTGGAAACTCAAGGCCTCTTGTGCTGAGGATTGGACATCAAATAACATTATTTTTCTTGTATCTTAATTAAAATAAACCAGAGGCCCAGCCCAGATTTAAATGGGAATATACTCCACCTCTGATAAAGAAAGTAGCAAAACCACACAGCAAAAGTTCACATGTCAGGGACAGAAGGAGTAGCTGCAGATCTTCTATATATTCAAATATCTGCCGAGTTGCTAAAGCTGGAAAAATCAGAGGCCAAGATCCATTAGCGGCTCTTGCCTCAGCCTTGTGCAAGGAATCTGTGCAGTAGATGAGAAAGGAACTGACTTCTGGGAAGAAGCAGAAATGAAAACTGGCACCTCTGAGAGGATCCAAGCCCTGAAGGCAGCTCCATGTTTGCTCTTCTTGCAAGATAATCCCGCCCCTTCTCTCCTAATCTAGTTTAAGTTGAGTTTCTGTCAGGTGCCCTCCAGGACACCAGCTCAGTGCGTACTGATGGCTTCTCCTTTGTTTGCCTCTGCTGGCGGGTGGATGAAAGGGTCGGGAGCGGAGACCTCGGAGCTTTAAATGAATTATGAACACAGGCACAGCAGCCCCCTCTCTCTCCCCTGTCCTCAGTCAGCTCAGGACTGAACAGGCTGGCAACTTCCCTGCAATGTGATTCACTCTTAATTTGAGGATGGAAAGGGCTCTGAGCTTTCAGTGTGCAGCCTCTTGTGAGAGATCATGTTTTGAATGACACCATGAGAAGGACCCGCAAGCAGGCACAGGCAGGCTCCCCTAGCTCTTCTCAACAATGATTTTAACATTTGTACCCGGAGAAGCCCCCGAAGTCTGCAGGACGACAGAATCTAGTCCTGTTCCCATTTTGAACTCACTTCTTAGGACTATGTACAAATCAAAGTTGATCTCAAAGGGCTCTCTGCAAATCAGTTGCCTTCTCTCCGTCCTCTGGGGTCTTCTTTTGGGGATACATGGAATCAAGGGAGGTTGTTGTCTTTGAGACTGTGGGCTTTAAAACCTTGAAATCTTATGCTTTGGAGACAAAAGGCAAACCCTTCAATCTTTGAGAATCCAAACGAGAGATGATTGTTTCTGCAGTCAGCTATTCAGCTTATCATACGTACCTTTCCATCTTCGGTCTCCTTTTGTTTTCTGTAGGATGTCATTATCCAATTAGCTTAGCAAACCTCTTCCTAAGAACTTGACCTTTTCAGTATTCCATAATTTAATTCTCTAACCGCATTACCTTCCCGAAGCGTTTCTTTGGTCTAACTCATAAACAATAAACATTTCTAAGGATAAGATCCTAGCCTCAACCTTAGATGCGCTCCTCTTGCTGGAAGGAAAGGGGAATTTGACCTGGATCAGGGTGGCCAGAAGGTGGCCGGAAGCTCCTGGGTGATGAGAGTGATGTGGACGCTGAAGCCACCTTTTGGGTCAGGCTTTGGGAAGTCCTTCTTTGGAGCCCTTTTCTAAAGATGACAGAGAAAAATGGTCATGGAGGATGTTTTGTCTTTCCCTTGAATGGGTTTTTCTAAGCCACTTCCTGCCAGGTCAGGAAGGGATGAGAGAAGTTTGGGGAACAATTGCAGTCCCTAAGGTTTTAAACCCTGGAATCAGACAGACATGGGTTTGAATTCGAAATTTGTCATTTTCAATCAATGCATGTAACAGTGGGCCGCACAAAATTGCTGAGCTTCTCTGAACTCTGTTTTCCTCATCTGTAAAATGGGGATAACAATACTTCTTCAGATTGTAGTGAGAATTAAATGAGAAAATAAAAGTCAAACATTTGGCACCTGGAACATGGTATGAGTGTTCAGTAAATGTCATCCAATATTATCACATTATTTATCTAATTTGATTAAGTACAATTTAATTTATATAAGGAGGTAAAAATGTTGCTCTTAGTCAGTTTGGGCTACTGTAACAAAACACCCTAGACTGGATGGCTTATAAACAATAGAAACTTATCTCCCACAGTTATGGGACCAGAGGTTGAAAGGAGGGGATGAGGACACTCAGGTTCTGGGAGAGACTTCTTCTGTGTTGCTGAGTGAGAACTTCTCAGAGCCCAACATGATGGAAAGAGAGCAAGAGAACTTTCTGGGACCACTCTGATAAGAGCACTAATCCCATGCATGAGGATTCTACCCTCATGATCAAAGCCCCTATCCTATCTCCCATCACAGTAGAGGTTTCAGTTTCAGTATCGGAATTTTTGGTGGATAGAAATGTTCAGTTCATTGCAGCTAACAGGAGCAGAGGAATCAGCTAGGATTTTTAATGTAATTCATAGATCTTAGGGCAGTCTCTACTTTTCCAGAGTGGACTTCAGTGTGATATTCAGCAACAGTGTATTAGTGGGCTAATTATATTGAGACACTAAAGACAGTTGCCCTACTGCTGGGCTTTACCCAGGGAGAAAAAAAGCTGGCCCACACTTCTTCAAGATGAAATAACAGTTGGAAAAGGTCCAATCATTTCCTACTTAAAAAAAAAATAGAGAGGGATATTGATAGGTTCTTGGATAGACAACTGCAGTCATCTGAATTGCTCACAGTGCTGAATAAATGTCCATATTATCTAGATGACCACTTACGAGCAAATAAAACACTATCATATTTTGAGGGAAGTATCTGATATGGATTTCTGGGAAGCGCAGCAGTTGCTTCTGGGGTTTGTACCTAATTATTTGGGGACTATGCCTAGGAAAGAAATAGCATACACTTGTGAACCAAACCGAACCCAGCATTTCCACATGTCGTAGTACTGGGGTGCACATCTCCCCCAGAATGCATTAGCATCTTTGCCCCCAACATCATTATTAATAACACCACTTTACTCTCAAAAGTGTGCTGATTTAGAATTTACACATTCATTCTGAACTTTGTGAATCTTAAAATCAAACTACAGGTATCACCCGTTCCCAAAAGCACTTCCTTATTAACCTCACCTAATGTCCAATCTGCATCATAAACCAAGAACTACACTTCCCTCCTCAAACCCTCTCTGTCCCATACTATCTTGGGCGATTTAGGAGACAAATCATATGTCTAACTTATCTAAAACCTCCTGTTCTTCCTTCCTTTAAAATTAAAAAAAAATTACTTTTAATGACCAAATTATTGCTGCATTAACATTCTCAGCTCTTAGAAGAAGAAAAATGTTCATCTATTACAATGAAGTGGCATTTGTCCTTTCATGATTCATTGGAGACAAAAGGAATTCCATGGGCCATTGTGTTTCTCTTTTTACCTTGCCTGCCTGCCAGGGAGCCCAGGCTACTTTGGAGCTCAATTGCAGGAACTTCTATAACCTAGGATTTCTAAAGCAAGGTTTTTGTTTTGTTTTGTTTTGTTTTTTTTACTGGTAATGTTACTTAGTTTTTGTTTTAGTTTTTATTGTGTTAGGGATTGTTTTACTATGGATGGTTTCAAATCATTTTTAGAAACAAACAGGTGTAAAAGTGGAAAAGTTTATCAATATTTGAATGTTGGTACTTAAAGCTTTGTGCAGGTATATTAACAGCAGGGATGAGTTGACTGAACGTGAAGCATCCCACATGGCTGTCTAGAGTTGGTCCCCCATGATGATGGTTCAATGGCTTATTCTAGTGCTTGGCATCATTTGGCCCTAAAATCTCTCCCAGCTCTATTTTTGTTATTTTTGCTGGCTAACTTTGCAGCACCCTCCACTGGGTGGGTATGTGGCAAGTTTCTTGCCCCCCCCTTCTGACTCCATTCCTGGGCTGGTTGATTCTCTGTGTGATTCTTGCCAGCTGAGCAATAAGAGCTTCACTCTCAGCCGCACTGAGCAGTGCAGGAGGGATTTCTTCTCCAGCAAAGAACCATAGCAGGCCACCTGGGAATGTCTACCACAGCCAGTGATCTTGGCGCAATGGGCCAGCACGGGACTGCATAGGGCCTGTTTCCAGCAGTGACCCCTTGTGGCCGCAAGAAGATATGACTTTGATGGCTCCGACTTGGTGTCCATTTACATGAAAATTCTAGAACATTTTTAGCAGGTGTGAACTCCAAGGGGGCATGCCTAAAGAGAGAGAGAGAGAGAGAGAGAGAGAGAGAGAGAGAGAGAGAGAGACATACACATTTGATTTCCTGTGAAAAGTCAGGTAAGGCATCAAATTCTTAATTATAGATATGAGAGAAGTGTGACATCTATCCGCTTGTGACGGGATTGCACCCAAGTATCGCTGTCACCCGAGATAGTATGGGACAGAGAGGGTTTGAGGAGGGAAGTGTAGCTCTCGGTTTATGATGTGGATTGGATAGTAGGTGAGGTTAATAAGGGAGTGCTTTTGGGAACGAGTGATACCTGTAGTTTGATTTAAGATTCACAAAGTTCAGAATGAATGTGTAAAATAGACCAAGGTGCCATTGATCATGGAACCCAGCCCTGCTGTGCTGATGTGCATTCCAAGTTGCAGGGTTGGGAAATGCCTAAGGAAACAGGAGCACAATGCAAAGAGGAGAGGGGACCCTCATAACAAGTTAGTCCCATATTATGGCTGAAAATTGTACGAACTTGCAACCTGGATTTCAGGCCTGAAGCATCCTGTTGCATGGCAGTTTTAGGCAGATGCCTTTGCTTTTTAAATTTTATTTTATATATATTTTTTATGAAGCAGAACAATCCCCTAGAGTGCATTTCAGGTTCTTACTTCTTGTTTCACTTGCCAGGAAATATAGATACAGAAGAAAAATTCCCTGGGAGGAAAATATAATTTTGGGGGTGATTGTTGTTTATTTGCTTCGTTTAAGATTCAGCAAAACCAGAACTGGCCCAGCTCTTCCCTGTCCTCCAGCAAATTTACTTTCCTCCTTTAGCTGCATCAATTTCCTCTTGCTTTCCTTCTGAGCTGGAGGAAGCAGTAGCTTGCTTTGTTTTACTGTCTTATACGTTGCTCTGACATCAATCACACGCTCGACAGAACATTTATTTTACCTCAGTTTTTCCCTGAGCTGAGCATCTTCTTTTCTCTCTCTCTCTCTTTTAATGGCATTGCAAAGCTCTTCTGAATTCATCCACTCAGACATAAACCCAACATTGGAAAAGCTGCTCTTTAGTAAGCTATTAAGAACAGTGGGTATCTATGCCTAGCATCTAGTTCCTTAAAGAAACATTTCCCCACACTTTGAACTTTTGTTGTCAATTCCAGGCCACTCAGAAAGCATCTCCAGCCATGATAATCATTAATGGGAAAAATTGGAATGCAATTTTTATTGGAGCACCCACTGAACCAAATACACTTCTGCGTTTGCACTTAATGATAAATGGCAACCAGTGTAGCTTGGGGCACTACTCTCTGTTTTCTGTGAACCTAGTTGGGTAGGGCATTGGTTCCTTTCACTCTGGTTCTGCTGTTCTGAATGCCCTTTGGCAAATTCCTTAGCCTTTCTTGTGCCTGGTGTGTAATGCAGAGCTATTGATAATGGCTCATACCTACTGGGCACTTTACTGAGTATCAGGTTGCACTTCAAGCTCTTTTTATTTAGTAACCTAATTCCCCCAACAGTACTTGAGGAAGATGTAATTAAGTCCATCCCCACTTTACCAACAGAAAAATCAAGGGCCACAGAAGCTAACTTGCCATATATCATAGAAATGGAAAGGAATGAACCCAAGATCTACATGCAGGAGTTCTGATTCCAGGGCTGTTCTCTGAGCACCCCACAGTATTATTTTGATGATCACTTTAATAATAATATACTTCACTGGGATGTCAAGAGGGGTTAATGAGACTGTATCCATAAAGCAGGTAGCACTGTATCTGGCATTTGGTACCAGCTTATTAAATGTTTACTGGTATTGTTAAGACCAGACCGTTTAAACCTCTAAATTATCTCAGTTTGAACTTGAACTTTCGAACTTAAGGTTCAGGTGAAATGGCTCTGCTTATTCCAGTGATTTCTATCATTTTGCAAAGAAATTTTGGGACAAAAGCCAGAGTCACATGCTATAATCCCCATGTCAAGGCAGCTGCTCTGGTAAGAATGGGAAGATGATCAAGGAATCAGGTTTGAGCTTGTGACTTGGAGGAAGTGGACTTGAACTTTCCTTCCCCACTCTTGAACTTTTGCCCACGCACTCTGCCCACTGTGTCCGGATAGTGCTCCCTGCCCTGTTCTTGGAGTCCACTTCACATTGACAGAGTGCGCGGAATCATACTTCATTTCGTTTTGTCCTCTGGTGCTCTGATTGCAGTGATGCACTGCAGCCCCGGAAGAGAGATAATCTAATCCATTTTTATTAACAAAGTCAAATCATATGTAAATGAATTTAAGAGCTGTTTAATTAGAAGATGATTTTATCCTGCCGTTAGGTGATTCCCTTGATGGAGGAAGACCTCAAAACTGTGCCTCTCGTCCAGGAAAGGGCCCAAATGTTTGATTTAGGAGTGTGTTCATTTTTGAAGGAAAATTATAATTTGGGTCTGGCCTAATTCCTCACAGGAGAGCTTCTTAAAGAGGTAGAGGACTTGGGCTGAAGGACTTTCGAGGTCAGCCGTGGCAACTTCTTAATAGGGCACAAATGGAAACTGAAGCCCATTGCTGAGAAGATTCCTGAGCACTGTTGCTCTCTGGCCTGATCAGTTTTAAGGAAGTGACCAAAAGGTTTATTGACTTGCTGCAAATTGATGCCATTATTTTCTGTGTGTAAATATGTGTGTGTATGTGGAGGTATTTGAGGCTATGGGTTCTGGATGAATTTACTATTTGCTTAACATGTATTCCAAATGTTACTATGGAGGCCATATGTAGGAACAGTTATTGTTTTATATGCCCAGCTCTCCTGGCCTCCATTTCTTCTGACCACTGCCTTTCTCACCCCTGTCTGCTCACCATTCTCCTGTTTTATCTGTGTCATTCCCAGAAGGGCTGCTATTTTCTTAGCTGGCTTCATCCTTCTGTGCAGTTGGATCCAATGGTGGACACATGACCCAGGTTGGACCAATACCTTAGTTCCTTGGGATTTTGTTTTGTTTTGTTTTTGGTGTCGAGACCAGATCAACAAAGCAGAATCTTCACTGGTTGAAATCACATGATAAAAAAATTTGGATGCTATGGGCTGCGCTGTGATGGAATCACTTGCAGAAAATTGTTCTGAGGGAAAGAGAACAAATTGAGATGCACAGAGAGAAGCAGGAAGGAGAGACAGTCACCAGGATGGTGGAGTCCCACGTGGGGCTGTCCCTGCTCTTCTCTTATCTACTTCTTTCCTTGGGTTCCTTAAGGCAATGAATCCCTTTTGTGCTTAATTAATTGAAAGCTACTATAATTGAAAAAATACTAATATTCCCAGAGGGACAGGAAGAGTGTAGTTTCATCTACGGTGCTCTAGAGAGGCCAGATACTGGAGCAGAAGTATGGACAGGACAGGGAAAGAACTTCCAGGAAAAATGGTATTCGGGTGATGCTGAACGGGCAGTCAGCCTGCTCAGCATGGAAGATCTCCTAGCCCTTGCCCTTGCCCAAAGCAGGAGGGCTGTAGACCACCCCAACCCTAGAACAGAGTAGAGGGCACTCGAAGGCATGTCTGGAGGTATCTCTGGGCACAGTTCTTTACCACAAATCTTTGTTTCTTCTTCTTAAGTTCCAAAGGAAACTTTTGGGTAGTAGGCAGGGGAGTTATCAGTAATAGATGGGCCACACATAATTTGCTGATACTCTCTGGAATTCTACATTGGGCAAATCATATAAGCAGACATCATATAAAAATATTGTGTTTGTGGTGAAGATTTGCTCCCATTCTGTAGGTTCTCTATTCACCTCACTGATTGTTTCTTTTGCTGAGAAGAAGCTTTTTAGTTTGAATCCATCCCATTTATTGATTCTTGGTTTTAGTTCTTGTGCTACAGGGGTCTTATTGAGGAAGTTGGGGCCTAAACCAACATGATGGAGATTTGGGCCTACTTTTTCTTCTATTAGGTGCAAGGTCTCTGGTTTAATTCCTAGGTCCTTGATCCACTTTGAGTTAAGTGTTGTGCATGGTGAGAGAAAGAAATTTAATTTCATTTTATTACATGAGGATTTCTAGTTTTCCCAACACCATTTGTCTAAGAGGCTGTCTTTTCTCCAGTGAACATTTTTGGCACCTTTGTCTAATATAAGATAACTGTAGGTGTGTGGGAAAAAAATATTGTGCTTGAACAAGGCTAATGAATCTTTGAAAAAGTGCTATATCTTATCTCTGTATCTCTTTGTACCACATACAAATAGATTTTAAGATCAACCCCCAAGCTCAACTTACTCATTTCTAGATTTTTAATACCAACGTAAGTAGTATATGTGACAGGTCACAGGATGAATTGTCTGAGAACCATGGCGTTTAAGATTTTTTTTTTCTAAATTAACTACAAGCAAACTCTTCCATGAAATTCCCTTCCACCCAAACTGGCAGAGTAGAGCCCTATTTTTGTATTCAGTTCCTGCCCCTTCCTGAAGATGTATAAGGATCTAAGGAGAGGGAGTAGTGCTTCCAGATGAGTGTTGGAATTTGTTCTGGCATTCTGGTAAATTACTTGTGGATCAATTGGATGTTTGCAAGGTTAACTTTTGAGCTTTCTTAAAGCAGGCCCTGAACAGTCTTCAGGGTTAATTTAACATCTGGTTCTTTTCCAAAATTATTTTATCTATTCTAAATCCTTCAAGATTTGATTTTCCTTTAGAATCATCTTGCTAATTCTACCAAAAAAATCTAATATTTTGATTATGATCATGTCAATTTATCAATTTGATAGAAGTACATATTATCAATATTGAGAACTCTGATATATGAACCCCACCACTAAGGTGCACTGAAGGGTGCCTAACCTACACTATCTTACTTAACTAGTTAAAGATGAAGTGACTTCTTCCTAAATTTGAAAGTAAGAGAACAGTGCCAACTCACCATTACTGCTCACCATTGTATTCAAGGTTTAGTCAGAAAATAAGTCAAGAAAAAAGTGAAGCCATACATATTGGAAAGGAAGAAGTAAAATTTCCCCCTGCCACACAGTTGCCCATTTAGAAAATTGAAAATCAATTACAAAATAGAATGAAAATGAAAACAAAATCTGCTAGAGCTAATAAATGAGTTTATCCAGTCACAGAGAGAAGTCTAATAGTAAAAAGTCAAATATATTTTTATATTATAAAAATGAACAACTGGGTATTGAAATTTTAGTTTTGAATTTTTATTTTTAATTAATTAATTAATCAATTATTTTTGGTGCTGGCTATCAAACCCAGATCTTGTGCATGCTAGGCATGTACTCTACCACAATATGCAATAGCATAAAAACCATGAAATACTTCAGGAAATTTTAAAAATAAAATTTGCATAAGAGCTGTTTGCTAACAACCATAAACTATAAATGGAGAGAAATTAAAGACCTAAAGAAATAGGGCCATGCACCAGGTTCATATATCAGAGTTCTCAATATTGATAATATGTACTTCTATCAAATTGATAAATTGACATGATCATAATCAAAATATTAGATTTTTTTGTGTAGAATTAGCAAGATGATTCTAAAGGAAAATCAAATCTTGAAGGATTTAGAATAGATAAAATAATTTTGGAAAAGAACACAGATGTTAGATGTATACCACCAGATTGTAAGTCTCACTCTAAAGCTAGAGTGTTGAAATGACATATGGAAAGACATATAGCTCAATGTACCAGAACAAAATCCAGGAATTGACTCCACTCATGTATAGTCAATAGGTTTTTGACAAAGGTGCTAAAGTTTGTTCAGTAGAGGAAAGAATAGGTTTGCAATAAATGGTTGAAACAATTGGATATTCTCATGGCAAAAATAAGCACCAATATTTACCTTACACTATCTACAAAGTTTAATACAAACTGCCTCAAACATCAAATAGTAAAAGCTAAAAATTACAATAATTCAAGAAGAAAAACTACTGCTTTGGGTTAGGCAAAAATTTCTTGGATATGATCTAAAAAGTACAAGCTCTAAACTAATTGCTACTTTTGATTTCATTAGAACTGAAACGTACATTTAAGAAAGGACTTCTACCTAGAAAATATAAACAACTTTGACAACTCAATAAAATGAAAAGCAACACTATTAAAACAGGAAAAAATGCCAGGCATGGCGGTGCACACCTGTAACCCCAGCGACTCAGGTGACTAAGGTAGGAGGATTGCAAGTTCGAGGCTAGCTTCAGCAATTTAGTGAGGCCCTCAGCAATTTAGCAAGACCATGTCTCAAAAATTAAAAAAAAAAAATTTAAAAGGAGGAGTGGGGCTGGGGATATGACTCAGTAAAGTACCCCAGGATTAAATCCCTGCTACAAAAACCCACAACAACAACAACAACAACAACAACAACAATCCTCAAAAACAAAAATTTAAAAAAACCCAGCAAAAATATTTGAATAGATACTTCCTCCAAAAATTATCTGTGTATGTATATGTCCAATAATCAAACTGAAAAGATTTTTTTAACACCATTAGTCACCGGAGAAAGACAAATTAAATCTATGGTGAGGTCCTACCACACCCCCACCAGGAGGGTTAACATTTATAAAGACTGACCATACTAAGTGCTGGCTCTGATTTGGAGCAACTGGAACTCTCATACATTTCTGGTGCTTATGTAAAATGGTTCAGCCACCTTGAGAAGGAGAGTAGTAGTTCTTAATAACATTAAACATACAATCTCAAGGCTATGGTTTACTCAAGAGAAGTAGCAACATATGTCCACAAAAGAACTTTTACTCAGATGTTCATAGCACCTTTGTTCAAAATCACACCCTCTGCCACACACACACCTGGGGAAACCAAAATATCCATCAATAGGTGAATGAGTAAACAGATTATGATATAGCCTTACAGTAAAAATACTATTTAGCAACACAAAGAGCAAACTATTCATTGATTTAACCACACAGATATTTCTTAAAAGTAAAATTCTAAGTGAAAAATTAAAGCAAAACACTACCTACTACATGATTCCAATCATAATATCCATAAAAGGCATGTCAATCACAATAAGCAGATCCCTGGTTTCCTGAGACCTAGGTAGAGAGAACTGACTGTAAATGAGTATTAAGGGGCTTCTTCTCTTCTTCTTTTTTTCTTTTTTTTTTTGTACTAAAGATTGAACCCAGGGATGTTTTCCACTGAGATATACATCCCCCAACTTTTCATTTTTTATTTTGAGACAGGGACTTACAAAGTTGCTAAGTCCTGCTAAATTGCTGAAGCTGGCTTTGAACTTTCAATCCTCCTGCCTCAGCCTCTCACTTTGGTGGGATTACAGGCCTGTGCCACCATGTCTGGAAGTTATTGAGGGTGACAGAACTGATCTCAACTGTAGTGCTGATTTCGCAACTCTAGATGATTGTCAAAACTCATCAAACTATACAATTAAAATTGTGAATTTTACTATAAGTAATGTACCTCAGTAAGCCTATTTAAAAAAATAATCATTAATGTTGCCTTAGTCCTGTCTGTCTTGGGTCCTCTCTTGCTAGTATCACCTCTTGACCCTTCTTTATCCCAGCTGCTTGGGAAGCATGCTATAATTTCCTTCCAACCCTTATGTTTAAGCTCATGGAGGACCCCATGGTTTTGGGGAATAAATTGTTTAAGAGCAGAAGCTCCTGGTGGTTGGAAGTGGGGAGTCAGGAAGTGTAAGAACAAAGCCAGAAGAGCATTTAAAAATATTCTCAAATTTTATTTTAAATGTCTATTGGTGATAAAACTGCACACTGCACAGTACATCAATGACATTTTACATATTCTGAATGGATAATTAATTTCCCTTCATTATCACTTGCTTATTAGGAACTTTCAAGATCCTTTTCTCTTGTAGTTTTGACAAGATATTTGAAAAGTTATTTTGCTTTCTTGCAGAAAACATCTATGTTATGTGATTTTTGGTAGTCTGTTTCTCCATGTGATTATTGGGTACTCTGGGATTTTATTTGGAGTTATTAATTTCTAATTTCTTAGAAACTCCCTTCTCAAGTTCAGCAAGGTTCCATGAGGACAGAAACACAGGGATTCTTCAGACAAGAAGCTTTGGCTGTTTGTTAGCTATACTAGGGATGTATCTACCCCTGAAACTTGAGGTCACTTGTCTTAGTTTTTCTCATTGACTTATTCATCCATCCATTTATTCTTCCCCAAACTCTCATATTCCCACCTTGTCTTGGTGCTGAGCTAGGACCACAGTGGTGCTCAAGGAGATGGGCACCCCACCTTCAAGGAAGACATGTAGTAAGAATAAAAACAGCCTTTAAACAACTTATTGATATGATTTAAAGAATGTTGCAAGAACAATAAAGAAGCAGCGTAAAGTGCTTTGCAATCAGCAGGGAACTGGCCCAAGTGTCAGGGGGCCACGGAAGTCATGGATGAGACATTCTAATTGAGAAAGTGGGATGAAGAGGAGTTTTCAGTGCATCAGGAAGAAGGGACAGCCTATTCAGAGTCCTGGAGGATGGGGAGAACTCGGTGGGCCACAGAACTGAAGGAAGAACATGCAGAGGGGTGCAGGGAGCACAGGGAGGATGGGTGGTGGGGCTGACAGCTGTGCTTAAAGGCCCCGGTACAGCACGTGGATTTCACAATCAAGCAACAGCAGTCCTTGAAGGGTTTTGATCAGGGGCAGTTGCAGTTTCACTTTTGCTTTCTAGAAATTTCACTTTGGTTTACCATGCAAGATAAAGATCGGGAGGCAGGAATGAAAACAGGGGAACCAGTCTTTGCATGGCTTATTTTACCAACCGAACTGTAGGGTTTATTTTTTTGGTACCAGGGATTGAACTCAGGGGCACTCAACCACTGAGCCACTTCCCCAGCCCATTTTTGGATTTTATTTAGAGACAAGTTCTCACTGAGTTGCTTAGTGCCTCGCTGTTCCTGAGGCTGGCTTTGAACTCACAATCCTCCTGCCTCCTGAGCCCCTGGGATTACAGGCTTGTGCCACTGTGCCTGCCTAACCTTGGGGTTTTTGGTTTTTGTGTTTTCAGAGTGAAAGTGAATCTGCTAGGATATCGGCTCAGATCCCCTTACTGAGATGGCAATGTGACACAGATATGACCAGTAAGACGTAACTGAAATGTGCTAAAGATTCTTGGCCAACTTCTGCCTCCGCTGAGGTAGATGCCACTTGTTCCTCCTTTACGCCTTTCTTCTTTCTGCATGAAACAGGAACCCAAGACTGTAGGAAGGACAATCATCTAATATTCATGATGGGACAAGAATAAGGAAAAAGCCCCACACTGAGATCCATAGAGGGTGCTGGGACACAGATAACTTGGTAGGTGCCGCCCTATTTCACACATGCCAACCTCCAGAATCCTTATTTGTTAAAAAAAAGACCTGTATTTGGTTAAGGCATGGACTTGGATGTCTTTGACAAGCAACCAAATGGAAGTTAGGCCAAAGTATTTTAGGTAAGAGAAAAATGGCAGCTGGAGTGGGGTGGTAGATGTGGCGACGGGAAGAAGCAGGGAAATCCATTCGCCATTTGGGAGACAAAATCCACACCTCCTCAGGCAGACCCTTGATATGCACCTTCCCTCCTTGAAGGTGCTAGAGGGTTTGTTTAGGGCCTGATTCTCTCTCCCACCTTAGTTCATTTCTCTTAAGTATTTATTGTGAAAATGTAAACCTACTGAACTTCATTTCCTGTTTCTATCCCTGGTCCCCTAATCCCTCTAAACAGCTCTGACAGGCATATTTAGATATCTCCATAGTGGACACATATTTGGGGGGGGGGTGTCAAAAATTCTCAAGTCTGAGTCATGTTTTTGACACTCACATAGTAGGCCAATAACTTTAGACATCTCTTAATGACTTAGATATTGGTTTCTCACCTGTAAACTGGAGTTTAGGATACTTGTGGAGTTATGCGAATTGAATGAAATAATCAGACTCTCTGGAGGAGGGATCCAGCTGTTAGTCTGTTTACAGCTCCCAGGTAATTCCCCTGTACAGCTGAAGTTGAAATCCACTGGTGCTCAGGGGTTTTGCTTCGTAGCAGACATTTTGTTAAGCATTTGATAGACATCATTATTACTCATCTTGGTGGGCAATTCACATAGCCCGGCACCAAAATATTCCCCAAATATACGTAAGTAAAACCACATTTGCTAAATTTTGTTTTGCCCACAGAGAAACTACCTGATCACCACATTTCTTTTGGTTTTTAACCATCACGGGATTTTTTTTTTTTTTTTTTTTTTTTTTTACCTTGGTTTCTCCCTTCTCCCCTTGGCGTGAAGATCTGTTGAGACAGCTCTGATGGAGAAGACATTTCCCTGCTACTCTTTGTGGGTCAGTTGCCAGGTGTCACGGTGGGCAAATGTGAGACTCATGCAGTCGAGGGGGAGAAGTAAAGAATGTCCACATACTTCTGCCCATTTCAATGCTTTATTTACTCAAATCACTCAATACAATTTCCCTCTATAGGTTCTTAATCAAGAAAATGACTATCCTTAATGCTAGGCACTGCAGTAGGCATAATCAATTCACAGCAAACAATTCTAGAATAATTCTAAGCCCTGCAAACACACTTAATCATGACAGGCTCATTGCAGACATTCCCTCTGCGTGCTCAGCTCAAGGCTCAGATCTAAAGTCTCAAGCCTTAGGCTTGAAATCCAGTACATGCACACTCACTCAGACAAGGGTGATAAGGTCAGGAACCAAAGCAGGCTTCTTCTAGGGTGGAGATGATGGCCAGTTGAGGAGAGGGTTGTAGGGAGAAGTTGCAGTTCTCACCAGCGTCAAGATGTGACTGTAAAGTTTGAGAGTGGTGAGGAGGATGCAGAGGATCAGGCAAACAGTGGGAAGAGTTGGGAGGTCAGTCCAGCAGTGTTGCTGGCTGAATGTCTGACCATTTATATTAGATTTTGGGGCTTCTGACTGCCCTTTCAATCCCCATCAGCTGCTACTGGATTTCTCAGTGACGTCATTCGTCCTGAGGTTAAGGCATCTGGTCTGGTGATTCCCATCCTGATTTTCTCTCCTCTTTCCCTTATCAGGGCGAGCGCAACATGACAGAGACTTCACTCTGAGTTTGTCAGGATTGTGAGAAGTGACTTGTTTATGTCAGGCTATGCCTGATGACCCTATTTGAGGACTCCGTAAGTGTGCCTGGTGAGACTGCAGGTTCAAACTGGAGTTTTAAAATGGTGTTGCTTAGGCTAAGGCCTAAGGCCACCCTTACACCAGGAAAATCTCAAAGCAGAAAAAGAAGGAGCTGCGTGATCCCACGAGTTGATGGAGACTTCGAAGATGGCTGCTTGTGTTTCAGGAGTCATGTCAGCATTCCTCTGGCCCTCTTTGCCACTCCCCGAGTTTTCGGAGATCTTTTGCAGTCATTCCCACAATTGTGTGTGCCTCTTGGGGACTTCCCTCATTCAAAGCCAAAGTGCAAGGGGTGCTCCACACAGCAGTGAACCAACAGGGGCATCTGCTAACCGCAGACCTGTCCTCTGGGGCCTCCACTTGGCCTCTCTGTTGGCCATTATGTTCCTAGAGCAAATATTTTTGTAACTGCAGGCCCAGGGCCTGACCTTTCCCATATCATGGAGCATCTTCATCAAAGAGATGAGACTGGGGATTTGAATGTTGGAAATTGGTGGAAACCAGGCAGAAGGGGTTGTTGGCTTGCTTTCCTTATGTTAGGTCCTCCAGTTTGTTTGATTTGGTTTCATAAAAGGAACGCTTCTGATTTATCCTAATGGTGCTTGGCCTTTTTGCATGACCTTTCCTGATCATTCCTGGCATTGAAACTCTTGCTTGTGGAAAAGCTAGTTCAGGAAGGGCCACAAGTGTGGCCTTTGACCATTAGCATTAGAATCATCAGCACTGTGGGAGGTTCTTGGGACAGACCCCAAACTTATGGGATGTAGGACTTGTGTGGGTGGGGTCCCAGAGTATAAATTTTTAAACAGCACCCTGAGTGGTTCTGGAAAAGCAATCAAGCTTGAGAACCATCAGCTTTAAATGCAATGTTCTGATCTTGCTGAGAAAATTTAGCTTTCGGCTTTATATTGTCATTTACACTTTCTTTTTGGAGGAAAACGGCCCTTGCTTGAGGTAGGAAGTATATGGAGTTGATTATTTCCCACTGTACCCAGCTCAGCATCCGCCCATAAAAGATGTTTGATGTATACTGTCTTGAGTGAACTACAGCTGCAGTCAGAGTACAACCAAGGTTGGTCCCTCTTCCATTTGCGGGCCTCTTGTTTGGAAATATATGCCAAGAACAAAGTTTTCTTCTAAAAGAGGGCTTTCTAAAAACACACCAAGGGCAGCAGGCATACTGGGCTGAGGCCAAGGTCTAGCTTAAGTACTAGAACCACTTCTGTAATTTCTGATACACTTTAAACAGGGAAGGGTAATAGGGATCTCTTCCCTTCTCCATTTTCATCGCTGCCTTTAAATTCAGATTACTCCAAATAAAAAAAGCTTCAGTCACCTTGAGATGGAAAAGGCAATCTATTTGCTCAGCAGATTTTCTTGGTGCTAGTTACAGACCATGATAAGTCACGGTTTATAATCAAGGCCAAGTTCTAGTTCTGGGTTTATTAGCTGGATCCATACAGGGTTAAGGTTGCAGAGACTGGGCCTGGGCAGCTGCTGTGCCCTGCCACCTGATCTGTGCACCTGACTCTGCTGCAGGGGTGCCCAGGGAGGAAGGGGCAAATGGCCTTGTTTCGCTTCAATGTTTGGCTCATTTTGAATATTCCCTTTTCCTGCCGGCTGTCAGCTCTGCAGCTGGCCCTCTTGAAGGTTAAGCCTTGAGCTCTCTCCAAGGAGCTCTTAATCTCTCAGAGCCTGTCTGCCCAGATGGTGCCCATCTCAGATTCCCACATGGTTCTTTCTAGTAGGGCTTCATTCCCCGGGTATTATGCATCTGGGATTCATCTGCTTGTGTTGCATATGTATCTAGCACTTCATCCCTCTTTACTGTGAAGCAGTATTCCATGCTGAGGTTGTGATATACTGTGGTGTGTTTTTCCATTCATTGGTTGAAGATACTTGGCTGGTTTCATTTTTGTTAAATATTTGCCATAAATATTTGTGTAATGATTTTTGTGTGAACTTCATTTTCATTTGTGAGCAGAATTCTCTCTCCTTTAACAAATAACCATGTACATATTTATAGGGTACAGTATGCTATTCTCATATTTATATACAATATGTAAAGATCAGATTAGGGCAACTGGAATATCCATCACCTCAGACATTTATCATTTCTTTGTGTTGGGAATATTCAAAATCTTCTTTGGTAGCCATATTGAAACACACAATTAGTTTTCATCCACAGTTACCCTACTGCACAAGAGAACATTAGAAGTCCCACCTGCACCTCTGTACATGTTAACCAACCTCTCTCAACCCCACCTCCCTCACCCCCTTCCCAGGCATTGATCAGCTCTGTACTTTACTCTATACTTCTATGAGGTCAACTTCTTTTGGCTTCTACATATGAGATTATGTGGTATTTGTCTTTCCGTACCTGACTTATTTCATTTGACGTAATGTCCTTCAGGCGCATCCAAGTTGCTGAACATGACAAGATTTCATTTTGTATGGCTGAATAATATTCCATTGGGTATCAAATGCATTTTCTTTATCCATTTATCTTGCAATGAAGACCTGGCTTACTTCCATACCTCAGCTACTGTGGACAGTGGACAGCAGGATTCTTGAGGAGCATGTGTGATGGTTATTTCTTTGGAGACTCTTTGTTGAGTGCTTCTGTCATTAATCTAAATCAAAAGAGGAGTGCTTGAGCAGGACCTGTTGGAGAGCCCGGTGGGAGTCTCTGCAGTTAGAGGACCACAGTGGCCTTCAGTGTAAATGGTTGGCTGATCTCACTTGTAGGTTCTTTGGTCCTGCTGGGTGGAAGAAATGGTATTTTTAATTACAAGGCTTATGAATGCTGAGGTGTGACGAGCTGGCTTCTATGGCTGTAGTATTTTTGAAGAAATAAATCAGGTTTTGGTCTGTGCTTAACTCATACTTACAATGTTTCTTCTTCTCTCATTTTTATAACTAATTTTTATCATTGACTTGATTTAAAAATGTAGCATTGAGCACATCGTTGGTTTCTTGGGACAAAAATGAAATTTGTGGCTGAAGCCTGGCTTGGAAAACCTAAGACCTGAGTTCAAATACTGCTCACACACTAGTCTCGGGCAAGTCACCTCTTTAAGCTGCAGTTTCCTCACCTTTAACATGGGATTTATGTGAGATTTCCTAGAAAGACAGTTGTGAGAATTCTAACAAGATGAATGAACTTGACACAGAGCAAATATGATGCCTGTTTAAACCCTCGAGGTCAGCAGAACACGTGCCTGACAACTCTGCCTTCTCCCTTCCCTTGCTGGGCTGGCTCCCCTCCACACTTGCCTCTCCTCCCCACTGACCCTGCAGACCTGGTGCTCAGAAGTTCCTCTTTGCTCTGGTCTCTACTGGTGCAATCTCCATGGAAGGACCGGAGGGGCAGAGGGTGTGGAGTCTTGATGCAGCGGTGTGCAAAGTACTTCACCTACGATTAAGAAACCCTTTTCATAGATCAAGCAAGTGCTGAAGGACATTGTTTGGTGAGCTGAAGACTTACTTCTCAGTCCTGGTGCCCATCTCTGTGAAAAGCACACAAGGCATCAGGACACCTGCTTCTATTCTGCTCTGCACTAGGCTGTTCCAGGTCCCTGAGCTAGAGACATGAACTTCACCTATTTGAACTTCAGTTTCCCCATCTATCTGTAAAATGTGGACAAATGGTCCTTATTCTACCTACTTTTCAGGGAATTTGGAAGTTACAACATGCTGCATCAACATAAAACATTAGTATCACTATTATTCATTAATGCATAGGACTTTCATTTAGTGTTTTATCTAGCTCAGGAATAATACCTCTTTCCCCCATCTTTAAAAGTAAGCACTAGAAAAAAATCCCAAGGAGTGAATTTCTAATTGTGACATTTCTAGTGCCTTTGCCCTGGGATAATCAAGCCACTTCAGAATGGAGAGAACTTCTTGGTATCCCTGAGAGGGTGTGACTTAGGCAGCTGAGTAATTTTGCTTGCATCTCAGGCTGTCTCTGAATCATGCTCCTGCAGGCTCACTTCAGGCCTGTGGGTGGCTTAGGAATTTGTTTTAGAAACAAGGTTTATGTGTCGATTGCACTTCCTCTGTGGTTCTCTTATTGTCTATTTCTGACAATATTTGCATAAGACCAGATATTTGATTTGAAGAACATCTGTTCTCACCATTCATTTCCCACCTGAGTCAAAGCTCTTCTGCCTGAGCTGAAAGAGCTGCTTTGCTCAGCAGTACTGGTGACGTGAGGAGCAGCAGCGAGAGTGGGGAGGCATGCTGGGGACTGGGGCAGCTCTTGGGAATACAAACAGGGTTGTTGGGCATCCAGCCCCAGGAGGAAGGCTGATGACTGCGGATGTCTTGGGGGATGAGTGGTGTTTGGCCAAAATTTCCATGAGTGCTTATTCTTTGAAACATCAGATATTAAAATTGGCTAAAAATCCTTTGCAAATTTGATCCTCTTCCTTGTCCCCAGATTAGAGTAAATGGAATATTGAGTGCCTTCTGTATGTCCGGCTTTGTTTTTGGCATCTGTAGGGAAGTTTGCGAGCTGGGAGGCCAAAGCCTGTGGTTGATGCTGACCTGCATTGTTCAGGTTTTGGGGCTTGTCACGGGCAAGTAGCTTTATGCTAGTGCTAACGGTCCAGCCCCAGTGCCCATGGCTGGTAGGAACAGGTCTCCGAGAAGGGGATTAAGGGGGCATTGTGGCCCAGCTGCTGAGCCAGGGCGTGCTTGCTGGGCAGTAGACAGGCTGGGGTCACGGGGCTTGTAGCCAGGATAAAATAGCAATAGGAAATCACTCAAGGGCTTAAACACAATTACATTTATATTTCAAAAGATGTCTGGGCTGCAGGTACAGAGGAGGCTCCCGCTGTGGTCCAGGCAGGATGCGTGGATACTCTTGTGATCTTCCTTCTGCCCTGGCTGCCTTTCATGATCATTCTGCTTGCTCTTTCACTCCTGTCTGCTGGGAGGGTAACTTCCTTGCTGGGCTCCGCTCAGATCTTTAAGTTAGGACTTGGTTGCTCCTCCAGTTCCCCATAGAACTCTTAGTATCATGAGCACTGATCTCTAGGATATATAAAAAACTCAAAATCTTAACACCAAAAAAACAAATAACCCAATCAATAAATGGGCTAAGGAATTGAAAAGACACTTCTCAGAAGAAGATACACAATTAATCAATAAATATATGAAAAAATGTTCAAAATCTCTAGCAATTAGAGAAATGCAAATCAAAACAACTCTTAAGATTTTATCTTACTTCAGTCAGAATGGCAGCTATTAAGAATACAAACAACAATAAGTGTTGGCAAGGATGTGAGGGAAAAGGCACACTCATACATTGCTGGTGGGACTGCAAAATGCTGCAGCCAATCTGGAAAGCAGTATGGAGATTCCTTGGAAAACTTGGAATGGAACCACCATTTGACCCATTTATCCCACTTCTTGGTCTATACCCAAAGGACTTAAAAACAGCATACTAAGGCCCGCCAGAAGAAGCTGCCCAGCCATTGGCCCGCCTGACCACCGGCTTATGCCACCACTGGGGCTGGGAATAGCAGGTCCCTGTTGCAGAGAGGGCCTGGCCAGAGGAAGGGCCCCGCCCACTGTCTGGGGGACTGCTACCTGCCCAACTGCGACCAGAACAAGCAGTGGACACCCGCCTGAAGGAAAGGCCCAGCCATCGGCCCACCCGACCGCTGGCTCACGCTGCCACCAGGACTAGGAGCAGCAGGCTCTGCCTTGTGGAAGGGCCCTGCCACCCACCTGCCAACACCCACTGAAACAACTACACCAAGAGGAGACCCAGGAGGAGGACAGTGGCAAGAAGAAAGCCAGACCACCTGCTCCACCACACTGCAGCCAGGAGGAGATCTGGAGAGAGAGGCCCACTCCACGCTTGCAAATCAGAGAGGCAACCTGCATCTGCCCAGAGAGACACACTGCACTGGGATTCCGTAGCTACAGAACCCAACACCAACATAATTATAGGCCTGAGGCTGCCACGGCCACAAAACTGAGTTAGCGAGGCTACTACCAAGGAACAACAAAAAGGTCCAGGTAAGACATCACTAAGGTCCCTGGGGACCAGGATGCACCAGAAGGTACAACCAGTTATGCTGTTGTGAACTAACAGGGGATCTTATATGGCGATGCCTATCTCTTCTCCTACTAACAGCCAAATTCTAATGTTTACATTCTCACTCGTTAAATAATCTAATACCTCTATTTTCTCACATCCTACCTCATAAACGTCTAAGCCAACCTCTAAGTCCCCCCTTCTACCATTAGATACTGTAAACCACCACAAAAACATAGAGACTAAATGGTGTAAGATAACTGATCTCATCATTTCTGTTTATAGTGACAAACTATAAATATAAAATAGAAACTAACTGATATATGGATACATATTGAAAAAATAAATAAAATTGATAAACCATTAGCTATGCTAACGAAGAAGAGAGAAAACACAAATTACCAATATCTATGATGAAAAAGGAAATGTCACGACAGACACTATAGAAATACAGAAGATAATTAGAAATTATTTTGAAAATTTATACTAAAATAAAATAGAAAATAAAGAAGGCATTGACAAATTTCTAGAGACATACGATATACCCAAACTAAATCAGGAGGATATACACAATTTAAATAGATCAATTTCAACCAAAAAAAAATAGATGATGCCATAAAAAACTTAACAAACAAGAAAAGCCCAGGACTGGATGGATACATAGTCGAGTTCTACAAGATCTTTAAAGAAGAACTAACACCAACACTTCTCAAACTATTTTATGATATAGAAAAAGAGGGAACATTCCCAGACTCATTCTATGAGGCCAGTATCACCCTGATTCCAAAACCAGACAGAGACAAATCAAAGAACAAAAACTTCAGACCAGTATCTCTAATGAATGTAGATGCAAAAATTCACAAATCAAAGAACGAAAACTTCAGACCAGTATCTCTAATGAATATAGATGCAAAAATTCTCAATAAAATTCTGGCAAATCGAATACAAAAATACATCAAAAAGATAGTGCACCATGATCAAGTGGGCTTCATTCCAGAGATGCAAGGTTGGTTCAATAAAAGGAAATCAATAAATGTAATTCATCACATCAACAGGCTCAAAGATAAAAATCATATGATCATCTCAATAGATGCAGAGAAAGCATTTGACAAAATACAACATCCCTTCATGTTCAAAATGCTAGAAAAAATAGGGATAATAGGAACATACCTCAACATCGTAAAGGCCATCTATGCTAAGCCCCAGGCCAACATCATCACCCTGTCTTGTTCCAGTTTTTAGAGGGAATGCTTTCAATTTTTCTCCATTTAGGATGATATTCAGTCCCACTTTCATTCTGCAGTCATTGTATTGGCAAAATTAATCAGTAGTTCAAATAAAAGAAGGCTACCACCAACCAATGGAGATAGTGTGCCTTGAAGTAAGAATTATGATTAATCCAATTCTGGGAACCTGAGAAAAATGAATGAATGAATAATTAAATAGACTCCAGTAGAGCAAGGAATAACAAAATAAGATGTGAGGGCTAAATTTGATCTACCATGTGTTTGATAAAATAAAGTTTTATTGGAAAACAATCCTCATTTTTTAAAACATAATTTTGCCCTATGATTGGCACAACGGAGTAGTTGTGACAGAGACCATATGGCACACACAGCCATTTTTACACTATACAGCCCAAACAATATTTACTCTGTGGCTCTTTACAGAAAATGTTTGATGACCTGAGTCCAGCATATGAGCAAGGTAAGTGATGGATCCCAGCTGTGGAATTGGCCCATGTCAACATTGTTCCCTGCGTACCTTGGGTTAAAGAGGTGCTCCTGGGGGAGGGATTACCAACCAACGTTTCCCCAAGAGAGATCAGCTGGAGTCCATGTCTTTGTCTCTGGTATATTACTTACTAGCATTAGTACATTACTGA
The DNA here is from genome assembly GCA_025594165.1 of Tamias sibiricus. Taxonomy (NCBI): domain Eukaryota; kingdom Metazoa; phylum Chordata; class Mammalia; order Rodentia; family Sciuridae; genus Tamias; species Tamias sibiricus. Next base: position 154,761,605 of record CM046663.1, read on the forward strand.
TATGTATCACTAGCATTAGTATTTATTTTTATTTTTTTATTCAAAGTTGTTATACATGACAGCAGAATGCATTACAATTCATAATACACATATAAAGCACATTTTTACATATCTCTGTATACAAAGAGCATATTCACACCATTTGTGTCTTCATATATGCACTTAGGGTAATGATATCCATCTCGTTCTACCATCTTTTTTTCTTTTCTCTCTCTTTTTTTTTTTTTTTTTTTTTTTTTTAGCATTAGTATTTTAATAACAGTCCCTAACCAAACTAGCTGAAGTAAGTAAATGAGAGTAACGTACTGGCAAAAGCAACCCCAATTCAGAGAAGGCAGGAGAAGAACTGGCTGGGGGGATGATATGCTTCCTGAAGTTAACGCATTCATCTTCTCTCTCCTTTGTTTTCATGTCTGTTCTTTCTGAATTGTATCATTTTTGTTGTTCTTGCAAATGGACTTTCACTGTGAGGTTAAAAAAAAAAAATGGCACCTGGTAACCCTGAACTCACATCTTCCAGCTTTGGGATTGGGTAAAAGAGACCCTTCCAGTTTCCAGTTAAAAAAATCTTTGGGCAGGACTGAAGCTGACTGGTGGGTTCTGTGCTCATGCCTTGGATAGGTCACTGAGGCCAGACCTGGTTGGTACTGCAGTTGGCCCAACATCACTTCTGTACCATCTTTTTGGGGTGATAAATGGGCCTCCTTCCAGAAGATGGGGCTGTTATGGTTTGGATGTGAGGTGTCCCCCAGAAGCTTACGTGTGAGGCAATGTGAGAGGGTTCAGAGGGGATTGTGAGAGCCTTAACTCAATCAGTGAATTAATCACCTGATGGGATTCACTGAGTGGTAACTGGCTGGAGGAGGCACTGGAGGGCGTGGCTTTGGGGTATATATTTGTATTTGGTGAGTGGAGTCTCTCTCTCTGCTTCCTGATCATCATGTGAGCAGAGTCCCTCTGCCACACTCTTCTGCCACAGCATTCAGCCTCACCTTGGGCCCCAAGGAATGGAGCCGACCTTCTATGGACTAAGACCTTTGAAACTGTGAGCTCTCAAATAAACTTTTCCTCTTCTACAGTTGTTCTGATACAGTCTTTTAGTTGCAGCAGCAAAAAAGCTGACTTAAACAAGGGCCTTTGAGGGAAGCTCTTTGAATCCCCACTGAAGAGCAGGTCTGGGGGTTAAGGCAGACATGTTGTTGGCCCGCAAACAGATGCAGAGCCAGTGACTTGAAACCATGACTTTCATTCAGAGACCTTAAAAAAGTGAATAATTAATTGATTTTTAACAAATTTACAGAGTTGTGCAAGCGTCACTACAATGCAAATCTAGAATATTTCTATCCCTTAAAAAGATCCTTTGTGCTCATTTTCCCCACTCCAGTACTGGGTATCCATGAATATACTTTCTCTATGAATTTGCCTTTTCTGAACATTTCATACAACTGGAACCATGCAATATGTTGTATTTTGTGTCTTTTTCAATTAGTAGAACATTTTTGGAGTTTTTACATGTTATAGTATATCTCAGTATTATGCTTCTCTTTGTTGTTGAATAACATTCCATTTTACTGATCTGATACATACATTTTGTTTACCCCTTTAGCAATTGAATACTTAAGTTTTTATCAGCTTTTGGCTTTTCTGAATAATGCTGTTATGAAAATTTTCCTGTGAGTCTTTATGTGGACATATGTTTTTATTTCTTTTGGGCAGATGCCCCCAAGACACCCCTCATTCTTTTTCCTTGTAGTAGATTTTTTTCTTCTTCCTTATTTAGTAGTTTAAGAAAATATATAGGTTCAATTCCAGTTTGAGCTGGTTCACTGGTTTTAAAAAACTTTCAATTCAATTAGAAAGTTGGTATTTGGATTTGCTATGGGATTTAACAAATGAGTATGTTCATTCTAATTTCTGATTCATGTTCCACTTTAGTTCCTGTCCCTGATGGCAACTTAAAAGTCTGCAGCAGGTTCTATGCTGGAAATGAAGACAGATTAGTGTACATGGAGTGGTAGACTCATGGAGGGAGAAAACTCATCTCTAGTAAACTCAAGATTTGCAGTTAAATCACCATTTCTGTTTCATCCTTTAGGCCACATCTCTATACCCATCCTGGGTACAGAATTTTGTTTGTTTCATAAAATCTCCCTCAGTAATCTTTTACAAGACTGTGGATTATTGCTCTGGAGAACACTGGGGCAGGTTCTCAGTGTGTGTGAGACCGAGAATCAAGCTTCAGGAGAAAAAGTGTGTCTGGTTGCACAAGCAGGAACATCCCCTCTGGGGTGAGGTTAGTGGTACCCCCTGGGACACAGAGCTGTCAAGATTAGGGTTGGCACTCTCTTTCTCTCTGTCTTGACCTGCCATCTTTCATCCATTAGCTTTATATCAACACAAACTCTGGCTTTGAAAGGTTATTTCCTATATGAGCAAAAAGGTATTTATAAGGCCAAGGGAAGATGATTGTAAAATTTTCACCTCTGACTGGCATCTCTTGGTTCTAACATCACATATTTGCTATGTATAATCTTATCTTACAAGTGATTGCAGCCCCTTTGGGGTTTGGGGATAACTTAAGATGGACAGAGTTTGTCAAAGTTATAAAAAGTGGTATTTGAGTTAACTATGAGAGCACATTTGTACACTGATTCAAGCTTTACTTACATGATATTGAAAGCCACTTTTTCAGCTGACCTTCCTCACTGTCTTTCTAAATTTATGCTCTTTACCCTTAAAAAGAGTCAGGACAAGAGGGGAAGGGCAGAGGGAAGTGTTATGAAGTATCCCCTAAAGGCTCAAGTGTGAGACAATGCAAGAAAGTTCAGAGGTGACGTGATTAGATTTTGAGCACTTTAATGTAATAAATGCATTAATCCTCTGATGGAGATTAACTGGGTGGTAACTGTAGGCAGGTAGGATGTGTCTGGAGGAGGTGGTTTATTTTTTTGTCCCAGGTGAGCTGAGCTCTCTGGTTCTTTGTTGCCATGTCATGAACAGATTTCCTTCACCATACCCTTTTGCTGTGATATTCTCTCTCACCTTAGGCCCAGAGCTATGAAGCTGGTCGTCTATAGACTGAGACCTCTGAAATTGTGAGCCAAATAAACTTTTCCTCCTTTAATTGTTCCTGTCAGGTCTTTTGGTCACAGTGACGAAAAATCTGACTAAAACAGGGAGCTGTATTGTGAGGGGTGGACCTCAGTGCTTGCTGCAGTGACCTTCTCTTTTGACTTATGAGTGCCCCTCCCACCTTTTCCTCATGAACTTCTGGCATCTTATCTTCAGTATCTGTGATGGTAACTTTATGTGTAGAGTGGGCTGGATCATGGTGTACCTGGATATTGGGCTAAATGTTATATCTGAGTGAGTCCAAGAGGGTGTTTCCATATGAGATTAGCATTTCAGTGTAGGCTCAGTAAAGCAGATTGGCTTCTCCATTGTGGGTGGGCATCTTCCAATCCTGTTGAGGATTTGAATGGAACAAAAAAGTGGAGGGAGAATTTTCTGTCTTCCGAGCAAACTCCTTGAGTGGGAACTTTGGTCTTTTCCTGCCTTGGCCTAGAGCTGACGCCATCAGCTCTCCTGGTTCTCAAGCATTGGAACTCAGAGTGAGCACATCTTAGCTTTCCTGGGTCTCCAGCTCTGCGATGGCAGATTAGGGAACTTTTCCATGTCCACAATCCTGTGAGACAGTTCTTTATAATAAATCTCTATTAGTTCTGTTTCTCTGGAGAACCCTAATATAGTTTCTGAGCATAAACACAGAAGAGTTTTGGATTTACCAGCCGTCTTGATTTGAGGGCTGCTCCTTCTTTTCCAGAATTAATATTTCTGCAGAAATATACACAGGATTGCCCACCCTCTGCCTATCATCTTGTGGAGAAGTGAAGAAGAAAGCAGTAATAACCCAGGGGTTCTGTTCATTAAATATGGAAATGCAAGGGACAGTGTTATAGGGTTGCTTAAGTCAGAGCAGCAAGGAATTGGAACAATTACTGCTCTGGGAGCAGCTATGATCTTGAAGCCCAGAATCCTCCCCTCATCCCCCGTAAAACCATCCTAACTGTATCACCTTCTTCCTCACTGTCCTCTTGTGAGGACACAGAGCTCTTTCCAGATTTTACAGAAGATGAAGCTGTGGTTTAGTCATGTTACAGTAACTGAGCCCCACAACTGTTCGGTTCAACTTTCTGCCTTCTTTTCTGAAAACTGTTTATTCATTATCCTAAATGATGTTTTATTTTCATTTTGAAGAATCTGAGAAAGCAGGGAGATGAACAAATGGAGCATTTGAATCAATTTAGTCTGCTATCAGAGCTTTTCTACTTGGCCTTGATGTCCTAGGAAGAGATGGCATTGGATTAATTGCATGCAGTCCCCTGAGAAAGTCTGTGGAGAGGACATTGAAGTCTTCTAGCTTCCTATTGGCTCTTTGGTGGTCTGGTGTCCATTGCTGTCTGGCAACAGAACCCTTGTTTTCTGGTGGGGAGCACACCACTCTGACTCTAGGTTCATGTAGTCTGTGTGTTATTGATCCTACTGCAAGCTCTGTATGTTGACCATAGGACAGAGGCCTGGCCAATGAAACCCTAACCTCCACCGTGATGATATTTGGAGATACAGTTTTAGGGAGCTGATGAAATCATGAGGGTGGAGTTCTTGTTATCAGATGGATGCTCTTAGAGACACAGGAGAGCTTCCCCCACCTCTAACATGTGAGAATCAGAGCTGCTTACTCTCCTCTTTGGCCAAAGGTTTTGTTTAGGAAATGAGCATATGATCCAATTTTGACCAATGAGAATCAGTGCAGAACTTCTGCTTTGACTGTGAAGGAAGTTTTCTTCTCTAGTTTTCTGCTAGAGTGGTCTGATAGCATTTCTAAGATTTGTATTCTTACAATTCCATCCTGTTACCATGACGGAAGAGTCTGTCTGAAAATGGAGCAGAGAATAATATGGTTGGTAGGTGATAGAAAGTGGGATTCTGATTTGTTTTCCTCACTACTGCTATCATTATTTTACTTTTAAGTTGAAGTGTAACATGCTTACAATATAGTACACCAACCTTACGGGGCCAACTCAACTCATATATATACACATGTATGTAACTATGTATATATTTAGGTTACCATCATTCGGATCAAACCACAGATTATTTTCAAGTGGTTTTCTCAGTTCTCTTCCCAGATTATAACTTCCCAGAAGTAACTACTAATCCCTACATTCTTAAAGGGTGTTATTGTCCCCAGAGGGATGCTGATTGGTTCTTGTTGGAGAAAAGATGGGTAACAGTAGTTATTATACTGGTTTGTGGCCCTCTGAAGGGCCTTAGTATATAAAAAAGGATACAATATACCTGTGATATTCAAATTAATGGGAGAGGATTTTAGGGGGAAAAATCCTTTATTCTACGAGAATAAAGAAAAAAGACTAAAATACTGCACTAATCTGCATCTAGAACGGTGGATTTATTTTTCCTGTGCTTACATTTCATAAAATGTGGTCTAACAATATGTGGCTGGAGTTTGGTTCCATTCACGACCGGCTACTGCTCAGCGCAGTGTTGTGAACTTCCTGTTGTTGCAGGTGTCAGTCATTTGTTCCCTTGTATTGCTGAGTAGTATTTCATTGCATAGATAAGCTACAATTTGTTTTTTCATCTTATGACAGATAGTTGGATTGCTTCTAATTTGGGGCTTTTATAGATACAGCTATGCTTTGGAATGAATTATTGTATCTCCTCCAAACCCTAATCTCCAATGTGATGGTATTTGAAAATGAGTCTTTGAGGAGGTGATAGAATCATGAAGCTCCAGCCCTCATGATGGGATTAGTGCTCTTATGAGAAGAGATACAATAAAGTTTGCTTCCTCTGCTCCTCCCTCTCTACCATGTGAGGATATAGCAGGAAGGTGGTCCTCCACAAACCAGGAAGAGGTTCCTCTCCAGGGTGATTAAGCCAATACCTTCATCTTGCACTTCCCAGCCACTAGAACTGTGAGAGATAAATTTTTGTTATTAAATCTACCCAGTTGATATGGTTATTGTTATAGCAGTTCAAACTAATTAAGACTAGCTGCTATCAGTGTTGTTGTGTATGTATTTTGGTGGATGAGTATTTTCATTTCTCTTGGGCAAACACTAGAAGCCAAAGTGCTGGACCATAGTTATCACCAGTTGTCTAAAATGGTAGTATCAACTTACATTTCCAATATGGGAGTGTTCCAGTTATTACACATCCTTCCAACACTTGCTTTTTTCAGCCTTTCTGTTTAAAAAATCCTAGAGGGTGTGTATTAGCAATCTCATTGTGGTTTAATTCTGCCTTTCCTTGATGTCGGGCACTATGGTGTTTGGTCATTTGGATGTCCTCTTTGGTTGAGGACTCCTGTCATAGCTTCCACCTATTTTATATGAGTTGCTTGTCTTATTGGATAGTCAGATATGTGTACTGAAAATATCTTCTTCTAGTGCATGTCTTACTTTAAATTCTTTTCAGGGTTACTTTTGATCAATAAAAGTTCAGTTAAAGTCTAACTTTTTGTTGTTGTTGTTTTTTTAAAGAAATCTTTACCCGCTCTAATGTGATAAGGATTTTCTTCTGTATTTTGTCTGAAGTTTTTATATATTTTGTTTTTCTATTTAGGCCCACTCTTGAATTTATATTAATGTATGGCATGAGTAGGGATTAAAATTAAAATTTTCTTCTCCCAATATTGATATTCAGTTGCTCTAGTAGTATTCATTATAGAAGACCAAACTTTTGCTCATTACTTTCCTGGTGTGTCTTTGTTGTAAATGTGTGGTCTGTTTCTAGACTTCCTGTTATGTCCCATTGGTCAAATTGTCTATTCTTGCACTAGAAGTGAAAAGGCACTTAAGGTGTCCTGTAATTAGGTAGTATAAATCCTCCAAATTCCTTCTTCAGTATTGCTTAGGTTACTTTAGATTCCATGCATTTCTCATGTAAGCTTAATACTAAGCTTGCCAATTTTCACAAGAGTCTTGATTGGCATTAAATTTAAGATGTTTTTGAGAAGATATAACATCCCAATAATGGTTGAATTTTATTCTTCATCAGAGCAGCATATTTTTCTTTTAAATTTCTTCTGTAACTTAGCAGCATTTTATTGTTTGTAAGCATAGAGAATCATATAAATTTTTTTGATTTATTCTTAGGTTTGGCCTTTTTAAATTCACTGTAAATGTTATCATTTATAGTAGGATTTTTAAGGTTTCATTTCCCAAATTATTCTTGTTAAAGTAGTACTAACACAATCAATTTTGGTATATTGGCTTCAGGGGATAGAGGGCTCTTGGCTGAAATGGATATTCCCGCAGTAGATGTTAAATGGTCTTAATATTCTATCTTCCAAGTGTGTGCTTGTGTGTGTGTGTGTGTGTGTGTGTGTGTGTGTAGTGCTAAGCATTGAACCCAGGGCCTCATCTATTCTAGGCAGGTGCTCCATCACTGAGCTATGTATGCCCCCAACCCTAAGCATCAAATCCTTAAGAAAAGTAGTCTTTTGGTTTGTATGTTTTGTTCTTTTTTTTTTTTTTTTTTTTAACTGTGTGCTACTTACTTGGGCAGTGGGAAAAATTGAAAAGGGCTGGTTAGAACATCTCTCCAGCTTCCCCTTAATCCTTTCTTTTCTCCAGGACCCATTTCTATTCCCAGGAATGCTTCCTGGTCTCAAATGATCTCTGATTTCACTGGTTATTCCATATATAGCACCCAATTAGGTATAATTGTTTGCATTCAACGTTTGAGCATTGGTTTATTTCCCCCAATACAACAAAAAACTAGTTGATTACTGAGATTACATCCTAGAAGTAAAGGTGTCCATAACTTCTGTTGAATTCATGAATAAATCAAAGTTTGAGATATTTAATTAGAGACAAATATTTTGCTATTACTAAGTATGAGAAGTTGTCTGCAATATTTGGTTGAGCTATTTAAACAGTAAACAAATGAGATTCCTGAGAATTTTTGGTCCTGTATTGAAACACAAAGACAAGAGTTTAATTGAAAATAGTCCAGAAAAATCAAGGTATGAATTTTTCTATATATCTTTCCTTTATTTGCTACAGAACAAATACTTGATAATGCTAATGTATTTACGGTTTGCCAATTTATTATTAAAGTTGTTTTCTGAGTTAAGTGACATGGTAACTGCTAATTCAACTACCAGTGACCTTGTTTTCTTTTTTCTTTTGTGGTTACTGGGATTGAATTCGAGTGGTATTTTACCACTGAGCTATCTCCCCTTCTTAAAGAAGACAGTATAAAATCACAAGTCTCAAAATCCAAGTAGTTAATACAATGACTTAAAAATTTGGCCAGTTATTCAAATCATCTGCAGAACTTTACAAAATTGTGTTTCCTGTCTTACAAATTTTATTCAGTGAGTTTGGAAGCAATCTTGGGACCTGGATTTTTAAAGGTGTTCAGATATTTCTGTTGATTGCCAAGTTTGAGAACCTAAAACTTAAATGCCAAGAACAGTCTGTGTGCAGGCTCTTCCCTACAGCCTCTCCAAGGTGAAGTGGCTGCCATACCAGTTGACATTGTTCTCCTTACTTGCAGAGAAGCAGCATGGAGAAGACAATTCCATTGGTTGGCATTTACCTAGCTAAGGATTTAAGCAGAATTTGCTCAAGTTACAAATGTGATCTGGTTGGCTGACTGTTTCTGTAAGCCACCAGAGCTGGGGCCCATCTCATGTTCCAAAGATTTGTGGCTCTTGAGGTAAGAGGAGAGAAAAAAAGTTAAAAAAAAAAAAAAAAAAAAAAAAAAAAGAAAGAAAGAAACCTAACAAAAAAGGCAACAGAGTAAAGATTAAAAAGATGTGTGTGCTGGTATATAAGAAGATGTATAATCATTTGCATGTGCTATCTAGGGTGGTTAAAACAATTAGTAAAACACTGATATTTTTTTAAGGGGCATTTTTGTATTCCTTCATCAATTACCTGTGAATTCAGGCTTCCACTGTCGGAAAGATTGGTGGCCCTCGTTGGTTTTAAGCTTAGGTACTGGTTCTTGAGTTGGAAGAAAACCAGGAGTTCTGGTTGGTTCGGTTTTCACTCATGAGCTGTGCCTAAAGGATTCTCCCTGCCTTGTTTCAAGCTTCTTCAGTAAAGGCCTCCCTGGGCTGTGGGGGAGGGCTAAACTGGCATCAAGAGTCTCAGGATCCTGAGGGTCTGACTACTATGAACTCTGGCAAATAATAATCCCTTTAGCAGGGCCCTAGAAGTTAAAGGGGCATTAGCCTTCGGGGCAGATGTGCTGGTTGTGGTGAGGGGATTCTTTTTGTGTGTCATTGGCTTATGTTCCAGATAGTGTCATAGGGTAGGTAGTTCACTTGGGTCTACATGAGAACAGCATTCTTCAGAAACAATCCTGTAGAGCACAAGTCCTACATTCTGCTTTCAGCTAAAAAATGACCATGAGAATCACATTTCAAGGATTCTGCAAGTGATCTCTCCCCAACACACTGTGTTGTCAACAGCATTATAGTTACAGAATTTAGTGTACAGCCCAGTTATAGCAGCAGCTCACTGAATTAGGCTCAACCAGAGATGATTTTGCTCCCTGATGGGCATGTGACAATGTCTGGAGTAGTTTCTGATTGTCATATAACTCAGGAGTCTGGGGCGGGGGGATTGCTATTGGCCTTAGTGAATAGAGGTAGAGAGGCTGAGAAACTTCTTATAATATGTAGGATGCCTCCCTACCACCAATAATTTTCCAGAATATCAATAATGCTGAGGACAAGAAACACTGCAGTAAACATATAGTTAATTCTACTGCTCCTCTGGATGCCTATAAACATATTAATTTGTCTATTTCCATGGGTCATTAGTTCATCTCCAACAATGGGGATTCACTCTGTTGATTCATCAAAAGTTGGAAAAAAATCAGGAGGTCAGGGCAGGGAACTGCAGAGAAGGTAGTGCATCCAAAAGTTGAAGAAACGGTGCTTTTCAATTATACATGTGCTAATGATCCATGCCTTGTTTATTTCCCTTTGTATGGATGAATGAGAGTGATCACAATGGTAAATGGAACATAACATTATTCCTTAAACAATGTGTGCCTACTGGAGACTTGGAAGGAAGCGTGATGGTTGCCAAAGATGCAGACATTCATTTTTAATTATGTTAGCATGGTCTGAGCTTGGTTTTATATTTTATGCCCCATTCAGTCATTATTAATAGAGCACTCATTGAATGCTTTCGAGGGGCCAGGCCCTGTGCTTAGCATTTATAGGAATATTGCCTTCAACTCACACAAGTAATCTCTGAAGGTATAGACTGAGCCTCAGAGTGGTTCAGTGTTTTGCAATGATTTGCAATAACTTCCTCAATCATTCCCCCCAGCTAGTGAGTGAATAAGTGGAAGAAGCTGGGATAGAGCTCAGAACGCTCCTTCTACTTCTCCCTAAATATTATCTTTAAACTTAAAGTGAAAAACCCTCAACAGGAATTTCTTCAAATTTAATTTCATAACATTAATTATAATTTAAAACAGAAAATTTATAGATGTCAAAAACCAGCATTTAAAAATGTTACTGTGTAGAATAACTGCCACCCCCCAACCCACCATAAACTGATAAGTACTATAGATGACACTGGGGAACCTATAGGAGGGTATTCTAGGATATCAAGGTCACACTTGCCCCAGAGATTTCTGGCTCAGGACTTCATGCACCTGTTTTCTGATCTGTAAAGGGGAGTTTTTACCATCTGCTTTGCTTTCCTCATCTATATGAGATGAGGATCCCTAAATGTCCTTTGTAAACCTCTGTGTGCTATACATACCTGTCAGAATGGTTTATTTCCCTCCAATGCCTCTGGTGGATGCTCTTACAAAATGAATGTTCTTGTTTCCATGGTGTAGCAGGAATATATCAGGGGTATAAACCTGTCTCAAGGAAGTGTTGGCCACCTGGGAAAGGTCTCATGGGGATAGCAGTGCAGCAGGAATCCAGAGGCAGGGGCTCTGAGCTCTCGGAGCATCAGAGGGCTGAGCCTACCTTTGAAGTGACTTGTGCTGTGCCAGAGTTCCATGCCTCTGGGGCAGTCTGTAAGAAATATTACTCTTTGGACCCTGGGTGGGCATCTTTTAATTTGTCTTTGGTGAAGTTCATAGACTCCTACTAATGTCTTAGATTCCTCATGGCCCAGGCACTTCTAAGATCCAAGATGAAAAATATTGGGAGAGAAAGAAGCATTTGAAAAATTCTGAGAAATGTCAAAACTCAGCTCTCATCTACTTTTCTGGTTTATGAAAATGGTGAATGTCCAATGATAAAAGATTTAAGCAATACAGAGAAATGAAAAAAAAAAAAAAAAAATCTGTGACTATCCTTAGTCTCACGACCTGGAAATAACCAGTGAACATCATTAGTACAGATTCAGTGGGGTGAGCAAGAGGGACAGAATGTAGAAGAAAGGTAGGGAGATGAGTGGATGGGGACAGGGAAGTGAAGAAGTAAAGGGACTTGCCCTGGTGGTGATACAGCTGGCTCTGGCCACAGTGGGTTCCATCACAAGGGAAGAGCTCATTTTTTAAAAAAAAAATCATGATGATTAGTTCAGATATAAAATGAACACATTAAAGAGCTTCCTGCACTCACTGTTGATGGGAGAGCTGGCAAGGTGTTATAATTAGTTCAAAGGAAAATCCAAAGAAATTGCATCTCATGGATCAAGACAGTGGGGGAGGGAGGGATGTGTCACTCTATGGGAAAATTTCCGTTGCATGTGTACAGAAATTATTTTGCACTGCTCTCATTTATCTACGACTTAGAGAGCTGTAAGAATTCTCCAAGGCAATGAAAAAAATAGAATCAGACAATCCTGAAGGGTATGAGCAAAACAATGCACAATTTTCCTTCAGAGACATTCCATAATACCTTTTGCTTACTCCAAATTTCCTCACACCCTGATGATCCTATTTTAAGCTCAGGGTCCTTTACACATCACACCGTGGTCTTCTGAGGATTCTTGCCAGGAGTTTCTCAGCTCTGCAGGTACGAATTTAAGAACCACAAAGCACTAAACAATATCTTAGTACTTTACCCAATTTTTCATTCTATAGTTTTAAAAAGTCATATGCTTTATTCTAAGAAGTGGGAAAAAATTAAGAAAAATGAGGACATGATCATTTCTGCTCTACTTCTCAGGATCCTCCCATATTTCCTGCCCCTGGAAGGAATCAATACAGTTTACTCCATATCTATCTATACATGCCTCATGTCTCAACAATCACACATGAAGATTTAAATACATATGTAGGCATTTGGGTTGTGAGATTACATGAGTGGGAGTTTACTATGTATATGTCTGCCTGTTGCTTTTCTCTTTTAAAATAATACATTGAAGCTATCTCATACACAGGTATAGATTGAATGCATTCATGTAAATAAGTGCAGGATATGCTGTGGCATGGATGCCACTCTCCCAGCCATGGCCCTGGGACTGAGTGAGGAAAAAAATGCAAGGAACTGTGGAACAGGAGAGGAACTGTCCTTCTTCTGACAGGCGGTGGTGATGGAGGAAGAAGGACCTGTCTTACTTTGTGAATTGGGTCACGGTGGTAGCACAGTTAAACATCTTTACACAGCTGGTATGCACATCAGCACTCTACAATCATAGTGCTGTTTCAGAATCAGGGTGTGAATAGGGAGCATTTCTCATTAGTTTAAAAGAAAATAATTATTTCCTTACTAATAAAAGCCAAGTAATTTTCAAGGAAAAATTATATATTTTCTAGTGGGAAAGGACTCTCCTACCTCAAATTCCATACAGAGTCTTAGGACATCAAAGGAGTACTTGCTACATAGAGCAATTAAATGTTCATAGTCCATTGAAAGCGTTCCCTCCATCATTTAAAAAAAAACTTGGAAGTCATATATTAAAATTAGTATTGGAAAGAAGCTTCCTCTTACTAATAGAAACTTCTTATCTGGAGCCAAGAAAAAAAATGTTTGGAGGTAGATTTAGAAAGAAGTATAAAAAAACCCATTCCTGAAAGAGAAGCCTTTGAAAATCTATTTGTAACACTGTTTCCTAAGCAGAAGGGAGGCAAGCCTTTGAAACATCATAATTTTATTAATCTGTAAGGAACTCTGCAAGGAGGAAAACAACAAGAGGGGCCTTCTGGCCAAGGGTTCCTGGATTCCTTATTCCTGCCCATCCTCGTGTCTCTGTATACTCAGTAGCACATTTCTGCCCTGCTGTGCTTTTATTTTACTCTATCAATCAACACATGTTTTATTGATTATTGACTATGTGCCAGGAACTATGGGGGTTACAGCTTCCAGATGTGATCAGCTCCTGAAAGCCAGAAATCATCTTGTTGGAGTCAAAGAGCATGAAAATAGAAATCACACCCAAGGCAGCCTATAAAGTGTTTTGTTTTTTCTTTGTTTCCTATTTTTGTACCAGGGATTGAACCCAGGAGCACTTTACCACTGAGCTGCATTTCCAGCCCTTTTCATTTTTTATTTTGAGATAAGTTGTTGCTAAATTGCTCAGGGGCTTGCTAAATTACTGAGGTTGGCCTTGAACTTGTGATCCTCCTGCCTCAACCTCCTGTGTCGATGAGATTACAGGTGTGCATCACCATGCCCAGCACCTGTAAAGCATTTTAAACAGGGAGAAAATGCTTTCCATTCCTTGAAAATTTTAGACATGTTCAGCTTAGAGAAATTCTGAGAGGTCTAGAAAAGTGTTTGTATGTAGCAGAAGCTCAATACACATGAGGTTTAGAAGGAGAAACCTCTGTGAAATTGGACATGCAGAGAAAAAACTCTTGGTGGGGCAAGGTCTTAGGTGTTATAACATCATAATAACAAAAAAAAAAAAATAGTAACTATATAAGCTTTTGGTGGGAATGATAGTAAGAGCAGCTCACTGCTGTTAAGAACATCTCATTTCATTCTAAAACCTCCTCAGGAGTTAGATATTTTGATTATTCCTATTTTAGAAATGAGAAAAGAGAGGCTTAGTCTAGTCCAAGGAATACATGAGCATGTATTGTATGGTAGAGTGACCAGAGACTACAGGCTTTAGGACACAGAAACACACCAGCACTTGGAAACGTTGAGTCTATTAGTCATTGCAATGTAGCAGACTACACACCATAAGGGGATGTGGGTTTCTCAGTAAGATGGTGTTAAAAATAGCATACTATGGGGTTTGGATTTGGGTGGGCAGTTTTGTGAGCCTCTAAGAAAGTAGAGGTTCTGTGTTGATTCTGCAGTTCTATCACTGACTATCTTAACAAATCTTACCTATAAGGAGGGCAAACTACAGTGAGATCAAGTTGCAGTTGGTAAAGAACTAGCAGTCACTCGTTCAACCTAGGGAAGGAGGGGGGTGCCTGGTATATTGTCTTGTGAAATGACCTTGTCTGAGCTGATGTCCTGTGAGGTTGTTTGTGACCAACAGGAGAATAATACACTTTGACTGTAAGCATCAGATGTGTTTGTAATGTCATCAACACTCAGCTGCAAGTTCCCTGATGTAAGCAGCTGCTTTTTATCCTTCTAAATTTTGAGTGGTTTGGGCAAAGGGCTGAGCCAGTTGACTTCAGTTCCCTTGTCTATAGACCTGTCATCATGAAAAGTAGATATCACACAGAGGACCTAGAACCTAGCATCCAGGAAGTTGTCCATCACTGGGTAACACCTGGAGGAAGACCAGAGATCCAGAGAAGGGATGGAAAATCCCAGGGCAGGAGCAGAGGCAGGATCAGGAAGAATAACAGTCTGTTTACCCTGAAATTCCCAACGAATTGGCTCACATTTTAACTTATGTTGGAGGTAGGGAACTATGTTTGGAAAGGACCTTTAAAAAAGGTAGAGACATCCTCAGGGTCTCACCAGAAATCACCTCTTAGTTTTTCTTGGCAGGTAGGATCCAGTGTTAGCTACTGGAGACTAATTGTTTTTAAGAAAAGGTGCCCCCTTCCCTTGTAGGAATTAGCAAAATAGAGCTGAGATCATCATTTGATTTTTTTTTTCATATGGTTATAGACAACATATATATCTTAGGATTGTAGAAAGCCCTGATACAGCAAAGATCTTTGGTGCATAATTAATTTCCCATATATCAGGTGATAGTTGAAGCTCAGCTATATTTGCAAGGAAATAATATTTTTTCATACTTGCAGATAGAAAGAAACAAAAATAGCTGTTCAATTTAAAGTGAATCTTTTGTGTATTTAATGAGTAAATCTAATAGAGAGAACTGTTACATGATTTTCTTGGGGCATTTTTAGTTGGCAGTGAGCTCTTGGTAGTAAGGGTCCCCCAGGTGATTATCAGGGAGTTGGAGAAGGGTCTCCTTCCACTGCTTGGAGCTGGGTACTGGAGGTGCTGTTATCATGTCAGGGAAAAATGGGCATTTTTTCATGTTAGAAGCAATTGCTGTTCTTATGAATAATATCATTAAAGGAAACGAGAGTGTTTAGCAACATCAGCACTATGAGAATGGCAAGAAATGCAGCATGCCTCTGGCTGACAAATTTTTCCTTTCCAAAAAGAAGACAGAGTATTCTAAACATGAAACTACACTGCAGAAGAGAGAACCCTAGGAAAACCTCAATGTCCCCTCAGTACTGACATCTAGACCAATCTAGATGTCATCTAGACCAGGAACAAAGGAGGGAGGGATTGTTGTCTGGAGGTTTGAGGTTCACTTACATCATAGAATTCAGGAATTGTTTAATCTCTGCTTTGTGCGACTTCACTTAGACCACTTTGGTAAAGAGACTTTTACAAGGTCAGATTTCTTTTTTTTGTGTGTGAGGGGGTAGGTGGAGGTTACAAGGGATTGAACTCAGGGGCACTGACCACTAAGTCACATCCCCAGTCCTATTTTGTATTTTATTTAGAGACAAGGTCTCACTGAGTTGCTTAGTGCCTCGCTTTTGCGGAGGCTGGCATTGAACTAGAGATCTTCTGTCTCAGCCTCCTGAGCTGCTGGGATTACAGGCGTGTGCCACCGCAACCCAGGTCAAGTTCAGATTTCTATTCTGTAAAATGGAAATAATAGGTCTGTACTCATGTTCTTGTTGTTATCAAGGGAATCTCAGACTTGAGGTCTTTTTGTCTCTAGACAAATTTTCTTTTGTTACTTTTTGGTTACACCCAGCACTCCTTAAATCCTCAAGGATTCACATACATTTCCACTCTGCGTGAGTTCAGTGATTGATACTAGAGCAATGGAAATTAAAACCCAAAGAGATCTGTAAGTAAGCCAGGGTTGACCATATCATATCTACCATGTGCAGGATGCTAGCTCAACCTTTAGCTTGATAATTTCTCCATTTGTAAATCCTATTTATTAATGTTTAAGTATGTTGTAATTTTAAGTTAGGTTTCCTATGATCCATTATTCGAACCTAGAGACAGGAACAATGTAATGCTTCTGGATTTACTCAGAATTTGATCTTCTGGGTGGCATTTTTTTTTTTTTTTTTTTTGGTACTGGGATTGAACTCAGGGGCACTTGACCACTGGGCCACATCCCCAGCCCTTTTTTGTATTTTATTTAGAGACAGGGTTTCACTGAGTTGCTAAGTGCCTCACCATTGCTGAGGCTGGCTTTGAACTCGCAATCCTCCTGCCTCAGCCTCCCAAGTGCTGGGATTACAGGCGTGCGCCACCGCGCCCGGCCTGGGTGGCATTTTTACAGAGGCTGAATCCCTTCTCTGTTGGAGTCTGGTCAGGCTTGAAGTGGGCAGCTCAGTGTGTTACTGAGTGGCTTTGCAATCAGGTAGGACTGGATGAATTTATTCATCTTTATTAGTTGGGCCCTTTTTTGTTGTTAATGGCAGAATCCTAACTCTTCTCACTTACTTCCATATGTCCCCAACACTGTGAGGGGCACAGAGTATGATACAGTTTGTATTTCAAGTCCTTGGATCAAATGTCCATATGATAAAGTCTTAGCCAGAGTGGTACTGTTAAGAGGCTATGGCAACTCCCAGATGTGGGGCATAGTGGGAGGTTTCAAGGTCACAGGGGATGTGCCCTTGAAGGGGAAAGTGGAACGTTGGCCTGGTCCCAGTCTCTCCTTCTGTTTCTTGGCCACAGGGTGAGCAGATTTGCTCTGCCATCCTCTCCTGCCATGATGCATTGCCTTGCCTGGAGCAATGGGGCCAACCTACTGTGGATGGAAACTTCTAAAATTACAAGCCAAAATGAACTTTATTTTTTCCACGTTCATTATCTCAGGTGTCTGTTATAATGACAGAAAGCTGATAAAACACAGAATGCAAACAGCCCACAGCCCAAATGTGCTAGTGGGATCAGAGGAAGGGCCGTGGACTTTGGAAACATAAAGGTTTGTGTTCAAATCCTGGACCTGTACCACTCACTACCTGAGTGAGCTCATCTTGGTGAAGAAATGTACCCACGGTCAATTCCCTCTGAAAAATGGAGGTCATAGGGAGTGTCATTAAAATATATTCAACGAGCTAAATAGGATCTCTGGGGTTAAGAACTGAGAACTGAGGACCAGGGAAGGTCAGGGGGCAGCAATGCCTAATCCTCTTTTTGCACTGTGAAAGCAGCAGTTGCAGGGATGGAGGACGCAGCTCAAGGTCACTCCTTACTATGGGCAGCTGTGTTTCTTCCAGTATTGTGTGGGGAATGAGTCCTTAACCTGGAGGTTCCAGCAAATAGTCAGAGAGGTGGAAAAAAACATTCTCACACAGAATGAGGAAGACTATTAGTTAAAAGTGGCTGTGTGGAGGAAAACATGCTGACTTCACCAAATACTTACAGAGCCTCAGGACTCTTTCATCTCCAAATGGAAAAAAGATATAAGTGACCAAATAAGACACTAAAAAGAGGTAGAAACTAAGATATAATCTAAAGTTGAAAATGGAGAAATTCGTCAAAGAATATTTTCTTTGCAATACTTTCAATCTGAAGGGAATAAATCTAGCTAGCCTCTTAAGCATAAAGATAGAAAAAAAGATTTCCAATTACTTTTATAAAAAAAAACAGCATTAACATGAGTCCAAAGAGCACACAAAAATGATTATATGTAGTATAGCTATTTTATTTGGGATTTGGGTATTTATAGTCATGATACGAAATAGAAACCAGCACTATGTTAATAGAAAAATCACCATGACAAGATAAGTTTTATTTTAGGACTGCATTATTTAAAATTGGGAAATCAATTAATATAATTTAATTTATTAATGGTGAGAGAAAACCAATATATCTGAGAATCCTAATAGATACTATAAAAAATTTTTGATAGAAATTAACATCCATTCCTGATATAAAATCTCTCAATCAAATGTCAATATATGGATATGCTCATAGTACTCTAAAACACACATTTATAATACATGGCTAGCCTTAGGCTCAGGGGTAAAATTCCTCTTAAAGTCAGAAACATGAGAAGAGCGTTCACTTTCATAACAATTATCTGGTAGTGTTTTTTTTTTTTTTTTCCTAGATGTGTCAATTCTATTAGAAAGGAAACAAAATAAGCAGAGGAGACACTGTCAAGATTTACAGACTGTGATGTCATTAGAAAGAAAATAGAGTTCTCTCTGTACTGACTCACAACAGCATCCATTCCATATTGGGGAGAGAAGTAGGATATGAAGACAAGTAGAATATGAAATTATTTTTTAAAACTTTTTTTTAGTTGTAGATGGACATAATACCTTTATTTTATTTGTTTGTTTATATGTGGTGCTGAGGATGGAACTCAGGGCCTCACACATGCCAGGCAAGTGCTCTACCACTGAGCCACATCCCCAGTCCCATGAAATCATTTTTGTAAAAGCAGAGATATGAATGAGTGTGTGTGGGGGGAAGAAAAATGCATAGGGAAACTCACGGGCTGTATTTCACAAAACATGTTTTACTTCTGGATGATAGGATTATAGGATACTTTAAAATTTTCTCTGTCTCTTTTGGACATCATTTCTCTCTCTCTCTCTCTCTTTTTTGGGGGGGTATGGGGATTGAACTCAGGGGCACTCGACCACTGGACCACATCCCCAGCTTTTTTTTTGTATTTTATTAGAGACAGGGTCTCACTGAGTTGCTAAGTGCCTTGCCATTGTTGAGGCTGGCTTTGAACTCGCAATTCTCCTGCTTCAGCCTCCCAAGTGCTGGGATTACAGGTGTGCGCCACCGCGCCCGGCTCATCTCTCTTTTTAAACAACGTGTCTGATGATGATTGTTAACTTGGATGTATGTGTCATGTGCATATTTCTGTATAAGGCTTTCTCTCATTTAATTTCCACATTATTTTCTCACTCTTCTTTTTATTTTCCCAGGTGGGGAAACAAACTCATGGAGGATAAATAACTTGCCCAAGATGAGGGGAAGTTTACTTAAAATTTCTGTGCTATAAACCATTCCTCTCATATTTTTGCTATGAGAAAAAAATGTCATTGTCATTTCTAAAATACAAGCATACATTTTATATATATAAGATATATACATAAATATATCCTATTATATATAAAAGTATATAAAGTATTTTATGTATATAAATGATATAGGCATTTATACATTTAAAATAGATTTGTATATCTACTTTTATATATGTGTATGTATATGACACAAAAATATATATGAAAGATATAAAATGATAACATAATAAAGTGCCCAGTAAATGGTCAATAAGTTGTGTTTATTAACCTGCCTAAGTTGTCCATACTTGCTATTTAAACAGAGACTCTACTCATTTAGCTCATCATCTCCTAGCAGCAAGCAGGTATGCTTCATAGAATATTAATAGTAAAATCTTTTATACATTTGAATACAATAAACAATAGAAAATTGTGTCACACTGCATGCCTGGCTGTGAACTCTTCCTGCAGTCCCCCACCCCACCCCCCATGGCCCTGCTCTGTGGATAGTTACTGCAGGGGTAAGGGGCCATGGTGTGGATCCCAGGTCTGGCACTTGCTGGCCTATTCTGTGATATGACTAGGAGGTTTAGAAGAATGTGCATTTCCTGTTCACAGAAATCTGGCCTCTGCAAGAGCCAGAACAAAGATCTCATCCATTCTGCTCAATGTCACTCTTCATTGAAGCTGGGAGGGGGAGGATGAGCATATGGCCAGGCTGTGGGGTGGGTGAGTGCCACTTATGTGTCCCAGCTGGTGCCCGCTGGTCTGAAGGCTCTCCTTGTCTTGGCTGGAAAATACCACAATGCACCTTTCTCCAGCTAGAATGCAGCCTCTCTGCTTTTCCCATTTAGGTTTCTGAGCTCAGAGAAAATGACGAGAGGTTCAGGCGGACAGAAGCATTGACCATGGAGGGAACTAGATGTCCTGACAAAGGGCTCCTCTCATGTGGTGCCAGAATGGAAACTGCCAAACACCCCTGCAGGTGCCCTCTCCTGCCTGGGCTGGGAGGAGGTGCCATGGGGATACACACTGCAGGCTCCAGTAAGGAGAGATGCAGCTGCTGCTCAGAAGCCGGGAGAGACAGGCTGTCCTGAGTGGTGGAAGGGGGATGGGTGAATGGGAGGGTGTCTGCAATATGCTGCACTTCCAAGAGCCTCTTGCTCCCCTTCTGCCGACCCACACCATCTGCTGGTCACCCCCCACATCATCACTCTGTGCTATTCTGGGCTGGAAATTGGGACCAGAATGATGTCCTTCTCTAGGAAGCTCCCAGGTGCCCAACCTTCCCCAATGCCTTAAGCTTTCCTTCCGTGGGTTCTAGACCTGGGCAGCCTTTCCTTCTCAAGTCCTTCAGTTCAGCTCTTCTCTCACCTCCTCAAGCTCTCCCTGATGTATTCTCCAGCTTTGTGAGGAAGAACCCAGTGCTTGGGGACTGAAGTCTTGTTCATTGGGTGGGAAAGACTGAGAATAACTCAGTGTGTTTCCTCCCCACCTATGGGATTTCAGGCAGGCTTGTGGGAGAGATGGGTGAATAGATGGACTTTTTTTTTATTAGCATACTTCTAAATAGTGAGATATTTTACCACAATGTGCAAGATACTGCATTCTGCTACACAGGAGGGCGTCCAATACATATGTCATATTTGTGTGGTCAGGGAGGTGGAAATTCAGTTAGGGAAATAGATCATTAAATGTATGAGTTTAAAATATAGTCACAGAAGGACCTGAAAAATGATAGCAGAGCATAAGGTAAGACATAAGGTATACATAAGGCATAAGGCAAGCATAAGGTGTACTTAGCCCATCAGGGAATAAAGATGAATTGGAAATAGGACTCATTTAGCATCTGTGGTATGCCAGCCACCATACCAAGTCCTTTCATACATTCTATTTTATCTAATTTCCCCCAATTATTTAAGATAGCCTTTATGACTTTTGTCATAAAGATGAGAAAAATGAGTCTCAGAGATGTAAAGTTAATTGTGTCAAAGGTCACTTAGACTCTAAGGCAGTAGAGTGAAGATTCTGGTTCAGATATGTTCCCTTGAGAGCATAAGCTTTCTCAGGAGGAGGTGAAGGGCTGAGATTGGCTTGTTTATCTCTAACATGGAATAGGGAAACAAAGTATATTTTGAATATATTCTACATCAGGATTCTCTGAGGATTTTGCTAAATATGCAGATTTCTGGGGCTCATCAGGGAGCTATTATAAAATAAATTTTGGGGAGTGGGGTATAAAATCTGAATTTTTGAGAAATTAAAAAAATAGAAAAGCAGATAGAGAATGACTTGCACCATTTTAACAGGTGTACTGAAGTATAATTTAATGCAGCAAATTTATCCATTGGATGTGAGCAGTTCTATGAATTTTGATGATCACACAATTATGCAAACCACCACAATAGAGGATATAAACTGTGCCCAACCACCTCAATAGTACCAGGTGTCCCTTGGTAGAAAATCCCCTTCTCCTGTCCCTGGTATGTTTTCTGTCCTTGGGATTTTGCCTTTTCTAGAATATCATATAAGTGGAATTTTACATTATAATTCATGCCTTTTGAGCTGGGCTTCTTTCACTGAATGTAATGATTTTGAGTGTTCCATGCTGTAGTATGTACCAAGTTTCTTTCTTTTTAGTGCAGAGCACTAGTCCATTTGTATTCACTTATCCAGTCATCAGTACAAAGACATTTGGATTGCATCCAATTTTTAATGATTATGAATAAAGCCAATATAAATACTTGATGTAGTTTTTTTTTTTTTTTTTTGTGTGTGTGTGTGTGTGTGTGTGTGTGTGTGTGTGTGTGTATGTCTATGATTTTACAATTTACTTGGCTAAATTTCTAGGAGTGGAATTGCTAGTTCATATAGTAAGTGTATGTTACCTTTATCAGGACTGCAAAACAGTTTTACAAAGTAGCTGTATCACTTCTCATTACCACCAGCAGCATGTACGAATTCTAGATGTTTTATAGCCAGCCCACCATTTGGTGTTGTCAGTTTTCTTTTTAAAAAAATTCTAATAGAATTATGGTGGTATTTCATTGTAGTGTTGATTTATATTCCTCTAATTGATAGTAATGTTGATCATATTTTCATGTTCTTATTGTTTATCCTCATCTCTTCTTTAAATTATTTGTTTGAACTCTTGGCAATTTTAATTTGCTTATAAAAGAATATGATAGTTCCTTATAAATGTTGGTTACCAATCTTTTTTTAAATATACTTTTTGGTTGTACAGGGACAAATACAGCTAGTTTGTTTATTTATTTTTATGTGTTGCTGAGGATTGAACCCAGTGACTCATATGTGAGAGGCAAGCCTTCTACCACTGAGCCACAATCCCAGCCCTGGTTACCAATGTTTTATCAGATATATGTTTCGCAAATATTTGCTCTCCCACTCTGATTTGTCTGTTCACATTCTTGATAGTAGCTTTTGAAGAAAAAGTCTTAATTCATGAGTTTTTTTCTTTTCTTTGTGCATTTTGTGTCTTATCTGAAATCTATGCCAAACAAAAATTACAAAGATTTTTTTCTATGTTCTTTAAGAGATTTTTCTCCTACAGCTATAAATGTAATCTAGGATCAGTTTTGAGTTAATTTTTGTATGTGGTATAAGGCATGATTTAAAGTTTTTTTTTGCATGCGAAGTTCCAGTTTTTGCAGCAACATCTGTTAAAGAAAAAAAAAAAAAAAAACTCTTGTATTTTCTCCATTGTGCTTTAGTTAAAAAGCAACTGAAAATATACATGGGGGTCTATTTATGGACCCATTATTCTTCTCCATTACTCTATTGTCTGTCTTCTCATGAGTGTCTTACTGTCATGATTATTGTAGCTTCACTTTAAAATCGGGTAGCAAGCATCTTCCAACTTTGATTTGCTTTTTGAAAGTGCTTAAAAAATCTTTCACATCCATATGTAAGAACCTACTTAGTGATTTCCATAGAAACTCCTGGAATTTTGATAGGGATTGCTTTGAATTTGTAAATCAAATTTGGGAGAGTTGATTTCTTGATTGTAGTGAGTCTTTCAGTTCATGAACATAGTGTATCTTTAGCTTATTTTGGTGTTGATTTCTCTAATCAAATTGTGTGGTTTTTCAACATATAAATCTGCATGTTCAGTATTTTGTTAGATTTATTTCTATTCTATATCCTCAAGAACTACTGTAAATCGTACTAATTTCTTATGTCAGTTTTCAGTTTTTCATTACTAGTGAAGAGAAGTATAATTAATTTTTTAGTGTTCAAGCTGTAAAACATGATTATATGTATGTATATATCACAAATTAATTAATCTATCTATCACCACATATGCTGTAAATCAGATCCCTAGAGCTTGTTCATCTGATAACTGAAAGTTTGTACCTTTTCATCAACATCTCTCCCATTTTTCCCACCTCCAGCTCCCGACAACTAATGTTCTGCTTCCTATTCTTAGGAGTTTGATTATTTTAGATGCCACATATAAATGAGATTATATAGTATTTGTCTTTATGTGTCTGACTTATTTCATTTAGCATTATGTCCTTCAGTTTCATCACAAATGGCAGAATTTCCTTCCTTTTTATGTCCAAATAATATTCCAGTTTTGGGCATCTATATGTGTATGTGTGTGCGTGTGTGCATGTGTGTGCATCTGTATCACATTTTATTTTTCCACTCGCTCATCTATGAGCACTTGGGTTATTTCTGAGTCATGGCTATAGTGAACAATGCTGTAGTGAACATGGAGGTGCATCTATCTCTTCAAGATACTGATATTCATGTCCTTTGGATATATACCTAGAAATGGCATCGCTGGATCATATGATAGTTCTATTTTAATTTCTTGCATCTTTTCTTTCACATTTGTACCTTTTAATCTTCTATGGTAGAAATACTACTTAACAAATCTGTGTGCTGAAGGTTTGGAAATAGAAGAATTAGAATTGAGACAAACTGTTCTCTGTGTTCTAGCTTCTCAACATTTACTGTGATTGGAATCACCTGAGGATCTTACAAAATGAAAATTCTGATTTAGTTGAGCTCAAATGGGACCTAAGATTCTGCATTTCTCAGAAGCACCCAGTGATAATGTTGCTGATTTATGGACCACACTTTAGGTATCATTCTGGACTGTTGGAGTTTAGCACAAGTTTGCATTAGTTTAAAACAAACATTAATGTTAAATATTTTTTAATGCCATTGGCACATAGTACTCTCTGAAAAGTTTTGACTTCTAAACAGTAGAAAAAATGATTAGAAGGATCTAAGCAAAATGTTGACTCAGTTGCCATTTGAAAACCAGAATTTTGTGAATAACAAGCATTTATAGTAGAAACATTGGGGGAGGAAGGAGAAACTTTGAACAAGAAAAAGGGACTAAACTCCCATTCAGTTACCTTGGATAGATTAGGGAAAAAAACCAACATTAATACAAACATTGTGATAATTCTCTCTGGCTTCTCTTTGGTGCTTTAGGTACTTTAGGACATACTCTTGGTGTTATTTATCTATTAGAGTTGGCAGGAAAACATTGTGACTGTCTCTCTGGACTTGGCTTAGAGGCTGAGAATTATGGGAATTACCAAGCATGCTTTGCAACCATTGACCAGTCTGCAGAGGGTAGCTCTCCTTTTTGTTTATTCTTCACAGGCTCCCCTATGCCTAAGCTGATTCTGAACTCCTTTCATCATAGAAATTTTTTTCCTAAGTAGCTGATATAAGCAAAGTGTTACCATCAGGTATTATTATTTTTTCCCCAACTTGGATCAATCATTTTTGGCTGAGGGGTTACTATGTTGGGAAGAATCCTAAGATTTGTTTATGATTCATGAAATATGTCTGCTAATGGGGTAGGCATGAAGTGTGTGTGACAGGTGTTTTCCATCTAGGCTCATACAGCAGAAGACTCCTTAAAAGTCTAACAGTCACTGGTTTATTAGTTCTGAGCCCCACATGGTATTTTCCTCTTCCTTCCTTTTTCAGCACCATTGCACCTGCATTTGAAGATAATGTGCAAGTTTTGGCCTCAAGAGTTGTCTCTAATTACCCAGTCAGATATGATTTTGTTTGATGTCTTCTCATTCTTATTATCTATTCTAATGCAGTGGGCATTTCTAAAAAGTCAATAGTGTCCTGAATAAATAAATTAAGAACAAGATTTGTTAGTCTGCCTGGCTAGCTTTCTTTTGAAATAATCAGGTTGTCTGCTCCCTAAAGGGTGTCTCCCAGTAGGGAAGCTGTCACCTGTCACTCTTGAGTCAATCACTAGAGAACACCTTGTCTTTCTCATGCTGTACACTGTGATGTGATCCACATTCCTCTGGTATAGCATCTCCATGGACAGGTGAGGAAGGTTTATGATGCTATCTCCAACATGTCAATAAATTTGCCCTGAAAATTGAAGCCAAGGTGTCTAATTATACTCTGCTTGGGCCATTTTTTGGGGGGGGGGCAGGGTCATTTTTTTTCTTTAGCCTTAAGAAAGTGACAAGCTACCTTAGCAAGTTAGATCAGAAATGAGTTCTTGGTTTGCTGTCCTTTGGTGAAGGGTTTTGTTCAGTAGGAACTGAGCTGGTTCACTTGGACAGTCGAAGTTCTGAAATCCTACCCTGTCTCTCACTAACTGGTGATCTTGAGAAAGTCCTTAGCCTCTCTGAGCCTCCCTTTCTTTTTTTCCCATCTGTAAACCAAAAGTAACAACTACCTTCCTGGCTTGATGTGATGGTTCTGGGTGTTCAGGATTTAGCTCAATCTTTTTCACACTCAATGACTTAAGTACCCAGTAAATGTTCTTTTCCATCATTTTTGAGGAAAGGTCTTGTGTTTTGTTTTGATTTGATTTTTTAATCACTAAACTGTTCCTAAGTATTATACTATTACCATGGGTAAGAACAAAATGTGAGTGGAGCTGAGAAGGAAGTAAGGTCTTAGTGGTACCAAGACTCAGACCAGTTGGATGGAGAGGTAGGTGCAGTTCAGAAGTCTCCATACTGAGTAAATCTTTAAGGAATGGCCAGATTATTAGGCTCAGGATCTCATTCATTCAGAGACAAATGAAGTGTTATAGGGAGAAAAGTACTTGGAAATGTTTAGGGATATGGCCTTCAAACAAGTCTGAATCTAGGCCAAATTAGGATCTAGGTAATATTGCATTAATTCACTGATGCATCAATCAATTTGACTGTTCATGTCCTATTTATGTAGCATTTTTTTTGGGTGTCAGGACTATACTAAACCTTGTCTCAAAGAGTTAATGATAGAATGAAAGGGTAATTATAATATATGTGGTATGTCTCTAACTAAAATGATGGAGACAAATATTCTTTTATCAAATATCTCCAGGCTCTAAAACCAGGCCTTTCTTAGTATTTCTTCCCCACCTCAATCTATTTTTCTGTTTTCCTAAATGTAAAAAAGTGTACCCAGAGAGAGATGGTGCATCCCAGTCTCACGTGCATCTTACAATTATTGGGTTCTCCACACTGGAATTTGAGCCAAATGATGGATGCAATTTCTGTGTCCCTTACCTAACAGGAAATCCTTTTCTATGGATTTATACTCTTTATTTTCCACTGACTGGCAAGGCAATGTCCAACAACCTTGGAAGATCTGTTAAATGCCATTTGACCAGCAGAAGCTGAAAAGATTTTGTTGAGCACATGAGATTCAAGATATAGGAGTCAGACAAACTCCATATCCAAGCTTGATTCTGGAACACTCTTGGAACCAAGATTTTAGGCACTCCAAAATGGAAATAAAATTTCAGATCTCCAGGGCACAAAAGGATCAACATTTTTTCCCCTCTAGGGTCTTATCTCCTTTGCTAGTCTGAGATTTGCAAAATCAATGAAGAAGCAAGGAAATAAGGGTCTCCATTTTACAAATGAGTAGAATGCATTTGGTGACAGGAGGAGTGCTGAAGACAGAATTTCAGGGCAATGATGACAGCACCAGGAAAGCCAGTGACTGTTTAAAGTCATATTTGAGAAAATAGTGACAGAAAAAGAGAAAGAAGGCCTCTCTTCAGGGCTCATCTTATTCAATGTTGGAAGCCCAAGAGCTCCCACCCCTAGACATGGGGGCTTTCCCTAGGTCCATTCTCCTGAAGTCTCCCTGTCTGCATCTCATGTCCTCACAATTAGATTCTTTGTGGCTTTCAAAGGATCAATGGCTGTTAAAATCTATATAAATGGGAGAAAGACCTTTCTCAAGCATGCACCATTACTTTACTCATTCATTTATCAAACACTGCATACATACATACTTCATGCTGGGAAAATTATAGACCTGTGTTTCAATGGTAATATGGCTGAGAAACCCGACCCTAGAAAAACAGGACAAGAATGTGCAAGAGGCACAAAACACAGGTGCAAGGAAGGTAAGGAAATACAGGTTCCAAATCCATGGATCCCACCAACCATGGATTGAAAATATTTGAAAAAAATAAAAAACCTAAAAATATAAATTTATGTGTGTAACAACTATTTGCATAGCATTTACACTAGTTTAGGTATTATAAATTATCTAGAGCTGATTTAAAGTACACGGTGTGGGGGGTAGGCAGATGTAGACCATATGAAAATACTATGCCATTGTTTTTACAAGCATCTGAGGATTTGGGCATTCATGAGGGGCCCTGGAACTAATTCCTCATGGAAACCGAGGGACAACTGTAGAGCAGGATCCAACAGGAGCTGCACAGGCATGCAGAGACACAGCACAAGGCAAGTGTCTGCCGTCACTCAGCAGCCTGTGTCTACTGTGATAAAGGCATGTGATTAATTATCCACGGAGATGGTATGTATGTTCCCTCACTTGCTAATTGCAATTAGTTGCAGGAGCACTGAACATATTGCTCTTGGTGAATGTCAGGACATTTCACTGGATTCCCCTTGGTTCTCTGTGAAGCCACAATTAACTTCACTAATTATTCCCTTCACCACATGTGCTTCACTTAATGAAGAACCAAACTAATGAATGTTGATCTTTTAAAAACATTTTTTTTTCCTAAAAGCCATCTTGGCTGCCATCCAGTTAACACCAACAATGACTCCTTACACAAAATCCTAAGTATCAAAAGCCTCCAAAGCCGGTGGGAGAGGAAGCAACCTTCAGGTTCAAGAACACCTTCATCCCTTCTCCCGGGAGGGAGAGGCTCTCTGTGCTGGCAACAAGCCACGTAGCACTTTTAGTTGGAGGGCTTTGAAGTTCTTGTAGCTGATCATGCAGGCATCTCTGCAGCAACCGATCCTTAGCAACTGCTGATGGTGGAGTTGGCACAGCAGAGATGTATTCCCAGGACTAGGCTAGGAAAACGGGCCACTGCAAATGAGCAAGAATCCTGCCCTAAGGTCAGCAGCACACCCAGAGTTGAGCAGAGTCACCCCCACCTCTCTATGATATAGGTAATATTGACTTAAATACTCTCTCCCTTAAACTGCTGAAACTTCTCAAAATGTGTGTGAATCTCCAACACCCCATCTTGTGTGTGTGTGTGTGTGTGTGTGTGTGTGTGTGTGTGTGTGTCTGTGCAGGAGACAGCTTGCTTGCTCATGGCTTTGGGTTCTGACGTGCAGGAATCTTGCCTTTACCCTGTGTTGATTCAGTGTGAGACTCAACATATTTTCTGATCTCCCCTGATGCATGTACACACCACACAACACACACACCCACACACACACACACACACCCCAAAGCATTCATGCAAATGAGAATTTGGGGGCGGGGATAGCTTCCTGTCACATTGTTCTAAACAAACGCAAATGGCAAAGCTGGCATCTGTATGCTGAGCTATCCTCAGGCTCCTCGCTCACTCCGCGTGGCTCTTCACCCCATCTGATTTCCCCTCCCCTTGTGAGGACAACATATTTCTCTCTTTGTCTTTGGCAGAGCAGTTTTATAATTCTCCTCTGAAACTTTGGTGAGTCTCTGCTTCAAGGGTGCTCATTGATTATTTTTTTTCCCCCAAATGAGCAGGAGGAAGAGAGAATTCTCTCTTCAGCAGGAATTCTCATGCCAGTTGCTAGATCAATGTTTCTTTTCATTTCATCATTACCACAGCACATCCCCTGAACTACCACCTAAAATCTCTGGAGCCCCAGCAAGGTTTCCAACATATCACCTGTGTTAAGTACTGTAGTAACATGGTGAGCCAGGTTTTATCTTATTTTACAGGTAAGGAAACTGGGCCTCCAAGTGATGAATATCCAAAGTGCATAACTTGTTCTTAGACAAGTGTTCCTTCCACTTTGTCTCATTCTAAGATGGCTGTTTCTTGTTGGTATAGCAGAGATCAGAAAGTAGAGACCCAACCAACTTGGTCCCTTCTCTCACTTGCTGTCCTTCAAGTGCCATCTTGCTATGAGGCAACACTCCAGGGTGGTTGAAGCAGAGTATGAGAGAAGCCAACTTGCATTGGTTATTTGCAATATTTCTCAGCCTTAGCACTATGCAATTTTCTGCCAGAAATTTCTTATCATAGAGGAAGGAGGGATGACCCATGCATTGTCAGAACACTGGCCTCTACCCACTAGATTCCAGTAGAGCCCCTGCTCCCAACCCCATGTGTTTTAGGTAGCTTTTTCCACTGCAATGACTAAAAGACCTGACCAGAACAATTGTAGAGGAGGAAGAGTTTATGAGGGCTCACAGTTTCAGAGGTCTCAGTCCATAGACAGCTGGCTCCATTCCTCAGGGCTTGAGGTGAGGCTGAACATCATGGAGGAAGAGTGTGGTGAGGGAAACAGCTCACATGATATGATCAGAAAACAGAGAGACTCCACCTTCCAGATACAAAATATATACCCAAAACCATGCCCCCAATGCCCACCTCCTCTAGCCACACCCTACCCACCTTCAGTTTTCACTCAGTTAGTCCCCATCAGGATTAACTGAGCTTTTGGGGGACACCTCACATCCAAACCATAACATCATGGTTGTGACAAAGATTTCTTCAGACTTTGCCAGATGTCCCCGGTTGAGGACCACTAGGTTATGGTTACAATTCATTGTGATGATGGTTTCTTACTTTCCTAACTTGGACTGGGAAGTTATGATTGACATCTCAGAAGAGAGGTGCAGAACATGCACCATCCATGGTAAAAATGGGAAAACTTTGAGCTTTGTGTCTTCTTTTCACTGAAAAGAGGTCAATGTGACCTCACATTGGTGGGACATAAGTTTTTCTGATGGGCGATTACTACTGACAGTGGTCCTTCCTTCCTTCCTTCCTTCCTTCCTTCCTTCCTTCCTTCCTTCCTTCCTTCCTTCCTTCCTTCCTTCCTTCCTTCCTTCCTCTTTTGAACAAATTGCTCAAGAAGTGCCAAGAACTCTGTCAGTCTGTTTAAGGAAAAGATGGGGCATTTGAACAGCTTTCTACTGTGAAGGCATAAATTATTGGAAGAGACAAATATGAGCTGGAGAGATTTACAAATGTGGCAGACAGTAATCCTGGTATTTTGTGTTAATTGTTTTTCACAGGCAGGAGACCTCCTGCAATTTACATTTTGGAGTGGGATGATGGCTGAGCCAGACAGCTCTTCACCTCCAGAGAAGACAGCAGGGATGTGAGAGCTGCCTGAGAAATGAGAAGGAAGGTGGGAGCTCTGCTGACTCAATGTTTTTATTTGTCCCGGAGCATCAATGGTACTGTCACGTGCTGTAGCGGAGGCCACGCTGAGAATAGGTAGCAGGACCCCTTCCTATCCAAGGGCTCAACGGTGCTGTGCAAACAAGGAGGGTGGCAGCAGATGCTTGAGTTTTAGTTTGCCCAACCCTCCCCAAGCATGATCCTGCCAGACCTCTATAGGGGAGAGACTGGAGGGGGAGATGGAGACTTCAGAAGGAACAGAGGTTTTTCCTACCCTGTCTTACACATGAATACAGAGCAACCCAGGAAAGAGTTCCGAGGAAGAATGATCCCACCAATCATTCATTCATTCTTCAACAAGCAGAGGAGGGCTGTGCCAGGGAATGTGCTAGAAATACAATGTTAAGGGCCAGGCATGGTGGCACACACCTGTAATCCCAGCAGCTCAGGAGGCTGAGGCAGCCTCAGCAACTTAGCAAGGCCCTAAGCAACTCAGTGAGACCCTGTCTCTAAATAAAATATAAAAAAGGGATGGGGATGTGGCTCAGTGGTTAAGTGCCTCTGGGTTCAATCCCCCATATCAAAAAAAAAAAAAAAAAAAAAAAAGAAATACAATGTTAATTGGTGAATAAAACAGGAACATCTTTAAATCTTTGGTTTAGTTTTAATTCTTGCTAACCTGGTAAAGCTCAGGGGCAGTTGTGAAGAGGAAACAGGAAAAGTTGGGTCTCTTCTCAGCCCTCAGCCAGCATACTCCTTTGCTTTAGTCTTTCTGTGGGCACTTTGCACAGCAGCTATTTCTCCTTGTCCCAAACCACACAGAGATCAGCCCCTCCTGCCCTTAGTTGGGCTCAGGCATGGGGCTGTCTGCAGACTTGAATAGAATCATGGTCACAGAGGCCCAAAGATGCTTCTTGTTCAAGGTGTGGTCAGCAGGACCCTTGGAGAAGCAGTGGCATTGACAAATTGACAGGGACAGGTGGGAGGTATGGAGTTTCATGCCTGCCAAGCCAAAGCCAGAACCATGTTCCCATGGGGTTTGTGGATTTGGAAGGTGGCAGTTAAAGAGAGATCTTTCTTTTGGCAGGTGCTCATGGTCCTTCCTGCTGTCCAATGGATACCCAGATGCCCTGTGGGTCCTTGCTCAGCTCATCCTACCCACTGCTGACCCCTCTGACCAATAGCATCCCCAGGCCCACCACTCTTTATGGAAAAGATCAGATTTAATCCAAAATGGAATGAGGAACCTCAGAAGTCCTAAATCCTGTTGGTATAGGCCCAAAGAAAGTAGAAAGTGGACATGAGGGTCAAACAGAGGGGATGATCCTTGACCTTCTGTTCAGCTTGTGTTCAGACCAGGGCTACCACTGATTGATACATTACTCTGGTGCAGGGTAGAGAAAGGTACCCCTTCCTCTGAACAGACAAAACCTGGACTGAGGGGTCTTGGCTGGGCAAATGGGGCCTGCTCTGGATTTTAGCTCCGACTTAAGCAGGTCCCAACCTGCATCACCACATGCAGTGCCTGGATGAGAGCTAGGAGCTCATGCTAAGCCTTAAGCTGCCTGAGACCAGAAGGGTTTCTGAATTGCTTGCTGAAAGGGGATTTGGTGAGCAAATATTCACATCTGGTTACGTGGAGAGCAGTGAGCTGTTGGTGTACCTAAGCTAATTGTTAAGTCAACTGGCACTTCTGAGGCTGTTATTGTTCCTCTCAATTTCTCTTGCTGTTTCAAAGGCTTTTGGGGACACTTTCACCAGATGTGCCCCAAATAAAGTAAACCCCAGGGCTGTCACCTTAAGATTTAGGTGCCAGGGTGGCACATGCCTATAATCCCAGCAGCTCTGGAGGTTGAGGCAGGAGGATCCCAAGTTCAAAGCCAGCCTCAGCAAAAGTGAGGCATTAAGCAACTCAGTGAGACCCTGTCTTCTAAATAAAATGCAAAATAGGGCTGGGAATTTGGCTTTGTGGTCAATTGCCCCAGAGTTCAATCCCCGGTTATCCTGTCGCCCCCCCCCCCCCAAAAAAAAAATCTGGGTGCCAGGACTAAAGGGAAGTACAGGCAGATTCCACTGCTAAGAACGCCTCAGGGTCAGGGGAACCTGCCAGTTTTCTCTAATGGGAAGACAGGTGGAGGGGAAAGACTAAAATTTATTGGACTGTTGGATGCTTGCTGCATTACAGATTCTGTTAGATGCTTTCCCTTATATGTGTCATTTAAGTCACATGGACCACCCTTGAGGCAAGCTTTCAGCTCCATTCTACATAGGAAGATTCTGAAACTCAAACCAATTAGGCACCTTGCCCATAGTGCAAGAGTTTGGTCCCAGGCCTTCTCATCAGGGGCCTGGGTGAAGAAAGGAAAAGTAGATTCCTTTGGACTCGCCATCACTGAAGCAGTTTGGAAATAGACTAAAGTGATGGTGGCCTCTGGCACTGGCTAAATTTCTTTTGCCAGAATTTTCTTTGCTTCTCTGGGGTGAGTAATCCTGTGTTGGAAACACACAGGTTAATGTATGATAAGTGACGACTGATTGGCCAGAAAGCAAATGCTTAAGAGAAAGAGGAATTTTCTGCTGAAAGCAGCCTGTATTTGCTCTCCCCTGAGATGATCAATCTGACCATTCATTGTCAGGTGGCCTTAATATACTCTGGGCACCCAGTGCCTATCAGGGAGGAGGGCCATATGGGAAACCTAGTGTCACCTTGAGAAAAATTCCTGGAACTGAGCAACGCGTAGTCATTCTCAACTGATGCTGAATGTGAGCCTTGAACACCTGCACTATGATTGAATTCAGCCTTATGGCTGTCCTTGTAAGAAGAAAAAAGAGGCCACATCTCAGTAGAATGTGTCCCTGAGCTGGAGGGACCAGCTCCATCCTCTAAATTATCAATGAGAGAAGAGACACCTGTCTTTAGCATGAGAGTTTAAACCATCTGCCATGGGAGGCTCCTTCCTCAGGGGCCCAGAGGTGACTTTTTGACTTCATGTTAGTTTTGGTTACTTTTCAAGCCTGTGTCAGAGAGTCCTTAAGGATGGAATATGAAACTAGTGTTTCCTTGCTTTGAGGCAAACGACTGAACAACCTCCAGTCTGAGAAGTAAAGGTTATTGTGTGTGTGAGAAAGAGAGAGAGCACACACAAGAATGAAATATGGTGCTGCGGGTAGGTAGGAAAGAACCATCCATCTATCCTTGATCTACAAGAAACCTGGGATAGATATAAATCAAGCACCCGTATGTTTCTGGTCTGCCCTAATAACACCTATCCAGATGTCAGTAGTTTTTAAAGGCTGCCCATGTGGTGAAGAACTGTGCTTTGTTTGCCAATGGCTATCTATGGAAGAGGCCAGGCTTTCTCACTTTTATTCTTTTTCCCTGAGTTTCTGAAAAAAAAAATATCTACTTGCTGAGTGTCAGCTGCTTGAGGAGTCCTAAACTGGAAATTAAAACTCAGGCATGAGGACAACTAGATGTCCATTTTGCTGGTCACTTGAAATGATAAACTTTATGACCCAGCAGAGCGTTGAGTTCTTTTGCTGCCTTTAGGTGAACTAAGAATGTGGCAGAAGAGAAGAATGGGAACTTCCCCAAACCATAGGGACTAAGAATGAGGGGGGAGGTATATTTACTAGGAGGAAAAAAATGGATTTCAGGCTGGTGGAAACTAGTAAAAAATATGTCTGTGGCCTCCAGCAAGTCTTTAAGTTCCATGAACACGGGGCACACGTCCATTTTGCTTAGCAGTACATTGCTACTGTCTTTCGTGGTGCATGTCACATGGTAGACATTCAATAAATAATTGGATAACTGAATAAGTAGATGAATGCTTGGTATTTAGGGTTATTTTTAGGTCTTGGATGAGCTCAATGATGACCTCAGGTTAAAGAGGAAGATAAAGATCAAGCAAATTGGTCACTTCTTCCAATATTCTTTTGTAGTTTTAAATATGAATTAAAAAAATTTTTTTTTTGTTTTGTATCCCATATGTTTAGAGAACTAGTAGGTTCTTAGAGAGGTTCTTCAATAAAAGATACTGGCTGAAAATTAGAAGACATCTGCCTACCTTCATTTCCATCCCCTGGTATCTCTGAGTAAGATCACTCCTTCCCAAGAAACACATCGAAGCTCAGCACAGTTCTCTATCTGTGGCTATTTAAAACCATTTTTCCTTTTGTGTATACAATGTCTCCTGTAGGTGTGTGTGTTTCCTACCTCTGGCAGAGCGAGATGCTTAAGAAAGAGGCAATGCTTGCTACAGACTGGTGTTTTCAGTGCTAAGTCTAAAAGCCATTGCCTTTTTAATAGAAAGCGACATGTTTTGGATGCGTTTCCTAGGAAGTCAGTATCAGTCGGCTGAGCGTGGAGGGACTGTGAAATGATTTGTGATGGAGGTCAGGATTAAGCTGCAGTGTGGAGGACAAATAGGATTTTGATAGATAAAGGGGAGGAAAAGGGGTGTCTTAGCTGGTGAGATAGAACAGATAGAGCAAAGGCTTGGAATTGGGGAGGACTGTGATTTATCAGAAGAAAAGTGCCTGGCTGGAGTGCAGCCATGTGATCATGAGAACCAGGAGGTATGGTTGGAGGGAATTGTTGAGGATTTTCTACTCCCTTTCCTAGTGAGTGGAAGACTGGGGTTTCAGGATCAGGGGCCGAGGCTTGACTAGGAATAAATTGAGGTTAGTTCATGATGGATCATTAGTAAGGGCAATCCAAGATGTGTCCCTAGTGGGAGAACCAAAGAGGTGGTCTGTACAAAGTGCATGGTCAAAGGAACTTCTCCAAGCAGGCCCCTCCCACTGAGACAGTAACAAAGAGTCCTCTTATCTGAGGGGAAAGGAAGAAATCTGGTCCTGAAGCAAAGGGGAGGAGGGTAAAAGGAAATAGGTAAGGTGGGGAGTGGAGGATTGGGTTGACAGAGCTTATTTGGATGGACAAATGGGTGGCAGACGCAGGGGAGGCTGCAGTGGCTATGATGTCATCCTGGGGCTTGATTTCATGAGGGTGCAGGGCCTTGCCCACAGCTCATGAACAAATTGCTGTCAAGAGCTCTCAGCACTGCTCCAGACAAGAGGGTTGGGCTTTACCTCAGCGATATGTCTGTATTGTGTATAATATCAACCCTCCCTGGGACTGTTCCCTTCTTTGCCCATTCTTGCATTGAAGCAGGTCTTTCTCTAGAGCACTAATTCTAAAAATGTGTGATGAAAAAAAATGGAGGATTTTAGCAAGACCTCTTGGGGGGGACTTGGAAGAGGAATTATGCTGTCTACTGTGGAGCAGAACCTTACTAACATTCCTTTTAGATTTTCTCATTAGTTTTCTCTGCACTCTAATTCCTGTCCCCAGCAACCCTTTTATTTTCTTTGCTTTCCTTCTTCTGCTAGCCTCTGCAAATCCAAGCGACAGCCCCAACCATCAGATCTCACTGTGATCACAACTTGCCCAGCAAATGCAACGTGAGAAGGGATTGCCTATTTTTTGCCTCAAGTGTGTTCCGTGGAGGACCTCATGGCCTAATTCCAAGCACCTTATAAGGGTGTTCATCCCATAAAACAGAGATTTGTGTAGGAAGAAATTCTTTCCTTCAATATTCTCACACTGGGTTTCTTCTAGGAGGCCACCAGCAGTTGCTGAGCATAGAATGGTACATAGGAAGGTGAGTCTGGCATCCCTGTGAGGGTGCCGGAAGGTAAAGGGAGATAAGGGATGGGGGTGGGGCAGCAGTGAATCAAAGAGAAGATAGCTGCCCTGCCCTAGTGGGAAGTGGGGAGAGGGGTTCCAGAATGAATACGTGAGAAAAGAAAGATGGTAACTGGTCACTGGGTGCCTGACACAGGCAGAGCCCTCAAGATGCAGCAATGGGCCAGACGGGCCCTTGCCTTGGAGCAGCTTAGAGATGGGGGGAGTCATGGCTATGGAAATGATGCAAAAGAAAGGAGAAAAACCAGAGACTGGAAAATATACACCTTCTGAATTGAAGGACCAAACCGAACACCCTGTAGACATTCTAGAAAGCAAAGGGCAGCTATGACTGAGAGCTTTAAGCGGAACACAATTTCCAGTAAACACTTCCTCCTTATGGCTTTCGTGTTTTAAAAACTCTTGTCTTTCCACGTTTCCAGATCGGCAATGGGGGTGATTAAGATAAAGTATTTTGATCAGAGGCAATTTGCAAAGGGCTTTTAAAGTCCTCATTACCTCTCGATCCTGCCTGCTTCTTGGCATGTACCAGTGCCAACCAAGAACTCAGCAGACCTTTTAATCATAACAGCCTTTGTGGTTGTTTGTTTCATCGCTTCTTAATGAACTTGTTCTTATTGCTAACACTGGTGAAGGGGGCTGGTCTTATCAACCCTGTTCTTTAGGACAGAGCAGGTCTCTCTGGGGCTGGGACCTGGTGTGGCTCTGTCTGCAGACACTTGGCATGTATCTCCATGTCACGAGCCCTTATTTATTGGCTCAAATACACATCTTTACTGACACTGCCTTCAGGCTCACTGTTTGTGACATCTGACATCGCTGTATTCACCGATATGTCCACAGTGTCACTGGTCACCCAGCTGGGTCAGACACTTGTCGATGCTGGTTCCGATGCCACAGACATTTGCCCATTACAGCAGCTGACCTTTTATGAGGGTTCAGACAGAAGCAGGAACGCTGCAGAATTAATGTTCTGCTTCTGTCTTTCTTGTATTTTCCATGCTTCAGAGCAGAGGGGCTATAACTCAGCTGTCAGTGGAGACCTTTTTGCCACTTCTGGAGCTTATGAAATTCCATGTGCTTGTGGGGGATCTAACACCTTCCTGCTTTCCCAGGCTCTGCTCTATCTCCATTTTTGGGCTATTCCTTTTCCAACTTCTGTTGCCAGAACATGACACTCAATCCCTTCTCCAAGGAATTTGCTCTGATGTAAGAATTTATCTATCTAGCTCTCTTTTTAATTTACTTTTTCGAGCCTTTATGACTGCACCACAGGGAGGGGTCACATTATAGAATAGCTGGCCATCTATACTGGCATTTTCTCTTTCTTTCTTCTTCCTTCCCCAGTGCAAAGGCCTCTCCATTCTCCAGAATCCAATGCTCTCTATTCCTGAGCTTAATGGGATCTCTGCTTCCACTGAAATCAGTTTGCCAAAGAATTTCTGAAAAAAAAAAAAAAGCATAAATATCTACGTGTAGATATTTATGCATATATATATGTGTGTGTGTATATATATATATATATATATATATATATATATATATATATGGCTATTTCTGAAAGGAATCCTGATAAATTTTATTTCTCACTTTTAAAAGGGTAAAATGAAAGTGATTTGGTATATAGTGCAGAACTTTTCAGAACTTCGATCAAGAGAGATTCAGCCTATTGATTATGGACCCATCGTGAGCTAATCCACCTCGATTCCCTTCCACATTCTTTCCTCAGAGTTATGCCTTGAAGTCAAATGATCTCTTCTTCACCCTGTCCTTTCACCCTCCATGCCTTTGTACATGCTGTGTTTTCCTCTTGGGATGTTCATCCTTCCTCTTATCTGGAGAATTCCTATGGTCTTTTAAGTTGTGGCTCCAAGAGTCTCATGAGCTCTTTCTCTGTGCATTCTTCTCACTATTCGCTTGAGCCCACAGAGCGGATTCTACCAGAGCATTTATTCTTTAATTTGCTTGCTGCTTTCTATCTGCTTTGTCACAAGACATGAACTCCTCAAGAAAAGGGGCCGTCCATAGCCATCCTCAATCACTACTGGGCAAACACAGGGGTTCAGTGGACATTTGTGGAATGAGCGAGTGAATGCCAGCATCGCGTTGATGGTGTGACGGGGTAACATAATCCATCTGATTGGGCTTCAGTGGCCAATCTCTCTGAGTTTTTGTGGTCAAAAAAAAAAAAAAAAAAAAAAAAAAAAAAGAAAAAAAAAAAAAAAAAGGACAACAGGCTATAAAAATTAGGTCATGTATAGGTGTGTCCCACTTGGAAAAGAAATCTTCTTACCCAGGTTGTTCTCAAGTTTTCAAAAGAACTTTCTAGAAGTTCTGCTGGATTGATGTGTGTGTGAAATTCCTGAAGGACTTTCCAGAAAATCCAGAGAGGCTTTCTGATAAAAGGGATAAGGCCTATGAACTATGCACTAAACAGTAGATGAGTGGGTGGCAGAAGAGTTACCTTGGTAAGTAGAGAAAGTGGGGACCTGGGCTCCTGCAGCTCTCTTTCTAGTATCTCAAGGGTTTTTTAGGAACCTCACATAGCAAGGGGATGTTGCAGATGGCACATATCTGGCATGCTTTTTTCTAACCTCTCATCCTTTTTCCCCATGGCAAATACAAGACTCTTCTCCGTTGAGCCAACCAGAAGCTCCAGAAGCCTTGTCAAGACAGGGTTTCAGGCAGCCATTGTTCATCAATCTGATCTGATGCACGAACCATGTGCCTAGACTCTGTGCTGGCCTCTGTGAACTATGTGAACTATACAACAATGGGGGGCTTGCCTCTGTCTTTGAAACTTCTCGTGTTTTTTCTCACTCTCATCTCACCTCCAGTCTCTGTGAGGGGCTCTGAAAAATCTCCTGCTGAACCACACTTAGGTATGTAAATCCTGTGACTTCCATGTGTGAGTCTGAGAAGCTGTTCTTGCTCCTCTAGTCCACTGTGGGCTGCCACCCTCGTGTGGTTGAAAGAGGAAGCCAGATATCATGTCTCTGTCTCTTCTATTTGGTATCCTTTGGCAAATTACTTTAACGTCATCACAGCCTTGTGAGGTAGGTGTTGTGATTACATTTAGCACAATGGAAGAAGAAGTTGAGAATTAACATGTGAATGTGTATGACAAAGAACCCAAAATGTTAGTACTCAAAATGTTGGTGCTCAATGTACATTGTGAGCAAGGCAGGTAGGAAGGAGACTAATTGAAGTGGACACTTTACTTGCACACAGACCAAAAGAAACGTCAATCCAAGCTCTATCAATCTAAACGAAATTAAACCAAACCTAAACAAACAACAACAAAACCCTGGCAGCCCGGTCCCTGTGCAGCCATCTGTCATCATGACACAGAAGGGGACTTTTCCTGCTAGTATCCTTCTTTGCCCTCAATGCTGAGCTGAGTGGAAGGCCTTCTGTTCTCTGTAG
Source organism: Tamias sibiricus (assembly GCA_025594165.1). NCBI lineage: Eukaryota > Metazoa > Chordata > Mammalia > Rodentia > Sciuridae > Tamias > Tamias sibiricus. The sequence goes on from CM046663.1 coordinate 154,801,723, forward strand.
CTGATCATTCATCAGCACGCACCTTCAAGCTTCTCTCCAATTCTCTGTCTCCCAATTAGCCCAAGAAATAATTCGGCTACGAGATGCAGGCACACATGTTGACTGACAAAGGGATCCCTCTGCTTCTGCAGAATAGAAATGAATATTCTGTGAAATATCACGCAAACACTCCCTGTGGCAATTTGTGACCCAAAGTCCCTCTGGTTCTCGGTGAATCTCTGGCGTTTAATTATGCTGAGGGTTTTCAAAATCAGCCTCTAGCAGTTTCCTCTGAAAACACCTTCAGCCACTTCATGGAGTCTTAAGTAGATGGATCAGGGAAATAACAGTTTAAAGAGCTGATTGCAGCCTGGGCTAATAAGCCAAGACGGGGTCCAGGACTCTGGCTTAGTTTAAGTACTAAGGGCCATATACATTAATTTTTGATTAGCACCATGGGGTGTTTGGTGTATGGAAAGAGGGCAGCCACCTCAGCCCAGAAAATGTGTCCCCAGGGAGTGACATCTGCAGAGGCTCTGGGCTCTTTAAAGAGAGTCCTCTGAATGGGGAAAACAAGTCACTCCTATACTGGCCTAGAGGTTTTGGGATGAGTGTGGCATTTGCATCTCCTTTGAATCATCTGTGGCTTTCCCTTTTGTGATTCTGAGAAATGTCTTCTTGCGTTTTAATGAACTTGATAATGAAGATGATGTTATCGCTAACCTTCACTGAGCATGCTGCACAGTGGTTGGCATGTGGCAAGAACTTTATATACATCGTGTCCTTGAATCCTTAAAAATGCTCTCTGAAGGAGATAAGTTTTATCCACAGTTGCAGATGCCTGGGACATGAGGAGTCTGAACTGAGAGTCAGCTAGGATGGTAACTTGCCCAGGGCCTTGGAGATGGGAAAATATGAAGAAAGGATTCAAACCCAGGCTGTCTGACCCTAGTCCAAGCTCTTCACTGCCAGCTCCTATTTTTTTTCCTTTTAGACAAAAGGGAATCCACGCATCTACTGACTCTGAAATGCCATGGGGAGCAGTGATGCTGGGCCCTGACACGTGAGAACCTTGCCTTTGGTATTGTCGATTGTCAGAAACACTCTAGTTCACCACATTGACATGGCAGAAAATGCTCTGGGGCTTCACAACATGTTTTTATGTCTCAGTGTTTTGTGGCATGGCTTTGGGTCCTTCAGGTACAGTGGAATTACAGCGTGGTTTGATGCCTGATGTGGCTTGCTATGGTACAACTGCAATCAGTGAGAAGTGGGAAAGAGAAATCATTTACTCAAGCACTCATTTCCCATACAGGAGGAACTATGGTGCAAGCCGTGCCCAAAGTCATGTAGCTCTGCACAGGCAGAGTTAGAACCAGACCCCATCTGGTCTATTTTGATCATTCCATTACTTTTTAAAATGTCAGATGAACTGTTCTCTGAAGTGGGAAGGTCACTTAAGATGTTATTTACTTTACTGTGATTGACTTAGGAAAAAAAAAATCAGAATTTAGGAAAACCAAAGGGATATAGGGAAGGCAATGAGGTTAGTGGAAGAAAACTTGGATACTTTATTTCTTCGTTCATTTTTTATTTATTCATCTAATAAATGCTGAGTGGATATATTGATTATAGAGCCAGTTTTTACCACTAGTTGTGTCTCATGTTGAGGATTTGTTTCCTCATAGAGATAGATTCAAATTAAACTTGGAAAAACTCTATTTTTAGAACTGTTAAAATACATTAAAAATTTAAATGTGGAAAAAAGTTTTGGTCTCATTAGCAGTCATAGAATTGCAATTGTACACGTTACTGAACCACTACTTTTGCTTTTACTTGTTAGAACAACATAAACACATTAAAAGATAATGCCTAATGCTAATGAGGATGTCATGGAAAAGACAATATCAAATAGATACTAATATACAATTTAGGAAAGTAATGTAATAGATTAGTAAGAGCTGTAAAAGATCTGTACTCCTTGACCTTGTGTTTCCATTTCTGTGTGCTAATTTTGAGTATGTAGATCCTAAGAAAGCATCTATATACACAAAGGTGTTCAATGATACTTTGACTATTAGATGAAACACAAAAACAACTTAACTGCTAAATCAGATGGATAATATTTAAATAAATTATGATCTATCAACACAGCAAAATGTTATGCAGCAAATAAAGAAAATGACTATCATGAGGTTTCTATAGTAACATGGAAAATGTTTGATACAATGTTAATTTAAAACAGGAAACATTCATTATTACTGTACAGATGACAAGAGCTTCGGGAGAGAAAAAAATCAAATGCTCAAAATATTGCAATAGGGTGAATTACTGGGTTGTTTTATTATTATGTGTGGTTTGAAGTTTCTGAGAAGTTTGTGTTCCCATTGTCCTTGGATGTAGAATACTGTGTCACTTAGGAGCAGTATGATTACAGAGTTCCCTTCTCTGTAAAATGGGCTGGTGACTGCATATATTTTATAAGATGGATGTGAGGATTGGATGAGATGATGGGGGTGAGGGATCCTATAGTGCCCGATTGGTTGAAATATGTTAGTGAATATTACTATCATTTTATAAGGAATTTGAGTGCCTTGTGGAACGTTACTAATGAGAAGTGAATAAAGAAAAGTGAACTGAATGGCATCTAAGGGCCTGTTTTTGTTCTAGATTTTAATACTTTTCATTTTAAACATGGTGCTTAAGGAGGTTTTTTTTTTTTTTTTTAATGACACAGATGCATTTGTAGATCAAAATGGGGCCCAAATGTTGTGGCAGCATTATATAGTTTAGAAAATAAGATTGCCTTGGAGGATGAAATGAGATTATTCCTGTGTATAGTCTGAGCTGGTTCCTTCTTGGGGAGGGGAGGGAGCACTTCATATGTAGGGGGTTTAGAAAGCTATTTGATGAAAAATCGATTACTTCTCTATTTTCCCCTTGTAGTAGCTACTCTTGGCTCTATAAAAAAAAAAAATCAAAGATGGGTCATTATGCACTTCTGAGGGATGGGAGACTCTATGATGCTGGATGTTTAGAGCACTATGATTTTTGCATTTCCCAAAGCTTTTGCTATGTAGGGGATTTGAATGGTCATTGTCTTGGTACAAGAAGATTTATGATGTCTTTTATATATCTCTACGAACAGATGTATACAGGTTTCCTGGGAGTGAAATGGTTCTTTCCTGGGAGTGAAATGGTTCTTCTAGATGATACATGTGTAAGCGAATCAGACAGATATCGATTAAATGTCCTCCCAACACAAAAAAAATTGACCGGATGTGCAAAGGGTTTTGCCAAACACCAGCATTTGATATCCTCCAATGACATTCAGCTGCTGATTTCCAGCTAAGAGTTGAAAGGTGGAAATTTTGCTTGGAATTGTTTTAGCAGAGCAAGACAGAAGGCAAGAAGTAAGCTCCAAAGAAGTTTCTAGATTTTCTCTTCATAGTCATGTAGATATTATGCAGAAAGAGAAAGAGAAAGGGAGATGTGGAAAAAATGAGTCACATGTGCTGATTTCTCTCAATTTTGGTAGGATAGCTTGAAAGAGATCTGACTGTTTTAAGGTCAAGATCAGAGACCTAGTCAGACCCTGCTCAGAGAAATGTGAGCGGGGGAAACCCTAGCCCTCTATAAATGGGGTAATTCTAAAATCAGATTTTATAAGATCCTATTGTCACGGGAATCCCTGTCTGTCTGGTTATGTAGATAAGGAGTCTCACCTTGAACACATGCTTTAATACATCTGCAAGTCATACTTCTTCAGACTCTTCTGTTTACTGTTGTGAGTTGAGGAATTACCAAACAGTGGTGGCCACTCCCTGGAATTGTATCTCTAGTCACCTGTGTGATAAACAGTCTCAGTGATAAACAGTATTTGAGAATATCTTCCAGACATGGGTTTTGTGACAGATTCCTGGCTTGATCAGGGCAGGGTTAGAGGGATTATAAGGGAAGTAGTTCTAGAAAGTGGTAGAGATGATTTGGTATGCCACCTTAAAATTTGTCCTGGATGGAGCTGGGTAGCACTTGATTCTAGAATTGAGTATTGTGTTTATGAATGTCTTGGTAGCTTGAATAATCTTTTAGAGCATGTTGCAGGTGTGAGACTCAATATCACCTGCTTGGATAAATATTCATTATCACCTTTAAGGCATATCCATTTGCAGTTCACATTGTGAACTTCAGGAAGGAATCTTGAGCTTCCTGCTGTGATCTTCTTTAGCTTGACAAAAGAATGCTATTTATACATTTATGCCAATGGTGGAACTTAGAAAGCTGGGAATTCAAACTTATAAGGGAAGGTTTTTGCTGTTTTTTTTTTTTTTTTTTTCCTTCCCTTAAGAAAACATGCCATGTCCAAGTTCTCTGGAGAAAAAACTTGCTCTTCCACTGTTCCTGGCAAAGGGTTGTCAACCTCTTCCTCAGGATTTATACCACTCAGTAGCATCTGCAGGACACAGCAGTGTTAAATGTCTTCTTAAAACATCATGGATCAGATGCCTCTGTTATGGAGTTGATCATAGGGCCTTGATTTTTGGCTCTAATACCAGAGCAAATATTCTTGGCCCCTATTAATTGGAAGACTATAAATAACTTGTTATCTCAAGTTGACTACTGAGGAATTGACAGCATACTCCCCTGTCCCTATATTCACCGATTGACCAAATCTGAATCTGATTGGGAAGTACCTGGCTTTTCCTCATGTCTCTAACAAGGAAAACTATCCTTATAATCTGTTAGTCTGACAATCTCTGACAAAATAGAGAAAAGCCAGTTGCCTCCCGAGGGATTAATGGATCTGAGCAGTTACTGGCTCTTCCCTGGCCTGATCATATGGTAACAGCAGAAGGTGAACAAATATAGGGAGAGAGGGGAGCACACTGCATTTAGGAAAATCTCTCTTTCCAAAGCGGCAACTTTCTTGGGCCACAATAGTGCCTTCTTGATTGTCTATCTTGGCAGAGCCTATGCTATTCTCTGATGAGGGAGACAAAAGCTGGAAGAAGAACCAAGGAGCCCTTCTCTTATCTCCAGTTATTATTCAGGGAGGCTTTCATGTGTCCTTCATAGGATGAGGCTGCGTTCCGATGCTGGAAGCAGATTGCTCTAAGGATTTACAGATAGATCAAAGGGTGGAAGGTGAGCTGATGTTGCCCAGGGAACAAACTTTCAAAAGAAAGATTTCCTCAGTATTTTTCTCCTTGTAACCTTCATTTTAATGATGAGAGAGCTAGCAGGGAAAGCTGATTTAGAGTGTTTTTCTCCAGATGCAACAACACGGCATGGCTGGTGGTCAGAGGATGGGAATGTTGTAGTGATGCTAGTTGCCGAACCTCTATCTTCAATCTTATCTCCTGTTTCCTCTTCCCCTCCCACTTATCTGTTCTCCACTTCGCAAACTGAAGAACAAAGGATCCAAAAGTGCAGCGTAATGTGAGAGGCACGATCCCTCACATGACACATAAATAACCGATCAGAAGTGGCATTTCAAGAGCACGTAATCCTTTGTAAAGCTGGTTTCAAAGGTCAGAGCTAAAAGCACATTGTACACTGGCCATGTCACATCGGGCCTTAGTGTCTCCTTGAACACCGTTCACATGCAGTGTTCTCCAAATATTCAGTGGCTGGAATTTCTGATTTTATCAAACTCAGAAACACAATGTGGGACTTATGAGGTTTTAGCAAGCACCAGAGAGGGCCCATTTGGCGTCCTGACATGACCACTGGCAAGCTGTTTCATCTGGGACATGGTAACTTCCTTGACTCTCTGTCCAATGAATGGAATACTCAGAACTGCTTACAGAGTAGACACTGTTGATAAGCTCTTGTGGGCAAGCACTTAGTTCCATACCTAGCACAGAATCAATGTTGGTTTATGTCAAGCAAGTCACGAGTGAACACCTACTGTATACAACTCTTTGATGTCAGGTACAACACTGATCTTTATGGGGTTTCCAAGTCTATCTTGAGAAAAAAGAAAAACCAGATAAGACTCTTAATATTTACAACAAATTCAAGCTAAATTTATGAACGAAGAAGAGTTTTATGTGAGCAGAACATCTGTGAAAGTCTTTCTGAATTCATTGAATATTCCTCAGTTACCCTTCCAAATGACTAAATTTGGTGTCACAATTACTGCTTATTTCTGGTGACATGAAGCTCCACACATACGGCTCCCGTCCCAAGGTACATCTGTCTTCCTCTTCTTTGTGCCCGTCTGTTCTCTTCTTAGTGACGCTTGCGTTAAGATGATCCTTTTTGCAAAATTGGACTTGTAATAGATGATGGAGTGAGAAATGGAGCACAAAACAAAATTAGACTCATTTTTGGATGCATTCAAGTGCTAGCTGATGCCCCAAATGGTAAATTACCAAAAATGACAGGGTACCCTGAAGAGTTGATGGATCTCCTTACTCAAATTGCTTGAAAGTTGCCTGAGTGACGGGAGATTTTCCTAGTGTTAAAACTGTTCCCTGGGGATAATTTTAGATACCTTGGGAAGCTGCATTAAGTACTTTTGGCCAACAAACAGCCAATGCTAAGTAGGCATTAAATGTTCACATGACTATAAAGTGGTGCCTTGGTAAACATAATCAGCAGAGATCTTTGTGGTGATGAAGGACTGGAAAGTTGTGCTGGAAGGAATATTCTGACTATATAATTCTCTCGAAAAGAAACCTTCCCAAAGAGAAAACTCATAGGTGAGGAGTGGCTTCGAGATGCTGCTACTGATCTTTAGTATCCCCTGCTAGAAAATCAGGCTTTATGGCTTTCAAAGATGACTTGGGAGTGTCAGCACAGTGGTTGTTCCCAACAACACTGTCAAACTGGCATTGGGGGAGTTCAGCCCATTTCCTTACAAGCAGAAGGCAGCAAGTTTCCCTGGGACATGTGGTGAAATTAGAATGGAGAAAATCTGAGCACTGGTTGGGCTTGGCTACTTCCTACTCATGTGGCTTTAAGCAGTTTACTTTTCCTCTTCGGGCCTCAGTTTTGTAAAAAGTGGGAGTGAATTAGATCAGCAATGGCACATTCTTGGCAGGTAAGCTAAGTACCCTCCATCTCAACCTGCATCTTCAATGGTCAGAGGATCTTTACACACTGAGCATCAGAAGTCCCAGCTCGGGTTCACTTCTGCCCACAGGTCAACCACAACTTGGCATGTGTACAAGACATGCTTGGGGCATATCCGTGGGGTCAAACAAGATTCTGTGTGATGTAATAGCAGGGAGGAGGGTGGATCCCATGTTCAAATCTCAGCTTCATATCTTACTAGCTGACTCAGTTAACTTCTCTGTGCTTCTGTTTCTAGATCACAGGATGGTTGTGAGGTTTAGCTAAGGTTTGGAAAACACTTCAGACAGTGACTGGGCTACCTCAGTGCTTAGTAAATACTAGTTATTAATATCCAATCCTTGTGTTCTGATGGGACAATTAAGAATTAATGAAGAAAACATTAGCTCAGATCATTGCAATTCCTTCCCCAAAGTTTCAGTGCTGCTGATAATCTTTTATCCCAGAAGCCCCATTCTAAAAGTAGCTCTCTCAGCATTTGAGCTTTCTTTAGTGGCTATTAATTAGCAAGATCCTAGGAAATGGTTTTGCTTTACTTTCAGAAGGCAAACTTTTGTGGAGCCAGTGTTAATTTGTATAATTCCTTTCACTAAGCCTAGCATTATATTTACATTCAAAGGTAGCATCTTTAGATTTTTGTCTCACCCTGGAACACAAAACAGTTAAAATTTAACACTGAAGGAACAGTGACTTGCATTCTGGGTGGCCTTCTGACTATATGACCCTCCATTGTTCCAATGTAGTTCTGACTTTTCTCTCAGATTGAGGTGTGGACCAGAATGTCAAGAAAGAAAAAGTAGGACCCCTTCCTTCTTCGAGTTCTAAAGATTCTTGTCCTACTTTCTTGCCTATTAAAAAGAGTCTATATTTATATACCTGGTCAAATTACGGATCAAATATAGCAATTTGTACCCTGTTGCTTGACCCCGTTTAGGGGACATCCAACTTTTAACGAAGATCCAGATACAAAGCCACTTGACTCAAGGCCGGGACCTCCCTGCTGTTCACAGCTAGCCAGACCCAGGGGCCCTGGACATTCCCCAGGCCAAGCACCAGCAGGTCAGACCTACCTTAGAAATTAGAGATACTGCCTGTTGCCCAGGAGGGCTCTTCAAGACAAGGGATTTGTTTACCTAGGGGTGTGGGTCATTGATAGGTGAGGAAGTTCAGGCAAAAGGGGAAGGCTGAGCTACTGAGTCCTAGTGCCTGGTAGGGAAGATTTTTCTATAGAGAAGCTTTGGCACTTTGACTCAGCTTGAATGGGAAGCCCAGAGGAACCTTCCAGTTCTGACAAGTTAGCCGTCCATTCAACTTTGTTGGCTATACTCGTGCTCAAACCTCTACCCCTGGGGTTCTAGTGTCCCTTTCAACATCACTAAGCTGATTCAGACGAAAACACCCTATGGAGAGGCAGTGTCAGCGGCCACAGAACCGCAAGGATTTGGTTTTTTGGCTTCATATGTTTTCAAGCAAGTGCCACACTGTGCTCACTGAAGGGTGGAGTAGTTCCATAGAGACCTACTTGCCTGCAGTTCATGTAATGAGAAGTGAAATTCCTGATATCATTACCCTGGAATTTGTGTTTGCTTTTATTCATGAAACACGTAGCTTCTCTTTTTATAACCCTAAGTGGATTTATTTCCACGGTTCACGACACCTTCCACAGCACTTGCTTGATTTAGGGGATCTTTAGTTTTTTGGTTCAGGTATATGCACTGAGATTTCTACCTACGTCCTCCCCCATCTTTCCTTCCACCAATCCAAATGATCTTTTATGACCCTGAACTTAACCAAATAGCTATTTAGTCAACACATATTTATAAACTGTTTTGTGTAAAGCACTGCTTAAGTACTGAGGATGCAGCAGAAAATAAAACAGAAAAAAAAAAGGCAAAAGCACTTTCTGTTTGCAGGTGAAGGGTAGACTTAATGAAATGTTGGGTCGATGTTGCGACTGATGGCATGGTACACATGGTAAGCAGATAACGAATAGGATTACCACTGACCTAAAGAGGCTCTCTGGGAATAGCAGGGAAACTCCAAGATGAGTCCCACATTACTTGAGGGAGAAGGAGACTGCCTTGCATTTCTTCTAGTGGTTAGTGGCTGAGCTGCCGTGGATTGTCTCAGCCCTGGTCAGGGGCTGCATGACTTGAATTTCCCATCAGCATCAAGGTAGGAAGTCCCCAGGCTTTCTGTTCAGTTGACCCATGTGGAGTAGAAGTGAAAGAGAGAAGTGATAGTGGTCAACAGTGGATCATCAAGACTTGGAGGCAGACTCTGGTTTACATTCTTTTAATTTAATGTAGAAAAATACATGCACAGTAAGTACAGAAACCCCAAGCATACAGCATACGAGTTTTAAAATGTGTAGACCCACGTAAATATAATCCCAAAGAGAAATAGAATGTTTCCACTATGCAGATGGTTCCCTTGTGCCCCAAGAAGTAACCATTACTCTGACTTCTGTCAACATCAAAGATTATTTTTTCCTGTTCTTGTGATTTTTATAAATGGAATCATACTGGGCATAGAGGCATTGATACCTTTCTCTTAAGTCAGATGACTGTACGTATGTATGTGACTCTGGGTCTGGACTTTCTAATTGGTTCTGTCTTTGCACCAGTATGACACTATTTTAATTACCTAAGATATTTGTTAGTGGAAGTGCTCCAGCTTTGTTCTTCTTTAAGAGTATTTTTTTGCACCCATTGCCTTTCAACATCAATATTTTAGACCCTTAATAATCCAATCAATAATCCCAATAAATTAGATCCTTAACACAAACACACACACACACACACACACACACACACACCCTGGTGAGCTTCTGATTGGGACTGAATCCATATGGAGAGAATTGACATTTTCCAATCCATACAGAGAGTTTAAATCCATTAATATAAAATAATTTTAGAATATTTAGGTCCTTTTAAATTTCTCTCAGTACTATTTGTTAGTTTTCACTGTAGAGCCGAACATGGTGGCGCATGCTTATAATCCCAGTGGCTCAGGATGCGGAAGCAGGAGGATCTAGAGTTCAAAGCCAGCCTCAGCAAAAGTGAGGCTCTAAGCAGCTCAGTGAGATACAAAAAAAAAAAAAAAAAAAAAGGGCTGGGGATGTGGCTCAGGGGTCAAGTGCCCTTGAGTTCAATCCCTGTTAACCACACACACCCCCCAAAAAATACAGGTTTCACTCTCTAGAGAACTTTCACCCCATAATTATATTTATTCCTAGGTATTTGATATTTTTAATAGTATTATAAAAGGTATTTTAAATTTTTATTTTCCAATGATTTTAAACTTGTATATAGACACAGCTGAGATTTGTTATTGACCTTGAATCCAACAGCCTTGATAAACCCAATTTACAATAATAATTTGACATAGTTTCAAATTTAAAAAAAATTTAGTTGTAGATGAATGCAATATGCTTATTTATTTATTTTTATGTGGAGCTGAGGATCAAACCCAGTGCCCCACATGTGGTAGGTAATCAACCCACCACTGAACTACAACCCCAGCCCTAGGTATGGATTTTTAAATTTTTAATTTATTCATTTGTTTTAATTAGGTATATATGACAGCAGAATGCATTTTGATTCAATGTACACAATTGCAGCACAACTTTACATTTCTATGGTTGTACATGATGTAGCATCACACTATATGTGCAGTCCTACATGTACCTAAGGTAATAATGTCCATCTTATTCCACCATCTTTCCTGCCCCCATGCACCCTCCCTGTCTTCCCTCCCCTTGGGTATGAATTTTTGATGTGCACAATCACATGTGAATCATTTTCTTCTAACATTCTAATCTTTGTACCTTTCTTTTGTTTTTCTTATCTTATAGCATTGTCAGGAACCTACTGTACAGCATTAAACTTGTGGTCATGATCTACACCTGGAACACACCCTTCTCTTCCTGCCAACCTCAGCAAGAAATTCTTTCATATTTCATCGTTAAGTATGATGTTAGCTATAGATTTCTTTTGTAGATATCCTTTAATGCATTAAAGAGCTTCTTCCTATTTCTATTTACTTAATGCTTTTTTCCTTCATCATGCATAAGTGTTGGATTTTGGCAAAGGTCTTTTCTGCCTCTGTTGAGAAGATTGTATGGGTTTTCTCCTTTATTTTGCTAATGCAGTGACTTCCACTGATAAATTTCAAAATACTAAAATTATCTCCCATCTCTGTGATGAATCCATGACATTGTGATTCAATTTTAATCTTATCAGAATCATTAAAGGGGAAAGAAGATGTGAAATATTTTATTCACAAATGGGAGTTGTTTGAAGTATTTGGTGGAATGAATATAAAGTTGTACAAAAGATGAATAAATGCTGTGAAAACAGACTGAAATATTTTGCCGATATCAAAAGGAGAAAAGGAAAGAAGGGTGTGTTTAGGATGGAAATTTAGAAAAACAAACAGAACAAGGGTTAGATTGCAGCTTGTATGGGTCCTGGGGTATCAGTATACTTAGTGGCTTTGGTCCTGGGCTTCATGTAGTGTTGCACTCAGGAAGGAGCCTTCCACATTCTTGGATAAGGTGGACATAGCAAAGGGGCAGCCAGGTTACATCTCAGTGGCTCAGCATTTTTCTATCTTGCACATGTGACTGGGCATGAGAAGCAAATGAAGCTCCTTGCTTCTGTGATATCATCGAAGCCTTCTTTTAAAGCAGATGCCAATCTAACCATCTAGACACCTTCCTAAATCCAGGCCTTACTTTGAACATGGTGGAATCACACTATTATAAAACATCATTTATTTATTAAATTATATACACATGAACATTTGTGGGATGGTGGCAAGCATATATCCAACGTATAACTTAATTTGAGCCTTTAGACCCTGTGAGAGGGACCTACTACTGCCCAACTTCACATGTGTGAAAATGACTCACAAGGAGGTTGAAGCAGGAATTGTAGCTTCCACAGCCTGGCTTCCAGAGTCTGCAGGTTAATAGGGAACTCTCAACAAACAAAACATTTTATCATTTTTAGAGCTTAATCACCATTTCTATGACCATGGGCTTGATAAGCACACAGCATTTTCAACTGAAATTGCACATGGCCCATAATAAGGCTGCCTTCTTACTGACCCTTCAGGAGATGCTTGGAAACATTTTGCTATGAGCAAAAATTGATTAAGGGTGCCATGTTTTTATAAGACTAAAGTTTTAAAACTATACAACTTGGAGTTATATTGAATGCATCCATCCCAAATTATTATCAAAATGCTACAAAAACTAAAATTCTCACAGTTACATTTTACACATTGAGAGCAATTTTCTGGATAAATTTAACTGGAGAAAATCTGTGTTATGTGAACATGATAATACTTATTCTTTTAACTCTGGACACTTGCAAATAATACATATGGACAAAACAGCATGATAAAATATTTTTACTTTAAAACTTTTTTCTTGGCTCAACGTGAAAAATGGCAAACTATTAAAATGACACATGGCATATCTTTTTTTTTTTTTTTTAAATTAAAAGGAATCATGACCACTAATTGGAAGGTCAGGAAGAAGAGGCCTGTGTCCCAGAGCTGCAGAGATTCCAGGGATGGAAGTTGCGGGAAGCCTTCTGTCCTGAGCATTTCTTACTTTTTGTGTGCATTTCACCCCCCAAAATTCAGTGTCAATGAAACCCAAAGATGAGAACAATTCCACATGGGTGCACTAGGCTTTTTTAAAAGTAGCATCCCTGAGATTTCACATCTCTGTTCCCCCAATCCCGTGTGTTCACTCCCCATGAACTTCAGCTGTGACCAGGAGGAGCTGTTGGGTGGGGAGACAGCATGGCATGTGGCGAGGCACCCAGCCACTGCTGCAGGCAGGCCTGCCTCTGCCACTGGCCCAGCTCTTGCTTCTCTGTATGTGGGATTATGGAGATGAAGCCACAGAACACTCCGGAATCTTCAATGCCTTGCCAGAGGTGTCTTCTCCAACAGCTTCAACCTACCATCCCCACATACTTCAGGGAGGGGCCTGAAGACCAGGAAAAGGATTTCTTCTGGCCAAAGTGACCAGCTTAAAGTGAATCAAATTTACCCTTGCTCAAGGGGAACATCTCCATCTATATCATACCAAGGGAAGCTAGTCCCCATATACATTGGCTTAAGGCAAGTGAGTCCCCATCTACCCTGGCTCAAGGTGAGTGAGTATATACAGTGAGCAGGTGCAGTGGTCCAGGCCTTGGAGAGGACGGCTGCTGGGCTCTGCCCTTGCACTGAGGCATCATCTTTATCAAAACAACAACAACAACAAACCAAAAACAAAACAAAAAGACCCTTGCCTTTTAATTTTTAATCTTTGAAACATCAATTCTATTATACAATTTGTGAAAAAAAGAAATCCAGAATAAATTTCTCCCACAGCATGGGGAAAAGGACAAAGAGCAGGGCAGGGGGAAGTTCCCGGGAGAAGCCTCTATGATGTGTTCGGCAGGCAAAAGTCTCTACGATGTGTCTCCGCAGGTGGGGGCAGAGGACGCTCCTGGTGGATGCGGATGCGCTCCTGCCTGGAATCCATGCAGAGAAGCCTGAGCCAGTTGGCACGGCTCACTCCCACACCACGATGTCAGCATCCACACAGCTCAGGGTCTTCTGGCTGTCCGTCAGTTCTGTCTGTCTGGGCTGGGCATTGCCATTGGAGCCACTCTGTTTCTGGACAGTGGCCCACGGAAGCAGGAAATGCAGCAGAGTTGCTGGATGCATTTGGCGATCCTCCTCCTCACCCTCTTCTAACCCCGGCTGCTGTCTGGGGGTGGCCCTGTGGAGGGAGGATGAGCAGCTGGGCACGGGGTGAGGCTGGGAGGCGAGCCTGGGAGGGGGTGAGCGGAGAGGGATGGTGGGCACCCTGGCACTTCCAGCAGGCTGCTGCTGCTCACGGGGCAAGGGAAGGGCAGGGTCCCTAGAACACTTCCCAGGGCAGACCCTGGGAGGGTCCGCAGGGCCTGGGCCATGCTTGACCTGGAGTGCCCAGGCCTCCCCCTGGGTTCTCTGCTGCTTGAGTAGTCAGTATGTCACCATCGCCGCATCAAACTTTCTACTGGCCACGAACACCCAGGTACGACAGGGATCTAACCCACGGCCATTAGGCTGTTCATAATGGCAGGATCCGGGAGTTTGGGGAGTGCCTCAGGAAGAGGACTGGGTGAAGCTTGCTCGCCCTGGCTCGGCCGTGGATGCCCCATTAGCTGGTCTATGGTGGGCCTCTGCGTGGGGTCCACCGTGAGCATCTCACGGATGAGGCTCTGGGCTCCCTTGAAGACATGCGGGGGAATGTCGTACTTTCCCTGCTTGATCAGCTTCTTCAGCTGCCGATTGCTGCTTGCTGCAAATGGCCACCTCCCTGTGAGCACAGCATAGAGAACCACACCCAGGCTCCAGACGTCTGCTGGGGGGGCCCTGGTATTCCTGCCCACGGAAGATTTCAGGGGCAACACAGAGCAGAGTGCTGAAGAACCTCTTCAGCTTCTTCCCGGCTGTGAATCTGGTGCTCAGGCCAAAGTTGATGAGCTTCACGTTGCCACTGGCATCCACCACCACGTTCTCCGGCTTCAGGTCCTGGTCCACGATGCCCTTCTGGTGGCAGTACTGCACGGCCTGCACGATGTGCCTGAAGAGTCTGCAGGCCTCCTCCTCCTGCAGGCCATCAGGTTACAGGATGAGCTCCCATAGCTGTCCCCCGCCTGCATGCTCCATGATAAGGTAGATATAGTCGTTGGTCTCCATGACCTGGGCGAGCTGGATCACATTTTGTTGGTCCAAAGCCACCATCATTTCTGGTTCAGAGAGGAATGGGAAGTTCGAGGCTACTTTTGCCAAGACTTTCACCACAATCTTTGTCCCAGTGAGTCGATGGTGAGCAAGTGTCACCTGGTCAAAGCCCCCCCACCCCAATGTCCTGTAGGTCCATGAAGGCAGGTTCATAGCAGGAGCTCTGCCCCTGCAGCGCTACACTGCTCTGACTACTCTCATAGCTCATCCTGAACCGGAACAAGGAACTTAGCTAATAATAATAATAATAATAATAATAATAATAATAAAAAACCAAAACACAACAACAAACCCCCCACCCCCCACCAAAAAAAAGCATGAAACCAAAAGGATAAACAAAACCCAAATCCAAAAACCCAATATCCAAAGACCACAACCACCTGCTACCAGCCACCAACAATCACCAAACGTGCTAACTATCTGGGAGTCAGGTCACCGCCAAGAGCTTCCTGTACTTAGGACAAAAAACCCAGCTACAGCCACTCTCATAAATCCCTGAAGTTTGAAATTCCCTCTCAATGGCTTCTTGTGAGGTCAGAGCATCTGGGCATGACCCCCAGTGGTGAGATCACATTTGGGCCTCCAGGACCTTTCCTATGTTCATAATAGGAATCAGAAAGGACTTGGGAAGGATTTTTGCTTCAGTGGGTTATGAGGACCAATGTTTACTTGTTTAGAAATTAAAATTTGTTAGAACACTTAGCAGTCTTTTCATTTTGAGCCTGCAAATCGGTAACATTTGGTGGCTTTGAAGACCTCATCTTATCCACACTCAAGGTTTCTGCTCTGTTGCTGCCCCTCCCCCATGGTGGACTACCTCCCCTTGACCAGAACAATGGAGTCAGGCGTCTAGGAACTGAGTCTTCTGTAACTATTAGCCCCAGAGAAGCTTTTTCTCCTCTAAGTCATTCTTGTTGGGTGTTTTGGTCATACAGGCAAAAAAGCTAATTAAAACACAGTCATACATCATTGCACCCACCTTGACAAAGGTACTTGTGTGTGTGTGGGGTGGGGTGGAGGGGTGTGTGGTGCTGGACCTGAACCAGGTCCTTGCATGTACTAGAGAAGCTCTCTTAAGGTGCACATCCTATCCCTGGGGCTTCCTGGACTAACCAGCCCTCAATACTGTTACACTGAGGCTAAACTGTCAACAGGAATTTTGGAGTGAAACACACAATTCAAACCACAGCATGCGATAAACAAGAGTCCAAGGCGTTAGACCCCACTAGATGTGCCCTGTGTGAGGGGAATCCCTCAGGTTACACTGAAGGACATTAGATAGGAACTCAGATCTTGATGAAGACAGAAGGTTCTCTGGTAAAGCAAATTCATGACAATCATAAAAGCTAGGGCTACGTTTTGTTTTCTATAAAAAGATAATGTATCAAAACACTCCAATTTTTTTCTAAGGTATTGACTACATACCATACATAACAGTGTGACATCAGTAACTGAGGGGTCGGGCTTGGCGAGGTACAGCAGCCACATCTGAACTTGACCAAAGTCATGTTGCTATAGATTCACACCAGAGTGGCATCTCTTTCTCATGTGAAATGGAATCCCCATGGGAACCACAGAGAAATGCTTGGAGAGCCTGCCCAGGGCTGGAAGGAGCAGACAGCCTCCTGTCTTAACCTGAGTGCTTCTTATTTTTTGTGTGTGTGCACTTCACTTTATAAATTTAGTGTCAGTTGAACCCAAAGATAAGAGCAATTCCACATGGGTGCACTAGGCTTTCATATAAGTAGCATCCCTGAGATTTTACATCTCTGTCCCAAATCCCATGTGTTCACTGTTCATGAACTTCAGCTACGACCAGGAGGAGTTGTTGGGTTGGGGAGGCTGCATGATATGGGGTGAAGCCCCAAGCCACCAGTTCCCCTCCCCTCTCCCTTGCCCTCTCTTCTCTTTCTGTGTGTTTCATGTTCCTTTCTCAACTGTAATACACCTGATGAAAATATGTATATTTATTGACTTTTTTAAACAAAAACTACAGAACCCAGAACAATGCATTATCTACATACTGTGCTCACAAAATCTCTATTGAATAATGAATTGAGCTCAGAATCACAGACAATAATAAAACATCAATTTTCCATTTTCTTAGATTTGAAAAATTCTGATGAAGGGGAGATGATTCCCAGATTGTCGGTAGACAGAATCCTAATAACCACGTTATAAGTAAGAAGTCATGACTTGTGGCCCAGTAAGGATTTTCTCCCTCAGTGCTCTTCCTAGAAGCTGCTGCTCATCAGCTGGCTCACTCTGAACTCTCTTCTCGGCCTCCTGAGCCAACTGGCTTGATCTTTGTTCTTTCCAGTGGTCTCAGACTGTGGGCTTGTGTCGTTGAGGTGTGTCTGTCCTGGTCCTCAGTGGGCTCACATAGTCCTTGATGGATCTGATGCCATCAGCTGGCATCAAGGAGAGGATGAGAGAGAGGGAAGTAGGTGTAGGAAGGGAAATTGAGAAGGAAGGAGAAGGAAGGGAGAGGAAATGAGACAATGGAGTGAGAGGGAAGGAGAGAGGGTGAGGAGGTGGGGGATTGAGAGAGGAAAGAAATGCTTAATGTGGGTCCAGGATGTCGGAAAGTGCCCTGGGCATGACAAGAGAATTAGTCCAGGTCTTGTTCGTGAGGGCTTCTCAAGGTAATTGGAAAAGGTAAGACAAGTGAACATAGAATCCTGCCTATTTTCAGAGCTAGCCCAGAGTTGGGGGCCACTTGTTCTACCTCCTTATGTACAATTGAGGAAACTGAGGTTCTGCAAAGGGAATACACCTGCCTCAGGTCACGCGCTTGGTCAGTCAAAGTGGGGATTATTGCCACCATGTCCTCATTTTCACCAGGAGAAAAGAGGAGAATCCCAGTGAATCAGTGTGAGAAATTCAGAGGAAACTCTCCAGAGGCAAGAGGCTCCTCCCCTTTAGATCATCTTCCTCTTTGAAGAGTGAGAAAAAACAACAATAACAACAACAACAACAACAACAACAAACATCCAGGTTTTGGGGAAGGGAAGGGTGGGATATGGGGAAGTTGGCGCCTGGGGAGGCCTATGAGTCTTTTTGAGAACACATGTGGTTGGCCTTCTGTGGCCTCTGCCTTGAGAGAGACCTGAGCATCTGCTCTTGCATTCTATCCCAGGGACACACAGGACACAGGAAGCCTGGTCAGGCCAAATGACGGGAAGCGGATCCCAGGAAGCAAGGGGACATATAAGCCCAATCCTTCAGGCTGGTCACTAGGAACCCCTGATTGACATGTCCTGCTCCTGGCCCTGAAAACCTTACATGTGGTGCTGGGGTTGTGGCTTAGTGGTAGAGCGCTTGCCTAGCATGCATGAGGCACTGGGCTCGATCCCCAGCACCCCATAAAAAATACTAAATAAAGGTGTCATGTCCATCTACAACTGACAAAAAAAATGTTTAAAAATATTACAGGCGGAGGAACACCATTATGAATGATAACAAGATGATCAGCAAACACCTTATTTTGTTTCTACTATAAATCGGTGGGTACAGCCTGAATTCCAAATCTGTGAGACTTGGAGCCATTTGTAAATCCACATGGCAGGACAGTGTCACCATCATGAACCTTAAAGAACAATCTCTAACAATCTCATTAGGAGCGAGTTAGGGGGACGTGGAATAGAACTATCATTTTAGGGAGTAAATCATTAATAAACTTTCCTGTATTAAGAAAGGAGATGATTCATGTATTTTTAAAATAGATGATGATGGCGCCTAGATCACTGTGGTATTACATCTCATGAAATGAACTTTAAAAAGGAATCTAATAGTTTTATGATAAAATGTCAATATCTGCAACTTACTGGAAAATTGATTTTTGTTACTACTTAAGCATCCCAAGACAGATTTTTAGAAATCAACTCAAATTTGGAAGGCTTTTGCTTACAGATGCTCCAACAGAACTTTGAAAGAGTTTTGAACACTAGCCAGGACAAAATTGAGCTCCCTATGGGAAGTACCTGTGAGGGAATGATGCCAGGAATGCAGCTGGGCACACACAGTATGGCACCTGAGGGTGCGTGAGACCCCACAGGGACCATCTCATGCCAACCTTGCCCAGCAGAGCTTTAGGGTTGTGTTTGGGTGCAATGTATCTACCTAACTCGGAAGGCAGTGTGTGTTCCAAAAATGACCTTTAACGGAAAACATCCTGATTCAAGTTACTTAGGGAGGCCTCGTCCTGAAAGAAGGACTTGCTATAAGCCCCCAGATAGGACATGGCTGTTGGTTTTAAATAGGAGAAGAAAGAAAAATGACGTTCATGTGTTGAAGATTGTGGGCGTGTATGTATAAAAATATCTCAAGAAATATTGTGTCCACTCTAGTTTTCTCTAACTGGTTTTAATTTTGTTATATTAACAAACTGTCAAATTAAATTAATTTTGGTATTATTTACAAATGTTAACACATGCATGGATTCCTGTGACCGCCACACTCAAGGTACAGACCGGTCCCCTCCCCACCCCTGCTGTGCATTCATAGACAGGTCCTTTCCCCAGCTTTTCACTTCTGGCGACCCTCTTCTTCTATATCCCTGCACTTTTACATTCTCTAAAATATCAGAGAAGTAATTATGATATGATACCTTTGGAGACTGGCTTCTGTCACTCAGCAACGTGCCCTGACTCTTCACGGTGCTCTGTGTCTGCTGCATGCTGAGCAGTGTTCATCTTTATGAATGTACCTTGAAATTAATCTGTTCACCCAGTGAAGGACTGGTGAACAGTTGGGTTGTTCCGGGTTTTGGCAACGGTGAGCACCCCTGCTGTGAACATTCATGTTGCTGCCTGAAGCGATGGCCGCTTGGAGCAACGAAGCTGCGGGAAGAAGTTCAGAGGCAAACTGGAGACAAACAGCTTTTTATTCTGATAACTTTTCTCTCTGGCTCTCACAACGACTAACACGCGCCGCACACACCACCAAAATGGCGCTGACCCGATCAGCAATCTCAAGTCACTCGAGATCCCGGGCCAAGTCCCGTGAGACTACGGAAGGCGACAATGCCCAAATCTCCATGGCCCATAGTCAACAGCAATTCAAGCCATCTCCCCAAACAGGGCTCCTACACATTCACATGCAGGTTTTGGGGTGAACATGTTTTCCTTTCTCCAGAGGAAATATTCAGGATGACGGTTCCTAGTTCATATGGTTAGCATGTTTTACATTATGAGAAGCTGTCAAGTGGCTCTTCAGAGTGGCCGTGCAGTTTTTGGTAGAGACATTATTTCTAGTGCTTGATATTGTCAGTTTTTTGGATTTAAAAAAATTTTTTAAAAAAACTTGAAACTTTCTCATAGCTGATTTAAATGTGGTTTAAATTTATATTTCCCTGGTGGCTAAGGATGTTAAACATGTTTGTGTGTGTGTGTGTGTGTGTGTGTGTGTGGTTTGTGTTTTCTGAGAGCACAATGGAGAGACAATTTAGGATGTTATGATGACAGACTTGGAGATAGAACTCAGATGCTTGTTCTTATTTCATATTTTACATATTGTTGTCACTATCATTGCAGTTAGGAGATCTGGACAATCCATTCAGTGTTTCTGTATCCATTACATACCATAGGCACAACATTAAGGGACAAGAACTTCTATAGGTCCTAATAAGTCCTTGAAATTTGGAAAAATTACTGTCTCCAAAATGGAAAAAAACAATCTAGAAAGTCAATAATCATAACCACTCAAATGACTAAATATTATAACATCACATCAACTTAAAATCCCACTATTATATATGTGCATGATTTTTTGTATGAAAAATTATATTTACTATAAGATGGTGGTACATTCAATATTTTTGAAATTCTGTGGAGTGTGACTTTCAAAAATAAGAGCTTCTCAGTCTTTAGATTGTTGCTGAACTTTGCTTCTCATGTTAAGGGGTTCTTGGAATTAGAGAAAGGGAATTACACCTCTGAAGGTTAACATCATACACAAGGTATCTGTATCAGGTAAGGTGGACTAACCACCATAACAAACAACTGCCCAATTTCAGTGGCTTAACACAACAAGTTTATTTCTCATTCATACAATAGTCCAACACAACTATTCCTTGTTAGGAGGATTTTTTTGGGATAACTTTTGAGGGAAAAATTATGATCCCTGACTCCATCTATCTTGGCTCTACCTCCTATGGATCTTTGGAGTCTCTCTTTTCAGGGGAAAGAGAGTGTGGAAGAACATCAGAAGGATTTTAGGAGTCAGGCCAGGAAAAGACATAGATTAGTTCTACCATATTTTATAACACAACATTCAGTCCCTTCTACCTGAGATGGAAGGTTTGCTGCTGAGCTTTGTATGCAGGAAGAGAAGAAATCGGCCCATTGTAGGCACACAGCAGAGTCTACCTTGGTGTACATCAGCATTTATTGATATATTTTGATGCTGGATGTTTTGTAGCTTTGTAAGGAGGTGTTGACTTCATTCTTTGATGAAAGGCTTTGATGTTTGAGAAGAAAACAATTGTGTTGGTTTTATTTCCTTTTGGGTTTCTCTGCTGCATGTTCATGTTTTCTGTTTCCAGCTTGTTCTAGTTGACTTCTGAGTGCAGATATTCCTTTGACCATTGCAGTGACCTAGGGTTTCCCATGGCCTTCTCTTCTTCATGCTCTCAACTCTGGACTGATCTTAGAGGAGGCACGGATACATTCCCAAGAAGGTAGAGAACCAGGCAAATCAAATCTATCCACTCTATCCCCAAAGGCTTTGGAATGGAGTTCCATTGCATGCAAGTATTAGAGACTTAAGTAACGCTTATCAGGTCCATTTCAGGTTCCAATGTACGCATGACCTTGGGAATAGTAATGAATCTCTTTGCCCTTTGATTATCTCCTTAGTAAAATAGATACAATAGAGTCTATCTCATAGGTTATTGGGAAGATTAAACAAGACATAAAGTCTGTAAAATGCTTAGAACAACATTTGGTGCATAGTAAATATACAATTAGCCAGTTAATTTCCCTTATAAATGGGAATCTACTTTTTAACAGTTAGCTTCCTTCTTTGTAAGATAAACTGAGTTTGAATGATTTTAGTAGAAATTGATATCTTGAAAAGATATGGGTTAAATGAATTTAGTCAAGCCCAGAAAGACAATTTATGATATGACATATATAGAATACAAAAAAGTTGAGTTTCTAGAAACAGAGAATTGAATGGTAGTTATTGGGGACTGAGAGAGAGGGTAGGATTCAGTAGATTCTGATCTACTGAATTCTGATTGCCATTGCCACTGTCAACAAGTTCAATTCTGAGCAGTCCCAGCAGTGTCATGCCACTAACCCCCAATTTGAAGTTGAGGCCATCACTGTTTGCTATGGTCATCTGTCCATGCCCAACAAGCAAAGGAGTCTGGGAAAGGAAGTATCTAGCATTTTCAGGTTCTGTTGTGGGAGGGATTCTCTCTCAGGCCTAGATGTCTGTTGTCTTCTCACAGGACCCTGCCTCTGAAACCCCTAGTCTATGGCCTTGTAGCTGTGACCCTACAATAGTACCAGTGAGCACCCAATGACTCTGAGGTGCCAGGCCTGGTGCAGGGCACTCTCCATGCTTTATCCTATTCACTTCATCCCCATTTAATGGAGGACACTGAGGTTCAGAGATGCTAAGTGACTTTCTGGCTTAAGATACCAGCATACAGCCAATAGTTCCCCCATTTTCTTCCTGGAGAGCATCTCAAAAGCATCAAGAAAAGTGAGGAAATGCCAACTTCATTTCCGGTGGCTAGAAGATAGGTAAAATTTTGCTTTTTGAGAAACTTCATAGCTGCTTCTCTCCATTGGATACATTAAACCTATAAAAGCTCAAAAATGAACTGGGGGATAAAAAGAATTACATTTAGTCTGGAGTATGGCCCAGGCCAGCCCTCATGCAGATAGACCACCACTCAATAGCCCATCCAGGAAAATCTTTCCTTCTTCAGTGATGAATAGTGAAAAAGAAACAAGTACAAGATCTATACAGACAGCCGGGCGCAGTGGCGCACGCCTGTAATCCCAGCACTTTGGGAGGCTGAGGCAGGAGGATCGCGAGTTCAAAGCCAGCCTCAGCAATGGCGAGGCACTTAGCAACTCAGTGAGACCCTGTCTCTAATAAAATACAAAAAAAGGGCTGGGGATGTGGCCCAGTGGTCGAGTGCCGCTGAGTTCAATCCCCGGTACCAAAAAAAAAAAAAAAAAAAAAAAAAAAAAAAAAAAAAAGAAAAAAAAAGATCTATACAGAGATATTACAAGAGTAAAAAAGTAAAAATTAGGATGAAGAATGGCAAAAACCAGGAAAAAATGTTATTGTAGAGCTGATGTAAATTGGAAACCAAAGTTGAACCATTTCTTAAAAAGAAAAAAGATGTAATAGTGTTGTCAGAACACGAGAAAGAAAGCATGAAGGGGTATGTGTGTGTGTGTCCACACGTGTGCATGTGTGTGTGCATGCATGTGGTGGGGGAGAGGTTGAGGATGCATAAACCATCACTGAAATGAAGAAGAAATTGTAAACACAAGGGAAAACCGACTCTACTGAAAACACAATAAAAAACATAAGACAGCAGAAATAAGAAAAACAACATTAAGTTGAAATAAAGAAAGGATTAAATCAAATTAGACAGAAAATGATAGATAGTGGACAGGCAGATGAAACCCAACATATGCACTATTGTGGTCCCCCAAGGAATAAACAGGAAATAATTGTCCAGAACAAATATCTAAAGATTTAGTTCCAGAAAACTTCCCTTGAAATAAAACTTGAATTTACATAATGATAGAACAAGCCCTGAAGGAACAAAACTTTGGTGAAATTACAGAAGCTAGAGTGAAATGCAGCTCAGAATGAAGAAAACCAGGGGCAGAGTGGGTCCCATCCCGCCCCACCCCGTTTCCCTAACTTTGTTTTAGATTCATTACTTCTGATGGCGATTCTTCACTCAGACTGCTATGAGAGGATTTTGTACCCTGTGCTTGTCCCAGGATGAATGTCACTGTGGCCCCTCTGCTGGGACAGCAGCTCCGCCTCCCCTGTGTGGGGAACGGAGGGCAAGATTCCTCTCCCTCAGTACTGTTTCCTATGGTACTCCAGGTCTTGTCCTCAACCTCCCATCCCCACACCCCTCGTCTTGAGAGATGACAGCCTTGTCTGCCAAGGACATGAGCTTCTTTTGAATTAAATTAATGCCAGCTGAAATAAAGACTGTTTTATATTAAACAAATGTGAAGCCACATAGTATCATGGTAAATAAAGAGAATTTCTCTGGCCTAAAACAAAAGCAAATCCCCAGTAAATGCCGGGACTGAGCTTCTTCCTATACAGACTTCTGATGACAGGAGATTGGCGAACCCAAGCCAAGGATCTGGCAGATGAACACTGGGGAATGGGGGCACCTGATCAGTCTAGGCCAAGTGTCTCCAAAAGAGGGGTGAATCCATGACCAAATATTGGGGGCTGGTGTCATTGAGGGAGTTGAAGACAGAAGAGGGGCTTGTGTGGAGGGCCACACTCACACCCAGGCAGGGTCTGCAGGGGTACAGCAGATATACATTCTCACATGGCCTTTTGTAAAACTCACCTTCCTAGGAAACAGTCGTGATGTGGACTACGGGCTCTTGAATTTGGACATTGCTCTCCAAGGGGCTAGTTTTGTCTGAAGAATTTAAACGTAGATCATTTGGTTGAATAATGTTTCCTGAATTGCTAAAACTTTTACATCGAGAGTGGGTCACTGTGACAAACATGTTTAATGAAGTTGTGGAGGAGATCAGCTGGTGCATACAGTGATGGATTATAGGGGTGCGTGCTGGGCACTCTTTAAAGCTTGTCACAAATTAATTCTCAGAGCTGGCGTGAGATTAGTGACACCTCCAGAGGGTGTCATTTGAAGTTGATTGGGCAACTGGTATCCTTTGGAAGTAGGCTCTTCTCTTAAAATGTTAGAAAATAAAGCAGAACTTACCAAGTGAGAGCAGAGGCCACCAACGTGTCCCTCTAGCTTTGCTCAGGATGAGCCTCGTATCCGTGCGAATTGGTTTTTGAGACACCGACAGCAAGATAGCCAAATTGTCAGCTGGCAAATTGGATAAGCATGTGATTCTGCCTCTTGGGAAGGATGACATGCATTTGAGTACATCCAAGGCTGGCTTTTCAGAATTCTTGGTGTATTTAAAATATTGAGCTGGCTGGCTGCCCAGATTACTTAAACAGAAAAGATTCACTAATCTCCAGAACAGCTAGCTCCCCTCCCCACCGGTCATCCTTAAGCTATCAAAATCCTGTGCTGTGACCCACAGGCAGGCCTGGCCCTTGGTGGCCCCAGTTGCCATGAGAGACGGCACATGCAGTCCACAGTTATTTGAGATCATCTCCTCTCTAGAGGGTGATATGAGAAGTGGCCAGTACCATTTCAGGGGCAGATGCATTTTTTGGTGCTTCTGAGGCCAGAGGAAAGAGAACAATTGTATTACCACCACCTCCTACTCAGAGGAGCAGTCTCAATGCCAGAGGCCAGAACAAATTTTCAGTAATGATTTATCCAGTTGAGCAGTTTCACAGTGACAACCTTCTGTCACTCCTGTGAAGATTTTAATAGGCCCAATTTCACAAGAGATGGAATTAAAAAAAAATTTAATTTTGGAATTATTTTAGATTCACAGAAAAGTTGCAAAAAGAACACAGAGATTTCTGGTATACCCATCACCCACATTTCCCCAACCTAATCTCTCATATAAGGGTAGTTCATTTGTTGAGACTAAGAGAGTAATATCGGGACATTACTATGATCTAAGCCCTGGACTTCATTTGGATTTCACCTGTTTTCCCACTAATGTCTTTTGGTTTTAGGATTCCATCCAGGGTACCACATCGTATTTATGTCCTATATTTTCTCCTCTGGTCTATGCTAATGCTAGTGCCTTAGTCTTTCCTTTCCTTTTTTTTTTTTTTTTTTTTTTTTCTATAAGATCAGCTGCCCCTCAGTTCTGTTTCTAGGATGTTCTCCTCATAGACAGAAAACTGGGGCTGTGAATTTTGGAGAACGCCACAGAAGTAAAGTGCCCTTCTCCTCACATCATATCAGGGCATCCCTGCTAACAGCACGACCTGCCACTGCTGATGCTAATTTTGTTCACTTAGTTAAGGTGGTGTCTGCCAGAACCCGCCATTGTGAAGGTGCTATTTTAACGTTCTTAGATTCAGTTTTTTGAAAGTGACTTCAGGAGAGCCGGGGTGGGGAGGCGGGGGGCAGTGCGTGCGGAGCTGCGGCAAGCGAGGCGGCCTTCGAGTCCGGCGCCTTATTCGCGGCCCAAAGGAGCGAGATCCCAGCATCTCTCTGGCGGCCACTCCTCCGGGCCAAGAGCGGGGAAGCCAAGTGCGAGAGACTTCCGAACCCAGGCAGCCTCTTCCCGCCATCCGAACCACCATGACCCACTTCAACAAGGGCCCTTCCTACGGGCTCTCGGCGGAGGTTAAGAACAAGATTGCTTCCAAATATGATCACCAGGCAGAAGAGGATCTTCGCAATTGGATAGAAGAGGTGACAGGCATGAGCATTGGCACCAACTTCCAGCTGGGCCTAAAGGATGGCATCATACTCTGCGAACTTATAAACAAGCTACAGCCAGGCTCTGTGAAGAAGGTCAACGAGTCCTCATTAAATTGGCCTTAGTTGGAGAATATTGGCAACTTTATTAAAGCTATTCAGGCATATGGTATGAAGCCACATGACATTCATGACATTTTTGAAGCAAATGATCTTTTTGAGAATGGAAACATGACCTAGGTTCAGACTACACTGGTGGCTTTAGCAGGTCTGGCTAAAACAAAAGGATTCCATACATCCATTGACATTGGAGTTAAGTATGCAGAAAAACAAACAAGGCGTTTTGATGAAGGGAAATTAAAGGCTGGCCAGAGTGTGATTGGTTTGCAGATGGGAACCAACAAATGTGCCAGTCAGGCAGGCATGACAGCCTATGGGACTAGGAGGCACCTTTATGATCCCAAAATGCAAACTGACAAACCTTTTGACCAGACCACAATCAGTCTGCAGATGGGCACCAACAAAGGAGCCAGCCAGGCAGGGATGTTAGCACCAGGTACTAGAAGAGACATCTATGATCAAAAGCTGACATTACAGCCAGTGGACAACTCGACAATTTCTCTACAGATGGGTACCAACAAAGTTGCTTCCCAGAAAGGCATGAGTGTGTATGGGCTTGGGAGGCAAGTGTATGATCACAAATACTGTGCTGCTCCAACAGAACCTGTCATTCACAGGAACAAATGGGTCAGAAATCAGTGATAGCGATTATCAGGCAGAATACCCAGATGAGTACCATGGCGAGTACCAAGATGACTACCCCAGAGATTACCAGTATGGCGACCAAGGCATTGATTACTAGATTCTCATGGAGGAGTTCAGTATTTAGTCCATTGTTTTTATTCAGTGAGAACCAAGCTAGCCTTGAGTAATTTTTATCTTGTCTTCTTAAAACACTATTATGTTTATTGTACCTAAAAAACAAACAAAAACAAAAAACAAAAAAAACAAACTTGCCTTACATACATTCCTTTTTCTGCCTCTTCCCTAAATAGTTGCCTTTTAGTGCTGTAACAGTTAAATCCTACAGCATAACCAATAACTTGCATATGAAGTAAAAAGGGATACTGTGAAAGGGGAGTACTCTTGTACAGCCAGTTCTTTTATTAAAGATCTATGCATTTTTACAATCTTACTGTATTTTCAAACATTAGGGAATTTTCTTTTTTTTACAGTTTAGTGTATCTGGTTTATACATGGAAGACTAAGTTCATGCTTATTGCTAAATGTGGTCTTTGCCAACTAAATCTAAGATGCAGCATTTTAGAAATTTATATATCATTGTTTCTACAGTATTGTTTGCTAACTTTTAAATAAAGTCATGATCACTGTGCATTTGTGATTATATGTGTACTCATTCTCTTCCTTAAGCTGACAGGATCTTTTCAGAGTGGTGTTTCTAAAGGAGCATGTAAAAAACAGCCTGCAGACATTTAGGTCTGGGTGGTGCGGTTGCAAAATCTTCATTTGTGCCAATGTATCAATGTAGAGTTGCTCTGTTTTCTCCAACTGTATTTACTGCTGCATTTCTCAGCATAAACTTATCCCATTGTATTTTTTATAAATAAATATTTTTTTTGAACATAAAAAAAAGAAAGTGATTTCAAAGGTCAGTCCATATTCAAGGTTGGAAAAGGAATTAAACTTCATCTTCTGGAAATCAGAGTACGTACATATATTATTTTGAATTCTGTAAAGTAGGCATGCCTCCCTCCATATGTTTATTTATTCAATAGCATATTTGCATTAGTATGGGCTTGTGTATATCTATTATGTACTTTGAGTTATGATCCAATACTATGCTGTTTATTTTAGTCATTTTTTCCTAAAGAGCCATTGGAATCTCTTTCAGATTTGCTCCTGTGCCCCTTTGACAAGCCCTACCCTTTTGTTGTTTGAGAACTTTCTTGCTTTCTGGCGCTATAAGGTACTTTATTCTCCTGCTGTTTTTTTCTCCACCCCAGCCCCAGAACCCGCCATTCCTACAAGGAGTCCGATTCCTTTACTGGGGAATAATGTTAGAAACCAAGACCTGTTAGAAACCAAATGTGCTTTTTGCTGTTTAGAGCCCCTGGAGAACAGTGATAAGGAGACTTTTGCACATATACTTATTTGTATATATAAACATATCTATAATTGTTTCTATCTCTATCTGTATCAAACTACATGTGAGTTTGTACTGATATCACACCATATTATTACAGTTTGTACTGTATTCTCACCATTGTTATATTTTTCTCTGGTAGACATTTAGATCAGGAGTCAAAAAATTTTGATATTCTCTGTTTTAAATTATTTGTTGCCCAGGATGTTCAGAAGTGCTGGCTTTCAAGTTGTAAAATCCTTTAACTTTTGCTTGTTGTGGAAAGTTTTTATTTCATCTTCGAATCTAAAGCTCAGTTTTGCTGGATATAAGATTCTTGGTTGACATCCCTTTTCTTTCAGAGCTTGAAAATATGCTATTCCAGGATCTTCTTGCTTTTGAGGTCTGGGTTGAAAAATCTGAACGTAGTCTGATTGGTTTCCCCCTATATGTAATCTGCTTCCTTTCTCTTGTGGCTTTTAGTATTCTCTCCTTGCTCAGTATATTGGGCATTTTCATTATAATGTGTCTTGGTGTGGATCTGTTGAGATTTTGTTTGTTTGGTGTTCGGTATGCCTCTTGAACTTGGTTTTCCCATTCATTCCTCAAGTTTGGAAAATTTTCTGTAATTATTTCATTAAATAAATTACTCATTCCTTTGGCTTGAAACTCTGCCCCTTCCTCTATGCCAATCACTCTTAAGTTTGGTCTTTTTATGCTGTCCCATAATTCTTGGATGTTATGTTCTTGATTTCCAACGAGTTTTGCTGTATAGTCTAAATTCTTCTCTAGGACATATATTTTGTCTTCATTGTCTGAGGTTCTTTCTTCCAAGTGGTCTACTCTGTTGGAGATGCTTTCAATTGAACTTTTATTTTGGTTTATTGCTTCTTTCATTTCTGGAATTTCTGTTTGGTTTCTCTTTAGAGCCTCTATTTCCCTATTGAAGTAATCTTTTACTTCCTGTATTTGTTTTTGGAGTTCTTTGTCAAAATGATCTTTTGCCTCCTGTACTTGCTCCCTCATCTCATTTTTGAGTTCATTCTTAAGTTCCATAAACATTTGGAATATGTAATTTCTAAATTCCATCTCTGGCATTTGACCAACTGTGTTTGCCATAGAATCTGCTGATGAGGTATCTTGATTTGTTTGTGTCACTTTCTTCCCTTGTTTTTTCATGTTGCTTGTGTGTCTTTTCTTCCTGCACCGTGGGACCTTGACTATTTTGATTTTACCTTAAAGCCTTATGTTGTTCCTGTAGTACAATACTATCAGATCTCCTTATAATTCCTTTACACTTTAAAACCTAACACTTTCTATTCAGAAAATCCAAGTTTGATCACAATGTACAGATTTGGTTAACCCAGATATTATTTCCAATTTACTCTGTATGCTTCTGATGGGGTTTTATAGCTTCAAGTATTGGATACAGAGGTGTTATGTTTAGGAAGAAGGAAGTGTCTTGAATTGTTCTTTCTTGGAAAGTATGAAAAGAGAGTTCTATTGAAGTGGCTTAGTGGAAGTGGTTTAGTATAAGTAGACGAGAGAAGAAAGAGAATGGAGTAGACAATTAGTTGGAAAGACCAATTTATATATAAAGTAAGATGGAAAAGAAACAAAATGATAAAAGAGTAGGAATTGGTGTAAGAGAGAGGAGAGAGAGAATCAAGAAAATAGAGAGTAAACTATATATAACACCGCTTTGCTATCCAGTTCAATTGCGCCGGTTCTAGAAATCCCAAGTTCTGTGTATAACTTGTTTTTGCCTCTGTTTAGTATGCACTGGCAGGGTGCAAATATGAAAGATGAAGGAGGAAGAAAAGATGCAAAAGTGAGAAGGAAGAAAAGAAGGAAAGAAAATAGGAGCAGAAGCAAACAAACACACTGACAATCAATGCAAAAAAAAGCAAAACAAAACAAAGCCAAAAAAAAAAAGAAAAACAAACAAACAAACAAACAACCCCCCCCTGAAAACCAATAAAACAAGCAAACCAACAACAACAACAAAAAAAGTCGAACCCCAAGTCTCAAACAAAATGGGCCCTGGGAAGCCCCCTTCTTTTTTCCTTTCCAGTTAAGCCAACTGCATCGGACCATGTCCAGACAGTCTGCGACCCTGTCAGTGGAGTCAAGGCTACACCCTAGGCCAGTGGTAGAATGGCTGAGCGGAAGAGTGGCTCAGGGGGGTTGTGTGTCAGCAGATGAATGGCACCGGGAAGGGGACCCTCCAGAAGGCACCCTTTCCCCACGCCCACCCACAGTTGTAGCTTCTTGTGGCCGCTGCGCTGGCCTCAGACACGCCCTCCCCTGCTGGTTACTGGAGCCTCACCCAGGTGTGCGCTGCCTTCAGAGCGCTGGCGGCTCCCTGGATGTCTGCAGCTGTTCTTCCCCTCTGTCTTTTCCCCTTTGTCTGGGTCAGCCACTGTACTTCTCAAAGATGGTGGTGCTCTCCTCCCATTCAACAGCAGCTCCTCAGACCCTTGTGTCAGTCCAGAGCGCATATTGATCCTCCTGAATGTAGCTGAGAATTAAGCAAATACAAGATAAAACCATCTTTGCTTTACCCCAAACTGCTTATTCCATAAGAAAATCTCTCTCTCTCTCTCTCTCTCTCTCTCTATATATATATATATATATATATATATATGATTGACTGCTGACAGGGAATATAACACCATAGGAAAGTTTATATTCTATTCAGTGTTTTCTGCAGCATTATGTTGCTGTTTTCAAAGCCTCTGCCCCTGCAAATGAGTAAACTCTCAGGGATGTGTGAAAATCTCAGTTTGGCATGATAGAAAGCAGATGTTAATATTTACTGATTCTTTAATTTTTTAAAAAACAGCTTTATTGACATACAATAAACTGCTCATATTTAAAGTGTAGAACTGAATAAGTTTTGATGTATATGCATCTGTGAAACTATCATCGTACACAATATCAAATGAAAATATCTTTTATCTCCGAAGTTTCCTCATGCCCTATGTAAATTCGAGCAAGTAGGTGAATGTGCAAATATGGAATCTACGAAAAAGGAGGATCCAAAGTTTATTTTCCAGTCTTTATAACAATACTACACTGTCCCAATTAATGTATCTGTACTTTCAATTTTAAAAGTAGATAATGTTAGTTCTCCTATTTTGTTCTTTAAAACATTTTTGGGGGGACTATCTTAGGTCCTTTGAATGTATATTTGAATTTTAGAATTAGCTTATCAAGCTTTATAAAAACAAAACCCTGTTAGGATTCCAATTGGGATGACCTTAAATCTATAAATTAATTTGTCTATTGTTTTTTATTTCTAATTGTAATTATTTTCTATTCTGATCATTGCCTTTGTTCTACTTATCTTCCCATTCTTTTTAAGTAATTTATTAAGGGGAAAGCTGAGGTCATGAGTTTGAGACATTTCTTCTTTTCTAATATAGTCACTTATAAATTTTCCCCTAAGTACTATTTAGCAATACTTCACAACTTTTATCTGTTGTGTTTTATTTTCTTTTAGTTACAAAATAGTTTTTAGTTTATCTTTGGATGTCATTTTTGGCCTATGGGTTTTTATAAGTATGCTATGTGGTTTCTGAGTATTTTGAGGTTTGTTTTTTTTTCAGTGATCTTCCTGTTATTGAAATCCTATTTAATTCCACGTGCTCAGAGGATATTTTGTATGACTGAGGTGGCTTTCTCCTCCCAGAAGCCCAATTCCTATTTTTTTTCCTGTTTTCTTAAGGCTTTCTTTGATCTAGAATATGGTCTAACGCAGTTTCTATCTGGTCTTAAGAAGAATGTGTATACTGTTATTGTTGGTTAGACAATCCTGTGGTATCAATGAAGTCAAGTTAATTGGTAGTGTTCATATCTTCTATATCTTTACTGATTTGTCTACTCTTTCTATTCATTATTGAGAAAAGGATACTAAACTAAATCCCTATATTGAGCTGTGTCAACTAAAATTATTCATTTGTCTATCTCAACTTACAGTTCCTTCAAGTTTTGTTTCATGTTTGACAGGTGCACCAGTGCTTGGCATAGTTACATTCTTATGATGAGTCAATCCTTTTATCACTAGTAAATGAATGTATTTATTCCTGGTAATATTGTTTTACTCTAAAGTTGATTCTGTCTGACATTAATATTGATAAGCCAGCTTTCTTTTGATTAGTCTTAGGAAAATATATTGTCTCTCATCATTTTACTGTTCTCTTTGTGCATTTATATTTGAAAAGCATTTCATATAGGCAGTTTGTAGTTGAGTCTTTATTTTTTTAATCCAATATGACAATCTCTATCTTTTAAGTGTGGTGTTTAGAGTATTTATATTTAATGTGATTATTGTTGTGGTTAGGTTTAAATTGATCATCTTCCCATTTACTTTTTATTTGTTTCTTGTTTACCTTTACCCCCTTTTCTGCTTTATTTTTAATATTTTAAAATGTTTAATATTCTATAAATATGTTTAATAGTCTATAAATATTTTGGAGTTTCCTTTAAACTTTCTTTATTGACTGAGTAGCTATAACTTTTCACTGCCATTTTAGTGGTTATTTTAGGTTGATAACATATCTCCTTGATTACTGTCTACATTCAACTGATATTGTATTCATGTTAAATAAAGTACTGAGTACTTTACAAAGGTAATCTAATTAACTACCCACCAACTCCATGCCAGGTAGATATTAATAAGAAATTGAAGCATAGAAGAGTTATATGGTTTTCTTAAAATCAATCAACTAGGGGCTGGGGTTGTGGCTCAGCAGCAGAGCGCTCGCCTTGCACATGCGCAGCCCGGGTTCGATCCTCAGCACCACATAAACATAAATGCATTGCATTGTGTACAACTAAAGTAAATAAATAAATATTTTTAAAAAATCATTCAACTAGTTTGACATGTAGCTATAATTAAAAAATGGGAGGAATAGAATAAGACACTATCACTACTTTTTATCTTGGTAAGTTTATATACTTGTACAGAGGAAAATGGCTATGGGTAGCATGCTAGCTAAGGAAACATGGCTTTACAATGCCACATCTATTTCATAAATCCCAAGTGTTCAGGGACCATCTGAAAGAAATATACTTTTCATGTATTTTCAAATTAGGAATGAAGGGTCTTGACTGAAGAGATCCAATAAGATACAAATGCTTTTAGAAAATAAAAAATTAGGATTCACACTGCCTGTGATGTCCTTCTCTCTCTCAGAAGCTCCAATCCTTAATTTTTGTCCCCCTGATTTAGTGCTTCCTTATCTAGGCATCAATTTTCTTCTGAATTCTGAAGCTTATTTAGATTGTGATGAGTCAATTTCCCTTCATACAACCCCAGGAAGCAGCCCAGAGTGGGCAGAGGTGACAGTTACCAGTGACCCATGTCCTATAGGGAGGGAGAGAGGAAATTTTCCGATGTAGTCCATTTATAGAAAGGAAGTATTTATCTTTAGTTAATTTACATGTGCAGTCTTGGTGAATTTAGCCTAAATTCAATGAGTGGTTTCTACAAGAGGCTTATGAACCATGGGATGCACCATTTTATGTTTGTATCATTGGAAGCATGCAAGACTACTACTTTCGTGAAAAAGTTAACCATTCAAACACCAGAGAAAATCTGAACTAGTTGTTGTTATTAACTTGGTATCTCTGGAACCCCTCAGAGTCCATGAATGTGCTTTAGAAGGGCTGTGGAGCACAAACAAACCAGCAAAGGAGCAAAGAGTGCCTGTGTGTATGTACACTTTCTGAAGATGAAGGTCTCATCAGATTTTAAAGGGTGGCCCGATAGAGGGAGGGAGGGAGGGGGGGGAGAGAGAGAGAGAGAGAGAGAGAGAGAGAGAGAGAGAGAGAGAGAGAACTTTTTCATGAAGAAGCATTCTCTCCCATTACATAAAAATTTTCAAAATTGCTTAATAAATGGGACAAGATTTAATCAATAAATGTAATTTAGGTCCCATTTCTAACATTCATATGGAATGCCAAAATGGTTGAATATGAACTTGGACTTGACTAATAGGGGTTTCTACACTAAGTTCATACCAGATTTCTATAAACAAGTAAAATGGAATAAAAGATTAATTCATTAGAATATTCATACAGCCAAACATTTCCTGGAACTCAATTTTTCATGTGTAAGAGGTAAATGACAAGAAAGAAAATTACTATTGATTAGTTGAAATGCTTTTTGGAAGTGTTATAAATTCAAGTGACTTCTGTGCTTTTGGTTTCTCTCGTTTGGAGCTATGGAGGATTCTCAGGCAAAACGTGGTCAAGTCTGCCACAATTAAATGTTGTTTCTAAGGCAGCTAGCCGAGCAGATACACATTAGAAAGATCGTAACAAGGGAGATAAGAAGAGGTTTCTAGTTAAGTCTCAAAGAATGGGAAGGCTGAGTCTGTTACTTCCTGAACAAAATTAGCTGGTCCAGGTTTTATAAGAAGGGGTTGATTGCATAATGCCCAGTAGCTCACAGGGTTTTTCATTGATGTTTTCTAGATCTCATGCTGGCCTTTCCAAGATGGAAGGTATTCAGATGAGGACTGGATCTCATTTAGGAACCCACATATGGAACCTGAACAAGTTGGTCTTGTGGAAAGTACAGAGGATAATGGTGATCAGAGGCAGGAGAGGGTCGGGGAGGAGAGGTTGGGAGGGGTGGGTCAGTGGACACAAAGATACAGTCAGATGAGAGAGAAGGTTCTGGTGTTCTGTTGCACACTGGGTGACTACAGTCAATAATAATGTATTATATATTTCAAAGTAGATAGAAGAGAGGATTTTGAATGTTCAACACAAAGAAATGATAAACATATGAGGTGATGGATTTGTTAATTATCCTGATTTGATCATTATGTAATGTATACAAATATTGAAATATGATATATAATTATTATGTGTCAACTAAAAAAGCTAAAAATCAATAGAGGTCAAGGCCAACTATTCATGGAGTCCTCACTGCCAAGAGAGGGTAAATGATTCCCAGAAGCTTCAGCAATAACAGCAGCACAGCAGTACAATTTCCACCATTTCTGGAGCATTCTCTCCCTGCCAGACTCCAGGCTGTGCCCTCTCCCTCAGCCCCTAGATAAAGTAATGAGGGTGGCATCTGCTGAGAGGTGCATAGGGGGTGTCATCCCACTCTCTTCTTCAGTGGTGAGCCCTGGAAATATGCTGGGCAACTGGATGCCATCTCAGTTACCTGTGTCCCCTGCAGATGTGCATGTGCGGCATGAAGTTTGTTGTATTTTCTTTTTGTTCTGATCATTTCAAAATTTGTCAAATGAACAGAATCCATAAGAAGTTCTACATGAGGTCACTTGGCCCCGAACACTGGGGCCAAGGTCAACTGGTTGCGTTCCTATAATAATGATGTGATGGCTAGCCCTTACCGAGCACTTACTGTGTGCCAACACAGTAAATGCCCTTGCATTAAGTATATTTTTACTTGAGCAAAAGGTTCTTTGATAATGTCATATTTTCCCAGCCCTCCCTCCCTCCCTTCCTTTCTTCCTTTCTTCCTTCCCTCCCTCCTTCCTTCCTCTCTCCCCTCCTCTCTCTTTCTTATTCCTCTCCTTCCTTCCTAATTTTTGGTTATGCAAAATGTTAACCAACAGTAGACAGACCTACTGTACTAAAATTCCCTGTACTTTTACCCAGCTGAAACAGATGTGTTCTCCTGGTCACTCATTTCTTCTTTACCTTCCTGGACTCCCTTCCATATCACCTAGAAGCCAATCCCAGGCCCAAAGCATTTTCTCAGTAAATATTACAACACACATCTGTAGTAGAAACTCTGTCACATCTGCTTGTCCGCCTCTGATTTTAGCTGCCATTGTGGCCGTGGTTTCTATGGGAGCTCAGAGACTCTGACGTTGACAACGTGGCTCCTAAAGAGTGTGCCCTGAGCATTGCCACTTTCTGCCTCAGGGCCTTCTCTGAAATGTATGGAGTCACCAGCCCTGGAGGTATCAGCTCATGCAGGGAAGATGGCAGCTGGGAGATGATGTTTCAGCTTCCCTTTTTTCAGATGGATGATTCAGGCAGTAGTATGTCTCCTTCTCAGAGGCCACTGCTGTGACCTGCTAGCACACCCTTGGGCTGACGGTTGCTATTTCTCTGTCTTGCTCTCCCTGATCCCTCTTCCTGCTTCTTGATGAACAACTTGAATCCAGGTCCTGATCCCAGTCTCTGCTTTTAGCAACATCCAAACTAAAAGCTGCTTTTAGCAATGTCCAAACCAAAAGTTAAGAGCTTAACCCCACTTCCAGCCCCAATATTATGTGGCAAATGTAATAATAATCTCTTACTATCAAACTTCTCATCAACTTTCATTTGTCGCATTGCTATTATAAGTTAAGTTTGGAATTTTCATAAACATTTTTAAAAACATGTTTTTGAAGTAGAATCCAGTGTTTAATTAGTATATATGTCTCTTAGATCTCTTAATTTATAGCTTGATTGCTGTTGTGAAAAGAACTTAAAATGTATGTGTTGAAGATTCTTGTTTCCCCCCTAACCCATGAAGAATTAGCTGGTTGCTAAATTCCCATGATGTCACACATAATCTCAGTCTTTTCTGTCAATCAGATCAAAATTTGATTTGAGTGTCCCTTTTTGGCAAGCAGAATCAAAGGTTATTGGGAGTTCTGTTTAGGGTTTCAGAGCTCCTGGTAGTCTCTTCATTTGTGTTGGCATCTGCTGAGAATCAATGTCTGGATCATTAATTCAGGAAAGATGACAAATGGTGATATTCTAATTCCATCACCTCTTCTTTATTCATTACCTGTGACACTTTTATAAAGAAAAAGTTTCCTACATTGATTGTTTGATTACTTGGTTATACAGTTCATATAGGAAAGGCAAGATACATATTTGATTCTTTTACCTCACCAGTTTTCAAAACAAGGAGTTAGTCCTTAAATGGAGCTGGGTTACAATTTTTAATTTATTATTGCCACCATGAATTTGGTGGTGGATCTAAACGTTTTCAGTATATTTCCATCTATTATGACTTTGATGCATATCAAGACTTCATTTAACCTACTTTTGGCCAGTTCACTCTCAGTAGACCTCAGTCCTTTCTACATGACCCTCTTGGTTTTTTGGAGGGGTATACCAGGGATTGAACTCAGTGGCACTTGGCCACTGAGCCACATCCCCATCCCTATTTTATATTTTATTTAGAGACAGGGTGTCACTGAGTTGCTTAGTGCCTTGCTTTTGCTGAGGTTGGCTTTGAACTCATGATCCTCCTGCCTCAGCTTCCCAAGCCTCTGGGATTATAGGCATGTGCCACCACACCTGGCAACCCTTCTTTGATTTTTGATGGCAAAACCCTCCAGGCTCATCTTGTACATTTCTTCCTCCTGATCTTCAATTAGCTTCAAGGAGCCTCATTTCCTTTATCAGGAAAGAGAATCTTAAAAATGAAATGTAGGTGCTAGCTATAGTTAACATTTCTAGGACTTTCTACAACTTGTTATTGCACACAATTGGGAGATATTTTCTGGTTTTATTTTAAAACAAAATGCATGATGGATTTATACCAATACTTCTTTAATACTTTTATTTTTCTGTATCACAACTGTATCTCCTTTTCCTCACACTTATAATCCCAGTTCTCAAGGACACCTGGGATGATAGAATTAGAATATCACATAATTGGTTGTTTTATTCCGCAATACACACAGTAATCTTAAAATAAGAGTAGCAACATGATCATCAAAACTATGATTACTGTAAATAGTTCAAGATTTAGGTTTTTGATTTCTTCATTTCTTTTTTGTCCTTGTGGTTTTTCCCACTGTCTTTTAACAAGCACCTGGGTTATTCCTGTATAAGGGAACTCGAGCTAGAAGAAAGCTATCTATCTCACCAGCAACACATCTGTCACATGCATCGTTCTGTCCTCTTGGGATTTAGAACCTCTTCATTACAGTAGTAATAAACCTAAAATGCTTAATTTGATCCTGTTCCAGGTGAAGGTCCCAAACTTCAGTTCTCATTGTTTCGTGTGTGAGCCTAATGAATTTTATTTTAATGGTATGGCCCTCTCCCTCTCTTGAGCTAACTACAGAGGCAGAACTTAAGGAATTAAGAAAATCATGTATCAAAAGACAACCGGGCATTCTCTTTTCATCTATTACTTCAGAATAAATATTCCCTTGGAAAGAAAATCTCTCATGTGCAAACAAGTCCACATCTTACACTCCGCGGGTGGCTACCATTATGCCCATAGCTCAAGCCCAACTTCTGAGATTCTATAAACAGCCTCATCCATCTGATAGTTAGCTCCAGGATAAGATTCATGGCACCATCATCTCCTATCTCTCTGTCATGGTCATGACCTCTGGGACCCAGACAGTTCTCCTTCAAAAATGAGATCCCAGAGTCCAAGAACTGGGCACAACTATTGTCCACCTGATCCTCCATGGAGAAGAAAGTCAGAATCACATGTGATTAGAAGTAGTTCAAGTGTCTGACAAAGAACTGTTTGTCTTCATGAACCCACATGGTAGTTCTATGAAGGAGGTTCCTGGACATCTTGGTAGTATCCTCACCTCTTTGTTCCCCAGTGTTCTCTCAATCTTCTGGCATGGCATCATGCCTTGAAAAGCTACATGTCTCCATGTCTCAAGTATCTGACAGCTCTGCAGAGCTGAGGAAAAGCATTGAGCCTGTCTCGAGTCATGACATCTGCTA
This sequence comes from Tamias sibiricus, assembly GCA_025594165.1. Classification (NCBI taxonomy): domain Eukaryota; kingdom Metazoa; phylum Chordata; class Mammalia; order Rodentia; family Sciuridae; genus Tamias; species Tamias sibiricus. The sequence continues at coordinate 154,840,956 of CM046663.1, forward strand.
GCTAATGTGCAATGGAAAGCAGAGCTAGGGAGGAAATGGGTGTGGATTTAGGTGCAAAAAATTAAAAAAAAAAAACAAAAAACATCCAGAGGGTTGGAGTCTGGTGGATTCTGCCCCTCATTATGGGTATGTGCAAATGCTCAACTGGCCCCATGTGACTGTTCCAGCCAGATTGTTCACCAGGAATGGGATCTAGATGTCTGCTAACGTGAAGAAACCATTCCCCTGACTCTGATGTAGGCAGAACTAAAGGAAAGACTTGGACTTGCTGCATTTTCCCAACTCCCCTGCTTGTGCCTTCCTCATGTCCTGTCTTCGCTCAAGTGCCCATATAGTTGCTCAGCTGCCTGGACACCTCTTGAGACTCTCCCATCCTGGCTGCCTCTGAGTCCTGTGTATGATCCTCTCAGGCTGGCCAGTTGTCAGGCCTGCCACATGGGTATGCCCTGTTCACACATTCTGCCACCACACCCTGACCTTGGCCATGTTTCTTCAGATGACAGTGTCATCCCAACCACTTCCTTATCTTCCAATTCATAGTGGTCTACGATTTCTCAGAACCACAGCATCAGTAGTCTCTCCCATGCTCCTAGAACTCCATAAGAGCGTATAACCTACTTAGTTGTCTTGCTAACATTTCTTGTGTGTGCGTGTGGGCATTTACAAGTGTGTATGTGTGTCTTGACTCCAAAATGACTTAAAAAGTTTCAAAGGTCAGGGAAATCTCTAAGTCACTAACTCTATGTTCATTGTATTGGAAAGTATTAAGTGGGACCTTTTTCTGTTGTTTGGGAAATCATAATTAGGATCCTCAAGTTCATGATGAGCCAGAAAATATCTGGAAGGCAAAAGCCTCTCAGGGTTTTCCACAACTATATAACTATACTACAGGCTGACATCTTGTAATTTCCTTCCATTTTATATGTATTTTTATGAATTTGTATTTTTATGAATCTGACAATTGGGTGTGGCATGTGGGATGAGAAAAAAGATTGTAAGGAGAGTGTTGAGTCAATGAATTGTCAGCCTTTCTCCTCTGAGTAGGAAGAAGGTAATTGTGGTCACATCCAGAGTCACATTAAATAATGGAGAGTCTGTTCCAAAAGAATCACTCCTCAGATGAAGGTGGTACCTATAAGACGAGTGAGACAGGTATGGATTTTCCGGGTAAGAGGTCTGCTTGGTTAGTGAAACTGATGGTCTACCACTTGTGCCTATTTGAGTAGTGAAAATGAAAATTGGATGGAGATACAAGTGGAGAGATTGGCATCAACAATAAAGCAACTAGCATGGCCAAGTACACAGGAGTATCACACAAGTCAATTGGACATGAAAGTTTCCCCTGGTGGTGTGGTGGCACATAGAATAAGAGACTGGATTTGAACCATTGAAGGGTCCAGAAAGTTTCAAACTGGGGTGGATTCCCCCTGTGCAGAGAGGAGGCTGCTTTCTTAGCCTCAGAAAACTTACCCATGATCCCTCAGGAGTGCCTTAATTTGGAAATCTTTCTTACCAAGGACAATGACAGTCCAGGCAGGCAACAATGGTCCTATTTGAGCAAAATCCTCTTTGCTTCTTTCCCCTCATTAGCACTTCCTGCTTGAGCACCCTGAAGGAGAAAGTGTTCTAAAAGAAGGGAAGAGGATCGAAAGGGCAGAATATAACTCTCTCCTGTTGCAGGTTCTTCTGGTAATGGTCGGGTGTGAATTCGGATTAGAGGGAGATACAAAACAGGCATTAAATTGGAAATGAGACTGAGGATTTAAACTGGGAATGGGAAATTCTGAGTATGTTCAAGGTGTATATGAACCAAGAAAGGAAGATTTGAGAGAACATTGTTCAATGTATCAATTAGAGACAATCTGTTTCATATCTGAACTCCACTGAGCACAGATAATTCAATAAATATGTTCTATGGAATGTATGGCATTGATTAAATTAATTTAATGAGAATAGGGATAATTCTAATCTTCACTCCTTGCTTCCCTTTTTTCCCTCATGAACTGCAGGACGTGAGTTATACTAGAGTCCATTGCAGCATGAGAGGGGCTGAGAAGATGGCTGGGCATTGCCTGAGGGACCTTCAGTAGAGAGGGCACTGAATCAAAAGATAACATAAAAGACTATGATCTTTACAGATTCTGTTCCAAGATGTCCTGATGCCTCTTGGAGCATCTTTAAGGGCTGAAACTCTTGGCTTAATGAAAGATTTCAAGTACTTATATTTTTTTCCTTCTTTGGAAGAAAAGATTTTGTGGCTGAAATTCATTGAAATCTATTGGCCTGACTTATTTCCCAGTCTAAGGTTTATACCTACCTGTCTACTGGTCCATGAAACTGTCACCATTCAAAAAGATCCTCAATGTAAAAAAAAAATAAATAAAACCAATTTCTGTGTGCCAGGCTTTGTGCCAAACTCTGGATACAGAGAAGAATAAAGTACAATGAGCAGGTTGATTTTTAGTGGATTTTCTCTTTTTCTTGCTCATTGTACTCAAATTTGCACAGACAATCCAGAAGTAGAAGATGATAAAAATGTTTGGTGCCATTTATGGATTCCATTTTCTACCCTAGATGCTTTGGTCTGCAAAGTGTGTGTTGTTGGAAGATGAGAGGAAGGGAGCAGGAATATTTCAAATTATCCACATGGCCCTGGTTTTCTGTCTTATCCATGCACCAATAAGTGGTTTGAGAGGAAGGGATAAATTAATATGTAAACACATTGTCTAATATCTGGCGGGGACAGATAATCAATGCTTGCCATATCTGCCACCAGGTGTGAGTTCCTGGAGCTCTGGGTTGCTTCAATGCTGTCCCAACTTTGTGTGTACTCTTCAAACCCTGAAAGTGCCTACAATAAAACTTCTCTGGTTAGTGATGATGAAATTTATTTGTGTTGCTTAGATTTATGGCAGGTGAGGTTGTAGGACAGGGGAAAGTCTATCAATGTAAATTCCACAGGAAAAGAGATCTCATTGGGTGAGCAGCCACCAGTCTGGAAGAAGACGGACTCAAATCCAGGGAAGAGTCAGATCCCCTAGTCATACATTGTGAGCTGTAAAACAAATGTACTGAAAAGAAAATAGAGACTCTATTGGGAACCAGACATACTGATTCATCTGGGTAGCAGTAAAAGAAGAAAGAAAAAAGAAAAAAAGAACACATTTCAATTTTCTCCTTTGGCATATGGTAGTTACCTTGCCAAGGGGTAGGCAGCAGGGACTTCAGCACTTGAGAAAATGCCCAATTAATTTTCCATCATCATTTTGAATTTTCTGCTTTCTCCCATCTCATTTTTTCCTTCAGACATATTCAGAAAATATCCGTTATCTATTTTGTCAAGCTTCTCTCCCACCCTTTCTTGCATTGACACTATGCCTGCACCTCAGTTGCTTTCAGACCTTTGTTCTTGCTGTTTTTGCTCTGCTTGGAGCACTCTTCCCTGTTTCTCACCTGGCTAATTTCCCCTCCTTCTTTAGGTTTCTGCTCAGCCATTACCCACTGTGAGAAGATTTTCTCCTTTGCCTGGATTGACTGTTCTTCCTGTGACTTCCTTCTACATGCAACAGCACAGTTAGATAATTCTCTGTTCAGGAGTTCCCCACCTTCTCAAGACTGTGGGCTCCTTGAACACAGGCAGACTCTCTGCTTTAAAACACCTGTCAAGTCCCGCACACAGGATGTGGTTGGCTCACATTTGTTGACTGAAAGATGAATATGAGATGAATGAGCGCATGTTAGTTGTGAGGAGGGCTTCCCTGGTGTTTTCCTGAAGACTATGATTTAGCAATCTTCCTTGAACACCTGCCTATTTGTTGTGTTTTGTTCAATTCATCAAGCAACTCAGTCAGCTCAGTGCGATGCTGGGGGTGTTCTATTATTGTCTGGCAAAGAAATGGCTCAGTCTGACCTTGCTTCCTCCCCTAATCTGGTGGGATGATCTGTTTCTCTGCCTACAAGTGTCATACATATTGATCTTCTCAAAACAGTTTTGTGCTAGCTTTGCATCCTCCATGTCCCCTCCTGGTCAGCTGATTGAAATCTCACTGCTTTAGTAAGGCATCCAAGTGCCTTGTTTTAGAATCCAGGTGGTCTTGCAAGCCTTGCTTGCTACCAAGCTTCTCTGCATGATTCAAGTTTTTCTGGAGAAACAACCAGAGATTTTTCTAAATGGGGAATTGGCTCATGTGAATGTGGAAGTTGAGAAGTTCTATGAGCTGCCATTTGTAAGCTGGCACAGAAAAGCCAATGGTATAATTCATTTTGAACTGAGGATTTAATCTTAGTCTGAGGACTAAAGAAGATGTGATGAGATGTCCCATCTTGAATATGCAGCCAGGAAGCAAAAAGCAAGCAAGCAAGCAAGCAAGCAAACAAACAAACGTGAATCTTTCCTCCGCCTCCTTCTTCTTTTTATTTTTCTTTTTTGTTTGTTGTTTGTTCCATTCAGTCCCCAAAGGTTTGTATGAAAACTGGGGAAAGCAATCTACTGAGTCCACTGACTTCATTTCCATGCTAATCTCATGTAGAAACCCCCTCACAGGCATGCCAAGAAAGAATGTTTACTGGGGTACCATGTGTCACCCGGTGGCTGGTCAAATTGACACATAGAATTACAACACACTCTTCCTTCTCCCATCAATACCTCAGTCACATGTATTAAGCTGTTTTGTAGGCCAGAATGTTCCACTCTTCTCTGTCTGGAGGATACCAACCCTTCCTTTAAGTTCTAGTGCAAATGTCACTCTGAGGAGCTTTTGTAGATTTCTTCAGTAGGTTCTGCTGTTTCTTTTCTGTGCACCTGTAAGAAATTGTCTTATTGACCCCAGTTTAATTGGAGAGAAATTTTAAATGAGAAATTTTGTACAGTATAAGAAACAAAACTTGTGCTTATTTGATTACTTATATCCATTGTGGTTTCCTCTTCATACAAGCAGTCCATGATGGATCTTCAGTTATTGCTTGTTGAAACAGAATGGCAAACAGAACATGCTAGTGTGTCATGCTATAGCACATCACATGACTCCAGGAAAAGTGAGGGGCATTACTTCATGTTGCAAAGGGATAAGTCTCCTTCTCATTACTTGGGCCTCTGCTCACAAAGTATCTCCTTCCAGAGAACTTTGGTGACCATCTTGTCTCAGTACCCATTGTCCTGCCTTGTTTCTTTATGACACATGACACTATCTGAAATCATCTCTGTTCATGATTGCTTGCATGAGTGTTATCATCCTATGAAGGCAAGGACTGAGTCTCTCTCATTTACCAGCCTGTCCCCAAGCATGGGAGTAATGCATGGCATGTGCTCCAATGTTTAGCAACTGGTAAATAGTTCTTGTATGTCAAAACAAAACCGAAAGTCAATGAACAATCATTTGGAGCCAGTTGGAGCAGTGGCTTTCCCTCTCAGGGATAAATGTGGGGAGTAGGGTTCTGGACTTGGAAATGACCTTGAGTACCCCACGCAGGCTAACATTTCTACCAAACTGAATCCATCTCGGGGTAAAATCGGATATATTTGGCTCACCGCACAAGCAGCTGAGTGCTGAGAACCTCTGTCGTGTAAACAAGAGAAGGCTTACCATTGTAACTCCTATAGGTTGGAGTCACAGATTTCTGTGAATGAACCCATTTTTGACATTTTCACCTTTTTTTTACCAGACTACCTAAATATGTCAACTCTAAACTCTTTACAGTGAAAAGGAGGAGTAGGAGATAAAGGAGGAGAAGGAGAGAAAGGAAAGAAAGATAGTTAAAACAAATTTGTGTTCTTTTTAGACTTGGAGTTACAGGATAGTCATGTTGGGTACTTTTTACCATGAATAAATGTGTTTCCCTTAGTGAGACAGAGCAAAAGACACAGTTCTTACCTAGCCACCAAGGCCCAGCTCAAATGTCACCTCCTCCATGGCCATCTCTGATCATACCAGTCTTTGTTTTGTTTTTTCTAGTCTGAATTCCCTATATAATTGGCACTTCTAACTCGAACTCTTAAGTTAGTGCTATTTTTCCATGTCATTGTGGTGGGCTCTATGCTCACTCTGGACAGATAACCTACCTTTTGGATCAGTATATTATCATAGCACACTGCACTGGGCTGAGAACCTAACTTGATGGCTGATGCCAAAGCACACAGATGGTCCTGGCCACAGTACTATGCATATGTGGTCTCACTTGATCCTTTCTGACACTCTGGGGATAGATACTATTTTGCAAGTGAGGAAATTGGAAGTCAAGAGTAGTTGAATCATCTGCCTAAGGCTATATACCTCGTAAGAGCTAAAACTGGAACTCTACCAGGATTTAGCCTTGCCTTTCTTCTGTACCCTGACTTGGAGAATATGTTCCTGGCAGATAAATACCACAGCCAGGCTCATTGGCCAGTGATGGTGGACATGGAATCTGGATTCTGAAGCCGTTCCCATTCTTAGACCCATGCATACAATCCTGCTTCAAACTAGCTTTCAAGTGTCATCAACAAATGATGTTCTACCTCAGGGACTGTTAGGAGATCATGGGTGGGAAAGCTCTAGGTTCCATCATTGCACCACCGAACAAGGGCCTTTGTGGTCTGCTGGGCTTTGTCTTAGACTCAAGAGTACTGGTGGGAAAAAATTGGGAGAGAAGACTAGCAAGGAGTTAAAGCTCCTGCCTGCAGTAGACCTGATGTCCCTTTCCTTAAGTTCATCAGAAGTTGCTTATTAGTGTTGGAGGGGGAAAGGCATGTGTCTTTTTTATTTTAGGAAGAACAATTTATTTCTAAATGCTTGCATTTTAAAGATGGTATTTGTGAAGATGAATTTATGTGTCAACTTGACTGAAATAAGGGATTCCCAAGTAGTTGGCAAAACATTATTTTCTCTCTCTCTCTCTCTCTCTCTCTCTCTCTCTCTCTCACTTTCTCTCTCTGTATGTATGAATCTAGAAGAGATTGACATTTAAATTGGTAGACTGAATAAAGGAGATCCACCCTTTCAATGTAGGTGGTCATCTTCCAATTGTTAAGGGTCTGAATGGAATGAAAGCAAAAAAAGAAGGTGAGTTTTCTCTTCTTGGGCTGAATATCCATTTGCTCCTGCCCTCAGATATTATCACTACTGATTCTCAGGACTTTAGACTTGGACTGGGAGTTATGCCATCAATTTTCCTGGTTCCTAGGCCTTTGGACAAGGAATGAAAAATATGTTTCTATTTATGTATGTATATGTATATGAAATCTATTAAAATATAGATTATATAAGTATATAATCCATTTTTATAATATATACATTTTCTATAGATATATATATGCTTCCTATAGTTCTATTTTTCTGGAGAACAAACCCTAGATAGTACAGTATTTTTAAATTACTTGTTTTTATTTTTTAACACAGAATTATGAAGAAAATGAAAGCCACTTGTATAGAAAGAGACTGGATACAACACATTACTCCTGGTTATCTCTGTTAGAGAGAGATTAATTTCTAAACATAGATGGCTTTATTTTCATACAATTTTGAATCTTGCTTTATTTATCTAGCACATCATAAGCTTTCCTATGTCCTTAAATATTCTTCATGAGCATAATTTTCATTGGCAGCATCATAATTAGTTTATGGGCATATCATAATTTACTACAATTTTTCTAACATTGGTCATCGAAATTGTTTATGGTGTTGTGTTTCACTGAATGCCTATTAGCTGTGGTGGTGATTTTGTTTTTTATGGTGGTCACTGGGAGGTTACCCACATGTTAATTATCCTAAGATCCTCTCAAATCGTCATCGTCCAATGACTTTCTGAGTTTCTGCATATTTGTCATGTAATGATACCATATGAGCCCTTGGGAAACTCCCGGGGGAGGTCATTATGGCTGAACAATAGTCCATGTGGATTTTAAACATAGTCTTTGGCACATTTATGCTTTCAAGGAAAGGATTGCTCTCCCATAACTAAGTTTTCTGAGTTAATGCAGTTCTCCAGGGAGGCCTCTGTGGAGGCAAAATTTCTTATTTCATGATTTGCTATGGCTTACTTAATGCTGATTTCCACAGCACCCAACAGAGTTTTGATAATATTATTTTCTTGCTTTTGTGTGTTTTCCTGTGAATTATTCCTTGGAAATAATGATGTTAACACCTCCAGGAGGGATGATTTCCAATTCTGAAATGGAGACTGTCAATATTTAAAACTTGGTGATTATGTAAATTTAATCAAACTTTCCTCCTTGGCAAAGTGTGTTACCATCCTTTTAAAATTCATTCAATGCCTCATTTCTACCGTCACCCCAATAGAGTAGATTGGTAGTAGGTTGCTGTATTTTTGAAAAGTGCAATCAGGACATCTGTGGCATGGTCCAGATTCAGCACTGGTGCCCATCTGCCTGGCCATGTGGCCTTGCTGGCAGCATGACTTTGCTCTCTACATGCTCCTGTGGCTTCCTGGGCTTGCACCTATTCTTTGGATTTTTCCCATCTCTTCTTATCCCAAATGGAAATGATGGAACAGTTAGAGACCTCGAAGTCAGGAATGAGCCTAACAATACAATTACTTGTTGATAAAATAACATGGACAAACAGCTCACAGCATGGACAAACAGCATTTTCTTAGTCTGGTGTACAGCATCTGTAGAAAATTTTTGTTATTTGTATTGATCTGTATCATATGGTGTAAATGAAATGAGTGTTCTTGCTGTGTAAACACAGCTTCCAGATGATTGTTTGAGACAGCATGCAGCCACTAAGCTCCTCCTGTGTGTAAATTCTGGATCTGCTTTAAAGCAATGGCTTTTAATTGATTTTTGGATTATAGATCCTGATGAGACTGATAAAAGTTGCAGATCCTCTGCAAGAAAGAAAAATATAATGATACCCATGATTTTGCACACATTTTCATGAAGTTTACAGAGACCCTGAAGCCAGGTTAAAGCAAAACAAAACAAAACAGTAAAAATCCTTCTGGATAGGCCCAGACACTCTCCAGAAAAGAAACCAAGCTCTAGAGAATTTTGGTCCATTTAATCTATTTAGCAAGTGAATAACAGAGCTGAAATTAGAATTCAAGAATTTCAGTTAAATATTGCTCTTTTTCTAAACTGTAATGATTTGCTCTTGCTCTTATTATTATTATTTAAATTTGCAGAGCCAGGAGTTATATTCAAAATATTAACCAGCCCTTATAGCTTGGGAACACCGCTAAACACTGCAGCAGCAGCTGAGTGGCAGGCAGGGCCATGAGTTCCCTGTGTCAGCTGCTTTCTTCTCTTGCACAGAAGGAGAGAACAGCCAAGACTGAATCTGACCTGCCCCACCCCAGCTCAGAGCCCAGAGCCTGTCTGACCACCCCCTGGTGAGCTCAGAGACCATTCTTTGAATAATGTGCAGTTTGAGTTTTGCTGGGAGACAGAGCAATTGATTCTGGTTTCTTAGGCAAGTGCTTCAGATGGAACAATTGAGTTTTGGGTGTGGTTGAAATCTTGGTCTCCAGAGACGCGCATGCAGCATCATCAACCTGAAGGAAGCCTCAGCCACAGGGACACCTCTGGTGGATCTGTGCTGTGGTTTACAGTCTGGGCAGCATGGTTCCTCCAAGGAAGATATCCATCCTCTTAGTGTTTGTGAACATTATTAACCCTGTGATGGGACTCAGAACCCATCTAATGCAAATCCAGTTCCATTTGCCTGCCTTTCTGCCCCTTCTGCTTCCCTTTTGTAGTTACAGACACAAAGTCTTTCAGAGGAGAAGCAAACTCAAGGTATGTGCTGAAACTCAGTTCTTGTGTTCCAAGCTTGGCATTATTCATAATATTACTTGTTTATTGGAACTTTATGATGAAACGCCATCTTTATAAAGAATTTTTCTTTAGCAGCTTCCTACACTACAGTGGGCCCTTCAAACAACCCACAGGCACTTCAAACAACCACAGTTTGAATATATTTTTTTAAAGACTTGCATTTGTATTGAACGCATGCAGACTTTTTTTGGTCATTATTCCCTAAATAATACAATATAGCACTATTTACATAGCACTGACATTGCATTAGGTATTATAAGTAATCCAGAGAGGACTTACAGTACAAAAGAGATTTGTGTAGGTTATATGCAAATTACTATGCCATTTTATATAAGGGACTGGAGTATCCTTGGATTTTGGCTTCCTAAGTGGTCCTGGAAATAATCCCCCATAGATACTGAGGAACTACTGTACTCTTTTATTGCTGTATATATTTAATGACAAAACATATTATTAGAAGTCTCAAGTATACAGATTCAGTGGAGCAGGAACCTTAAAAGGAAGATAACACTACCTCCTGAAAATATACCTTATTAAGTGAATTTTCTTTCATTTGCTGTGGGCAAAAATGTTTGTGACTGGATACGAGCAAAGCCGCTGTGACATGGAGTCTAATCTCAACATTGCTGCAAAGGATTGTTCTTTGGCTAGGTCCATAATTTGTCCCAGTATACATGCAACTCTGAGAGATTCCAAAGCATTTTATTGTGGAATTTTATTGTCCTAACCTTTCTGAAAGGGCAAAGGAGACCTTTCCTGTGCTCTAGTGTTTCTCAACACAAATATTAACTTCCAGTTCTTTCTTCTTTTACCCTCTGAAGAAATCTATTATTGAAACTTTGGAAACAGAGATAAATGAATCCATCCCCCAGCCAGTTTACTGCAATTCTTTTAATTGCAAAATGACCCCATGCTGTTTGTCTTTCTATGACATTTTTTTGTGCTCAAGTTGAGCTCTGGAATAGGTAAGGTTATATCAACAGGATTATCACAAATCCTCCCTTTAATAGCTCTGCAGGCATCAAAGGAGGAGACTTTCAGCTGCTATACTCTTCTTATTCTTGAATACCTGCATATGAAAATGAGAGTTTTATTTGCATATGGATTAAAGCATGATGTGAGTTTGTTTCCCAAAGTAGAGACCTAAATGGGCTACCTTATCCTTGCAATTTCCGTTTTACTTTTGTTTCAAAACAGATGATTTTTTTATTTACATTTTTTCTGATTGTAAGTGTGATGTGTGTTCATTGTAAAAATTGGAAAATGAAAATAATAGCAAATGCATCTTCTGCAGTCTTACTGCCCAATCTCATTACAGGATGTTTATATTCCTTCCAGGCTTTTTTCCTTTCTCCACAAGTTTTCAGCAGACTTTCTATAAATTTTAACCTCTTTTTAAAAATTTAACATGAAAATATTCATATTTTGCAATGTTTGAAGATAATGTTCATCACCACTTTGAGGCTACATAATGTTCCATCATGTGTACTATAGTTATCCAGCAGCTATTTAGAATGTTTTAATTTTTTGCTGCTATAGACATACTGCTTTAAAGATTTCATGTATTAAGTGCCTTCAAATGCCTTCTTAGAAGTGGTATGGCTAGTTCAAAAGGTTCACTTTTAAAGTTCTAGATGTAAATGACTTGTCTTCTTTCTAACATAGTTGAATCAATTGACAGTCTCACACACGTTGAAAATGCTTATGACATCCCAACTTCACCAGAACTGAAGTAGAGAGATACATAGATAGATAGGAAAATAGAATGATACATATGTGTCTACACAAGATATTTATATATCTATAAATATATATGTATAAATATATATGTATATTTATAGATATATATGTATAACTTTATAGATAAGATGTTTCTTATTGTTATATAAACTTAACTTGATTGCAAGTGAGGTCAACTTTTTCCACATGGTTTTACTTGACTATATTTGATTTTCTGTGAACTATCTCTTCCAGTCATTTCCATGGGTTGTACTTTGAGCCTGAAGCTGAGCACCTTGAGAATGCCATTGTATGTAGCTTGTCTCACAGAAACTGGTAGAACTACAAAGTCATATAGTGTCTGCCTTTCTCCCTATCAAGTGGACTCTGCCAGTCATGGTTACAGATGCATGAGTTTGGGCATTTCCTTATATTTAAGCTAATATAAGTTTTTCCATTTATGACAGTGCGTGCAGTCCTAAAGGAACCCCTGAAGGAAACGGTGAATGTCGGTTACCTGCATTGGTCATTTGGAACCACCGAAATACTTTTTTGTCATCAGCCTGGAGCTCATTCTAAGAGGCGGACAGTCACTCTGAGGTGAGCACAGTGGAGAGTTCCTGAGCAGTTTCCATTCAACATATGCCTGTAATGAGCTGCTGGCGCCTGAGGGTCCACTTTAATTGGTGGCCTCCTCCTCCTCTTCTGCTCTCCTGCAAGGAATTCATCCTGGGACACACGAATGGAACTTTCTCCAGAGCCTCCTGCTCAGTGTTCTCTCTGAGAAATAAAAGCTCCGGTTCATGGGGCTTAAGTAAATGGAAATATTTGACACTTGGCATTTCCCAGCTTCATGGAAAGAAATCAAAGAGAGATGAAGGTGGGAAGGGCTGATTTATACTGCAGATATTGTCACCTGTCATATGTCACCTCACTGGCACAGCATTCTTCCCAATTTTTTTTTTTTTTTTTTGTGTGTGTGTCTGTGTTTCCTTGGTCGAATGAATTCAACTAACTTGTTGATTAGATGAAGGAAGCACAGGGACAGAGAGAACGAAGAAAGAAATGATTCAATATTAAAATTTAGAAATTTGGTGTAATTATTTTAACTCACTGCATTCTCAAATATCCGGAGTTAAAAGCAGAGGTGCCATCCTTGTTGAACTTATGATGCCAAAACTTGAATCAGTCACTTACTGCCCACATTTTTAAGAAACTGAGGGCTGGGAGGAGAAGCAATTTACCCAGCTCTAAAGAGAAGTTGAACTATTGGTCTCTGTTTCTTTGCAACCCATTTTTTGGGATACTTTTAGACTTTATGACCCACATTTAAAAGGAGGTGTGGATTGAGATATTTTTCCACCTTAGGACCTCATCTGTTTGTAATTTACTGCCTAGTCCCCTTATGACCCAGGACATTGCCTGTCTGAGATGATGGCTGGGTTTTGGGAATAACTTGGGAGCAGTTTTCCACTTTATGAACTCAACAGGCCTGTACAAAGACCATATCCCAGGTTTTCTTTATTAGTGCCACATGCTAACTGTTCAGATGCAGTCACCATCTCTCTTTGACCCCAACTCAGAGCTGTATATTTCATGATTCTACCGTACAGCTTCCCATCTGATGTTAGTTTGAACTGATACCTACATTAAAAGAAGTTGAGGTGTCCACTCATCAGTAGGAAGTCTTGGAAACTGAAGCCCCATAAAGAACTTACATCAGGGGGCCAGGTCAAGGGCAAGAAATTAATTCACGTGTTTTATAGCTAGAAGCCACCAACCTTATGTGCCTGGGTGGTTTCTTACATGGCAGATTGTTGCTGTCTGAAGCGGAAGCCGCCTGGAGCAAGGAACGCCGCAGGAAAATTCGGAGGCAGGATGAAAATGAAAAAAGGTCTTTTCTTCTTCTTCTCTCACCGGCTCCAGCAATCACTCCAAATGCTCTAACTCCAACCACCACCTTCTTCTTCCCACACACTCTAATGAACCTCACCCAGTTATATACATATAGCTTTAACAAGGACACGTGCTTACAGCTTGAGCTTACAGGTGCGTCACACAGTGTTCACGGGCATACAAAGATTCTTTGAATAATGTATTACTATCAGGTGGAAACTAGAACATCTTTTATGGCTCTCAGCTAACTGCAATCTTTAGCTATTTCCTTGATTATAGGCTCCTTCATTTCCCCCTTTTAGTTTTAAAAGAGGGGATGTTCTAGGACGTCCATGTGCAACCGACATTCTTACCCGTCATGGGAATCGAGGCTGTCCTGACTCCTGGCTTAGGTTGACATGCCGGCCACATTAGACTGTCCCGTGCGACTGTGCCGTGTCTTAGGTTGTCCCCTTCTGGGGATCTTACCCGTCATAGGCTAACCAGCCATCCAATAGAGCCCTTCAGGATCGACTGTGTGTTGACTAACAGTCGTCCAATTTTTAGGAGCTACTGCGGCTTTAAGGCGGCAAGCCTACTGCTGATGAGCCAAGTTTCCATAGCGTATCAAGTTCTTTTAGCGAATCAGCTGCCCTTAGTTTCATCAAGTAACGCACTGAGTTCTCTTAGACAAATACCCACAAGGCATTGTCCCATAATGTCCCAAAATAATGGAAAATCAAGATGTCCATAAGTTATAACACATAGATTCAGGAGGCCCCATGCATGCAGAGCAGAGGCCACACTGCTGGTGAAGCTTTTCGATGCTTGAGCAGCAGGGATGCTTGCAGTGACCGCGGTCCCTGCAGTTGTAGCAGCAGCCGTCTTTTTTATGTCTAGACATTTCCACCGGCAAATCTTCAGGGCCCACTACCTAAAAACTCAAGCATCCATTATTAAGGGAAAGGCAGTGCTATTCCAGCACTGAGATCAAAAGGTGAGCTGTCAAACTAAAAAAAAAGAATTATTAGAGTAGAAAATAAAAGTTGATCTCTGCTCACATACATTGCTGCTTAAGCTCCCACAAACATAAGCTGGCAAAATATCACATTCAGAAATAATCAAAGAGAAACTGAGGGTGTTTACTGCATTAAAGATAAAGAAAAGCTAAAGGCACTTTGGAAAAATAATTTGTTAGCTGGAATCCTTGAGTCTCTGTATATACAGCAATCCTATACCTGTTGAAATAATTCAAATTAATCAGCTATTAAACAAATGAAGTTAATAACAAATAAACGATCCTATGTCAAAACAACAAAATATCAGGTTATACCACATTAAACATATTCACAGCTGAAGAGAAGTCCTGGAGACAACTATAAATCAAAATTGATTATCATTATAATTGATTATCTAATTAGAATATTCTGAACTTATATGAATATCTATCTATCTATTGATTATCTAATTAGAATATTCTAAGCTTAAATGAATTAACGTTATTTGGATCTATATCTATCTATATATTTTTTCATAAGCGGTTAATTATTTGTGACGTCACACTAGACAGATGCACATATAAACATATATTTGTGACATCACATTAACATGAAATTTAGACAAATGCACAGACATAAAGACACATATAAAAGAAAAAAAATACAATTGTGTGTACACTAAAGAGAGATCTTTTTGTCCCAGCAGGGAAGATGAAATTTAAGTTGTAAATTTAATGGAGGACTCTTTTAAGGGAATCACTCCATACCTTCATTTCGGTCCTCTTGATTTTGTACTTGTTTATTCAATCTAGACTCCTCAATAACTTTGTCTTGATCCTTTTGACTTTATACCTGCTTTATCAATCTAGATGGTATCCATATTGGAGAGGATTTGTGCTTTGGAAAAACACAAACAGATCCTCTCCCCCAAATTAATACTGGGTCTGGACCCTTCCATGTACCTGAGAGAACATCCTTCCAGTAAACCAAAGGTTTATGTTGTTGGTGTGGGTTCCAGTGTCTATCTCCAGCCGAATGTCCATTAGAATCTAAAGTTATGAAATTTAGGGTAAACAGGGCAACTGCCAATCTGTCCTTAGGATTTTTCCAGTTTCCATCATTTTGCTTTAGTAACATAAGTGTCCAATTTGCTCTTTCAATTATTCCTTGTCCCTGAGGATTATAAGTGATACCTGTTTTGTGGATAATATTGAACTTTGTACAAAATTGTTTGAAGGATGTGGATGTATATGCAGGGCCATTATCTGTTTTAAGCATTTTGGGGATGCCCAATGCAGCAAAAGCTTGCAGACAATGAGATGTAGTATCTTTAACTTTTTCTCCAGAAGGTAAAGAAACAAAAATCATGCCTGAGCATGTATCTATGGTGACATGAATAAATCGTAATTTTCCAAAACTTGGCTCATGTGTGACATCCATCTGCCACAAATGATTGGGCATCAAACCTCGTGCGTTAACCCCATAATGTGGATTGGGCAAAAGTGTTACACAGGATGGACATTCTTTTACAATTCTACGAGCTTGTTCTTTTGTGATTTTAAATTTTTGTCTTAAGGTAGTGCTATTAACGTGGAACTGGGAATGAAATAAAGTAGCTTGTTGTACTGTAGTAAATATAAATATTGTTTTAGTGAGGGCATCAGCTTTTTGGTTACCTTCATGGAGAGGACCAGGCAGATTAGTGTGAGCTCTTATGTGACCTATAAATAAAGGTTCTTTTCATTGCCATAGGAGATTTTGGATTTGAGAAAACAATTTAAAAGCTGGAGTATGTGGTGCTATTGGACCTGCTAGCTCCAATTTAGGGACAGCATGTACAATATAGTGGCTGTCTGAAAAAATATTCATAGGCTGTTCTTTAAAATTTTCCAGAGCTATTATTATAGCTTCGAGTTCCACTAATTGAGCTGATTTTTTAAAAAATATTTATTTATTTACTTTAGTTGTACACAATGCAATACATTTATGTTTACGTGGTGCTGAGGATCGAACCCGGGCCGCGCACGTGCGAGGCAAGCGCTCTGCCGCTGAGCCACAACCCCAGCCCTGAGCTGATTTTTGATTAGTTGTAAGCTACCAGGTACCGAAAACCGGGAGGAAAAACTCTCGGAGGCAGAGTTAAGCTTTTACTACTTTTACTTCTACTTTCTTAGAGCTTAGCTTAGCTTCTTAGAGAGAAAGAAAGATAGAGCTTAGCTTAGCTTCTTAGAGAGAAAGAAAGATAGAGCTTAGCTTAGAGAAAGATTAGAGCTTCTTTCTTCTCTCTTCTTTCTTCCTTCTTCTTTCTTCTGTCTTCTGTCTTCCTCAGGAGTCTCGGCCTAACTCTGACCAGTCATTACTTCTTCTATCTGGTTTCTCTTCTGTCTTCTATCTGGTTTCTCTTCTGTAACCGCTCTGCCTACGTTCTGGCCACTCTGATTCTTCTGACCGACCGAGTGACTGCCCGGCTGACTGAATTCTCCGTTCTCCTAACTCGGACCGCTTTCACCCGGTTATATACCTTCAGCTTTTCGGGTGCCTACAGGTGCGTCACATACATATCAGGTGGAACTTATGGCTTCCAGCTAGCTGCAACAGCTCTTCCTAATTAGGGCTCCTTCAATTAGTGATATGAATCATTTTTTCATTTTGAGTGACTACTGCAGCAGTACCATTAGAGGATCCATCTGTAAATACATTAAATGCTTTAGGAATGGGTTGATTTTTTATTACCTGTGGGAATATGATAGGATGATTGATACAAAAGGACAGTATAGGAGATTTAGGAATATGATTGTCAAAATTTGCAGAAGTAGAGCATCTAGCTATAGCCCAATCATTATCATTGAAGCACAAATATTCAACCTGTGACGATGAATAAGGAGTAATAATAGTAGCGGGATGAATTCCAAATATTTTAGTAGAGGTTTTAAGTCCTTGAAGAATAAGTTTAGCCACCATGGAGGTATAAGACTCAATTGTACTTTTAGGAGAGACAGGCAAATGTATCCATAATATAGGTCCCTGTTGCCAAAATACTCCTGTTGGAGTATATTGTGAAGGAATAATAATCAATATTAGTGGTTGTGCAAAATCAAATCTATCGCAATGGGATCTTTCAATGGCCTGTTCTACTAATTTTAGAGCTCTCCTGGCCTCAGGAGTTAATGTTCGCGGTGAGGATGGATCAGGATTCCTGCGAAGGATGTCAAATAAAGGTTTTAATTGTCCAGTAGTGAGGCTTAGTGTACGGCGAAGCCAATTAATGTCTCCCAGTAATTTTTGGAAATCATTGAGGGTGGTCAAATGTTCTTTACTTATTAGAATTTTTGGGGGTTTAACAAAAGTATCCATGATTTTAAAGCCTAAATATAGTATAGGTGATCTGCTTTGAACTTTTTCTTCTGCTATATATAATCCATATTTTTTAAAATTTTTTGTTATTTCACTAAATATATTAAATAAGATTTGTTGATTAGGGTGAGCTAATAAAACATCGTCCATGTAGTGTAGACACATGAGGTCTTGATATTTGTTTTTAATGGGCTGTATAGCTCTGTCCACATATAGTTGGCACATTGTAGGGCTATTTGCCATTCCCTGCAGCAATACTTTCCATTGATATCTATTATCAGGGCCATTATTATTGATAGAAGGAATTGAAAAAGCAAATCTGGGGGCATCCAGAGGATGTAGGGGAATGGAAAAGAAACAGTCCTTTATATCAAGAGTTATAAGGTAATAGTTTTTTGGAATAGCTACAGGATTAGGAAGTCCAGGTTGGGTAGGTCCCATAATTTGCATTGTTTTATTAATTTGTCTTAGGTCTTGTAATAGTCTCCATTTTCCCGATTTTTTCTTAATTACAAATATGAGAGAATTCCAGGGAGAGGTGGAAGGCTCTATGTGTCCTGCTTCTAATTGTTCTTTAATTAATTGATGGGCCGCTTGCAATTTTTCTTTGGATAGGGGCACCGAGGGACCCAAACTGGCTTATTAGAGAGCCATGGTATTTTTAAAATTGTTTTCTCAGTGGCCCCTAGAAAAAATGTCCTTTGCCTTTTTTATTATGATTAGGATTTTTATTCTTAACACCTGCAGGCTTGGTTGCTAGGTGTAGCCCCATTTGATGTAAGATATCTCTTCCCCATAGGGTAACTGGCAAGCTGTTTAAAACATAAGGTTGGAATGTTCCTGTATGGCCTTCATTGTCTTGCCAATTTAAGATTACAGCACTTTGTGCCGGGGTATTACTGTATCCCAAGCCTCTTAAACTGGTTGAGGCTTTCTATAGAGGCCAGTGCTTAGGCCATTGTTGTAGATTTATGATGGAAGAGTCAGCTCCTGTATCAATCAGCCCCTCCATCTCTATACCTTGAATTTTTAATTTGCACATAGGCCTCCGTGAACAATCCTGAACCCAGAAAGCCATAGGTCCTGAACCAGTGGAACCGAATGCTCTGCTATTTCTATTTTGTGGCATGCTTTTAAAAGAATTATGGAGACTGGGAATGAGGAGCAGCTGTGCAATTCTGTCTCCTTGATTTACGGAGATGATGCCCCTGTGTGTACTTAGCATTATTTTAATCTCTCCATTATAATCTGAATCAATAACCCCTGGTATAACATTAAAGCCTAATAAACTCTTGGAACTACGCCCAAGGATTAGTCCCACAGTACCTGAAGGGAGAGGTCCCCCGATTCCCGTAGGAATCAGCTGAACCCCCATTTCAGGTGTCAGGACCATCTGGGCAGTAGAACAGAGATCTAATCCTGCACTTCCTCTTGTCCCTCTGATAAGGGAGTTAATGGGTAGGAGGGATTGTGACGAGGAATCATTTGGATCTGAGGGCATTCCTCCTCTAGTGCCTCGTACGTTTGTGGGCCCCGGGGCATTGGGCCCCGTGCCCCGTTTTTTGAAATCCTGGATAAATCATTTCCATATATATCATATCTGGAATGGCATTGATTGGCCCAATGTATACCCTTTTTGCACCTCGGGCATTGGCCTGGAGCGCGGTATGAATTTGATCTTATTAACCTTGGGGGATATTGCTTAGCATATCTTGGTTGATTATAATACTTTTGTCTGGAATATCCTGTTCTAGGTTGAGTCCTTTGGGAATTTTGAGGGGAGGAATTTTTCATCACTGCAGCAATGACATTGCCTGTGATAACAGCCTTGTTAATGTCTTTGCACAGTCTGATATAAATTGATAAGTCTTTTTTACTTCTCCACGGCCTTATTGCATCCTGGCAATATTTATTAGCGTTCTCGTATGCTAATTGGATAACTAGAGGCATAGCTTGCTCGACTTCGCCAAAAACTCTAGATGTTGTTTTTAAGAGTCTATCTACAAAATCAGCGTAAGGTTCATTAGGCCCTTGTATAACTTTTGATACGCTGCCTTGCAGATCCCCTGTGCCTGATATTGTCTTCCAGGCTTTCACAGCTGCTGTGTGTATCTGGGCATACACACCGGGATCGTATTGTAGCTGATTTTGTAGTTCAGCGAACTGACCTTCCCCTGTGAGCATATCTATATTGTGTTGAGGGAAACCTGCTGCAGCATTTCTCTTTGCTATTTCTGAACAAAGTTCCTGGAATTGAGTTTTCCAGATTAGGTATTGTCCCCCACTTAGTACCGCTCTGCATAGACTTTTCCAATCTGAGGGGGCTAAGATTAGGGTGTTAAGTGACTCTATCATACTTAATGTGAACGGAGCTTGAGGCCCATAGGTCATTACCGCCTCTTTAAAATTCTTTGTTGTTTTAAAGTCTAGGGACTCGTGATATCTTTGTCCCTCTTCATTTTGAAATACTGGCAGTTCTAGGTGCTCCTGTGGTCTATGCTGTTCGAGAGCGTATAAGCGCTCAGAAAGTCCGCCAATTTCTACCTCAAGGGCACGTACATTCTGATCAATACTCCTTATTGTTTCTGTTAGGGATTCTATCCATGAGGGAGCAGAGGGCACTAGTGGTTCCTCTATTTGACGGTCTTTTCTCTTTTTTAATTTCTTTTTGTTCTTTTTATTGGAGACTGTGCTCCCCAAATCGCTTTTTGATTCCTCTTCACTACTAGCTTCATAATTCCTAACTGGCTCAGTGGAGGAGACCATACTCTCATGGTTTGGCTCCTTGTTACTATTATCACTTTCACTAGTATCCTGAGTTTCAGCTTCTAAGGAGAGTACATACTCCTCAGCTAATTTTATTAAGCTTCTGATGGCTTTTGCAGTTCTTACTTTTGAATTTACATTACTACTCTCCTTGCTGGTCTCAACTGAGTCAGAGGATATGCTTTCTTGTTCACTTTTCTCACTATCCTCTGAGTTCTCGATATCAAAAATTTCATTCATGGTTTTTATAAACCGACTTTTTGTTATATTTGCTCCCATATTTTTAAATTTTCTTTTTTCTTACCTGGCCGCCGAATTCCCCGTACAGGCCACCACCTGTTGCTGCCTGAAGCGGAAATCGCCTGGAGCAAGGAACGCCGCAGGAAAATTCGGAGGCAGGATGAAAATGAAAAAAGGTCTTTTCTTCTTCTTCTAGCTCCGGCTCCAGCAATCACTCCAAACACTCTAACTCCAACAACCACCTTCTTCTTCCCACACACTCTAACGAACCTCACCCAGTTATATACATATAGCTTTAACAAGGACATGTGCTTACAGCTCAAGCTTACAGGTGCGTCACAGAGTGTTCACGGGCATACAAAGATTCTTTAAATAATGTATTAATATCAGGTGGAAACTAGAACATCTTTTATGACTCTCAGCTAACCGCAATCTTTAGCTATCTCCTTGATTATAGGCTCCTTCAGCAGATACTGAAAAAATATATTAAAAAAAAGGAAAGAAAGGAAAAAAGAAAAGGAAAAGCAGAAGAGAGAACAACTTCCCAGGTTGAAGGACTATGTATTAATTTCCCATTATGTTGTCACAAATTGCTGCCACAAATTACCATAGACTTAATAGCTTACAACCATGCAAATTTATTCTCTTACAGTTCTGGAGGTCAGAGGTCCCACAGTGGGTTGGTTGGCAGGCCGAATTCCTTCTGGGCATTCTGGGGAGAACCAGTTTCCTTGCCTTTCAAGCATCTAGAGGCTGCCTGCATGCCTTGGCTCATGGCTACCCTCTGTATTCAAAGCCAGTGGTGCAGTACCTTTCCATCTTCCTCGTCATCCCTGTGCTTCCCTCGTGGTATTGCCTTTTGTCTAATAAGAGTCCTCCTGATTACATTTAGTCTTTCAGGATAATCCAAGATAATCTGAAGATCCATCTGAAGATCCTTAATTTAGGCTCATCTACAAAGTCCCCTTGGCCCTATGAGAAGCCTATTCACAGGTTCTGGGGTTTAGGGCGTGGGCATCTTTGGAGAGTCATCATTCAGCCTACCACAGTATGAGAGCAAGGAAAATGGATATTTGGGGACATGATATAGATTATCCTGTACAGTTGTTTGTCTTTGGAGTTGGACAAGGGGAGAAGAGAAGAGTGTCCCCTTTTGTGATCCATCGTGATGCCCCTCCCCCTCTAAGATTAAACACATGTGGATGATTATTTTCAAAATGATTGCAGAAAAGAGAATTATAAGTAAAGGGATCAAAGGCTGGTAAGACCCATTGTTTAGAATACCTTCAGTTGAAAATGGCTGCAGTTTCAATGATAGTGTAGTTTCAGGCAGGCCTAGATTAAATCAGTGACCTTATAGATGGATGTGGGGTGTGACCTAAGGTGAGATGGGAGCTTCCTCCAAAGGTTTGCTTTCTGGGCTTCCTCTGTTGGGTCTGAGGTTCAGGGTGGGACAGTAAGCCAGTTAGGTCTCCTGCCATCAGACCTATGAGGTGTCTCCTATCATCTCTATCTCCTCAACAAACACACCCATGCATGAACCCAAAGACATGCATACACACCAACACACACATTTGTACACAGACACACACATTCACATTTACATACATACACATCTTAAGTCTTTTCCTATAGATGTTCTTAGTTAATATCTTTAAAAATTAAAGATTACTATAAATCGAACAGAAAGTACAAAGAGTTTCAATATGTTCCTTCATCCCTCTCGGTTTCCTCTACTCTTAATATATTCCACTTGTTATAATTGATGAAACAATATTGGCGTATTATTACTAACTAAAGCTCATAGTTGACATTAGGGTTCATTTCTTATGCTATATATTCTATGGATTTTTGACAAATGTGTGATGACATGTATCTGCCATTATAGTTTCACGTGGAATAATCTCACTGCCTGACATATTCCCTGTGCTCTAACCTGTCATTAAAAAGTTTTCTTTTCTGTGAATTAAAGTAAAGCTTTGGATACTTTTATATAAATCAATATGTGGATTCCCCAAAACTTTATGGCCTAGTATTCTTGAGTGTGCTGTACTTTGTCTGCCTCTGTATGGGATGAGCTCAGAGTAGGGGCTTCTATACAAGGGATTTGTTTTCTGCTCTGGAGCCAGTTCATGACCTTTGAGATACTACTGCACAAATCTCTTTCCAATTCTGAATTCAGTGAGGTCAAGCTGATAGTTTGAAATCAGCCATGGTAGAAATATAAGTACCATGAAAATCAGCAAATGCTACATATCAGTTCTTTCCCCAGAGAGTTAGTTATTTGACATTGGCCAGCACCCTTCTAGAAATGTTCCATTCGTCCCCTTCTTCATGGCTAGAAAATGGCAAAAGTAGAAGCATTTGCCTGGGATCCAGAGATGGAAGCCATAGTTTGGTCATGATTGGGTCAACTCTGTGGCATGTGTCCTTGCTGATGTCATAGGGCAGGGCCTGGTTGGGTCACCTATGAACTTATTCAAGACAGCAAGCAACCTCTGTCTTCTGTGAAAAAACTGCATTGTGGGGTCTTTTTGTTATAACAGCACATCCTATACCCAGTGAATACAGCCAGCTCTTTTTTTCCCTTTTATTCTTGCCCAACACTGTCTCCACCAGATGTAGCATGAGAGTGTACATACAAGATGTGCCCATTCTTACTCTCTCTCATCCATTTCCTAAATAGAAGCCAAAGTGAGCTTTTAAAATACAAATCAAATCATGCCACCTTTGTACTTAAACTCCCAGTGGCTTCTCATTGAACTTAGAATAAAACCTAGACTGTGCAACATGATCTAGCTCCTCCCTATTCCACCAGACTCCTCTTCTTTCTCTCGCTCGCACTTACCAGGTTTTAGTTATGCTAGCCTTCTTTATGTTCCTATGCATGCCAAGATTTCCCACCTTTGGCACCTTGTATTCACCATCTCCTCTGCTAGAAATGATGGCTGACTCCTTGTCATGTAGGTCTGAGCTCTTCCCTGAACCACCCGTCTAAAGAGATCCCTCTTACTGCTTTTTATTTTCTAACCCTGTGTTTGTTTTTTTTTCCCATAGTACAATATAGATTTGTCACTACCTGCAAGGATTTTGTTTATTGATTGAGTTACTTGCTTATAATCCATCTCACCCCAGCTAGATCATCAGATCTGTGAAGGGAAACATCCGTCTGTTGTATCCACTTTGAGATTGTGTGTGCTGGTGTACAACCACTGTAGCCATTCAATAAATATCTGTTAAGTGAATACATATTCGTCTAACAGAACAGCATCGACCTCTGTTCTCAAAACAAGCTTACAATCAATCTGCTGGTGCCCTTGAAGCCAGGCTGCCAGCAAGATTGGAAGAATTGCACATGGCATATTCTGTGACACAGGTGGTAGGGACAAATTCTACTTTACAAACTGAGAATCACAATACTGAAGCAACCCAGTGTATTTGGGTAAGTTAAATGAGTTTTACTTAATTTCTAACTAGACTATCGTCCTTTTCTTTCACCCTTTGAGAATTTTCTACTTCGTGAGAAGGTGAACAGAAAAATTGTTGTTCAGATTCTCATCAAAAGTTTGTTAGAAACCAGGGACGATTCTACATCTGCTGATGTCTGAATGGGGAGGGAGAGAGGAGGACAATGAGTCTTGTGAGCAATGGCTAGCCCAATTCTTTTGACTTCTTCCAAATGTCTTTCCTGGTACTGCTGAAGTCTTGCATTAGCCACCTGGAAAAGGGTGGCTAATTTCCAGAATGTGGACCTGATGGTGGCTGCTGTACAGAAAACCCCTTTTACCATTCCTTGATTTCCGCTGGAACCCACAGGGCCAGGCTTTGCCAAGAGAGAAATGTCTTTAGAAATCTTTTCATTCTTTTTCTTCTGGGGCTCCTGTAGGTCTCTGGCACTCCAGGATCAGACATGCATAGAAACCTCCCTCTCTCCTGAATCAAGGTGTCTTCCAGTAGACCACAGAGTCCCACAAAATACGTGAAGAGCTGTCTCTTGCCGTATTGCCTCTCCTCATCCTGTACTCAGGAAAGGGAGAGTATCTCCAGGCCCCATTTAAGCTGTCATCATGGACAGTGGAGGGGTGGATTTGCCAAATGACTGTCATCTGTCGGGAGGCCAGAGCTGCCTTTGATGAGAGACTTCTACTCAATCCCCAGGTTCCCTCTGGTGACGCAGATCGCAAACTCTGGGGAACAGGTTAGTTACTCACTAGCTGATTCTTCCAGATGGTGAGAATGAGTAAGATTTCTCTTTTTAGGGTCTGTCTGAACCCACTCACAGAAATAGGTAGTGCATGTGGAGGGTACCCCAAGGCACTTCCGCTCACAGAGGAGTTTGCCATGAGCACCACTGGGAATTTAGTTCTCTTTCTTTCATTACCATAGAACAGATCCTCAACATAGATCCATCTCCCTCTTAACAAACCTGTCATGGGCTCTCATGACAAGGAAATACAGAATGAGAGAGTCCACTGGTTGGAAACTTTGCAATAGGGTCTCAAATTTGGACATTTACATTTATGATTTATGTTACTGTTTGCAATGGAAAACAGTAATTGAAAAAAATGAACACAACAGAGCTTTACAAAATTTTCAGCATTCCAGACAGAAATTTGCCTCCCTCCCCCATTATTTCAAGTGGCAAACACTTGGTATGTGGGTTTCACTTCTTATACCTCTACCACAGCAGACATTGCTGGATAATCACAGTGTACATTCTCATTGAGCTGAGATGCAGCAAGAGAATCCATCTGAACACAGTGTTCCCAGCAGCCACTATAATGGATCAGAAATGTCATGAGAAATGAAATGCATTTGCTATCTGTGCTCTAAGTTAACAAGGTCTTACTGTGTGTGTGTGTGTGTAAGCCCAGGTGCCTCGGCTAAAATGTTCTCATGTGTTTAGTCTAGATTTCAGACTCACTTTTGTGGGGACACAGCTTCCTTCCCAAAGTCAATTGACTCTCCTGTTTTACACAATCACCAGGGTTTCTCTACAGGGTCATGTAAGTGTAGATCAAAGGGCAGCTGAGAAGCTTCTTGGGAGTCTCTCTTCCCAGGGCCTAATAAAAAACCATTCCTGCCAAGAACAAGTGTGTTGGAGGCTGAGTGTGGTCCCAGTTTCCTGGATGAATCTGTGGTGCACAGACCTGGCCTGGAGCCATCTCCTATACTGTTCCCGCTGCAGTGTCCCGTGACTGATCTTATTTCAGAGATTTGTACCAGTTTTGCAGCAAATTACAAGGAAGGTTCCTGAAATTAACCCAAGGCCAATTAAGATTTCTTGGGGCCCTTTCCCTCAGCTGCAATGCCACTGTAAATGACTCTGCAGTGCAGTGGAAGGCTGGCATTTTGTAAGCCAATACCACATTTCAGGAGTGATTAAAATCTTCATCTCAGTCACCTGCCAGACCAAACTGCCAGTAGCCAAGAAACAAAAGGATTACAGTCAATTCGCATCCATTAAGAAAATGACTTGAAACACTATCAGTTTATCTTCCGTGGGGCTTAATCTGATTTCAGGAAGGAAGAAGAGAAGCACAGTTAAAGGAGAGAGGAAAGGAAGGTCAGAAATGCAAATGAAAAGTTTCCCCAAAGCCCAAGGCTTTTTTGGTTGGTTCATTTCCATAAGGATTTATTAAGTACCTGTTGAGTTCTTATGACTATGGTAGTCTGTGCAAGGGAACAGAGGAAGGGGAAAGCACTAGCAATCCTGTCTTTGGAATCTGCAGCCTAGTAGGGCAGAAGCGTTCACAAATCAGGCAGGGAGTGGATTTGCATTAACAGAAATCTCTTCATCATCCTCGAGGTGTCTGGCACTACTGGAAGAAAAAAAAAAAAAAGAAGAAAAATGAAAACCAGTGGTTGACATTTCCATAGCTCTTACTATTTGCTTTGAATGAAGTCTTTTACAGATGTTAACTCAGTCTTCAAGCAACCCTAAGATGTATGCATCATGATTATCCCTGTTTTACATATAGGAAACTGAGGCCCAAAGAAGTAAAGAATCTTGCCCAAGATCACACAATCAGCAAAAGGAGGAGCTGGGACTTGCACACAGATGGTCTGGCTGTAGAATTGGAGGCCTTCCCATTATTCAATGTTGTCTCCCAAGAATCGGGGGTAGTTGAGGATTTATATTCTCCCTGGGAGATCAGTTGAGCTAGAGATTGAGGATGGGAAAACAGAGGCAAGAATAGATGGGTTTGATGTCAGGAAGTGGGAGGAACTTGAACTGAACTCAGGGCATGGCTGTATATGTGTAAGGGGCGGCTTTGCCCAGGAAAGTAGACAAGGTTCCAGGACAGGAGAAGAGAAGAGCAGAGGTGACTGAGAGCATGGATAGAATTAGTGGCTGACGGGCTCAAAACTGTCCAGGGAAGAGGACTCTCCTTCAGTCAAGGGCTGTCTTTGCACATGGACAGGAGTCACAGCATTGGGGACAGAGCAAGGACTGGAAACTGGAAGACACGGCTTAAAGTTGGACTTTGCCACCTATTCCTCAAGGGACTTTCAGCAAGTCACCTAACCTCCAGTATCCAGTTTACTTAAAAGCAAAATAGGAAGAATGCCTGTAGATGAAGAGGGAAGATCTTGCACCTTAGAAGAAATTCGTTTATTTGTTTCTTCAAAAATATTCCTTGAGCACTCATGGTGTGCCAGGTTCTGTGATAGATGTTGGAATAGCAAACAAGAGCAAGGGGATTGCTGCCTCCTAGAGCTTGGAGGCAAAGCAACAAATCAGCAGGCAAAATAACTTCAGATCATGAGACAGGTTTTAAGGAAAGTTCAGGGTTAGAATGAATGGAAATAAATGTTCTGTGGCACCTGGGACAGTGTCTGGCAGGCAGCAAGCAATCAGTACACGTGGCTTTCGTTCCCCATAATATCAGGTAGTTCTGTCGTAAAGTTCAACATATTCAACCATAGGGTGGCTACTCTTTGTTGTCTACCTGGTAAGCATTTCTCTTTTCTTCCCTGCTTATAAATCCTTCCTAGTTGAAGATGTCCCAGCTTCTCACAAAGCACAGGGCAGCCAATCATGGTGAGCCCAGTCACCTTGCCAGACACTGATTTGGGGAAATCACATGACTCAGTTCTGATAAGGAGATAGGATGGGGATTCCATAGAGGGGACTTCTGGGTAAGGATTTTCTTCTCTGAGAACAACCAGCCAAACAATAGGCACTACAGGAAAACAGGCCCTTCACTCTCCTGCTGATGCTTGTGTGTGGCAGTTAAAAATGCATTAGTCTTCTCTGGGACTGAAGGGAGCTGGCCTGGAGAGCAAGATAACATGCTGAGTGTGACAGAGAGAAAGGTAGAAGTAACATGGGCACGGGATGCTTGTTGGGACACTGGATTGGTCACCTGTGAACATCCACTATCCATCCCACTTTAGGTGAGATAAAAAATGGGATGCTCATGTTCAAGTCACTTGGGGTTGGATTTACTGTTATGGGTAGCCAAAGCATCTTGGCCAATAGAGACATGAAATGTGGACAATGAGACATCATAGGAACAGGATTTATTTTTTCCTAAGGGCTGTTGATAATGGGAAAGGAAGAGAGTTAAACTCTTACTGATGTGCAGCTTTGAAAGGGGTCCTTCCCCGAGGACTCTGATCTTCACCTGGGACAAGCATGCCCTCTAGGACTCCCTGGGCAATGCACTGAGGGTACTGAAAGCCAAGATGGATGCCGAGTATCTCCACAGAATCAGGTTCCATCAGAATGTGGAAGAAACACTGGAATATAATGTCGGAGGACAGGGACTGTGTTGATTTTGTCCACTCCTTTTTTTTTTTTTTTTTTTTCCTTAGCCACCAGAATAGTTCCTAACACAGAGTAGAATACCAACAAACATTTGTGGAATTAATAAATAATCAGATTAAAATAAACACAGACATGTTTTAGAAGTATATGAGCATGGCCAAAACCAGGTGAGTGAACTGGTAGGGTCTCTTCATACTTTCTACTACTAATGGCATCTGGTGAAAATACAGAAGGAGCTTTCTCTTAGGAACAGCTAACTTGACTTGGATTTGAGCCTTGCCACATACCATTACGACTACTTTTCTCTTCTGGGATATGTTCCTACAGGTAGCCCCCAAGTCGCCAGGCCAGTACAGCCCTGAATGTGACAACACCCAAGCAATGTTTCCCTTTTTCATCATCCATCCATTGGCATATTTAGATGAGGAAAACTAGAAAGAAGAAGAACCTTCAATGGTGCGATTGGGTGGACTTAACTGGTATCCTTTTCCTCACTGTTTTGGTCTCCCCTGTCTACAGGATCTCCCCACCCATTCAAGCTTTCCTCCCTTCCCTCAGTCACAGTGAGCTAACTCTTACATCCTTTCATTTGCATAGTATCTTGTCTTATCTCTCGTACTAAAACATTGAATGGCAGCGTAGGACAAAGCAAGATGGAGCCCACAAACTGTTTCTTTACCAGAAAATTCACTGTAAGAGGCAGGGGCCAACCCTATTGTATTTTCATATTTCTTACTATATTTTCTAATCTCTGGGTCAAGTCCTGATTATGTTACTTACCAGCATGGTTTTCAAGTTCTGTGAGTCTCAGTTTCTCCTGTTGGAAAATGTTGATGGAACTAGTAGTTCCTTCAGAAGGTTATTATAAATATTAAAGAGAGAAAAAGTACAAAATGTCTCCTACAACATCTAGTACTAGTCTGTGCTTAAAGATTACACTAGTATGTGGTAGGCATTCTATCCGTATTTGAGGATTTATTGAATATTCATTCTCAGCTGGGAACAGATAACTCTCTTGCCTTATCAAGACAGGAGTGCTCCTACTGCATTTGATCATGGAAGTTCTCATATCCTGCCCTATAATTGTAATGAAGGAGAAACCAGTAGTTTCATGGAGATGGGAAGCCAGGCTGGCCTCTGTTGTCTCTGAGTGGTCACTAGCCCCTGACTTGACAAGGACACCAAGTACAGAGTTATAAAGGCTGTTGGGAATGGCAGGTCCTGCATCATGAGCAGTGTCCTCAGGAAGAAGAGATTAGCAAATGCAGATCTCTGAGGAGCTCCTAGAAAGCCATGTAATGAAGAAGGTTGAGAACCACCAGCCCTCCAGAGAGAACTGGCTACCCACAGAAAACAGTTACTTCATTTGACTGGTCTTTGTTATTGGTCTAGTCTCACTATGATACTACAAGTGGAAGCATCAGGCAGGATCCTCCTGCTTGTGATACTTCTGCTCACCACACTAAGACACAAAACCACCGAGATGTCAACTATCCAAAAGTCATTGACTCTGCTCCCTCTCCAGTCTGAGTCCTGGGCCAGGAGTGACTCCCCAGGCATTGCCCACTGCTAAAGTTCAATTATCACATAAAGCCTGTAGATGAGACCAGGATGGCACATGGACAGCTTGGAGTTGAGTGCTTCTTCAGAGGCCATCCGTGCCACCTTCCGCATTATAGAGGTGGAGGAAGTGAGGTTCACAGAGGAGTGACTTGTATGAATCACATTGGTGGTAAAATTGGACCTGACGATTTTATTGTCAGAAACAAGCAGCCAATTTTATAAAATTAAATTCAAGAAACACGGAATGCTTCAGCATGTCTTTGACTTGGATTCAGAGAGATCCTACACCATGAATGGTCAGATGTATTATCTCCTACCATCATGCCCTGAATTCTTTGCAGCGTTTTTGTAACCCATGAAGTGTGTAATCACACAAATTGGATCCTCTCTTGTATTGTGATTTTCACAAGAATGTGGGCCAGAAAGAGGCCCACATGGAGGGTTTCATTGATGCCACAGAGAATGATGATAAAACGGTAGTTGACACTAATACACAAGGGACCAGATGCTGTTCTACATTCTTTCCATGTATTAACTCATTTAATCCC
Source organism: Tamias sibiricus (assembly GCA_025594165.1). Classification (NCBI taxonomy): domain Eukaryota; kingdom Metazoa; phylum Chordata; class Mammalia; order Rodentia; family Sciuridae; genus Tamias; species Tamias sibiricus. The sequence continues at coordinate 154,871,565 of CM046663.1, forward strand.
CCAAACAATCCTATCAACTTAGTTTATAAATGAGGAAACTAAGGCATGGGGAAGGTAAATAACTAGCCCAAGCTCACTTAGCCTGTAAGAAGTAGAATTGGGATTTGAGTTTAGCAAGTCTGATTCCAGAGTTCGTCACCTCAACACAATGCCTTACTGTGGTCTAGCTTGCAGCAAGTGGTGTTTTAGAACATGGCCACAACGTTATTTATTTATCTATCAGTTACAAATTCTGTCTCCCTTTTCCCAGGGCTAAACATAGAATGGGCTCAGATGGGCAGTGATTCTTCCAGGCAAGAGAGGAACTCAAGTTACCCTTGCCCTCTTCCCCTATGGTTCTGTGGCCATTGAAACCCCGTCTCCTCCTCCAGGAAAGAGCCAGTTGCCCCTACTCTACACTCAACACACTCACCTCCAAGACTTCGAATGCAGGGGTCAACACTCTATTCTGTTTTTTTTTTTTTTGGTACTGGGGATTGAACTCAGGGGCACTCGACCACTGGGCCACATCCCCAGCCCCTTTCTGTATTTTATTAGAGACAGGGTCTCACTGAGTTTCTGAGTGCCTTGCCGTTGCTGAGGCTGGCTTTGAACTCGCAATCCTCCTGCCTCAGTCTCCCAAGTGCTGGGATTATAGGCGTGTGCCACCATGCCTGGCTTATTCTGGATTGTTTTCATATTCCCTTGGGGGTAAAACTGGAAGAGTCTCAGTTGTGTAGTAAAAAAACAACCATTTGATTTTTCTCAACTCTATGAATTTTGTGAACTGGTCTCCAGAAACTACTTGCGTGTCAGGAAATAAAAAAGAGGGAGCCCACCTACACTCCCTGAAGGAGGGATTAGAATGTGGGAATAATTCATCAGGACCTCTCACCACACACACACACACACACACACACACACACACACACACACACCAGTGCTCCACTGTCAGAGGAGTGTTCATATTGCCTCTGAATTATGCACCTTTGATAAATTTCTAAGGAAAAAAGATCAGCTTTGCCAAAGCCAATGTTGTGTTTTCTCTAAATCAGGGCAAATAGCATTACTTCTCCAAATGTTGCTATTATAATGAGATTTATATTTAGCTAGAGAGGCTGCTCTTGAGAGAGAGGCAGCTAGAAGTTTATACTACAGACAGAATAATCTGCCTTGCTGAAATGTGATTTGCTGCAGAAGGCTGTTTGGGGTTTGGATAAATGAGAAAGATAAACACGATGACTCCTGGTGGGTTTTGGTAACATGATTACCACTGGGGAATAGATCTTTCCTTCTCTCTCTCTCTCTCTCTCTCTCTCTTTCTCTCTCTCGTCGTGTGTGTGTGTGTGTGTGTGTGTGTGTGTGCGCGCGCGTGTGTCTCCCACTCTCTCAGCTTGTGAATAAGCAAAGATCAAAATTTTCCAAAATAGGGGATTGAGCTGGTGAGGCTGTGACATATACCTGTGTCCACACCCTTGTCCTACACATGTCTACAGCCATATGTGTACTTTCTTGCACACACATGCACATGTGTATACAGGGCATATACAGGCACAGCACAAAGTGGCATTTGGCCCTCACCATGGGCAGCCCGGTGGGCAGGGAATGAGACTTTTCCTGCCACAGTTATCTATCCTCCACCTCTCAGAAGAGCACATTGGGCCCTTGAGGAACTACCAATATAGTGTCAGGAAGCAATTTGTTCCATCGGTAATAGCTGTAAAATTCAGACAAAGTAAATTTGGCTATAACCCCCCAGGTGCTCTGAGTTTTGTTTCTGTGGTTTAAGACTATGGAAAAGAAGTAATTTGTGGGTGTGGCTGGCTTTCTATTCGCTCTGTGTATTTTTGTAGTTCAGAGGAAGAACTGGAAAGAGGTCCCAGAAGTTCTAGATTCAGGCTCAGTCCTTATTTGTTCAACATTTATGGAGTTGTCACTTACGTGCTCAGCTCTTCCAGGTCTCTGAGGAGGCATCAGACAGTCTGTAGCTCAAGGAACACTCAAAGCATGACTCTAAGTAGATTGAATATAAGCTCAGACAGGAAGAGGAACCAAATGAGAGACACCCCAGGAAGCCACTGCAAGGGAGGTGTCATCTCTAGCTGGCGAACAAGGGAGGGTTACTATGGATGCAGTCTTTGTGCTGCAGTCTGGAGGAGATGCCAGATTGGGTAGAAGGTGATGGAGGAGGAAGGACAAAGGAAAACCATAATCACGGATAGGGGGATGGGAGAGGGGGAGATGTGTATAGGGGATAATGAGTATGTTATTCTAGCACATGGAGCACATGGATGTGCAAGAAAGGAAAGGAGGTAGAAAATCAAAGTTCTTTTCTAAGTTCCATTTCCTCCATGTCTTCAACCTCTTCTCACTTTAGTCCTCTGTGGTCACATCCCAGACTGTCCAGTCTAATACCTTTCCCCTGGTACCTGGTGGCAGACACTCTGAAATAAGGATGGATAAGGGCTCTGTGCTCAGGACAGGGCACCTTCTGGAGGAGATATGGTGAGAAAACATGTCCTCCGCCTTCCTCTCGACCGCATCTGCCATTACTGTCTCCTTCGCCGGGACTTGTCTTCCTTTTCCCATAACTTGTCTAAATCATACTCACCCTCCGAGAGGCAACTCAAGCATGAGTTTCCCAGGAAATTCTCCTAAGCCAGAAACAATGTCTCCTTTTCTGGAACCTTCAAATGCTGTGTTCCTCTGGGATGTTGATGGGATTCTCCTATAAACAGTGGAAAACCCCAAACCATTAGCTATGCCCCAGTTCCCAATTTTGTTTAATCTTCATGTGTCTATTCCTGTAAAAAGTTCTTATTATGGATCGTAAGTCATCTGCCAAACTGGGGCTTAATAGGCATAAAATGAATAAAACAGAGAAGATGAAAGGGTCAGGTCCTGTAGCTCTGGACAACTCTATTGCAAATGTTGCTGACAGGATGACGCCGTGACAGGGTTGTTCCAGCACCACTGATTAAGGGTCTGGAAGGAACCAGTCATTCTAAAACCCTGAGTCCTCTAGGGAGGCACTGAGAACAGGACCCAACACCACCTGAAAAACAAGGGGTCCTCAAGTGTCCTTGCCAACAGACTAGAAGGCAACAGCATTGATGGTCCCAGCCATCGATGGGTTCTTCCCACGTGTTCAAAACCATACCAATCGCCCTCCTCCTCCCCACACCTGGCTGCCTCTCCAGTGGTAGGTCTTCATCCAGCATCAATGCTGTCCACCTAGTTCTGTGACTTGGAAAACTCAAAGGCATCTTGGCTCCTTCTGTCCCTCACTCTTCACCCCCAGCCTGTCAAGTCTTATGGCTCTTAGGCCCATCATTCAGATTCATCCCCTTCCCATCTTTTCCTCCACGACTCTAACCAAGCCATGATCATCCATTGCCTGGATAACTGCAGGTTCAGCTAGACGGATATCAACATACTGACAGCCCATTCTTTAAGTCACTGCATCAAGCCATCCAAGGGCTTCCTGGTGCTCTCAGGTGGCCTGCTAGGTCACAGCGAGGGATTTTGCCTCTTCAGTTTTATCTTTCCTGGCTCTCTCCTTGTCTTTCTGAACTCGAGATGTCACTGCTTTCTGTCTCAGAATTTAAATATGGCATGGTTTTTTGCCGTTGCCTCTGCAGGCATCTTCCTCACTCCCTAAAATGTCTTTTAGTTTTCATCCTGTCACTTCTTCAGTTACATCTCTCTTTCTCCAACAACTAGATCATGCCCTCTCCTTAAGAGAACCAGGGCTTCCTGTTCAGTTTATGATTAGACATTAAGAAGTGACAAAAATATCTTTCCTATGTTTTGACTAGACTGAAACTCTGTCCAGAATTTAAGGAATCATGTCTAAATTCTCATTTTTGTTTTCCTGGTAGGCTCTGCAGTTTCTGGCACCTAAAAGGTATTCAGTGAATACTTATGATTAATGATTTAAGTAGTTGGTAAGTTAATAAATAAATGAAGCACATTGCTATAACTTAGGAACAAAGACACCTTGTCCCTGGGAGAGAACTTTGTAAGGTTAATGGCTGGGACACTCCCTGGTGTTTTTTCCTTTCCTCTCAGTTTTCCCAGGCCAGCCTAATGTGACTGCCACAAAGGACATGTGTATGCAAAGTTCTAGAAAAGAAACCGGATCTGTCCTTTGGGAACAACACCCCACCCCATATATTGGGGAGCTCGATTTCCTGTGGCCTTCCTTAGACTAATCTCTTACCTCATAAATCCTGCCCATCATTTTATCAGTAAGTTCCAAATAGTTAGCTCCAACTTAGAATATTAAGAACATTATAGATTTGCCTTGGAAAGAAGCTCCTAACTTGCCTTTCTAACTTCAGTTTCTCCAAATGCCAACCACCCCAACACCACTGTCATTTGTATTTTCCTAAAGCAGAACCTTCAATCTGTCACTCTCTTATATGAGACCCAACAGTGATACCTCTACCTACAGGATGCCTTATCTTTAAGTATAAAACTTTTGTGTGCTGTATCTCTAACCCTGGCTGTGGCACTGAGGGTTCTTTTTGGCCTTGCCCCACTTCTCTGATTCAGTGGTAGCCAGTTCTGGTTCCCAATGCACACCCTCTAATTTGGGAATCTGTTCTCTCTTCTGGTCCTCCAACTTCCCATGTTCGTTTCTTTGACAGGATCATCAAGGCATAGTTTAAATCCTAATCTCCCTTGCTGTGTTCTGCCTTCAGATGCTGTCGTGTCTCTGCGTTAGTTAGGATAGGCTAAGTTATGCTGCAATAACAAATTTAACATTAAGCCACAAATTTCAGTGGCTTAATGTGCAATACACATTTATTTTTCTCATAATAAGCATTTAGTGCAGGTCAGCAGTAGGCTTCTCACTTTAGAGAAACTCAGGAATCCAGGCTGACAAAATTTTTACCATCTGGAGTATGTTTGGAAAAAAGAGCACTTAGAAATTCACATGTACTTTTCCTATTCTTGTTCAGAAGGAATACAAGTCTCCTCCACTCACAGTTTATTTTCCCAAACTAATCATGTGGCTCTGTCTAAATGCAAAAGATAAAGGAGAAGTGGGTAACACTTAGGGAGCTACAGGCAGTGACTATCACTACCTAAGCACACCAAACATTAGTGCATACTGAAGTCCAACGATCTCATAGTGGCATGCAGACCAATTTCCTCTATTCTGAACACAAACAATATTATATGCCTGGAGGTTTTATTAATAGGGTGAAGTCCAAATTTTTACCTTGCTTTGTTATGTTTGTTTTGTTTCCTGTAGCAGATAATAGATGACCCTAAAATAGTGACTTTCCCTGTATTAATATATAACTTCCTCAAGCAGCAAGAATAGAGGGTAGAGCTCTGGGTATGAGTGGGGCTTTGTCTGAAAAGTTGTGTGATTCTGGGCTAATTATTTAACCTCTGACGACAGGATCGCCTTGAACTTCAGAACAAGGACACAGGACTTCTTTAGTGTAAATTCCCCCTCTGTCACCTACTGTATTCAAACATTGTCTCGTGAAGCTTTAATTTCCTTATCTGTACAATGGAGATAATACTGTACTTATATGGCTGTTGTGGAAATAAATGATGTGTACTATTTCCTTGCACAGTTCCTGGTGCAGGTTGAGCACTTAATCAATGTTAGATGTTGGTGGCTGTTCTACAAAACCTGGTTTCCTCAACTGTGAAACAGGCATAATAAATAACACATCCTACTGTGCCTAATCCATGGTGTCATCTGGGACCAAATCATAATGAGCAGAGGTAGAATTACATTGTAAACTGTAGAGTGCTACACAATATTTGGTCTTCTTCTTCTTCTTCTTCTTCTTGTTTCTTTCCTCCTCCTCCCTCCTCCTCCTCCTCTTTTCTCCTCCTCCCTCCTTCTCCTTTCTCCTTTTCCTCCTCTTCCTCCTCCTTCTGTAAGGTAGATACAAATATACCTAATGCAGGCTTAGGCACCAAGTAGGTGACTAGTTAATATTTATTGAAACGAGTTAAATGTAATCATTATAACAGGAGACTTTTCTAATTACATGTTATCAAATATAACACTCCCCCACACCCGCCCCATGAGAATTTCCATTTGCATTTCACATGGAAAGTTCTCAGCATACTTCTTGGCACAGGCAGGGATGTCCTTCCCCACTGGTCATGCTTTTGGCGCCCTGTCCTGCTGGTAGTTGAACCAGTAGCCCTGCTTTTGGTTTGGCTGCCTTCGTTTCACCAGAGGGAAACTGTAGAAAGCATCTGTGAAAGGGGGAGTGATGCTTTACCTCTCTGATCCAACTCATTTTTCACTTAAGGACAGTGCAGAGAGGATCATATTTCTCTCGGATGTCTTTATTTTCCTGTCAATAAAGATCTTGTTAGCTGCCTGGATGGACAGGGTTTAAGGGTGGCTTGCTCACATGGCCAAGCCCATCTCTTTGCCGTCATTGACCTTTGGGCAGTGTTGGAGAGTTGAAGTGCTGAGCTGCCTAAGATCAGAGATGCCAGGTGCATTCTGGTATCTGCAGTCTAGGGCCATACATTTGGTATGGAATTGTGTCTCCTCATTCACTACTAGTCCCATGAGGAACCACGGGGCATCTAGAGAAGCAACAGACATGTCTGTGGGTGGTGTAACAGAGAGAGGTGTGGGCAAGACTTGATCCCAGAGTGCCCAGGTCTGCAGCATGGCTCCATTGACTTAGGTCACTTTACCTTTCCATGCCCTGGTTTCCTTATATTGTTGAAATAACTAGTACAAAGCACTTGGTGTAATAACTGGAAAGAAGGAAGCATGCATGTCAATCAACATTGGTAATGATTATCCCATGGTCACTGAGGACTGCAGGGGCCCTCTATATGCCAGGCACTGTTTCTAATGCTCAGAACACATCAGGAGCAAGACAAAGTCCCTCTCCTCATGGAGCTCACATGGTAAGAGTAAAGATAAGAATGATGATGGTGATACTGAAGGTGGTTCCTGCCCTCCAGGAGCTTAAAACCTATTGGGGAAAATTAAACGAACCCTCTGCTGCCATGGCCCTGTAAACTTCTTGTGCAGTATGAGATCTTGAAAATCACAAAGGATGCTCTATTCAGTTCTCTTCTTCCTTGTTTTCTTCTTGTGTTTCATTTTACATTTCCATATTTTTTATTGGTGCATCATAATTGTACATAATGGTGGGATTTATTGTTACATATTTGTACACTCAATATAATTTAGCAATTATCAATCCCTAGAAGTTCCCCTTTCCCTTCCTGCCTCCCTCTCCTTGGTCCCTTTCCTCTATTTTACAGACCTCCCTATAATTTTAATGAGATTCCCTTCAAATGCTTCTTTTCCTTTATCCTCACTAGTTTCCATGTATGAGAGAAAATATATGGCCCTTGACTTTCTAAGTTTGGCTTATTTCCCTTAACACAATGTTCTTAAGTTCCATCCATTTTCCTGCAAATGACATGATTTCATTTTTCTTTATGGCTGAATAGAACTCCATTGTGTATGTAACACATTTCCTATATCTATTAAACTATTGACAGGATGATTCTAGTTTGGCTATTGGGAATTGTGCACCAGTATGCATGTACTGCTATAGTATGCTGACTTTAATTCTTCAGGATAAAAACCAGTATAGCTGGGTCATATGGTGGTTCCATTCCTACTGTTTTGAGGAATCTCAAAACTGCTTTCCAGTGTGGTTGTACTGTTTTACAATCCTATTAATGTAAAAATCTATCTTTGCTTGCCTATTCTCTCCAGCATTTATTATTATTTATATTCGTGATGACTGCCATTCTAATGGAGTGAGATGAAATCTTGATGTAGTTTTGATTTTCATATCCCCAGTTGCTAATGATGTTGAACCTTGTTATATATTTGTTGGCCATTTGTATTTCTTCTTTTGAGAACTGTTTGTTTAGTTCTTTTACCCATTTATTAATTGGGTTATTAGCTTTTTAGTGTTATGTTTTTTGAGTTCTTTATTTGTCCTGGGTATTAATCCTCTGTCAGAAGAGTAGCTAGCAAAGATTTTCTCCCATTCTGTAGTTTTATTTTTTTTCATATTTTTATTTCCTTTGCTGTCCAGAAGCTTTTTAATTTGATGCCATCCCATTTATTAACTCTGGCATCATTTCCTGAACTTCAATTATATTACTTCCTGAGGTTCTATTGAGAAAGTCACTGCCTGCACCTACGTGTTGGAATGTTGACTTTACATTTCCTTCTAGGAGTTGCATAGTTTCTGGTCTAATTTCTAGGACTTTGATTCACTTTGAGTTGACTTTTGAGCAGGTGAGAGACAAGGATAGTTTTATTCTTCTACGTATGGGCAACTAGTTTTCCTAGTACCATTTGTTTAAAAAGTCTTTTTTCGGCAATGTATGATTTTGACACACTTGTCAAGAATCAGATGACTGTACCTGTGTGGGTTTGTCTCTTCTATTCTGTACCATTGGTCTGTGTGTCTATTTTTATGCCAATAACATGCAGTTTTTGTTACTGTAGTTCTGTAGTATAATTTGAAGTCAGGTATTGTGATGCCTCCTGCATTGCTTTTTTGGATTAGAATTGCTTTGACTAGGCCAGGCCTTTTATTCTTCCAAATTCATTTTGGGACTTTTCCCCCTAGTTCTGTGAAGAATGCCATTGATATTTTGAAGGGGATTATGTTGAATCTGTACATTGTTTTTGTTAATATGGCCACTTTAATAGTATTAATTCTGCCTCTCCATGAATGTGGGAGGTCTTTCCATCTTCCAAGGTCTTCTTCAATTTATTTCTTCCATGTTCTATAGTTTTCATCGAGATATTTCACCTCCTCAGTTAGATTTATTCCTAGGTATTTTTGAGACTACTGTGAATGGGATTGTTTACCAGATTTCTTTCTCTACAGATTAATTATTGGTGTATAGGAAAGCAAAAGAATTTTGTAAATTGATTTTGTAACCTTCCACTTTGCTGAATTTGTTTATTAGCTCTAGCAGTCATCTGGTGAAACATTTTGCCATTTCCAAGAATAGGATCATATCATCTGTGAGCAGTGATAATTTGACTTCTTTCTTTCCTATTTTTATCCTTTTTATTTCCTTTTCTTACCTAATTGCTCTGGCTAGAATTTCTAGTACTATATTGAATAGGAGTGGGGAGAGTGGACATCCTTGTCTTGTTCCAGATTTAAAGGAATTGCTTTCAGTTTTTCCCTATTCACTACAATGTTAAATTTGGGTTTGTCAATATGATATTGAGGTAAGTTCCTTCTCTCTCTGGTTTCTTCAGTGATTTTATTATGATTGAGTACTAAATGTTGTCAAAAGCTTTCTCTGTGTCTATTGAGATGATGAGGTGATTTTTGTCTGTAATTCTATTCATGTGATGAATTACATCTATGATTTGCATATGACCCACCAACATTACATCCCTGGGATAAAACCAATTTGGTCACATTCTACAATCTTCTTAATATATTGTTCAATATGATTTGCTAATATTTTATATGCATTTAAGTTCATCAGGGATGTTTGTCTATAGTTTTCTTTAGTTGATGTGTCCTTTTGGTATGAGGGTGATGATGGCTTCAGAGAATGAATTTGGAAGTGTTTCATCACTTTCTGTTCCATACAATAATTTGAGGGGCATTGGCATTAGTTCTTCTTTAAATTTGTGGTAGAATTCAAGTGAGAATCCATCTGGTCCTGGACTTTTCTTTGTTGGAAGGCTTTTTATTACTGCTTCTAGATCATTTGAAATTATTGGTCTGTTTAGGTTTTCCACATCCTCTTGATTCAATTTTGGTGGGACATGTGTGTCTGGAAATGTATCCATTTCTTTTAAGTTTTCCAATTTATTGCAGTATAAGCTTTCAAAACAGTCCCTAATGATCCCAAATTTCTGTGATGTCTGTGGTGATTTCTCCTTTTTCATTTCTAATTTTATTGGTTTGGATCTTCTCTCTTTTTCTTTTGGTTAGTTTGGCTAAGGGTTTATCAATCTTGTCTATTTTTTCAAAGAATCAACTGCTTATTTCAGTGATCCTTTGTATTGTTGTTATTTTATTCTCAATTTCATTGATATTAGTTCTGATCTTAATTATTTCCCTCCTACTGATTTTGGAATTGGTATGTTGTAAGCTACCTGGTACCGAAAACCGGGAGGAAAACTCTCGGAGGCAGAGTAAAGCTTTTACTACTTTTACTTCTACTTTCTTAGAGCTTAGAGAGGGAAAGAAAGATTTTTAGAGAGAAAGATTAAAGAGAGCTTTTCTTCTTCTTAGCTTAGAGAGAAAGAAAGAAAAATAGAGAGAGCTTAGCTTTGAGAAAGATTATTTTTTAGAGCTTCTTGCTTCTTTCTTCTTGCTTCTTTCTTCTTTCTTCCTCGGGAGCCTCGGCCTAACTCTGACCAGCCCTCGGGAGCCTCAGCCTAACTCTGGCTAGCCCTCGGGAGCCTCGGCCTAACTCTGACCAGCCATTACTTCTTCTATCTGGTTTCTCTTCTGTAACTTCTGTAACCGCTCTGCCTACGTTCTGGCCGCTCTGATTCTTTTCTCCGACCCGAACTCTTCTTCTGACGAACCGAGCTACTGCATGACTGACTGAATGAATTCTCCGTTCTCCTAACTCTGACCGCTTTCACCCGGTTATATACCTTCAGCTTTGCGGGTGCCTACAGGTGCGTCACATACATATCAGGTGGAACTTATGGCTTCCAGCTAGCTGCAACAGCCCTTCCTAATTAGGGCTCCTTCATATTCCTCCCCTTTAGTTTAAAAAGGTGCTTTAATTCTATTTTCTCTATTTTATTTTCTCTATTTTCTTGTCCCTACCTAGCTTTTCACCTTTTGTTTTTAAAAGGGTGGATATTTGAGCCCTTTTTGAGAAGGTGCTGCGGCTTTAAGGAAGCCTACTGCTGAGGAGCCCCTAACGCACTTAGTTAAGCACAACTGCATAAGCGGCTTTGACTTTTTTTTTTTTTTTTTCCTTGTCTCTTCTTTATTTTTATGGCTTTTTTCTTTATGGCTTTCTTTATTTTTATGGCTTTTTTGCCAAAGCTCAATGGCTTTTTCTTTTAAGCTCATGGCTTTTTTCTTTATGGCTTTTTGCTAAAGCTCAAGGCTTTTTCTCTGTATGGCTTTTCTGGCTTCTTTATTTTTTATGGCTTTTGGCCGGCTGCTCTGCTTCGGCTTTTGGCCGGCTCGGCTTTTCGCCGGCTACTCTGCTTCGGCTTAATTCTTAACTGGCCTCAACTGAGTCAGAGGCTATGCTCTCTTGTTTACTACTCTTTTTGCTGGTCTCAACTGAGTCTGAGGCTATGCTTTTTCTTCGCTCTCCTCACTATCTTAGCTTCTTGTTCTTATTTTTTATCTTTTCTTCTCTGCCTGCCGAGCCCCGGACGGACCACCATTTGTAAGCTGCCTGGTACCGAAAACCGGGAGGAAAACTCTCGGAGGCAGAGTAAAGCTTTTACTACTTTTACTTCTACTTTCTTAGAGAGAGCTTAGAGAGGGAAAGAAAGATTTTTAGAGAGAAAGATTAAAGAGAGCTTTTCTTCTTGTCTTCTTGTCTTAGAGTCAGAAGAGAAAGAAAGATAGAGCTTAGAGCTTAGCTTTTTTAGAGAGAAAGAAAGATAGAGCTTAGCTTAGAGAAAGATTAGAGCTTCTTTCTTCTTCTCTTTCTTTCTTTCTTCCTCGGGAGCCTTCTTCTTTCGGGAGCTTCTGTCTTCTGTCTAGCCCTCGGGAGCCTCGGCCTAACTCTGACCAGTCATTACTTCTTCTATCTGGTTTCTCTTCTGTAACCGCTCTGCTCTGATTCTTTTCTCCGACCCGAACTCTTCTTCTGACGACCGAGCTACTACGCGACTGACTGAATGAATTCTCCGTTCTCCTAACTCTGACCGCTTTCACCCGGTTATATACCTTCAGCTTTGCGGGTGCCTACAGGTGCGTCACATACATATCAGGTGGAACTTTATGGCTTCCAGCTAGCTGCATACAGCCCTTCCTAATTACTGCTGGGCTCCTTCAGCGGCTTTGACTTTTTTTTTTTACGGACCACCATTTGTAAGCTGCCTGGTACCGTAACCGGGGAGGAAAACTCTCGGAGGCAGAGTAAAGCTTTTACTACTTTTACTTCTACTTTCTTAGAGAGAGCTTAGAGAGGGAAAGGAAGATTTTTAGAGAGAGAAAGATTAAAGAGAGCTTTTCTTCTTGTCTTCTTGTCTTAGAGTCAGAGAGAAAGAAAGATAGAGCTTAAAGAGAGCTTTTCTTAGAGAGAAAGAAAGATAGAGCTTAGCTTAGAGAAAGATTAGAGCTTCTTTCTTCTCTCTTCTTTCTTCCTTCTTCTTTCTTCTGTCTTCTGTCTTCCTCGGGAGCCTCGGCCTAACTCTGACCAGTCATTACTTCTTCTATCTGGTTTCTCTTCTGTAACCGCTCTGCTCTGATTCTCCGACCCGAACTCTTCTTCTGACCGACCGAGCTACTACGCGACTGACTGAATGAATTCTCCGTTCTCCTAACTCTGACCGCTTTCACCCGGTTATATACCTTCAGCTTTGCGGGTGCCTACAGGTGCGTCACATACATATCAGGTGGAACTTATGGCTTCCAGCTAGCTGCAACAGCCCTTCCTAATTAGGGCTCCTTCAGTATGTTCTTGTTTTTCAGGGGTCTTGAGTTTCATCATTATATTGTTTCTTTGGGATCTTTCTGATTTTCTTATGGAAGTACTCATAGTTGTAAACATTCCTCTCAGAACTACCTCCATAGTGTGTCAGAGGTTCTGGCATGTTGTATCGCCATATTTGTTTGATTATAAGAATTTTTAAATTTCTCCCCTGATTTCTTCTAACACCTATTCATCATTCAAAAAGTGTATTCTTCAATCTCATGTGTTTATATAGTTGCTGAGTATCCATGAGTGAGACCTGAGGAGTCTCTTAGCCATGCCTACTTGAGATCTGGTCATTAGTTTGAAGTTTTTTTTTTTTTTTTCTCTTCTATGCTTTATATTAAAGTAGAGCTGGAGTTTGAATGTGGTTATTTTGTGCCTGGAGCTAGGTGCACTGTCTTTTAGCTACATTTAGTTCAGCAACAGTCTCTACCCTGTGAACTTGTAGTATCTCCTGTAGATTCCTAGCACCTCACATAAAAGGGGAAACGAACAATACCAACAACTGAAGCAAACAATATACAACATTAAAATAAATGCCCAGTGCCGGCTATGTAATCTACAATGCTCATTACCACAAAAACAGGAAAGGTGGGATCAGTAATTGCCAGAAGAAAAGATGATTAATAACTGTGAACTAGACCTGGCATTAAACAACCAGTGTCAACTATGTTATCCACAGGACTAATAACTGTGACATGAAGAATGGTGGGGGCAGGAGTTATATAAACCATGGCTATTTCCCTAAGGCCATTAAGAATATCTCACACTTTCATTTCCAGTCTTCTTCCCCTTTTTCTACAATGGGGTCCCTCCCTTAGGGAGAAAGGGAGGGACAGCTGTTAATGGAAGTGTATTTCTATAGAGAACTACCACACTGGAACACACACCAAGGAAAACTGAAGGAACTGTTCTGTCCTCCAATGTCTGGCTGGGAATACTAATAACAGTATTAACACTGCTAGTGTCTAGAGAAGAAAATCGATTTCATGAACTACTGACCTGCAATTCAGTGAGACGGTTTCCGTGCCCGAGTCAATAACTTATACAGAAAATTCTTTGAGAGCCTATCACACAAGTGAAGTGACACAGTGATTCGAGGACTACCCAATCCACCTTAGATGCAATGTTTGTATCACAACCAATTCCTGCTGTCATCTTGTTAAGGTCCCACTGTTAAAGGTAAGATCAGGGCTCAGGGAGGGAGATGACCTTCCAAGTGGTGAGCGTGTGAGGGGGAAGAGGTGGAGGAGGACATGGTGACTTTGATAATGCTATCTATTCGGTAAGATAGTTTTATCTGTGGTCCCCCAAACAAGCCTGTAGAATGTGCGGGAGGGCTCCTAGCTTTAGGTTTAGCTATGAAAATGGGACACAATCTCAAAACTGACAAATGTCAGAGAGGAGTTTAAAATTCTGATCATTACTCTGAGTTGAGTGCCTTTCCCACCATTCCAGCCAGCTCGTTGCTTATAATGTGGACTGAAGTAAAGAGACTTCTGGATGAGTGGACGGTTCTTCTAGATCACAGGCTCCCCAGATGCCAAAGGCATCACAGACACACATGCACACAAACATACACAAAGACCTTTCTATTACAGTCAGAGAACTCTGGGGATGAGAAGGGATAAGACTTCTCAGTGCCTTAAGAAGGCTCACCTAATAAATGAGTCCTTACTGCTATTCAAGAAGGAGGAGAGGATACAGTAGCTTCTTTGATTATAGGATTCTTTCCTCATAATCTACCTTGTAAGGACTAGTTTTCTAAGAAATACACTTGGGGTGTCTCTGCTTTAATTTGTAACTTGCCCCACTAGTACCCCTGGAAGATTGCTGAAAGACCCCTGATCCAAGCAAGACTAAGAAGGAAAACCAAGACCCATTCCAAGGAAACCCAAGACCAATAGTGTACAATTACAATTTCTAGGCCAGTCTGTCTTCAGAGCAGTAGTTCTTAGACAAATGCATGAGGCTTGCTAGGCAGAAGTTTAGGATGCAGATTCTTGAGTCCCCTTCCAAGGGTCTGAAATTCTGCAGATTGTGAAAGAGACCTGAGAATCTGTATTTGTAGCCACCACATTAGACAATTTGGGTATTAGATTTTGTCCACTTCAAGGCCTGCAGGGATTTATTCAGACCCAGTGAGGCCCATAAAGAGGCCTGTGGACACATGGCGGATTGAAGAACTCAGCCCGTGTAGCCGTGACCACAGGTGCACATCCCCAGCCTATTACCTGCTCCCTGAGAATATGGCCGTCCTGGAAACCACAGCTGTGTCTCGAGGGGGCTTTATTCTATTTTTATTTACCAGTAGTTAGTAATTATTAATAATCCATTTGGGAAAAGGGGAAGAATTCTTTGGGTTATCTACAATCTATGGTCCATTATGAGACATTGAGGAAACCCTGCCCACTGTATCATACACTCAAGGGTGGACTCTGAAATCATCCCCACAGTTGCTAAAATCCTTACAATCTGCTTAAGAGCTATTTAAAAATGTTGGGTTTTAGAAAGAAGTTGGCTCTTTTAGAAAAGTTTCTCTGCTGGACTGAGTTACATAAGTCCAAGCTCTGTTTGGAGGCAAGCTGCCAAAGATTTTGGTGGCTGAAAGAACAATTGTTTTCCAATTCTACTTCAAACCAGACATGGTTTGGAAACTTTGAAATTAAGGAATATTTTCAAGTGAACATAAATTACTTGGCGATCAAACATTAATTTATTTTTAAAAATTCAGGGAAATGAAGTAGGACCTAGAACAGGAGAGTACTGAAATCCTTTTCCCACAGGGCAAACTGGCAGAGCAAGTTCTGACTTGCTCTTCTGACTATGGGAAGTTTTTGGTGGAGTTTCCCAGTCCCAGCACGAAGATGGTTCTCCTACAGTGGGCTTAACAGCTCCCAGAGGGAGAAGCAACAGAAACTAGCAAAGGGCATCAGAACTATGCTGCTTAGGATCTTGGGCTTATTTTTTTAGATACCTGTGCTCATATTGTGTGCATATGTTTTTACCTTGCCCTTCACATAATATTATAACACAAGTGCTACCCACGTTGCTGCACATCTTGTAACATAACGTATATACGAGGGCTGCTTTGGTTACCATCACACAGAGGCACTATAATTCATGTAACCATTATACTCCAGTTGGACATTTTAGTTGTTTCCATTTTTTTCCTCTTGTGAAAAAAAAATTGTGGTGAACGCTTAACACATTAAGATTTTTTCAGTATTTTCATTCATTCTCTTAGGAGAGATTCCAGTGTAGATTGAGTTGCAGAAGCAGAGCAGTGTAAATTTTTCTCAGTTTTTCTTTACTATCTCAAAAATTACGAAGAGCCTTTGAAGTCCACCCTGGTCCAAAGTCACATTCTGAGAAAGGTTTAACTTCTAAGTAAAGATTTATGAAAAACAGTCTAAACAACTCTAAACATAAAGTCAGAATTTCGATCATATTTATGGCTTAATAAGAAAACTGTAATTTGAGTTCTGTATGCTCACGTCTTTAAATCTTCTGCATACAGATCATCTTTTCAATCATTTGTTACAAAGTATCTTCGATGAAAGTCACTCCAATGTGTAGCTACAATGTCTAACTCATGGTAATGATAAAAGTGCCATATTTCACTATGTTCAAGTTAGACATTAGTTATGAAAGTACTTTGAAAGAAGAGGTGTCTCATATTACCATTACTGCCTTTTAGGAGGGTTATTAGTGTTTCCATCACTGTTCAGACAGAAGTACTGAGGCCCAACCTGGAGGGATTTGTCTAAGTTCTCAGGTCCACTTATAGGTTTTCCTGATCATCAGACCTGTGGTGCATGGGAACATTATCACAACAAGACCCATCTTCAGGCTTCTGTTTATCTCTGCATGGAATAGATATCACAGTGATTGTACCTGGGGGAAGATCAATAACTAGATGCTGGAAGTAAAGAGATAAAGAAAATGACTCTCTATTCTCCAG
This sequence comes from Tamias sibiricus, assembly GCA_025594165.1. Classification (NCBI taxonomy): domain Eukaryota; kingdom Metazoa; phylum Chordata; class Mammalia; order Rodentia; family Sciuridae; genus Tamias; species Tamias sibiricus. The sequence continues at coordinate 154,888,147 of CM046663.1, forward strand.
AAACTACCAGTACATGGGGAGAGACATAAATGCAAATGGATTAACTCCAATCCGATTGTGCACAACTGTTTCACCAGTTCAATATTGAGGGCACACAGAGGGGATGTCAGGGTAGGCTTTACCAAGGCAGGGGAATGTTGCTTTTGAAGGTAAAAAATATTTCTTGTCTTTACAAGCTAGGGAGTAGGTGTGTGTTTGGGGAAGAGACAGTCAAGGGTCAAGACAGTGAAGGGTCTGGGAGGGTGGAATAATCAGAGAAACATGAGAGGTCATGCACGGGCTTTTCTGGGAATTGCAATATGAATTTAGGGCTCTCTTTGGACTTAGAGGGTGGATGAACAGGAGTCAAGGCAGGAGGGAAGGAGGGACGGGATATGACAGGGAGGCAGAGTACTCAGTGAAGAGAGCTAAAACGATGCAAGGGAGTACAACTTACAGTGTGTGTGTGTGTGTGCATGGGCACACACACATGTAAAAGAGAGCACTTACGGCAGACTGAATATTTGTGTCATCCTCAATTCCTATGTTGAAATGCTAACCTATCTATGATGGCATTTGTAGGTGGGGCCTTCAGAAGATGGTTAGATCATGAGGATGGAACCGTCATAAGGGATCGGTGTCGTCATGAAAGAGATCTTAGGGAATTACCTGGACTTTTTTTTTTTTTTTTTTTTATCCTGTCATGTGAGGATACAGCAAAAAAGATAGATGTCTATGAACCAGGAAGGGACCCTCGCCAGATCCTGAATCTGCCAGTTCCTTGATGTTGGACTTCCCAGCCATCATGACTGTGATAAATACATCACTACTATTTTCAAGACACTAGTAGCTGGGAAATCATTTATGAGGCATTGAAAGGAGTCCGGTAAAAGATCAGGGTCTCGTCTGAAGCAGGGAACACTGGGATGGGTAGGGGAGGCTAGGGGGAAGAGATACTATAGAACAAAGCATCTGTTAAATGTGAAATAAAAAAAAAAAAACAAACAGCAAATGAAGATAACATTCTGAGTTTTAGTTAAGGAAAACAGGGATGGAAAATGCAAGAAAGAATCAGTCCAAGGGAATAAGGATAAGAAAGAGAGTTCTGTTTGGAAAAATAATGTTTGCAATGTTTGAAGGGAATCCAGACACAGGTGTGTTAGCTGGCAATGGGGCTTCATCTAGGGTCCCATGGTGGGACACAGGGACCACAGCGCTAGGCCCGGCCTGCCCCTGGCAAGCCAGGATGTGCTTCCTCCTCTGCCTTAACATCAAACTGAGATAGACAGTGTCATCCCAGGGAGTGCGTCTCAGAGAACTGCCTAGAGCAGGTTGGGGGAGAGAGAGAGAGAAGAAAGAAGGAAAGAAAATAACCACCAATGTTTGCTGGCTGCTGATTGTCACTCTGGTTTCTTGATCTCATTTCATACTTGCTTCTCCCCCTACAAGGGGGAGCGGTATCTAACGGGGGAAACTTTCCCTCTGTCCTCCCACTTTCAGAGGAGGCTTCTGCATGGACTTTTGTGGCCTCTCCCCTCAGAAGTGAAGATGCCTCCAATATCTGGCTAATGGGGACCAAAGGTCTGCATATTTATTGGAATGCTATTCTTTTCCTAGGTAGCAGAAGGCAAGAGACTCCTGCTTCCTTTTGGCTTCCTCTCTTCCTCTTCTTGTTCTGGGAGTGGTCTGATCTGCTGTCTGTTGCTGGATTTTTTTTTTTTTTTCCTAAGAATGACTTTTGGGGGAAGGAGGGTGGCCATGGTTGTCCAATTATTTTGCCTGAATTTGGTTCAGTCTTTGGAAAAGGTGACATATTGGGGATTACATCTGGCTGTAAATCCAAGCTGATTTTCCAAATTCAGATGTATCAGTTATTAAGCTGATGCTGACCCCATCCCCAATTTGACTCATGTTTATTTCTTATTTGATTCAGATTCTTGTTTGAGGTGTAGAGTTCAAATGGGTTCAAATCCCAACATATCCCCATTTTACATAAGAGGAGACTGAGTTCATTCAACTTATAAATAATAGAGGAGGGACAAAATCCAGATTCCTTGTCCTCTTTCTACTATATTGACAAAAAGAAAAAAAAGTTCCATAGCTACAGTATGTCATTCCAATTACCATGAGGTATGAATTTACTTAAGCCCCTTTTGATGTCCTGCCTGCTCCCAGGCTATCAGTTCAGAAGGCATTCTTTGGTTTATTCCCAGGAGGTAGCTTCTAAGATTGTCCTGGCCTGGCCTGGCCCTGCTGGGAGATGACTGAACATCCACTCAGCAAGCACACTTCCTTTCCTCAAAGAGTACACTTCTTTGGTGATGCCAACTTTCCTAATGCGGAATAGGAAAAAGGTCCAATTTGTCTGTGGGAACATTCAAGCCCTTTCCCAGGGAAGGGTGATCCTTGGGAAAGTTGTGGGAGTTTTCCTGCAGGTTCCACCATGCTCTAGGCTGGAGAGGATTCTTGATTTTCCCCCTTTAGTCTAACTTATCCTAACTATCCCAGACCTACTCCCTGCCCTTCCCCCTGCAAAGTCATGCGTGTGAGATGCCTTGCATGTGCAGAGGGAGATCCTACTCCCAGAGCTTGACAGAAGGACTTCATCTGCTCCCCACTGTAGCTCTGCTGGTTCATTTTCCTGAATGGGGAAACTGAGGTGAGAGGTGTGTGGGGCTGACCAGGTACTAAAGTAGACCAAGCTAATGGGAAACTTGAGTTTGGAACTCTTGGCTTTGGTACTCTTTATGTTCTATGACTGGTTGTGTGTGTGTGTGTGTGTGTGTGTGTGTGTGTGTGTGTGTGTGTGTTTTAAACCAGTAACAGTCATTTATTATCCAGTGTTATGTAACATTCATAATTATATGTACTAAGACTGGTTGTATTTTTAAGAGACTCACAATCCTCATCAGTGAAATGGGTCTATTTCCTTGCAACTTCATGGAGTCCCAATGAAGGTGGTGTGAGCTAACTTCCAGGAAAACTTTGTAAAATGTTAACTATTCAGATGTGTGTGTTACTTGTTATGATGATGACCATTTCCACCCCATGAGGTGGCTGGGTTGAAGTTGTGTATAGGATCCATCCTTCATTCATCTTCCTATTTGATCGATTTATGAAGCACCTCCCTTGGGCCAGGTGAGTACTGATCCAGATGGTGTCTGAGTTTCGTTATTCAAGAAAAATATGAAAACTAGTTAAAAGTAACCAAAAGTGGGTGGAAGATGACAAGCATAAAGATTCTGCCCATGCCAAAAAAAAAAAAAAAAAGGAATAAGTAGGGTTTCTATTGTCTTTTCTTTTTCAGATATTCAGAAGTCAGATTCTCAACATCTTTGAGGCAGCAGTGAGGCCCCAAAATGAAGTGAGGTGGCAAATCTATGATTACTCCAAACCCAAGTAGACATTTCAAGACACCCTGATTCACCATGTGAGCTGTCATTGGTGGAAGCTAGGCACTTTGAGAGCTATGAGACAAGTTTAGTTGGGGCTGTAGTGACTCAGAGGTGGCAGCTTGCTAGCTGGTAAAGAGCATCTATCTGGGCCCTGCTGCTGTGTAGACCCAGTCAACCAGTCTCAAAGTAACCCCTTGGCACAAGTGTCACCTTCCCACTTAGACTGAGGTGAGAACTCTGGGAGTAGGATGGGGTTGGAGTTTGGGTAGGGGGCAGGGCCTAGGGGTGAGCTGCTTTAGCAATTACAAGCCAGGGGAGCTCTCATTCCTTCTGATGCATTTTTCTGCTTTGCTAAATAATTATATTTAAATTAACGAAAGTGAACAATCTTTAGCCAATAGGATGTCTGGATAAGACAATTTGAATATGCAAGGGCCAAAGATTCAGTGAATAATTCTGCACAGACTATGCATTAATTTGAGAAATAGATCAATGTCACATGAAAAGTTTCTTGACAAAAATGAAATAAATCTTGGGTAAAATTTCTGTTTCTTCTACATGGTTGGGGTACAGAAAGAAGGTATCTGCCTAGAATTTTATATTGGATTGTTATGGTTTGGAATATGAGGTGACCCCCAAAGCTCACATGTAAGACAATGCAAGAAGGTTCAGAGGAGAAATTATTGGTTTGTAAAAGTCTTAAGCCAATCAGTGATTTAATCCCCTGATAGGAATCAACTGAGTGGTAACTGAAGTTGTAGGGTGTGCCTGGAGGAGGTGGGAATTATGGTGTGGCTTTGGTGTATATATTTGTATCTGGACAGTGGAGTTTCTTACTGCTTCTTGATCACAATGATGTGAGCTGCTGGCCTCTGCCACACACTCCACCATGATGTTCAGCCTTATCTCAAGCCCTAAGAAATGGAGCTAGCCTTCTAGGGACTAAGATCTCAAACCATGAGCCCTCAAATAAACTTTTCCTCCCTGTAGTTGTTCTGGTCAGATCCTTTAGTCACAGCAGTGAAAAAAGCTAACTAAAACAGGGATGATCAACATAACTTTTTAATTCTATTCTTAATGACTATTCCTCTTTGCTTCCAACTTGAAAACATTTGAAACACAGAGTCTTTGTTTTAGAGATAAGAGGTAAGGATTTAATTTGATTTGGAATCTACTTTGTAGCATTAGCAATTAGTCAAATGAAAACATAGCTGAACATAATTGGTTTTCAAACTGATCAGATTTCAAGATCAGAGACTTGAAATCAGTATTGTCTGATGGAAGAATAAATGGTTGAACTATTTTGCAAATTAATAGAATAAGTTTGTTTCTTGATTATTATGAGGGATCTGCTTTAGATTGACAACAAAAAAAAGGAAAGGAAAAGAAAGAGACATCTCAAACAACCTATGGGTATAGGCAGACAGGTACTCGTTGACCTCTTTGAACCTTGTTTTAGTACCTTGACATTCAATAGTTGGCACCCAAGAAATGGTGAAAGTCAGGACCCATCCTTGACCTTGGGAATCAGAATCTACATTTAACAAAATGTCCAGTGATCTGTATTCACATTACAGTTTCTGCAGCTTTGATACCTTGAGTTCTCAGGGAGAAAATTTGGGAGTGATAATAAGCCAGATGTGAGATTAGACCTCTGGAGTCAGATGAAGAGAGGAAGATGCTGTTGCTTTGACTGACGGTTTTGCTCCCAAATGCACAGGAGGCATATTTCTGTGAGTGACTAGCTATCTTCCTATATAAATGGCTGCCTCTAGTATGACTGTGGGTAAATCAGAACATGTGACATATATTTAGAAAGAAAGTAATTACAAAAAAAAGGAGAGTATGAAGAAATATAATTCATATCTGTTTTTCATTATCAAAATAATACTGATGTTTTGCATGCTTTCTAGATTCCTTAGGGTATTCTATTGCCACTCTGAGTTTTTTTTCTTCTTTTTACATATTTAGAAGCAATTTAATGGAAACATTGTTGCATGGGAACAAAAATATTTTTTCTCACAAAATGTTCCCATTCAATAAGTTACCACATATTTTTGTTCCATATGGTGCTTCATAAACCAACAGTGTTGTAAGCAAGTGACATAGCAGAAAAGTAGATTTTTATGTTCAAGAGTATATAAACCCACAAAAGACAATTGAAGCTTATTTTTTAAGTAACGTTAAACAGCCATTCAAGCTAATCTTTAAAAAGACTGCAGAGAATATAAATGAATAACTTCATTCATTCATCTAATAATTACTAACCCTTTAATGCAGATACAAAGATGAACAAAACATTGTCTGCAGCACTGAAGAACTCAGCCTCTAGTGAAAGAGGGAGAAGGAAGACAGCGGAGGGAGCCTCCAGCCAGCAAGGGTAGGTGCTCTGGGGAAGCGCAGTAGGTGCTGAGGGACCTCTGGGAAAAGGTGACCCCAAGGTGGAGTCCTTTAGAATGAAGGCCACAATGCTACTCCCTCCCTTCCTTTAGGTGACTGCTTTGTTTCAGTGAGGTCCTCTCTGGCCATCTGTATCAGAGCAATATTCACCCTAAACCCCCATCCTCTTATTCCTTTTCCCTGTTCCTCTCCTCCCTCCATAGCACTGGCCAAGAGAGCCCACCATCCTTCCCATCTGGCATTCATGACTTGATAGTCTCCTCCCACATTTGATCACTGTCCCAACCAACAGAATACAACAGAAGCAGTGTATGCCACTTCCAAGGCTGAGTGATGAGCCTCCATCTCCATCACTCTTGGATCATCCACTCTGCCGGGCTGTGAACAGGTCTCCGGGAAGAACCACAGGTGAGGGACAAAGCTTTATGATAATGTCACATGAGTTAACTTGGAACCAGACCCTCTAACCCTATGCAGACCTTCAGGTGAGACTTCAGCGCTACCTGGCACCTGACTACAATCTTGTGAGAGATGCTGAGCTGGAGCCACCCAACTCTCTGCTCACAGACTCCCAACCCTTGAAACCTTGAGACCACAAGTTTTTGTGTGTTAAGGTGCTAAGTTTTGAAGAAATTGTTAGACATTAATGGATAACTAATACAGCATCTAGTATATGTTTATTTGTTCATTACTGTATCTCCCCAAGAGTGACATTCTTGAGGGCAGTTCCTTTCCTGTGTTCATTCTGTCCCTCTAAAGCCTAGAACCCTACCTGCACCCTAGTAGGAACTCAATATATATTTATCTAATGAGTGACTGGTGACCACTGACACTCATTCTGATGAACTGAATGAGGACTTATAGTGTCTCATTAGATGTGGGAGATCCTCAGGACACAAAGGACTATCTAACTGATTGGGTGTTTTGCAAGTGGTGACTCTACAGGTAATGAAATAACCCAATCAGGCCCTCCAGAGGAAACAACAGAGGCTGATGTTTTTGATTCAGTCGCACCTCACCGGATTATAGACTTTTCTTATTTGGGTGTTGGCCAAAGCTGATAGCTGAAGACCACTGTTTGAGCAGATCATCAACACAAACAGTTGTTGACCACCAGAGCTGGATGATTCCAGGGAAATACAATACCTAGAATCACGAGTTCAAACAACTGTGGAAGTCAAAGTTCGGTCTCTCTCCTCTGATTGCCTAGAGTAGGATTCTGTAGGGCTAACAAGGGCGGGAGTTCTTCAGAGGTGGGGAACTCATGGGCCAAATCTAAGCCATTATTGTGGAAAATAAAAAGTCAAAAAGCAAATTCAGGGACTGGGGAGAGCAGACTGGCAGTGGGAGTGTTGAGCTGATTAGGGTCTGGGACAACATAAAAGAAAGGAGGAATGCCTGGGCAGGGTCCTAGGTCGCCTAGGACTTTCCCCAGGCAATAGTTCTCAGGCCTGCCACTCCAGTAGGGCTACCTGGTGACCAATGCTGTTTAGTGTAGTCAAATTTCTTACTTCAAACCTACCTTCCTAGGTTCCATTTTGAAATGCTGGGGCTGGGATTCTGCCAACAGCACTTCTCCTTTACCATCTCTGCCTATAGGGTATACTAGAAGAGCCTGAAAGGATGGATTGCTTTCCATTTCATTTTCTTTCTGCTCCTGCCACTGTCCTGTCACCCTGGCAATGGCTCTTCACCCTGTGGTTCCTGCAGCAGCAGCTGGTTCTAGTTTGCAGTTTTGCCATAATCCCGGATCAGTTGTATTTGAGACACAAGCAGTAGCCAGCCATCACCTCCTGCTCAGAAGCAGCCTCCTCCAGCTCTGTGGAATCCCTCCTCTGAATCCAGACATTCATAGCAGCTGGTGGCACACCCCCACAGGACAGCAGGGGCCTCCTCCCAGCTCCTAAGTATCAACAGCCCTAAGTCCTTCTCTTTGTGTCTCCCCAGCCTCGCTGGTGGTTGCTGCTTCCCACATTCATTGATAACATTCCCACATTCATTAATTAAGTTCTCCACTTCTGTTTCTACATCCTGACTGGACTTTTGACTGTAAGCACTTAAAAAAAAATGTTTAGATGACTAGATTCTCCCATCACCAAAGGTTGATTTAATTGGTCTGTTCTGATCAGGCTTAGGACATTTCAAAAGTTCATATTAATGAACAGCCAGGATAGAGAGGAACTGTTTGCCTGTAAGGAACAGCCCAGTGGACTTAAAGATATAAGTGAGATGTGTTTCAAGCAGGAGCTTGAACTGTCCCCAGTTTGATAAATTCCTTCAGCTATTTATACCACTGTTTAGGAGAAACCACCTTATAAATTTGACCATGGCCACTTTTCCATTGAAGAATAAGTGTTCTTCTGTCCATTCATATGTCTGACTCCTTAGCAGATGGTGCTAACCATTTGGGCTGGTTCTACCTTTTTGCCTCCATATTCAGAATGTCCCTGGACTTCTGAAATACCTTTAAATATCACAGAGGTATTATGGGTAGGATCAACTGAGGCAGGAAATTACTAAGTGAATGTTTCCGTGTCACTAACAGCAAAGCAAAGGTCAGCTCTTAGGTATCTGTGAGGGTCTTTAGAAAAGAAACCTTGCATTTGCATTCAGAGAACATCCATCGTATACAAGTTCTTTGTGTGCAAATTCAGTTCCCTAACTCCTGATTTTCTTTAAATATTTCATGTGTGTGGGGAATACTGTCAGCATTACCAATGGGGTTTATGTTTAATTTCTTAATATAATTTACCATCAAATAACTGCCTAGCAAGAAGTTCTGACCAACCGGATGGGACCTCATGGAGAAGGATGGTTTGTTTCTGCAAAGGAAATGATTTCAATTTTGAAAAAGCAGGAGCTGGGGAATGTATGGGCCTGGTGACTTGGCAGGAACATTATGGAATGCAATTAAATGAATGTTCCCAGTGCAAAGACTCACTGATTCAGGTTTCTGCATAATGTCTATACCCTTGAATCAGACAGAGAGAGACACTTCATGGAAATCACCTTCTTCTCTTTCAGTGGGTTTCTTCTTCTTGGATGTCTTTATTTAGACCATGGAATTATGCTGGCCTCCTATGGCATACCCCTCCAAAGACGGGCTGTGTAGAATCCCAGCCTTTTCCTACAAATGGGCCATGTAATGACTCAGAATGGAAGGTGATGAACGGTAATACACAGACAAATGGGGAACTGGAAAAACGACACAGGGTGCACATGTGCACACACAGTCTAAAGCATGCCAGATGACAGTCATCTGCACTGCGTCTGCTCTTGTCTCTCAGGGGGAGTCTAGGACCAGTGCCTCTTCTGCCTGTCAATTTCTAAGGAAATGAGATATAATACTGTCCCTCTCTCATATATGCCTTTGCTTTCCTTTCTCCAAACCTTCATACCCTCTGCCACCACAGTACACACCACTGGAATCTCTTACCCTCTCTCCTTTGATTATTAAAACCTTACTCATCTTGTTTCCTTGACCTGCTGAACACTCATGAGTGTGAGCTCCATCTTGATCAGATTTGTATTTCCTACAGATTTCGACAAAGTGCCTGTCAAATGATCAGGAGGGGACCCATACATGTATATTGGTCAATTACCTAATTTGATTGTCCATTTTCTACCTTAAAAAATAAAAGCAATTACTTCTATAATGGCATTAAGTGTGCAGAAATCCTGAAGGTGTTTATTGCCTGAGAAGAAAACCTGTATCATATTGGCAAGAGCTCATGTCAAGTATCACGTAATGAACTTGGAGTGCTGTATATTCCTTTTACATTGCTACCGAGTTGCTTCAATATTTCCTCAACCATCACACCTGGAAAGGACAGATCTTCAGAGGATCAAGTCTTTCTTTTCTGATCTTTGTAAAAGAGCTCAAAGAGTTGTTGTTGGCTTTACCAAAAGACATGCTCACAGTGAGGGGTCATATTTTGCATTCAGTGGAATGTTTTAGAATGTTCTTTCTGGATGAGATTGTATTTCATTATTTCCTTTGTGTAAATATAACACTTAATTACCAACACTAAGAAAGCATTCACTGAGAACTAAATTGCTTATTAACAAAAGATTTGAAATGGATTTGAGTTTCAAAAGGAAACAGAAGAAATTGAAGACATGTATCTTTAAACAATAATTACACAGCTGAAAATCATATACTGAACATAATTCTGCAGATTCAATTTACTTGTTATTGGAGGAAAGACAGAAGATTAATCCTATAAATTTAAAAGTGTCTGGATTTGTCTTTTTTTTTCAAAATTGGACTTTAAATTTGATATTTTGAATTTGGAAATCATGCTCCTTATTCTGCAGTTCAATTGGCAATTATTTCGAGAAATAAACCCATTTTTAAGGTGACAGTCTCAGAAAAGTTTAATAGCAAACAATCCTTTTATTTTATTTCTGTTTTTCCATCAATTACAATTGGAACTATGGGTAATGCTGATTATTCAATTTTCAGAATCATGCTTATTATATTTTCCATCTCATTCAGAGTTCATTGAATCTAGGACCCAACCATAACATGTAGATGAAATTATTATTGTTTTCTCTAGTTAATGAAAGCATATGTTATTTTCCCTTGCTCCTGTTTTTTTTTTTTAAATAAATATTGCATTAATAGGGTGTTTAACCCTGAATCCAAAATGTCCAACAGGCTCTGAATGCAGTTGAGAGTGATTACAACTCATTCAACAACCCAGAGTGAAGAAGGGGAAGAAGAGCTTAAGGTCAGAAGTGTTCTCTGACCCAGCCAGGAAAGACAACAGGGTCAGATGGGCTGAGAGGTTCTTTCATAACAAACCCTTTCTCTCATGAGATACATGGCACACCCTCCTGGCCCCTGGAATCTTGATTAGAGATTGCTGTGATCATGAGCCATAGAATGTCTAAACAACCAGGGCCCTCTGTGATGTGGAGTGGCCTCCACCCTCTCCCCACTGCTGCTCAGCCACATACAGGACATCTATGCTGCATTAAAAGGTAAAGAGGTAAAATTAAGTGACTCGAAGAAGGCAAAAACAAATAAAAACCTCACACATTAAAAATAAGTGTTATTCTGAATTCACGGGCATGTATTATAACTGACCCATTTTCTCATGTTAATGTATAGCAGAACTGATTTTTTTTTTTTTTTTTTTTGACTGGTTGAAAAAGATGCTACAAAATAGTGGCTGAGAATGGGGGCTTCAGAGCTGGGCAAACCTAGTTTTAAACCAAGTCCTGCCAGCAATTATCTTGGTGGTCTTCGGCAAGTGACTCAAATTCTCTGGCCCCGTCCCCTTGTCTCTGAGGCAGGCACCATGGTCCCCGCACAGGTATGAGGAGGTAGACACAAGCTTTTTGGTGCCAAGAGCCCCATGACTGCAGATGGGCTACCTGCGCCACTGCAGCAGGGCTGATGATACTGTGACAGTATGACCTTGCGTTGCCATGGGTGGTGATGAAGACAGGTGCTACATTTCCTGTTTCACAAACAAGAAAATTAGTACGAATGCTTCGAGCTCACCCAGCAGTTGCCCCCTCTGTGCCTGCTTGTTCTGCATGTTTTATGTAGACTCTTGTCATATTTTTTCCTTCATATCCCAGAGAAATGGGTAACTGTGACTATCCCTACATTTAACCAAGGTTTAGAGGTTAAATAACTTTTCTGCTCTTGTCTGAGTCACAGCACAGATAAGTGATAGATAAGCATTGCCTCCTCCTGTTTCCATGACAATAAAAGGCTCTCAGGTAAACGGAACTTCCACTTTCTACGGACTCCTGTTAGAGAGTTGCAACGTGCTACCAAAGCTGAGGAGCACAAAGCCTGGGAGATTCAGAAAAGCTGGGCAGAAGGGCAAATGGGCACCTGCACCAGGTCTTCTAAACCCTGGCAGTTCTGGGCCTTGGCTTAGAACCAGGTGTCAGTGGTGACATCTAGCATGCCATGCTCAAAGCACAGCACCTTGAATCAGGGCTACTCTGGTACCAGAGCCAGTGGGAGATGCAGTGTGGCCAGCAGGACTGGAGTTAGGAGTCCCCAAGAGCAAGGTGTAGGAAACCCTAGCGAAATCACTGTGCCTTCTGCAGGGGCCCAGACAGTGAGGACAGTGCATTGCCAAAACAAAAGAGGGAAAAGCTGTGTGGGAACAGAGGGTGCTGAGAACAAGTGATTGAGCTGTGGGTCAAGGATGAGCTGAGTGAAGGCTGTTGAATAGTTTAGAGAGTGGAACACGGAAAGGGACACCATCCAAAAGCCTGTCCTTCCTAGCCAGGATGGGCTGAGCACAGCTGTACAGTCAGCACCTTGTGCTGGGTGAGCTCTGAATAGGGCTGAACTTTGGCCCAGGCCCGAACATTTCAGGAGCTATATGAGCCCAGAGCTTGTACCTGCCCCTCCCCCAGGGACACCTCCAGGATTCACACTCCTGTGTGTCCTGCAGTGGGAACTGCCCCATTCTGTCCCAGCCCTGTGGTTCTCCATGTGCCCCAGATAATGTCTCTAATCTTGGGCTCCAGCTCTCTTGGCAGTAAGGTGAAGAGCTTATCATGATTGATATCTGAGTTCCCTTATCCTAAAACATGATGACTTCCTGTTTCCTTTTTGAAAGTTGCTTTCTAAATAATTTCAACTTCATCCTTCTAGGGAAGTACGTAGGGAAGCTACAAGCTAGATACAGACTTGTTAATGAGTTCAAGATGAACAGAGTAGATTCTACACTCACAGATTTAAACTGATCCCATATTTCCTCCTTTGCTTTGTTTCTAACCATGATTTAAAAAAAATATTTTTGCTTTTCAAAGACAATGTTAGAAATAAAGTTATTAATAATTTTTAATCCAACCAGCTCTCCACAATTATTATTTCCATTCTTCCTGTGTATATCCATCTACATAGTTATACTGATAGAGTTACAATCATGCACAACATAATTTGGTAAGTTTTCTCTGGCTTGACATATTAGCTTTAACACTTTCCATATATCCGCAGAATCTTTCATTTCAGTGAATGCATTTTTCTTTCATCATCATCCTCTCAACATAATTTACAATTTCAGGAATATTGCACTAATATTGGTAATCTTGTTAATTAACATGTATGTGTCTATAGTTCTTTCTTTTTCTTTCCCCTGATGAGGTAGTGACTCTTAAAGGGGAAAAAAGCACCCAAGCATTTAGAAGACAATTGTTGGAACCTGTGAGACAATATTCACAGCCTTAAAATATGGCTGCCTGTAAACTGTGGAACTCCCCCGCTGTGACATCAAGAGAAGGTGGCTCAGGACACAGTTGGCATCAGCCGCCCCTTGTGAAAAGACCAGTGATATCCATCCAGATGCAGCTGGGAAAGTCCATTTATTTTACTGTCTTTTTTCATTTCTTCTAAAAATTAGTTATAGAAGCCTGAGGGCAAAGTAGTTAACTTTTATGTAGATAATTAAGCCCTTATGTTGCCAAATCCAGGAGGCGAGATGGAGTGGCTTTCTCCCACTGCCCATCAGTCACTCACAAACCAGAGTTTTCAGGTGACAGTGCCACTTGGATAACTACCCATTCAATTTAAAACTCAATTCCAAAGCACAGAGAGTCGTTTCTGTTTAAATGCAGTATATCTGACATAGCAAATATGAAACTCCAAATCAGAAGGGGCTTTGAGCGATTACAGCCACACTTAGAAACACCATTTTTTTTTTAAACACTGTGACAAATGTTGCCAATTTCAGACACAGAGCAAAGATTCTGGTTCACAAATTCCTAAAGCCAACATTGTTTTAAACTAAAAATCGTGAAGAATTGAGTAATTTTCATTGGACAAGAAATTGGAGTCATCACCAATTGCTAAAAAAAAAAAAAAAATTCAAATGAAATGAAATGAAAGCCATGCCTGTATCATTATATGAGGAGAGAAGACTTCGTGAAGTCTGATGTTATTTACCAAAGTCATCCCAGGCTTGGGCAGTTGAGCAAGCGCAGCCTAAAAATGTCTCATGAAGAGAAATTTAGGTCATTTTTATTCATTGTGTTATGTGGAGTCACAGACCTCAGAAAACCACACTAATAAAACATCATGCTCAGCTTAATGGTCTACCCCTCATTCAGCTCCTTAATGATAAATGCAATGCCATCGCCACAAAGCAAGTCCATTTCTTGTAGTCTGTGGAGCCCAGGTTTATGGCAGAATTGGAATGCAGAGAATTGATTGCTCATAGTTCAAAGGAAAACTCGTGTGCATTTCCTAGTCCCATGCTGATGCTCCCAGTCTGGGGCAAAGTCTGAGATCTGAGAAAGGTCAGTGTCCTCAGACTGCAAACATGGAATGCTCAGACCTGCACGGTCTGGAATGTTGCTTGGAAAAATTTTTATAAGGGAACATTTGAGAAAGACCATAAGATCAAGAAGTTGGACAAGTCTGCTAATGGCTTCTCCCTTGCTGTATCCAGATATGACAGCAACAATTTTGAGTTAAGCCCCTACCTTGGGTCAGGTCCTCTGCCAGGCCCTGGGAATATAACTAGAAATAAGATAGACAAGATCACTGCTTTCATGGAGGCTTACATTCTAATGAGGAAGACATTATGTTAAGAAAATTAAAAATGGGGATTGGGAATGTAGCCCAGTGACACAGCAATTACATTTTTCACCAACTAGAATTATTAACAGGTAATGGGATTGTAGGGTTGCCAGGTTTAGTATAGAAAAGCACAAGACAATCAGATAAATTGGGGACATAGTTGTGCTAAAAATGATTCATTCTGTATCTGAAATTCAGATTTGCCTGAGTATTCTGTATTTTATCCACTAACCTAAGGGGTGGCTTATAAGTGAGGGCAACATAAAATAGGATGGTCAAGAAAGACCTCTCTTTTAAGTCCTTCCCAGGTTGGGAATAACGTGCTCTTTACCTATCTATGTGATAATAGCAAAAAACTTGTGTCAGACACTATTCATGCATTTATGTATTTAATCTTCATAATTTCCTATGAGTAGATTCTGCTATTATCTCCATTTGTCAGATAGGAAAACTGAGGCACAGACAGGTTCAGTAACTTACCTGAGGTCATTTGTCAGTGATGAAGTAGTGAGTCTGGCTTCAGAGTCTGTGATCATAACCAATGTGGCAGTCAGGGCTATTCATTTTACCAAAATTGAGGAGGTTTCTCCAGACAGTCTGTTATTCCAGCTGAGGAAGACAATGTCCTCTCCTCTCAACACACATTTTCTGTTCCCTCTTGCCACCTTCACTCTGAGTTTCTCCAGATGGTGATAAGACAAAAGGCACTGCCTAGAAGACCAGCTCTCAATGTGGACAAATGTTTGGGAAGGCAGTCTGCTTTTGGCTCATCCTCATGGGTTGGGGCCAGTCAGGGCCTCACCAGGTGACAGTGTCATACAAGAAAGGCCGGTAGGGCTCACTAGCTCCAGAACTCACCAGGGGATTGGCACCTGCAGTCCCAGTGTTTATGTTTGGATTACATTTGATGGTACACTGAATTGGTGACTAATTGCAGTATTCTCAAACAAGGTACTATAATTGCAGCTTCTTTAATTCTAATAAGAGTTCCACATAAAAACAGAAGGGTAAAAAGGTATCAATTTGCTTGCTCTGATCATAGGTGTGGCTTGGAAAATGAATGATCAGAAAATTCTGTGGCTTATTGGCTTAACTTCTGAGAGCTAGGTAGCTCTTCTGGAGAAACCTCCCAAGAGAGGGGGCCACCAAGAATCTTTGCAGCTTGATTCCCAAAGCTGGTAGCCTAGCCAGCTCTTGGGGACACTGTGGGTACACTAAGATATTGATGATGGCCTGGCCCCAGCCTCCCACCCATCCCGCTGGCTGGGAGCAGCTGTCCAGATGCAAGGGACGTGTCTGGAGGGACTTTCTCAGTTGACTTGAAAAGGCAGACTTGCAGATTGTGCATTTGTGTGGTGTAAATCATTTACTGATCTCTTCCACCTCTTGAACTCTACAAATCCAATTCAGAGCTTTTGAATGGGCTTCTGATGGAGTGTTCCTAGATTTTACAGATCCTTTGACAGGTTTTCTGTGTTTATTTAGTAGGGCTTATTCCCTTCCCTCTGCTGCTAAGCTACAAACATCATGGAAACTGGGTCAATTTGGTGGTGGCAGGGTGGAGGATAAAGTTTAAATATCGTTAAACTGCATATTTAAATCACCCTTAAATGTTTCTACAAGATGAATTTGGGTGGATCATGAATTTTAACTGCTCCCCCCCAACCCCCACGGTGGCCTTAAGACTGGGAATCAATGGAGTGGCCTAATAGATTTCCTTTGGAGAAGATAAATCATTCTGCAGCCCTGGATTCTTCTTGTCCCATGTCTCTTTAAATGTAGTGTTTTCCCCTGAAGCAGAATTGCTTTGGAGTTCTCTTGGGACTTCTCTACCTGTCACTGTGATTGTAATACTGGTGATGAGAAAAGCTTACCTGCAGTGCCTGACACTTTCACATAAGGGATTTCACTTGCTCCTTAGCGCCAGCTCTGAAAGGTAGACAAGGCAGCTATTGATACTTGTATATTAGAGCTGAACTCAGAGACATGAAATCATGGCCATGTCATCCAGTCAAGGCAAGGGTCCGCATTATCGGTACCATCCCCTGCTTCTTTCCTGTGATATCTGTCAACAGCATGTGGTTTCCCAGCAGCCTGCAGTGTGTACATTGAACCAACGTTCAGAGAAGGCTGTGAGCTGATTCTTGTGTTTCATTTCCAAAGAAGTGTATCAGGTGAGGACTTAGATGAATTCAAATGAACAAATATTTATGAAGGGTCTGTGTTTGTGTGTGGCTCTCTTGAAGGTATTCATAGCACAGAGAGATGACACAGAATGAAAAGCAGACCGACCTGTGGATTTAGAACTGGACAGTCCCAGTCCCAATTCAAATCACAGTTCCTGCTGGGTCTCTGGGCAAGCTACGTTAACACTCAAAACCCCAAGATTAAATGTAAAGGGGCCAGCATTTTGAAAATGCTAAATTAGTGATAGAAGCTCCTTATATATATCATCTCAATAATGCTCGCAATAACCCTTGTGAGGTTGGTACTGTTCTCATTCTTATTATATAGATGGGTAAAGGGAGACATGTATAGATCAGCAAACTGAGGGGATTAGCCAATAGTTACACTGGTGCATTTAGCACCCTGGTCTATGTGGCTGTGAACACAAGTGGGTTCTTAATTGTTGCAGTAAACTGCTTCTTGTGATTAAGACAACTCTGAACTCCAGCTTCTTGTGGGAGGTACGTGGCATTTTGGCACAAACTTTAAATTATGGGTTGGGATTTCTGTCATCTAGACTCATCCTTGTCATTTACTGGCTGTGTCTCCTAGAAAGTCACATTCCCTTTCTCAGTTTTTCAATTTTCTTTTCTGTAACAAAGAGTGCACGAGCCATCTCAAAATTCCTGTCTAGCTTCAGTGACTTCTGCTCTGGCAAGCCTGCTTCTTCTGTTGGAATTCTGGAGAATTCTGCCAACCTGGTACCACCTGGACACCTGCATATCCATCATTGGTCCGGGAACAGACCCTGCTGCTCCCATTGACATTTGCTGAGATGGCTGGCTTGTGTCTTGGCATGGCTGAAATATAGGGAGACTCTGAGGTTTACCTGATCCGATACCTCATGATGCCCTCAAATCCCCTGAGTGCCTGGCTCTGTTCATTTCACACCAGCAGAAATTATATGGCTTCTCTACAAACAGTGAATCTATGCTGAGCCATCATGGTGACAGCAGTGCCCTCTCTGTGGCCTTTTTTCCCTTCCTTCCTTCTTCCTTCCTTTCTTTCCTCCCTTCCTTCCTTTCTTTGTTTCTCTCTCTCCCTTCCCTTCCCTCTCCCTTTCTTCCTTTCCTTTCCATTTCATTTCTTTTCTTTTTATTAAAGGGGATTGAACAACCCAGGAACGCTTTACCACTGAGCTACACCTGCCTTTTTTTTTGGAGACAGAATCTTGCTAAGTTGCCCAGTCTAGCTTCAAATTAGCAGTTCTTATGCCTCATTCTCCTGAGTAGCTGGGCCTAATAGGCATGGGACACTGCTTCTGGCTTTGCTTCAATTTTGGAGCCTCAGAAGGAGGCCTGGGAACTTAAGTGTCCTGCTGAATTCCACATCCAAAAGTCTCTAGTTCAATCCATCTCTGAGTTTTCCTTCCAAGTTATTGCAAGTGGTCTTCAAATCTGCTTGCACATCAAGTACTCTATAGACTATAGCAACACCTGGCAGAGACACTCCTATTTATAAGTGCTTGCACATAATGGTATAATGATTGGATTATAAACGTATTTGAAAGAGTCCCTTTTGTTGTTATGTGTTTTCTTGAGTGATGGACTTTGAGATCTCAATTCTCTCTTGAGGAGATTGTTGAAAATTTTTGACATTAACAACTGGTTGCTCTAAGAAAGACCCCCAAAACACCATTCTGGGGCATTTCTTTTTCAGTTGCATAATCTAGCCATGGACCTGCTATCTTCTGGGAGAATCAGAAGTACCTTTGAGAACATGATGCAATGGTTATTCTCTTGATACACCAAAAGGCCATACGTATATATACACACACAAACACACAGCTTTGTACACAACTTCAGGTAGTGCACAGATATCCCACCCACATCCCAACAACCCATTTCCAGACTGGAATTTGAGTCACAGACCTGGGATCAAATCTGGGTTATCACGCTATGGAAAGCAGTATGGAGATTTCTTGGGAAAATGGGAATGGAACCACCCTATGACCCAGCCATCCCACTCCTGGGTCTATTCCCAAAAGACTTAAAAACAGCATATTACAGTGACACAGCCACTTCAATGTTTATAGCAGCACAATTCACAATAGCTAGGTTATGGAACCAACCTAGATGCCCCTCAGTAGATGAGTGGATAAAGAAAATATGGTATATATATACAAAATGGAATTTTACTCAGCAATAAGAGAGAATAAAATAATGGCATTTGCAGGTAAATGGATGAAGTTGGAGAATATAATGCTAAGTGAAATTAGTCAATCTCAAAAATCCAAGTACCGAATGTTTTCTCTGATATAAGGAGGCTGGTTCACAGAGTTGTTGGAAGGGGATACATAGGATCAGAGGAACACTAGAATGGTCAACGGAAAAGGGAGGGGAGGGAGGGAGTAAGGGGGGGGGTTGGAAAAAAATTGGTGATTGAATGAGATGGATATCATTATCCTAAATGCATGATTGAAGATCTGAATGGTACTTATATACTTTGTATACAAGCAGTTGTATGTAAAAAGATACTATACTTGTGCATGATGAATAAGTAAATAAATAATAAAAAAATTAAAAAAAAAAAAATCTGGGTTATCAGTCACTGGACTGGTCTGAGGTTCAGAGTCTTCACCCAAGCAGTTGCATAGGAGAGAGGTCTAAATGAGATAACCCCAAGGCAGGGATGATGTCCTTTACCTACTCAGCGTGCACCAGGCTCATACCTAGGTGGCTAGAGAAACAGACACAACTAAGTAGTTCAGCAAAACATCTACCACCAAAGGGTGGGAGGCTGGCTATCCCTTAATGATTTCCCAACCTCGAAGTTCTATTTAACTGCACGTTTCATGTGATTTTTCATTAGCCTCAATAATAACCACTTTACTGTGGCCTGATTGTACGGTAGTGACTTGTAAAAGTTAATGGCTCCTCAGACCAGCCAGTCAGCTGCCCTTTGGCTGACTTCTGATGGGGACGGAGGAGTCACAGTCTGTGCTGAAGCTGCTGTGCTGGGCTTCTTGCCCTGCTTGCTCCTGCAGGAGGCTACTAGGCTATACCCACTGACTTGGAGGTTGCGTTCTAACCAGATTTCTGGGGTGATTCTTATATTGTCAAATCTTGTGAAGCACTGAGGAGCATCACTCTAATAATGGAGGTCCCTCATGCACTTGTACAGGAACTTTGGAGGATTTCAAATGTACCATGGGGGAATTGTAAGCCTGGAAATGCTACACTAGGGATAATGGGCATCCACAAGTTTCACTTCACAATTCACAAGGTGCTGTGGTTGACACAAGACTGGCTCTCTAAGTGCTTTTACTGCAGTTCTATCTTCCTTGCTGAAATCCATCCCACCCTTATTTACCTGGATAATTTCTGTATAAGAAGAAAACAGGTATGAGTTTGAGTCCTGGCTTTGCCATTCATGGATTCCATAACTTCATATAAATTCCTTATTCCTTGAAGTCTTGAGATTCTCATCTATAAAATGGGAATAATGATAAATAATCTTCATAGATCTATTTCAGGATGAAATGGGATTATGCATGTATAACATGTAACCCAATACCGCTGGCCTCCTCAATAAATGGAAATTGCATGGTTTTGTTTCTCTGGCCACTCTTGGTTTACTTTCCTATTCAACTGGGCTGTGCAAGGGTAAAAACCAAGGCTATCCTCTGACTGCCCAGCACATGGTAAAGTTGTTAAAAACTTGTGGGGTGATGCTTGATCTTCCCAAGAGCCAACAAGGTGAGTCAGGCAGTATTTTCCCCCTTATATGACTTAATAATCACAAGAGCTCTGTGAAATAGGTTTTATTTCACCCAGTTTGTGGATGATGGTCCAAAGGCTCTGGGTCAGTAGAAAATGTGCCCAGGTCACAAAACTCATTACCAGTCTGATCTGAGGTTCTTTCTCCTCCTGTTCACCAAAAAGCCTCTTCATTTCACTTCACTGATTCCTCTCAGGTTTATTGCGTCTTAAATTTGTAGTTTCTCAGAGTTCAGAGAGATATTAACATGTCAAGTTGGAACAGAGGAGATTCTTATTTAATGTCTTCTATGCTCACTGGCACTGAGCAGCATCTGGGCAGGGAAAAAGGCTCTCTTGGCATCTACCATGAGTCCAGCCTGCTGCTCGCAAACCATCCCTCCCCAACACTGTTTCCCAAATCCAGTCCTTGACCTGCTGCTGTACTGTTCAGGGTTGTCTGCCTACCACCCAGGCTTTTTACTTTCTGCTTTATCAGATAAGCTTGCTCTTTTTTTTTTTTTTTTTACTTTAAGCAAAAATAGTTTAAAATGAAACCATATCACTTCCATAAATGGAAATATAGTATCACTTTCCATCAAGAGAAGGTAAAAATGAAATAAAAAAACAAACAATGAAGGCAAAACAAAGTTCTACCCAGGGGGCCTTGTGGCCTGGAGTAGGCTGTGTCTGAGGCCTTTCTCTTCCTCCAAAGTGGGATTAGCAAGTCATGGTTAGTGCCACAGTCTCTGACATCCAGGCCTTCTTCATGACATGTTGTGAGATAGGGAAGCAAAGAGAATACAGCAATGAAATAGGAAATGCACTCACTGCCACAGTGTTTGGTGCTGTTTGATACTTTTCCAGTATCAATAAAGTCATTTTGTAAGCCTTCATGGACTCATTCCCTGGAAAACAACATTCTAGTACATTAGCTCTTGTAGAGTAGGGCAAGTCCGTCTTTGCCTCAGTCTGTGTGTCCAGCATATGAGCAAAGGAATATGCGTGCTGGAGCCAATAGCCAGGGTTTCGTCCCAGTCCTGACACTAACTCTCCATCTGCAGGGAGTTACTTTACTCCTTCTGCCTCAGTATCTCATCTGTAAAAAAGTGTACCAGTTGTGACTATCTTTCATAGTTGCTGGGAAAATTAAACACGTGATACGCATATGCAAAGCGCCCGGATCCTAGTAAATGTCACATCAATGTGAGTTGTGCAGCTGCTGCTATTGCTGTGTTGACATGCTCAGGCCAGGATATGACAAAGAAGCCCTTTCCTGTGATTCATGTAATAATTCTTCACCTATCTGAGGAATACCAGCCAGGACTTTTGATCTTCTAAAGTCACAGACTAAGCAATTTCTGGAGTCTGGTCAGAAAGGAAGAACAGGGGAGCTGGGGCAGAAGGACTCCATCCAGATTAGGGCATTTCTCTGCAGGGAGCTGGCATGTGTTGGGTTCCTGTGTGTCTGTGCACCAGGCACTTTGGAATGCCTCCTGTAGACTCTTTCTCATAATCTTGCAGTTGGTGCTGTTCTCAAATATTTTCTGTTTTGTCTTCCATGACAATGGTCTGACTTCTGTTCCCTAAGAAATTAGGTGTACCCATGTGACTTTCTGTGGCCCATGAAACGTGAGCAGTTGTAACCTGTGTCATAGCCATCAGAAACTTCCAGAACTAGTGGAAGTGATTCACTACATTTCTTTTCGTTTTCTTTCTCTTTTTTTTTTTTTTTTTTTTTTTTTTTGCTGCTTCACTAACCAAAGAAATATGGAAATCCTGAGTCAGGAAGACATCGACAAGAGCTCCCAGCCAATTCATGTGGCATACAGAAAAATTAAAATGCTGACATGCTAAGTCACTGAAATTTAAATACCACAGTGAAACCTGTCTTGTCCTGGCTGAGACAAATACATCGGTGCTGACACACACCTGAATTCTTGCATCTAATCAGAACTCTCTTTCCCCTGGAGTACAAACTAGAGCCTGGTCTGGAGTTGATGTGGGCGAGCAGCACCCAGAACCACCCTCACGTTTTACTTCTGTTCTGCTTCTTCTCTCCCATCAATCTCTAGTAAGAAGTGAATAAATGGACACTGGACTCTTCTTCGGCTGCCACCTTCTTTCAGGAACTTGAGAAGCTACTTCCTCTCTGGGTTTGTTTCTCAGACAAGTCGCATCTCAGGGAAACAAGGAACCCCACAAAGTCATTGGCTTGGGTCCCTGTTTTCTATCCAAATATCCTTTACTCCATCTCCTTATCTAGCTTTTGCCTGAATAATTCCAGAAACAGAAAACTCACTGCCCTCATTAATGGACATAGATGTGGGATATGAGCTTCCAGTGCTCCTGTGCCACTGAACTGTACGATAATAAATAGTCTTGAGTGCTTGACTTACCTGAAAGGTGAATGATTTGAAGATCCTTACTTTATATAGTGGCCATATAATTAATTTATTATCCTAACTAGGACACTTGTAAGAATAAAAGGTGGTGCTAATAACAATTATATGGAACAATAGGTATAAAATGAGACCATCTCAGGCAAACCAGGATGTACAGTCATTTGATACCTAGGGTTCTATGGACACTAGCAAATGATACATATCAAATTTCAGGGGCAGGATCATGTCCTTTCTTTGGTAACTAACCCTGGCTTTTGGTCTGCATCTCCACTCTCCCCCTAAACTGTTGACAGTCATTCTTGTTTGGACTGTCTCCATTCTTTAACCAATACTCTTGTGAGAATTTCAGACTCAAAGCTATTTCAGAGAAAAAACATGTATGTGTGACCATAATTTCAAGCAAATGTTCCCCATAGGTGCTTCAAATTCCTGACTGCTATCTTGATCAGATGCATATTTAATGTTTTTTGATGCAGACACAGATGCAAAGTGCTTAGCCCTCCCTGGCAGGTTATAATGTTGCCAGGTCCCAGTACAGTTGCTATGAGAAATACTGGAGTGCCTGCAGCTACCCTCTCTCCATGTCCTCCTGAGACCCAACTCTCAAGAAACTTGCCACAAGGTAATAGAAAGAGAGGCAGGGTTTATTAAGTTTCCTTCTGCTGGCTGTTTGATTGCATTTCTGCCCTGGGCAAAAAGCTCATTTGCATGGTTGATTTATAGCTTTAATTTGAACATTACTGTTGTTTCACATAAACTACTACCCTAGTCCCTTTTTAGATTATTCTGTTAACAATTCATTCAGTGTCACATGGAACCCAGTGAGACCAGGAGCCTCTAATATGAGATTTACATTTCCACTGGGACAGAGTAATATGGAAGGTGGAGAATGGAAAGTGAGCAAACTGTTAAGTTCAGAAACATTTGAGCCCCTCTCCAGCACAGTGTGGCAATCACAAGCAACTCAAGCACGTTCAGCTTCTACAATCTTCCCTAATTGTGGTTTGTTTTTATGTTATTGCTTCTCTAAGGGGGACTTTCTCTTAAAGTTGTCTCTTTCTTCTTTCCAAGACAGTTAAAATTCACCGAGCATGTACCAAATGCCAAGCTCTGAGTTAATTATTCAGGTGGTGGTTCTGCAAAAGGCAACTTTGTCTTAGCCCTCAGGGAGGTTACACTTTAGCCAAACAAGGCAGACATCTAGAAAGAATTACACATTCTATTAATTATTATGTATTCTAAGCATCTGCTTTGTTGAGTAAAAATTTTAAATATAGTCTATTTGAAAGTACTGGAGAGGTTCCCAGGTTACCAGAACTTGAGGGGCTAAGATACGCTGATAACGATTATGCAGAAAGGTGAGCCTGAGAGAGCTATTTCCTCGATGCGTTTGCCATTTCTTAAACTAAGCAAGGGAGAGAAAGTGAAGGAGGATGAAATGGATAAGGGGAGAGGTGAGGGGTGGGGGAGAATATAAGAATATAATATGTTTAAGGAAGAGCAGAATAAGACTGAAAATCTAAGTGGCACTTTTAGAGAGAGAAAAAAATTGAAGTCCAAGACTCTAAAGAGGAGGGATCCAGGAACACACAAAATATTCAGGTGGGATTATTTAAGGGCTATCATATAGAAGTGAGGTTGAATCAGAGGTCAGCCAAGCCTTACAAAATCTGAAAATGAGCCTCATAGCCATGAAATCCCTCATTGTTTGAGGCAATATGCTACTATTCTAGCTACTTACCAAAAGGACAAGGCAAATGTATTCTCAATTACTCACCTATAAGGGATTGTAATAGAAAATTTCCATTCAGAAATGCAGAGAGAATAAAGCATAAAAATAGAATAATGGACAGACAGGGCAGGCCATGTAGTCTAACATCCACATGATTTGATTCACAAAAGGGAAGGAAAAGAAAAAATGGGGGAGAAGCAACATTTAAAGAGAATGGCAAAGAATTTATGAAAGGTAGTGAAAGGCATCAAACCATGGTAAAATAATTTTTTTCTAACTTCAATTACAACATATTTAATGAAAGCATGTATAGGCACAAACAGTAAAACTGCTGAAAACCAAAGGAAAGAAAAAATACTAAAACCAGTTGGAAGAAAAAAAAATCCCTTCAAAGGACAATGAGAATGACAACTGACATATGAACAGAAACAATAGAAGCCAGGTAAAACAGAATAACATTTCAAGTACTGAGGGGAAAACCTGTCAATTCAGAGCTCAACATCCAGAAAAAAATATATCCTTACACAGTGAATGGGAAATCAAGACATTTCCTCAACAAAAAGCAGGAAAATATTGTTTAAAGCATCTTACAATTTCTAGAAGAAATATTTAAGCAAATCTATTATAAAAATGATGATGTATTGTGGAAAAATATAGATAGACTGATTGGCTAAAAACTAACACATGAAGTGGGAGAAGCAAATGGAGTTGAAATACTCTAAAGGCCTGTCATTTTCTAGAAAGTGGCAAAAGTAATATTCGAGAATGTCATAAGCCAAGGATGATTTGAATCTCTAGATCAACCACAGAAAAATAAGAATGCCTAACCAAGAAACTTATAAAGGGGCAGAGGGATAAAGTTATGAAACAAACCTTTAGTCCAAAAGAATGTAAGAAAGGAGAGAAGTAGAAAAATAAAACCAATAAAAAATTTGATAAATATAAATCCAAATACATTAGTAATTAAGTGATTGTATGTTTACATAATATTAATGATATATAATTGTCATTGTATGATAGAACACACAGTTACATTAATATAAATGACATGTAGACCAATTAAAGCAACAAAAAATGTCAGACTGATGAAAACAAGATTAAACCTAACTACTGCTAACTAGAAACAAACCTTTAATATAAGAGCCTGGAATAATTAAAAATAAAAGGTTTGAAATTATACATGTACAAATATGTGTAACAGACACATGTACATATAGTGTAACCATACTCATATCAGATGAATTAGGTTTGGGTGAGAAAGGTGTTGTTAGAGTTTAAGGGGGAATTTTCATCATCATAGAAGGGTCAATCCATAAATAAGATAAAATTTTTAAATGTGCCTCCACTTATAAGTATAGCTTCAAAGTATATAAGTAAAAATGGTCAAAGTAAAGGAACATTAAGAGAATGCAAAGACAAATTACAGACTGGGAGAAAATATTTTCCAACTGCATAGCTTATAAAGACTTGTATCCAAAACAAACAATCCTGAAATTCAAAAATAAGTAGACAAACAAAATTTAAAAAAATAATTTAAAAATATAAATATATATGTATATACATCAGATACACACACATGTGTGCACACACACACATGCACATGAAAATAGATATGTGAAAGACACACAATGAGATACCACTGCATACCAATTAGAAAGACTAAAATCCAAAGCACTGATAATACCAAATATCATGTAGGATGCAGAGCAACAGCAACTCTCACTTACTGCTGGTGAGAATGAAAAATAGAACAACCATTTTGGAAGATAGTTTGGCATTTTCATAACAAGCTAAGCACAGTCTTACCATACAATCCAGTCATCATGCTACTAGGTACTTACCCCCTAAAATTAAAAAAACCTGCAGTTGACTAGAAGCTTTATTCATAATTGCCAAAATACTGGAAGCTACCAAGATATCCTTCAGGAGGTGATGAGGTAAACAAACTGTGGCGCATCCATAAAATGAAATATTATTCAACAATAAAAAGAAATCAACTATCAAGCCACAAAAAAAGCATGGAGTAACCTTAAATGCTTATTGCTATTTGAAATAAACCAGTTTGAAAGGACTATGCACGATATGATTCCAACTATATGACACTCTGGAAAAGACAAAAGCGTAGAAATAGTAAAAGAATCAGTGATTGCCAGGAGATTGAGGGAGGGGAAGGATGAACAGGTGGAGCACAGGAGATCTGTAAGGTTGTAAAGCTATTCTATGTGACAATGGCATATAAATTACATGATGCATTTGTTGAAACTCAGAACCATGTAACACAGAGAATGAACCTGATATAAACTAGGGCCTTTTGTTAATAATGATGGTTCAGGGGCTGGGGTTGTAGCTCAGTGGGAGAGCATTTGCCTAGCACACATGAGGCACTGGGTTTGATTTTCAGCACCACATTAAAAAATAAATAAATAAATAAAAGAAAGGTATCACATCCATCTACACCTAAAAAACAATTTAAAAAATAATCATGGTTCAATGTTAGTTATAACAAATGTATCACAATGCAAAATGTTAAAAACAGAAGAATCTCCACGTGAGGTAGAGGAGGGATTATACAGGAAGTCCGCACTATCTGCTCAATTTTCTATAAATCTAAGAATTAAATTTAAAATGACCGATAGGCGATTTGCAAGACAAAAAGTTAAAGAAGAATAGACAAAGGTGCAATCACAGTAGGACACATTAAAATAACTCTCAGGAACTGACAGAGCAAGTGGATCAAAATCTCAGTAAGGACATAAAAGATCTGAAAAAATACAATTCGCCCAACCTGATCTAACTGACATATGCACTGTGCCAGCAGTGACAGGATGCACCTTCAATTAAATGTGTATTGAACAAAGCTTGATGGTAAGCAGAAACAGAAAGCAAATGTCAATATATTTTAAATCAGCAATGTCATTCAGACCATGCTGGGATCAAGCCAAATATCAACAAGAGAACACTACACCATCCCCATTTACTTGAAAATTAAGCAACGTTTTTAAATGACCCATGGATTGAAGGTGAAGTCACAAATAAAATTATAACATATTTCAAACTAAATGAAAATGAAAATATGACATGTGAGACTTTTGCAAATGCTGAATATTCTGGTTAAGGGCAAACTTTCAGATCTAAATGCTTACGCTAATACAAAGAAAAGCTGAAAAACATCTCGGCATCAATCTTGAGAAGTTATGAAATAACTGTCAGTAGGTCCCAAGTGAAGGTAAGGGAAAAATAGTAAGGAATGAAAATTGATGATATAAAAACATAGAATCTACAGTTAAGAGCTCATCTACAAAGAAACCTTGAAAGATTTTAAAAGAGAAACAGAAGAAATTCTACATGAGTGGCGATAGACGTTAAAAACAAGAGGGGGGATTCAATGTTAGTTATAACAAATGTATCACAATGCAAATCACACAATGCACATCCCCAAATTTATTTTACGAGGATGGCATACACTTGATACCAAAGCTTGACACAAAGAGGACCAGAAAGGAAAGTTAAAAGAAATGCTCAGGCACATAAATAAAAAGTTTAAACTAAAAATCAGAAAATCAATTCTAGTGAACCGTATGTGTGTATGTGTGCATGTGTGTGTGAAGGATAGAGGTACGTGATCGGTTTTACTTCAACAACAGAGTTTGCAAACAAAGTTTGTAAATTTTGTTCATATGTAATTATTGATCGATATAATTCCCCACATTAATACAATAAGGAAGTAAAAGAAATCCATAATAATCTCAATAAAGATATTTATAGAATCAATCCCCCATCATAGTAAAAATTCTTAACACATCAAGAATGGAAATGTAGTTTTATAATCTAATAAACCAATTTATAAAAACTCTCTATTAAATATCATACTTAATTGTTAAATAGCAAAATCTCGCCTAAATAATCAGAAATGAGAAAAGTATGCCTGTTAGTACCTCTTCTATCCAACATAATTATCATGTAGATCAACAAAGAAAAGTCAAAAGAATCTACAGGAAATTTAAATGTGTCAAATTCAGTAGGAATAATGGTAACATTAAAAATCTGTAAAATTTTTACATAATAACAACCAATCAAAGGAAAATAAAATTCAAAATAATATTTCCAGTATCATTAACATCAAATATTGAGGACTCCTATCTATAATTCTCCAGACCCTTCTTCATAATGCTTCTTGGTCTCCTAAGCACTAAAAGGCTGTTGTAAAATATATTATGCTTTTCTGAATTCAGGCTTAGCTCTTTCTCTTTCTGTTCTATGCAGCTTCAAAATTTAGCAGTGTCTTAAGAGAAAAATGTCGTCAGTTTGAAGCCATTCCATTTCAGTCACTCTATCCCTTTGAGTTCCTGTGAACACTGAATTAATGAATACTGAGCTCCTGTTACAAATGGAAATATGAGGTTAGGTTCCTGAATCTGCTATAAGCTCTTTCTACCATGTTTTTTTTGAACTTGCTCTAATATCAATGCACTGTTTTGGCTAAACCACAATTCCCAGCCTCTGGCCCAGGCCCAGGCCCAGAATCAGCAAATGTCCCTGGGGCAGCTGACTCTTTGCTCACCTCTGCAATGTTTTCTCCATGAAATTTCACTCCCACAAGTCCTCATTGTTTCTGCAGGTCTCTGATGCCTTTAGATGTATGACTTTTGAAACCTACCAAGTTTTTCTTGTTATCTATGGGAATGTGGGCTTGTATGATCTACTCTGTTCTAACAGGAATCCATGTCAGTAGTTACCTTTAAGAAAGAGATGGACGGTAGCTAGTAGGCGGGATAAAGAAAGTCTCTGACTTAATCTACTTACTCTTGGAGTTGGAGATGCAGAGGTGCACGCACAGGCAGAAACCCATCAGATTAGATTGTACACTTAGGCACACTCGTTCTGGCTTGTATATTATGTTTCCAATAAAACCTATGCTTTAAAAGAAAAGGAAAAGACAACACAGGAAAGGAAAACATAAAGCTATATGCTAAATACATCTTTTCCAAGAACTCAGTGGGAAAGTATCTTTGAAGGTGACCCTTTTATAAAGGGGCTTGAGTTCTTCCCTCAGTTCCTGCCCTTGAATTCATACTTTCCTTTATCTTTTCCTTTGAGGAACCCCATATCTCTTAATGTAAGGTGATCGGCAGCCCAATTCCCTCTCCTACCCTTTGTACAATTTCCCAAATCTGCACCCCATGTCAGGCCTGATTTCCTAGAAATTCGTTGGGGATAATGGAGATGCCTGTCAGTACTAGCATGGGGAGGGGAGCTTGGGGCTGCAGATCTCTCGGGTTTAGGTGGGGCAGGTTGTATCTCTTGCTTGCTTTTCCTGACAAGACGATTTT
Source organism: Tamias sibiricus (assembly GCA_025594165.1). NCBI lineage: Eukaryota > Metazoa > Chordata > Mammalia > Rodentia > Sciuridae > Tamias > Tamias sibiricus. Next base: position 154,917,869 of record CM046663.1, read on the forward strand.
CAGAGCCTTCTGTTTAATGAACAGGATCCTGTGGGAGCATGCCCTTAATCATGTCTCTGAAGACATCATTAGCACTCAGAGACAGTATTCTCTTAAGCCATAACAGGAAAAAGGAACTCTTCCATTGCCCGCGAGCTGCAGAACTCTTCCTTTTCTACAAATATAGTGGATCCAATTATTAGTCTTTCCTACTTCGAGATGGAGACTTTTGGAATAAGAAAGAAACCATGCTCTGCTTCATAAAGGCTCTCTTCAATTATATGAAGAGAAACAGAAATGTCCCCTCTGGAAAGACCCCTCTCCCTCAACACACATACATTTGTAAGCTGCCTGGTACCGAAAACCGGGAGGAAAAACTCTCGGAGGCAGAGTGAAGCTTTTACTACTTTTACTTCTACTTTCTTAGAGCTTAGAAAGTGAAAGAAAGATTTTTTTAGAGAGAAAGATTAGAGCGAGCTTTTCTTCTTGTCTTCTTAGCTTAGAGTAGAAAGAAGAGTAGAAAGAAAGAGTAAAGAAAGATAGAGCTTAGCTTCTTCTTTCTTCTCTCTTCTTTCTTCCTTCTTCTGTCTTCTGTCTTCTGTCTTCCTCAGGAGTCTCGGCCTAACTCTGACCAGTCATTACTTCTTCTATCTGGTTTCTCTTCTGTAACCGCTCTGCCTACGTTCTGACCACTGATTCTTCTGACCGACCGAGTGACTGCCCGGCTGACTGAATTCTCCGTTCTCCTAACTCGGACCGCTTTCACCCGGTTATATACCTTCAGCTTTGCGGGTGCCTACAGGTGCGTCACATACATATCAGGTGGAACTTATGGCTTCCAGCTAGCTGCAACAGCCCTTCCTAATTAGGGCTCCTTCAACATACCAGTCTCTACCTGGGGAAAAGGATGAGTCTGGACGATAGCCGTGGTGAGTGCAGCACAAGAGACAGGCAGTGCCATGAGTGAAAAGGGAGTCCCGTGGTGGAGACCATCAAGCTGGGGCCATTCATAGCCTCTGCTGGGCTACCACAACCTCTCTGCTCACATGCTCAATATAATGGTTCTGTGGCTGTGGAAGACAAAGACTGTCTAATAGCGATAGCTTCCTCCATGGTTGTCAATGCCTCGACCATGGTGAAGCTTTCTGTTGGGCTTTAACAAGACACACAGATTTCTTTGAGCCCATCCCCACATGAGACACTCACGTGTTTCTCCCTTATCTCCACTCTTTGGGATTTTCTCCTTCCATACTCTGAGAAGACAGCCAGGAATATATTCCCACTTTAAGCCACTGATCTAGGTCAGTGGACAAGGATTGGGTTGACTCTGAGGAAGATAAATAACATGGAGCTTGTATTTTATAGCTTCTATAATGACCCTGGAAGCCCCCACACCACTATTGCCTCTTTCCTAGGTCTTCTCTTCACTAAGGAAGTTGTGTTCTGAAAGCATTCTGAGTGAGGGTGGGTGGCGTGTCGGCCATAAACCCCTCAGCGTCCTGTGGGATGGAAGTGATCTCTTCAAAATCACAAAATTGTTACCTTTGTGGGAATTGAGTATCACACAGGTTAAGTAACTTTCCAAACTCATTAAGCTACTACATGGTAATTCTAAAACTTGGGACAGAGGGAATGACCATCTATAAAGCGACACCCTGGTCCCCAGAACTCTTAAGTCTCCCTCTGCCCTCTCATCCACCACATACTCTGTGGCAGGTTTTCTCATAGAGAAGAGTGCAAGCTCTAAGTGGTGATCTCAACTTCCAAATGTGTCTCTGTGGGCATGTTGTCTCACCTCACTTTCCTTCTCTGTAAAGCAGAGTTAGTTAAAACCTCATCGGTATGATTGATAGGGTTGAGCACAGGACAGGAGTTTAACACAAACTCACACCCATCCAAAGAAGATACTGCTATGATGGACAGAGCCACCCCCTCAGCCGCCCAGGGCAGCGAGCAGTTTATCCACAGAGGCACAACATGACCTCATTGAGAAACTCAGGCCTCATTGCCCATCAGCCTCAAGGTTGCCGTTTGGAAGGCAGTTGCAGCCCTAGCAATTAATTTCCTCAGTCCTGGCTTTCCTGTTAATTATTCTGAAAACATACTCACATTCTGTCAGCAAGCCTACTTTCAAAATCAAAATTGTAGCCATTTTTCATCCTTAATAAAGTCTCCTTCCTGTCTCCTCCCTTCTGTTTCATAACTGAAAACATCTTAATTCTAGAGAATTTAAAGAATATGGGAAAACAGGAAGTATAGACCGTCTTTCCCCACTCTCCTTAATAACATTTGTTCTCTAAAAGAGAAAATGACCTCCCTTTTACCCATCGAGTGCAGGGGCTTTACAGTCTCTGTGTTGCTCAATTTGCACACCAAGTCTGCAAGCCAGGGATTGTTAGCTTGTTATCCTTATTTCAGACATGAAGAAAGTGAGGCTGAGAGGTTACATCTGTTAATTAAGATGACACCCCAAGATGTCAGAGTCAATATTTGGGTCCAAGTCTATCTGACACAAAAATCCATGCTTTTTTTTTTTTTTAATATTCCATCTTTTAGATATATATAATTTCTGCCTAAAGTCACACACACACACACACACACACACACACACACACACACACACAAACTCATGCTCATGCACACACACACTGTTTATTGCTTATGTCTGATCTATGATAGAGAAAAGGAAGCCCCTCCCTTCTCCATCAGCTTCCATCCTTCATCCCTAAAGTTATCCTCTATGCCACAGACTCCAGTAAATGCCCAAGAAGCATTAGTGAAAAATAAGTTTATTTCTTTGTAGGTGAGGAAGGTGTTTGGTTAGACACAACCTAGAAAGTTCTCCTCAGGTCAGTGGATGAACTCAAAAACAGGAAAGACATTATTTTAGGATGGTTAGAAGAATCAGAGCTCTTTGTGGATGGAGAACATACCACCTACTTTTTCTGATCCATGCATAAATGAGCCTCTATGAATCGGTGAAATAAAAGCCAACCAATCAGAACACATCATGTGCTGAAGAAAGTGCTTTGCAGATGACTAGGTCTCTTTGAGACTCATCTCAGCACTACCACGTACATACTGTATGACATGGGAATGTCACTTGCGTTCACTGAGAAAGTTTTCTCATCTCTGGCATAAGATGCTGAGCAGGTCAATGATCCATGTATCCTTCATCTCTGTGTCTGAGATGCTCAACCAAGCCTGTGGGACTGTACTGTCTCCCAGCCATATTTCTATACTTGGGGACAGGCTACCACAAGTCATTAATATGTGTCTCTCTCACCAGCTGTCCCCAGTGGAGAGAAAAAAACATTTTTCTTCTTCCTTTTCCTGGTAGTATAGATTTTAAAGGCTGGGAGAGTCCTTTCCTTTTTTTAACTCTATTTGCAAACAAATAGATTATTCTCTGCAGAGAAGATGAAGGTCACTCCTTCCAAAAGAGTTTTGCCAAAGATAACATCATGCATTAATTTTTCTAAATATTTCAGAATCTCACTTCTATTTTCTTCCTGTAAAGAGATCTTATGGGCAAGGTTGGTTCAACTATTTTAATCAATGAGAGTGAAATCTTTAGGGTGAACTATAGAGAAAAGAAACAGTGACAGGTGACCCTTCATTTTCCTTGTGGTTTGAAGGTGAAGGAAGTCACTGTAGGACTCCAGAGGCCATCTTGGTCTCAGTTGAGAATCATCTCACTGAGCAGGTAAATGAATTGCAATGTCCAGGATAGTATGCAAATACCTTTTAAACACATCTAACTGTTTTAAGTGGCTTTGGATTAGACTTTGAGCCAAACTGGAGAAGAATGCAATAAATCAAAATGCCTCTTCTTTCTGAAGGCGAGGATAAATGATGATTCCCGGGATTCATCCTGAAGGTTGTTCTCTAAATGGTAATGAGGCATCAATAGGTAAATGTTAGCTGGGAGTTTGGGAAACAAAATACTTCCATGAAGTCCAATCCAAGGACATGGTACCAAATGCAACCAATGAGGATAGAGGTCTGGGGAGGGATCCCAGATCTGGTGAGCCTCAGACTGGAAAGAAGTTGAGGATATTTTTATATCCTTGAATAAGTAAATTAAAAAAAATACTTTTTATTTATTTATTTATTTTTGGGCTGCTGCTTAATAAGTTCCTGCTTTCCTGTTCTTGTCCCAATCTTTGGCTAATGTGTCATGAAGAAAGTAATAGTAGGAGGACCCAGCACAACCTTCTTGTCAATATAGGAGACTTGCTGTACTGTAAAAGGAAGGCCCAGGCCACAGGGCAGCTGTGGGCCCTGGCTTGTTGACCCAGTGCCCTTTCTGTGCATAGCCATGTTTTATTTAATTATTCTGAGAACATACTCACATTCTATCAACAAGCCTGCTTTCAAAATAAAAATTGTAGCCATTTTTCATCCTTAATAAAGCCTCCTTCCTGTCTCCTCCCTTCTGTTTCATAACTGAAAACATCTTAATTCTAGAGAATTAGAAGCATATGGGAAAACAGGAAGTATAGACCTCCTTTCCCCATTTTGCCTAGTAACGTTTGTTCCCTAAAAGAGAAAATGACCTCTCTTTAATCCACCAGGCACAGGGATTTACAATCTCGGTCTTGTTTGACTTACTCGCCAAGTCTGTGTGTCAGGGATTGTTAGCATGTTATCCCCATTTCAGATATGAAGTAAGTGAGGCTGAGAGAGATCACCTCCTTTGGTCAAGGTCAGTGCCAAGGCCAGAGTCAATATTTGACCCCAAGTCTGTCCAATATAAAAATACATGCTTTTGTTACATGTATGTTTTCTGGTGTTCAGGGGTGCCAAGTTTTCTTTTGCACTGGGACCCTGTTCCAGCCTGAAGTGTTCTATACCCCTCTGCTATGGTTTGCATGGATACCCCAAATTTCCTGTGTTGGAAACTTAATCCCCAAATTCCTATTTGGTATTTGGAGGTGGGGCTTTTAAGAAATGACTGAGTCGCGTGAGGTCTCTGTTATCATTATCTCAAGAATATGTCTGTTATAAAAGCCACTCTTCCTCTGTCTCACCATGTGATGCCTTCTGCTGTATTATGATGCAGCAAGAAGGCCCTTACTAGATGCCAAGCAGATCTAGTGCCATAGTCTTGGACTCCTCAACCTCCAGAACTAAGAACTAAATAAACCTCTGTTCTTTATAAATTGCCCAGGCTGTGGCTGGTATTTAATTATAGTAACAGGGGAAAAAAAAAATAAAGACTAAGAGCCCTCCTACAGCCCTGTGCTGGTCTATCTCACACTTGTTCCAGGCATCTGCTTACACAACAGTTTTTTGAACTGCAACCTGAATTGGATGCCAGTTTTAGGTATCCCCACCTTCCTCCTCCTAGCTGAACTGCAATTGTCTGTTTGTAGATCTTCCCCAGGAACTGGGAGCTCCTAGAGACCACTCACAGTGTCTTTCACTTTCCAGCACTGTTCACAGTGCTGGGTAGAGAGAGGACACTTGGGAAGTCTGTATTAAAACAATGAAGGGCGCCGGGCGCAGTGGCGCGCGCCTGTAATCCCAGCACTTGGGAGGCTGAGGCAGGAGGATCGCGAGTTCAAAGCCAGCCTCAGCAATGGCGAGGCACTTAGCAACTCAGTGAGACCCTGTCTCTAAATAAAATACAAAAAAGGGCTGGGGATATGGTCCAGTGGTCGAGGGCCCCTGAGTTCAATCCCCAGTACCACAAAAAACAAAACAAAACAAAACAAGGGAAAGATGAGTGTAGGGGGGGTGGGAAAAGAGAAAAACTAAAAGAAGACAAAAAAAAAAAAAAAAGGGGGGGAAGAGAGAAAAAAGAGAAAAGGAGGAGAAAAGGGAAAACAAATTACGATGGGAAGAGATATACGAAGAAAGAGAAAAGGAGAGAGAAGGAAAATGCAAAGAGGAGAAAGGGAAAAAAATAAATAAAAAAAGCCTGCTGCCCACCCCCAACGCATGCTGCCTGTATCCTGGCCTCTCCTCCTCCCCTGTTCCCACCATCTCAGCATCACACACTATCTGGTCCAAGTCTGCACCTCCAACAGAATGAACTTGTGCAAGCCCTGGTCATCTGTAAGGAATGCAGCAAGGGGCTCTATTCTTTTCCAGAACTCTTTTGAGATTTCCATCCACAACATCAAGGCACAAATCTGGGGCATCGATTCAAGCCAGCTAAGACTTGTTTGTGGGGGTCTCCTCGTTCAAGTTCAGTCTGATCCTGCTGTGCACAGAAAGCTGGGAGCCTGCTGCAGGCAGTGTAGGCTGCTGTGACTTGTGTTCCAGAGCTTATTAAAAGTGTTTCCTTGGAGAAATGTCCTTTTTCTGCCAGAGTGGGGCTCACAGTCTTGCACTGGGGTCTACTGCTTGGTGGCATGTTCTGGAAAGGGATTTGAGGTCTGGGACTTTTCTACCAGACTGATGAGAGAGAAATCTATTTGGCTGCTGGGGGTTGAGAATTGCACTTAAGTTTTCATTTAAACGTGTGAATTTTAACTTGTAATGACAGTATGTGGAGGAGTCTGAGTACAATTAGCAACCCTAGGTCCCATATATTCTGGTTCAGTGAGTTTGGAGAGGGCCTGGAATGCCATCTTTACCAGCCATCCCTCCCCTACTTCATTCTGACACAAGGTCTCAGGACCCTCAGGGAGGGGTCTGGCAGGGGAGGCTGTGTGCTGGCAGCTCTCAGGCAGCAAAAACTTTTTCCTGACTTTGGTGCCACCATGATCAGGAAAGAGGCTGTTGGAGTCTTTAACCGTACAGTTTCTGAAGAGGAGACGCTGACCATTTTTCACTTGGTGGTCCACCCTTGGTGGGTTTGGGATTCCCAATGCGAGTCTTAATTTTATTTACCCCAGAACTGTTCTTTCTTGTCAGGGGTGCATCAGTGGGAATTGGAACACATCACATTCTTGTTACTTTGTAAGATGGCTCCAGGAGGTGACAGATCCTGTTACCCAGGGTGAGGACACAGATGATGTTCTGTGAAGTAATATTTCTACACTGGTTGGCTTCCTCCAGGGAATCGACAATCTAGGTCATAAATGACACACTTTGTTGGAGAAAGGGAGTGGGAAAGGAACTCTCCTCTACTGAAGATCCCTCTGGTGGTCCACGTGCATTGGCAAGGAAGGACTGGCTGTGGAAGATCAGTCTGGCAGGGAGAGGAAGTGGCAGAGAAGGATGGAAGGAGAGAGAATGGGTAAGCGAAGTAAGTGGGAGTTGGAATCCTGTGTGCTTTCCTTTCTTATCTACTAGATAGCTGGGGGACTTGGTACTGGCCTTCCAACTCTCAGGGGACCTGTTTGCTCCTATTGAATGGAGAATTCACTGCTGGCATCCCAAACCCAACCCACAGCTGCAATATGAAGGGAAAATGCCATGACACATAGGAAAGCACCATTAAAAGACTTGCAGGAGTCTCCCAGTCAGGAGCTCTGTCCAGTAACTTGAAGGCTGGCAGGATATACCATTTAGCATATGCCACGTTGGCCTAAGAACTATTTTGAGCAAAAGGCACCTTAAAACATCAGTGCAAGAAGGGTGCTCTGGCCCACTTTTTTGTCTTCCTGAAAGCTAGTGATAAAATCCTCATCAACATGGAGGCTACCTTTCCTGTACCAGAGGGAGGTAGCATTCTTATTATCAGGAACAGGAAGTTGAGACTGAAACCTTTTGTACCTTGTTAAAATAATTCATATCTCCCTCTGGCCTCCCTGCATGATTCACTTTCCCTCCCATTGCCTCTCTTGGTTCAGCATTTAGTTTCACTACTTCTTTGAGTTTGAGGTTTTTTTTTTCTTTTCTTCCTTCCTTCCTTCCTTCCTTCCTTCCTTCCTTCTTTCTTTCTTTCTTTCTTTCTTTCTTTCTTTCTTTCTTTCTTTCTTTCTTTTAAATGAGGGCTCCTATGTCGCATAAAACTTTTATTAAATAAATTTGTTTTCTCCGGTTAATCTGTCTTATGTCAATTGAATTATTTAAGCCCAGACACCTCCCCCACCCCCACCCCCCCCCAAAAAAAAACCCTAAAATGGCAGTGTAAATTTTTTTCTCCTACAATTAATAGGCAGGACAACTGCTATAGAGGGACATTTCTAATGCCCAGCAGTTTGTCCCTGTCCTGCCCTTCCTGGGTTGGGGTACATTCCTGGGTGTGGAGCCTCCCTCTAGGGGAGATTCATAGGCAGCTTCTACTGTCTCTCAGCCTTGAGTTCTTTGTCCCATTCCTGTCTTCTCGGAAGCACTGTCTCCTGTTTGTGCCCTTTGCTTGTATTCCACACACTTCTGTCCAGTTTTGCTTCCCATTTCCTAGGACTCCTATTGAATTAGTGAGCTCTAAAAAAAAAATCACTTTTGAAACATTATGTGTCCTTCCACAGATGGTCTATTCACCCAGTTCTTTATTGCTTCACTTTTCTACAAAACCTAGTGAAATGACTGGTCAAACTGCAATGCCCGACTTCTGAGAAAGTGAGCAGAACCTTCCTCCAAGGAAGCTTCATGGTCTAAAACTTTCTTCCAATGCACTTCTTGGTGCATCTACTCCTGGCACCCCAGTCTCTATGCCCTCCAGCCTCACAACATTGCCGCTTCATTTTCCCTCTCCTCTACTAAGTAGCACCAAGTCTCTTTGGCTGTCTTGTTTTATTTAGGTCTCATTTAGACAGAGACCACTGCTGGGACCACTGCAGAGATTCCCTTTTCCATTTTACTTGGGCAAATGTACTTGGCTCATGGCCTGACAGCAGATCCCAAGAGGCTTGGTGTGTGTCAACCAGCGTTGGCTTTAATTGTTGAGGTCAGGGTGCCCTGTACGTGTCCTCTTGAGCAGCTGTAGTAGCTCTTCTTTAGCACAGGACTAAAGGCTTGAGCTGAGTACCAATATACATTCCCACCCATGCTAGTGAGCTGTAAAATGAGCTCCCTTCTTTCTTTCAGGGAACCAACCTGACATCTTGCCAGAACAGTATCTCCTTTCACCCCAATAAAAGCCCTGCCTGCATGTCTGCTCCCCTGACTCACATCCATCATCATCAGGTCAAAAGATCCCAGTGCCCAGCATCATTAACTCAAACATTTCCTCTTTAGAGGGTCTTTCCCTGACCCCTACCTCTTATATGGTTCTCTCATTACTTGAGATTCCCTTCCCCATTTTACTTTTTCTTCAGAGCACATTAATGAATGATTCTCAAGTCTTGTTATAATTTGAAACTACCTGGGGAGCTGGTTACCATGCAGATTCTCATGCTCCCATCCCTGATTTAATTGGCCTGCATTTCTCAGAAACCTCTGCATATAATTCTCATTAGAATGAGGATGGAAAACTTCTGACTAAACATTGTTACATATTTGATATTTGACTCAACTATTAAAACAACTGCAGATTAGGGGAGGGAAGTCTAAAATTCTTCTCCAAACTGTATCCAGGCAATTTTGCAATGTATATTTGAAGCATCTCCTATCAAGAGATTAAAATTCCACTTTTATCTGGGGGGGGGGGGGGGCTTGTGACTAGTTTTGACCAATAGAGCACTGTAGATGTGACATTGTAGAACTTCCAAGGCTAGTGCATTAGAGGGAAAATGGCTATGAGGAGCACAGATAGTCTGCCCAGCCAGAACTCCCTAGACTCCCTAGACCAACCAGCCAGTGATCAGCTCTATATGCCAGATGGGAGTCAGCCCATGGTAGACCATGAAGCCTCCATCTGGGCACCAAATGGATGTAGTTGCATGAACAACCCCAGGTAAGATAAGAAGAAAGTAGTTGTATGAGTGAACCCAGTGGAACAAGCTGAAGAGCCCAGTTGAGCCCAGCCCAAATTGCTGACCCATAAAATGTGGCACAAATGATTACTGCTATGAACCATTAGGTGTTGGAACTACTTGTTATGCAGCAACAGATGAACCGTTACAGAATGCAAGCTCCATCAGGGTAGGCACTGTGGGGTTTCTGATTGCTGCTTGCTTTTGCTACTCTAACCTTTCTTACCTAGATTAGTGTTTATCAGAGTGCATCACCTCCCCCAAGAATTCTCTTAAACTGTGGCAGTGAAGTGCTCTTTGTTGTTAGTGGGTCATTTCATGAAAGGGTTATTTAGCATAATCTTTGCTGAGTCAGGCAATCTGTTTTTCTAACTCCTCAGATTAAATACTGCTTAATTCAGATAGAGCATCAAGGTAGCCTAGGAAGAGAGGACCCCATACTGAGCAGGCAGGCAGGGTGGTAGAAGAGCAAGGTGCAGGGTATAAGGTTTTTGCAAAATACTGGTAAGCTGGGTGGCTACAGTGACTTTTTTTTTCTGGTCCCTGTTATAAGTAGTATTGACATTTTGGTAATATGCTCTATCCAGAAGCAAGATGACTGTCATTGTGAGTCACAGTGGGAAGAGGAACTAAGAGCGGAGTGGTGAGGTAGCCTAGTTGTGCACTGGGCTGGAGAACTCTTATGGGCCCAACTGTTTGTAGCATAGTTCTCCCAGAAAGAGGCCTTGAAACTAGGATCTGGGCGATCCCAGGAAGCACAAGCAGGAATGCAGGGAAGTAGCACGGGAAGGAAGGGAAACCAGTAAATGAGGAGCTGATGAGAGTGGAGAATATACTTCCTTTGGCCACCCACCTACTTTGGGCCCACTTTATGAAGGAGTCTCCTGTGCTCAGGGGCAGGGGCAGAAGAGAGTTGAACAATGGCAAGTGCAGGGGACGTATGCCTGGAGTAACACTAGGCTCTGCCATAGGACCATTAGTTTCCAGGAGAGTCCATCCTGAGCAATACAGCTCCCGAAAGGAACCAGGTAGCCGGTGGTTGGATCTGCTAGGCTCTGAGAAGCCTGGGGACAGGCATTTGCCTCAGACTTTTCCACCATGTCTAGCAGGTGTGTGCTGCATAACCATGGGCACGATATTTAGACTGTTCCTCAGTTTCTTGTATATAAGATAGACATTTAATCCCATGAAAAAGTTGCTATGAAGATTAATGAGTTTATACATAAAAACTGCTTAGGACAACACCTAATACACAGTAAGCACTTAATAACCTTGACTACTGTCATTATAAGTAGCAGTCACACTAGGAGAATAAGTATCACCTAACTTTTGATTGTATAACACTAAGTATCTGTTATGGTTTAGATCGGAAATGTTCCCCAAAGTCTCATATTTGAAGGCTTAGTCCCCAAAACAGAAATTTCCAGAGGTGAAGCTTTTAGGAAAAGTTTGGATCATGAGGGCTGTGATGACCTCATCAATGGCTCGATCCATTTGATAGATTAATAATTTGAATAGACTACTGGGAGGAGGTGGAAACTGTAGGTAGGTGGGACCTGGTTGAAGGAAGTAGGTCATTGGGGGTGTCCCTTTGGGGACTATATCTTATCTCTGGCCCCTTAGGATCTCTCTCTCTCTCTCTCTCTCTCTCTCTCTCTCTCTCTCTCTCTCTCTCTGTCTCTCCCTCCCTCCCCATCTCTGGTTGCCTTGATCTGAGCATCTTTCCAACACCATGCTCTTCTGCTATGATGTTCTGCCTCACTTTGGGCCCAAAGCAATGGAGCCAGCTGACCATGGACTGAAACTTCTGGAATCATAAACCAAAATAAACGTTTCCAACTCGAGGTTTATACTGTCAGGTTATCTCGATCTTAGTAACAAGAAGCTGTCTAGGATAATATCTGAGAATAAGTCAACTAGAATGGAGATTCTGGAGATAGCAAAGGTAAGGGACCAATCTTCAGGTGCAAAGTCAAATCTCCCTCTGTTGTGCCTGTGTCTGGGAGAGTGGTGCACAGGAAGAGGTAGAAACCTCATCATGAAATCCTGCACTTATCATGTATTATAAACATTTAGGTATTAGAAGAATTGGCTTCTCTTTGTAGTGGGGCTCATGATATCTATTTTCAGTCTTCTCTGTTTTAAGAAATTATTTCTCTTTTTTGGACCATCCATCTTCAAATATTTTCAATCTGTATCTAACACTACCCAAGACTCTCTGCTTGTGCTGCCTGACCTTCTCTTGAGTTTCTTTTCTCATTTTTATAGCTTTCCGTCTGATCACAGTGTTAAGCCTCTTGGATGCTCTTCTGAAGGTCTCTTCTTGGCAATTTTCTTTCCATGTGATATAAAAAACATCTTTGTAAGCCCTCTGTGGCATTGGGGAGAGGAAGGATGAGGCCAATTCAGTCTGTTTTCTTTTTACCCATGCTCCACATTCCAGCAATGATGGGACATGGGGAAAATCACATAGAAATATCCACCAGAGCAGAACAGCTGCCTACACCCAGAGCCCTCCCACCAAAGCAGTGAAGCCCACCAGACAACCGTGTGCACAGGATCACCCAAAGCAGCCTGAGCTCGGGGTGCAGACAAGATGAATCCCAGTTTGAAAAGGACTAAAACTGAATTGAACTGAACTGTGTTTCCAATATATACACTGGGAGCAATTTAATGGGAAGAAGCTTTTCAAGTTTAAAAGATATGATCAGGAGAGAGGCTAGGATTTTTGTGTTAGGAGCCTTGAGCATCCTTTTTTCTCTGTTTATAGGATTTCTTTTTCCAAACACATTTTCCTTATAACACAAATGCAGTCTGATTTAGCAAAGAGGAGTCCTGATTTAAGAAAATCCAAACTTACAAATAAGATCAAATTGGGAAGTGTTGATTTGCTTATTCATTTTATTCTAAATATAAAAAAAAGGGATCTTTTAAATTTATGAACTTGCCTTCTGGGTAGCTTGTGTGTCTGTTTCAGAGCATTAACTCCCTGCTCAAGTCTTACAGCACTGTGAACGATAGAGGAAGAGAGAGACTGAAATCTGAGGCTGTGGGAACCACTGCCAAGAGAAGCTCAAGGTGAAATGAAGATGAAAGCGTGTCTGAATTTTATCTTAATGCAAAAGGGAAACACTGCGGATTCACCAGGTAGAATTTAATATACACATTCTTATTAATCTTGCAAAGAAAGACACCGCCTTAAGGGTGGATATCTGCTAATCTGATGAACTTTCAGAGGCATTACTCAAATTTTCATGAGGTCTCAGAGAAGCATATGGGAGCAGATGGAGCGGATGAAAGCAGAGAGATAGATCTTGGTGAGGTGGCCCAAGGACACTCAGCTAGATCCATATCCAGAGTTCTTGACTTGATAGGTAATCCCACCTGTCCTCTCTTAATACTTTCCAGGCAATTCCTGTCCTTTTCACTGCATTGCCATGCCTAGGAGGCAGGAGGGTGAGACTAAACACTTAGGTTTCACAGCCCATCAAGCTGGACTTGAGTCTCGCATACACAGACTACAGTTTGCATCATCTCGGGGAAAATCACCCGAACTCTCTGAATGGTTAGATGGGGATATTAATAACATAGTGCTCTCATAAAACTTCAGTAGTTATGCAAAGCAAGTAATACACAATCTGATCCCACGTAAGTGCTGCCATTATTACTTTGAAGAAGATGATGATGATAATGATAATGAATTTTTCCCCAGAACACACAGAACAATTTCTCTTTGAAGAACAGAGGTTTTTACAGTTGTGTCTAAGTGGAGACCTGGGTTGTGATCTCATTGACCTCAGTTGATATGCAGGTTTCAGATGGGAATCTGAGCATGGAGCAGTGGGGACTGGCTGGACGGTGAGCTCAGTGGAGTCAGAGCCAAACTTGGTAAGCCCAGCCCAGCAGGGGCCACTTCCCACATCCTCATTGGAATACTCCCTGCACATCATCACCTCTTCTCATGGAGTCAGACAGAACCAACCACAAATCTGCTTACCAGCCTCAAGAAAACCATAGAACTCATTTGTGAAATGGAGGTAAAAATGGTAGTCACCTTCAGGGGTTGGAAGTGAAAATTAACTACTCCTTCCCATTCTCAATGACACAGAGAACATCCCCTCCCCCAACTTCACTCCATTCTGCTTATTTCTCAACAGCAGTTGTGGACCTCATTGCAAAAGTATTCCTACCTATGGGTTTAAGTATTTTACACATTAAAATTTTTACTGTGAAATATTCATTATCAATAAATTCATGCATTTATCCAATATTATGTATTGAATGACATCTATGTGCTCTGTCCCCTTGTTGATGTTGATGATCTGTAAATACGTGAAATAAGTAAAACCCTTACTCCATGTGTGTTTGCATGCTAGGGCGTGAGATAGACACAGGTAGATAAAAAATACCTACCAAAACAGGTGTCAAGTTTAAAGAAAAATGCCGCCTGGTACCTACATCTCAATGAAGACATAACTTTTTCCCCAAGAAAGACCCTGTGTGTCACTTCTGAGTCAACATCCTACTCCTTGTCTCAATATCCATATGACAGTTGTCAGGATGAGTGTGTGAATCATGCCTTTGCTCTGCCTTTACCTCCACATTCAATACCCAATACAATTTTATCTAGTTTTTCATGTTTCAATATCATATAAATGGACATATGACCTGCATTTTTGTGTGACTTACTTCTTTCACTCTATATTGTGTTTTGAGGTTAATCTTCCATGATGTCTGGACTGGGCATTCACTCATCACTACTGGATAGTATTGTGTCTATGACTGTCCCACACTTCATGTGCACATCCTACCATTGGTATGCATTTTGGTTGTTTTAATATTAAAAAATCACTATCATGCTATGTTGATCAATCTTGAAACTCTCTCCCTGGGTTCCCTTAGATAAGAGTTCTAGTTGGTGTGGAATTTCTCCTTGCTACCTTTCTAGAGGATGGGACCTCTTTTCTGGGGGGCCTGTTGATGCTCCTCACTGAGTGGAGAGCCAATATTGGTCCAAAGGACAAACTGGAAGGAACCTGATTAATGTAGAATTTCATGGGCTCTTTTAAAATTTGCCTTGGCAGGAAGAATTAAAATGCAAGAGAAAGACATGCACAGATTTCGCTTCCTAAATAAGAAGAAAGCTTTCCAAAGAAGGGATTATGAAAGAAACAGTTCTTCCAAATGGGTGGAAGAAATTCAAGTCAGTGTGGTGCCACGAAAGAACATCAGGCTGCAAACTTCCTCCAGTCTGGGACTAAGTGTTCCCATTAGTGACAGAAATAATGAGGAAGAGTGATGTCCACCTCAAGTGTGACTTAGGGAAATGTTTATGGTGCCTGACCCCACACCCATCACAGAGCAGGTGCTGAGGATGGACTTATTTCCTCCCCTGGTCCCCAGCTCTGCCATTGCCAAACTCCTTTATTGGCTTATTGGTCTCCCTGTATCTCAGCTTCTTCATCTGTGAAACCCCATCCACAAGCACAACCCAAAGAGCTAGGTGCCAAAGTTTAAGGAGGAAACAAAGTTCCCTGGCATTTCAAAGTGACTATCATGGGTATGAAGCTGGAGGAATCAGCAGACGAACAGAATAAGAATCTATTTCTGGTAGATGTGTCAGCACAGACAGTGGGGCCAAATTGGGACCAAATTCACATACAGCATCGTCTGACTCCTCCCTCTTGAGCTGCTGAGAAAGAGCTTCCTCCTTCTTCAAGTCAAGAACAGAAGGCCAAGGGTTCCTTTTAGTGTTGGTCTCTACATAGGGATCCCAGAGTCCTCCTTGCCTCAAGTGCAAGGCTGGGATTGCTGGCAACAGCAGTGGTAGCAGACTGTGGGCTTTAGGCAGCTCGGAGACAACCTAAACTAAAGCCATCTGTGCAGCCAGGCGATGAGGAAGGGATTACATGGACTGATGGGGTGTGAAGAGAGGGCTTCTGGCAGAACAAAGTGGGATCTAACGGCCTTGCTAGGCCATGTGGAGCTCTGTGCATCTGCCATCCAGATCAAACAGGGCTGCCAAGGATTTCTGCTGCTATGGCTTCTGCCAGCAAAGAGGAAATGAGCCTGGCTTGCTTGCTGCTTGTGCCCAGTAGAGTAAATACATCCCAAGGTGCAGAATTGATGAACTTTGAAGTCTCCCATTGCCCTTGAGAGAGATGCCAGCCTTTCCTTTCAAGGGAATGTGTATCTGGTGTCTTGTGGTAGATGACATCCACTGACCAGGCTAGGAGGAGAGATGATGTTGGCTCAGAAGATACCACTCCCAACCACCAGAGCTCAGAAGATGGGTCAGAAAAGCCCTTCTTAGTGTCAGAATGCATTGGGAGGCATCTTGGCCTTACATTTGCTCTTTAGGCATTTTCCCAGTTTGGAATAAGCAACAGAGCAGCTTAGCCTTCAAAGGGCAGCCAAAACCTGGCAAAGGGAATCTCCAGATGGTGACAGAGCAACCAGCCTAATCCCAGCACGGGGCTCTGGTGCCTCAATTGGTTTAGATACACTAGATCACAGAAAGCCAAGAACCTCAGCCTTCTGTTGCCCCTGATCCCTGGAAAGTATGGATGGGCTCTTCCCTTAGTATAGGTGAGCTTCTCCTCCAAGGCTTTCTGGGGTTATTACAGAGAGATGGGGACAATGCTTCTCTCATTGGATGGTTCAACAAAGTTAACAGTTAACAGGAGCAACCATCATCACAAGAAAGGATGCATCCTTGCTTACCATCAAGGCCTCTGTGGCCTTTGGGTCTGCTCTATGAGGACTCTACCTTGTCCCTACGGCTCTGTTAGACTTGACTCCACCACTCCAGAATGGTCTTCTTCTATGTTCTCCCACTCTGTCGAGGACCTCAACACTAAAACTCCCAAACCTTCTCCCTCCAAGAAATGGCCCTCCCATTGCCCTGAGGCCATCCTGTAGAAGCAGTCCATGTGTTGGGCACCCATAGCCCTGCATGTCTGACTCAGGAGCTAAGACATCAAGAGGGTGAAAGTGGAGCATGATTTCAAGGATTAAAAAGAAAGCCAGGCGCGGTGGCGCACGCCTGTAATCCCAGCACTTTGGGAGGCTGAGGCAGGAGGATCGCGAGTTCAAAGCCAGCCTCAGCAATGGCAAGGCACTTAGCAACTCAGTGAGACCCTGTCTCTAAATAAAATACAAAAAAGGGCTGGGGATGTGACCCAGTGGTCGAGTGCCCCTGAGTTCAATCCCCGGTACCAAAAAAAAAAAAAAAAAAAAAAAAAAAAATTCATGTTAAGGATTAAAAAGAGTGGTAGGAATCTGGTCCTATCTCTTCCTAACCACATGTCTTAGGCAAATCACTCATGGGTAAAGTAGAAAAGGCTCATGGGCTTCATAGGTTGTTGTGGGAATTCAGTGAGAAAAAAATGGAAGAGAGGAGAAAGAGAGAAAAGCAGACAAGTTGAAAAACAGAGAGAGAGAAAGAGAGAGAGAGAGAGTGCAAAGTCAGTGTCTTGGGGGTGATAAGTGCTTGAGCCATTATTATTATGACAGATATATGCTCATGTGAACAAACATAAATTTCTCAATGGTTTTAAATAATTTCAATGGAACTCTAGGTTAAAAACCTTGACCACTGATCATCTGGATCCAGTCTGATAATATAATATAATATAATATAATATAATATAATATAATAAAAGGGAAATGAAAATCCAAGAGAAGTGACTTCTCTATAGTCACCTGGCCTCTTGGGGGCAGAGCCAGAGCTGGGAACTGGACTCCTGACTCTAAGGCACTCCCTCCCTGGCTGTTTACCTTAGAAGAAGCCAAACAGGCCTCCTGGTATCACCTACCATCTGCTAAATGAGAGCGGTTGGCAAGAGAGCTCCTAACACTGCAGGGATGAGAAAATTGCTCAATTCATTTCCTTGTAGACAGTGGCAAAATCTCATTCAGGAGAAAAATGGGAGCATGTGGGTGATGGATCTGATGCCACCCTGATGTACTTAACAACCCTCATAGAGGACAGCCTCGGTGTGATGAGCTTTCAGACCCTTTGGGCTGCAGTTGTGCCAGGTGTCGTCTATCAGTCCTCCAGAACTGCTCTCAATCATCTCCTCCCACTCTCTGCCCTTGGGGGCTGAACCGGTGAGGACCACACCAACAGGCTCTCTTATCTCTCTGGTCTCTAGTTTGGTTCAACCAATCAGGAGGCTGACAGGAGATCAGAGGGAGGAAGGGAGGGACAAGAGGATGGAGAAATACTTCCCTGCCTACCTTCATGTGAAATCACCTCTAGCTACTAATGTTCTTCCACACAAGGTCACTGAGCCTCACATGGTGGTCTTTAAATGACTCTGTCTTTCGAGGTTCATATAACTCTTTCTCCCCTTGTCCCTTTGGGCTTAGGTGTGATGATTTCTCTGCTTTTCTTAATCTTTAGTGGTTAAACCATTCCTACCAGTTTACCTATTCCCTGTCCACAACTATATAAATAATCCCTTTGTAAATAAACTAACCTTGATTTATTGAGTGTACTATCTACTTTATTTTGGAACTCTAAATGATACCCTAATCATCACTTTGTACCAACCTAAGATCTAGTTATTGTCCCCTCAGGAGATGTCTTATGTTGGCTAGAGAGAGAGAGAGAGTTCCATATTGAACAGCCCCATTCTTCTGGATGTGGGCTCTTTCTTGCCATATCCCTCATATTGAGCCCTTCTTAGGAAACTGAGGAGAGCTTTTCTGCTGGTGGGAATGGGATCTGACTCATCTTTCCTGCATAAAGGATTCATAGAATCCCAAGTGACAGGTAAATGTGAACAGAGCAAAACTTGGGCATCTGATCAACCTCAGTCTCCTGGAATTTGAGGGACAGAAAGAGAATTTCATGGAGCCTCTCTTAGTTTCCTGACAAACTGAGCTTCACAAAAGCAACCTGAAAAGCCATTAAGCATAGTGGTTTTATAACTTAATCATAACCCTAAAACCAATCTCAATACATAGGAAAACTAAGTCTGTGGGATATGGAGACTATAAGTTAAAATATAAGCCCTCATTAGAGTTGTTACAGAGTTGATGTTGAGTCCACAAGCTAAATTTTATTTCACAATCTATTGGACTTAATACATTTTCCCAATTATCTTACACTAAAAATTAGATAGTAAACTCTTTGGCTATAGAAAATAGACTTTCAAAAGTTGCTTGTGTATTTTATTTATGAGTATTTATTTGGCATCTACTATTAGTCAGACAGTAAGCTGGACACTGAAGATGCAACGGTTACTGAAAAAGATACAATAACTATAAGCAAAGAACCCATAGTCTAGCCCAGGCTAACATATGGCTGCAGACTGGCCACCTGTTTTGTTAATAAAGTTTTATTGGAACACAGACATGCCTATTTATTTATGCAATATCCATGGTTGTTTTACAAGGAGTTGAGTAACTATATAGAGACTGAGCATCTTCCAAAGCCTGTAATGTTTACTACCTAGCCCTTTACAAAAAGTTTACTGACTTCTAGCTGAGGTATATGCCTTCCCATTACCTGACATAAAGCTAGGCATAATTTTTTTTTCTCAACAGATAGTTTGTAGTTAAATCAACAGATTATTTGCAGCTGAAAAGCGTCATCATTGTCCAGTTAGTTGGAGATAATCTTTAGTAGATTATTTTTAATCCTTGCATCTTAAAGAATTTGCTGAAATCTCTGGATGTTGTGACAGATGAACAATTTTTTGCCTTCTTTTTTCTTTGGTCGATCAGCGTGAATTCAATACACCTGTGCAACTGTACAGAAGTTTCAAAGGGGAGAATATTCTGATGCACAGGGTAGAGGGAAAGGATTGAATAGAACCTTGATTGCTCCCATTCCAGAATGTGTCATCTGGCTTTCTGCTGCTCTTAGCCTTATCTAAATGCACTTCTGCTGTGAATTTCTTTCTAACTTTTTGTTCATAAATACTTGAAGAAAAGTGATGAACTCAGAAGTCCCTTTTTAACTATTTCCCTCTTGTTGGTATTTGACAGCACATATTTGTGGCTGTGGGATTCTCTCAGATTGAGGAACAGTTAGAATGAAAGGGGTAAAATCCATATGTAATGGTCAGGCAGTGTTGATCTTGTCTGCCATCTTTGAATAACACCCAGCATAATGTTTATATAAAGGTGGTATAAGCATCTCTCTTTGATTCCTTGTAGGTTTAAGATGCTTGTCTTTTTCTAGTAATTCTTACTGGTATTATTTAAAATTTGAAAGGAAAATAAATGGAACTGCTTTCACAGTGCTCTTTTTAAAATTAAAGTTAGAATTCTAATGAAGGAATCTCTGTCATTCCTTAAAGATTAGGGTAGGGAAATGTTGTAGATATACTAGGAAAGAGAAAGAAAAACAAGGACAGGTCTAGGCATATCTGGAAAAAAAAAAACAGACAACGAATTGCTACTTTGGTTTCTTCAGTGCCTAAATTTGACTTATCCATAGTCTTTTGGACTATGGGTGCAAATTATCGTGAAGAAATTACTCTAGTCCAAGGTAAACTTTGACCTTTGTTGACCTCAGTTTATTCTCAGGATCAATTCAATCAGGAACGACTTCACAGAGGTCCTCCTATATTCTAGGCATTGTGATCATCCTAAGAAAACATGGCAATGTTGAATTAACATAGGGGTTTACAATCTAGAAGAGAGGGAGAGGAAAAATGGCTACATGTAAATAAAATGGCACTATCATTTAATTATTATACGTAGTTTAAATGGGCTGTAAAATACAGTAGAAGACAGAATTATGAAAGATGGAAGTAATGCAGAAAATATTTTGGAATTAGAGTTAGGCCTTAGAATAACAAGAAGTGAGAAGGATATTCCAATAGCTGTACCAGTATGGGCAAAGGTTAGGACTTATTGAACAGTTACAGGTGATTGGATTACAGAAAACCAGCTGCTTGATTAAGAGGTAGGAAAAAATCAACTGGGATCTTAAAATATCAGTGTATCAAAAGTTTGGTCCTTAATTTGTAGGTGACATGGAGCCATTAAGTTTCTGAGTACTGCACCAGCTTGCCTGAAGCTCCTCTGTAAAATTAAAATGAACAGTGTAAATGATTAATTGGAAAGATAAGAAATTGGAAGTATGGAAGCCACTTAGATGAGGATAATAATACTTCAAGTGGGAATAAATGTGGTTCTAGGAAGGGACTTTCTATAGATACGCACCAGTCAGAATGAGTGACAAAGAGATGAGGGCAAGTGACTTAGTGTCTGATAATGTGGAAGGCTCTATCTAGACAGACATGTAGTAATATGTTTCCCAATTCTGATGCATCCAAGATGGATGTACTAATGATAATGAATTAACTCAAATGAAACATATTTCTAGACGTTTAACATTCATCTATGTCTATTAGGTCCTTTAGTACCTAATTCAAAAAGGCTCCTCCTCCAATAAATTTTCTACCTACAGAAACAAGTCTTTACTTATATTTGTGTAGCAATTGTAAGTAATTACAGAAAAATAGAAGGAAAAAAAAAAGCCAGTGTCTTTTATGGTTTTGTTATCCACTAAATAGTCTAGTGTGGTGCCAGGCATACAATAAGTGATTCTGTATGGGTGCAGAATAAATTACCTTGAAAGACAATCTCTGAAACATGAGGCCATACACATATCAAAGCTTATTGCCTAGAATGGTAGGATGTGGAGAATAGAAGTCTTGGAGATAACCAGGAAGATAGCCATTAGGTCCATCTGAACATATTTTAAAAGCATTATTGAAAAAGGCCCCAATGCAAGCTAGCACAATAAAGAAAAGAGTTTTTTTTGGGGGGGGGGGATTTGGAATGATGCTGTCTAAAGGAGCTCTTGAAATTATGGCACGAGGCAGTCTGGGCAGGTGACAAGCTGAGCTGAATTGAATAGTGACAAAATTGAGATATAAAAAGGAATAACACCAACAAGGTCAATTCTGGGTGAGTATTATCAGAGATGCAGGAAGGTTTTTATCTGTAGGTAAAGAGAAAAACAATTTGGAAAACTAAAATGTGATAGGATATATTAAAATTAGGTCTCTCTTCACATAGTGCTCTTATGGCCTCCTTAAAAGAAAAAATGTGACTTAAGATTGGGAAATTTTCTAAAATCAAGTTTTTCCAATACTGCCTGTGAAGCTAAAGCTGCTTCAAACATACACACAAAAAGTTTTATTTGTGGGATACAAACTCACAAAAATTTACATACTGCTAGCATGTATAACACTAAGTGTTGAAATTCTTGAAGAATTTGTATCAAAATCAGGAACTAGAGAAGTTTGGCTGCTAAAATTGCCACTGACCAGGTACAGTGGCACATGCCTATAATCCCAGTGACTCCAGAGGCAGAGGCAGGAGGATGGCAAGTTCAAAGCTAGCCTCAGTAACTTAGCAAAGCCCTAAACAACTTGGAGAGACACTGTCTCAAACAAAAAAGAAAAAAGGACTGGGGATGTGGCTCAGTGGTTAAGTGCCCCTGGGTTCAATCTCTGTTACCAAAAACAAACAAACAACTACTCAATATTATAATGGAGATCTTAGACAATGCAATAAGATATGGAAAATAAGTAATGGCTTGAAATGAAAGAAGAAACCACTTATATCATTTGGATTTCTATAAAAATATAAGTAGTTTTTCAGGCAATGTTCTTTGAATTTTCTATTAGAATTCACAAAAATCCAGAAAGTTGGACAAATTCTATCAATCATCTATCATCTTCCTGAACATCAATGATAGTTATAAAATACAGTTTTCTAATATGAATGTAAATAAAATGATAACATTTATAAAGGACATAAAAGATTTGATAAAAATAGATATGCTATATTTGTGGTTGAGAAGACCAAATAAATCTTTCATAAATTAACCATAAATTTAGCACTATTGTAGTCAAATTTCTATGGAACTTGGCAAAATGATTCTAGAATCATTGCAGAATAGAAACTGTATCAGAATAAATCATTTTCTGAAAGAATGGAAAGATGAAGGGGACAAACTTAATAGATATCAATATATACAAAGCTGTAGAAATAGGATATGGATTGAAGTGGAAATTGCTATAAAAGAACAGTGGAACTCAGAAGAATTGAAGATACACAGTGTTAAGTGTTCAATAGAGGTAGTATTTCTCTATATGTAATATGAAAGGAATTGCACTCTAAAAGCATGTATAACAAATTAAATTAACTAACTAATTAATTAATTAAAAACATAAAAAAGAAAGATTTTGAGGCAATTGTATATCCCTTTGAGATAAAAGAGCAATATTTAGAATAATATACAAAATAAAGTAATAAATTAAAGATAAACATTTAAAAGCATTATTATAAAAGAAAAATATAGAAATAAATTAAAAGTAAACATTAGGGCAGGGAAGATTTTCATGCTAGACACAGAAGTAGATTAATTTGACTGCAAATTATCTAATGAAAGATATCATTCACTAAGTTAAAAAGCAATAACATATATGTTGCAAATGTTTTCTTACAGTTTAGGTTAATACTTAAAATATTTAAAGAGTTTCTATTAATCAATAAGAAAAAAGGAAAGAAAGGGAAAAGGAATATGAGAAGGCTAGTCATAGAACAAAAATGCAAATGGCCAAATTACATAAATAATCAAGAGAAATAAAAATTAAACAATAATGAAATATCAGGTTTTCCCCCATAAATTTGGAAGATGAGAAGGAAGAAGGAGGAGAAGGATAAGGTGATGATGGTGAAGACTGATGGTCACTATTGGCAGTGATATAACCTCTGCTGGAGAAAAATTTCACAGGGACTCTCAAAATTAAATGTTTTGGTAATTAAAGTAATTTCCCTTTAAAAAAAAACTCTCATGTGCAGTGAGAATAACTAGTGCAATGTTACTTATTATAGTGACAAACTGAAAATAACTAAATGTCTCTCAGTAAGACACACTTAAATGAAGTACACCATATCTATATTGTGGAATATGAAGTAGAAATGAAGAAGATGGGGTAATCTGTATGCACTAAAGTAGATCTTTAAGACATATCATCATTTGAAAAAAATAATACATGATGTAATCTCATTTATGTAAAATAAGCAAAGCAAAATTATACAATTCTAAATTTATACACACACACACACACACATGAACTGTGAAGGACAAGATCTGGACATATATACATCAAATTGCATGAAATGAATATATCTGAGGAAGGCTGTGAGATTTGTGGGCAAAGAAGATCTTTTTGTAGAATTACTTGTCTGAATTTCTGTAAGAGTGTACAAACTGATTAATTGCATTATTAGCAATGATAAATTAATTAAAAACCAAACCAAAAATCCAAGCATATAGGATTATGGTTTTTGCCTAAAGGATTTTGATCTAAGTATTTCTCTTATATTACATAATTTTAAATGCCTCCTTCCCAGCAAACTTCTTATTTCCCTTTTGGAATTTATCCTTGGAAATGTCAGAGCCAGAGTACCCATCCTTTAACTAATTAGGCACATTTCTGAGTATACAATTACATTAAGGGATAACAGATGTTGTACTTCACATCCAAATCTTGGCTAATGTGTAGATTATTAACTCAGGTCTGACTCATATTAAATTTTGTGAAGATATGAGAGCTCTTCTTATCTTTGTTAAACAAAGTGCTAAAAATCTCAGTTCGCCAGTGAATAGATTGGCCTTCACCAGGTTTTCTCCATATTATCCTGAATTCTCTATATATTGATCACATCACTAACTAAATTCTAGGCTTCAGAAAGAAACAAAGAATATTAATTGGACTTTTAATTGTATCATTAAACAATAAGCAAGAGTGGGCACACATGCAATTACTTTTGCTCAACATTTTTTTTTTTCCGCAATAAAGAAAAGTTATGCAAAATCAATCATGGCAAAACTTTGTTGATGGAAAAGTTATTTGTATATAGATGTTTATTTTAAAACATCTTGGCAGTCACTTTCCAGTTCTCCTGTCTATGTGCTTCCCCAGAACTAGCCAAGCAGGAATAAACTATCCCCAAGGTTGTTGCTCTTATGGTCCATCTTTTTACAGATTGGGTTTTGAATTTCAAAACACAAGAGGAACAGGCAGAAAGCAACTGCCTGAGTTCACCATGTACCTGTGCCTGGCACTGACTTGCACAAGTTCAGTTTGGTTCAGCAACCCTCCCTGAGCATGCACAAGTTTTCAGGTTGAATACCAGGACCTGGGGGTGGAAATGGTCCAACAGTCTTCCCTCAGGCTGCTTTCAGTCTCGTGATCACAAAGACAGGGAATTATTGAGCTGCATCAACCACTCTACTTAACAAATATTTCTTAAGCCCTTGGGTGTCAGACACTGGACTAAACCTGGGGATACAGCAGTCCATGCAACACCAGCTTGTAGACTAGAGGGGATGAAAGACAATGAAAACACAAGAGGTGCCTAGACAGCAGTGGAGATTCAGCATCCCCAGAGGGGTTTAGGAGGTGAAATCTGTCTCTTGGGGGTCAGGAAAGGCTTCTTTATTTTATTTTATTGTTTTTGGTACCTGGGATTGAACTCAGGGGGACTCAACCACATCCCCAGCCCTTTTTTTGTGTGTTTTATTAGAGACAGGGTCTCACTGAGTTGCTAAGTGCCTTGCCATTGCCGAGGCTGGCTTTGAATTCGTGATCCTTCTGCCTCAGCCTTCCAAGGGCTGGGATTACAGGTGTGCGCCACCGTGCCTGGCAGGAAAGGCTTCTTTGAGAGAGAGAGATTTAAGGCTTGTGATGATCGAAGGATGAGTAAAAGGTTGTAAGGGATGAGGAGTAAGGAATTATGGAGGGCACAAGCCTTTGCCAGACACTGTGATGGGCACCTGGGGTCTCTGCTTTGCAAAGGCTCACCCTGAGGGCTCCATATCTTCCCCACCTTGCCTAGAATTCTAAGCATCTTCTCTCCCTTTTCTTCTGGCCATCACCCCTGACTCCTAAACCTGCTCTATACATGCTCCCTCACCCCCCACTACAGTAAAAGATCCTGGGATCTCTTCTTGGTCTTCCCATTTCTACTCTTTTTGAATCAATTGTCCTCCCACACTCTACCAACATTCAAACTATGGTGAAATAAGTCACATCAACATGCATTTAAGTAATTCTTCTTTTTCAGCTGTCACTTTCTGTGTGTAAAACCATGCCCTTGCTGGTGCTGATCTTCCTGAGGCTGCCCAGGGATGCTAAATCATCATCATGGTCGCACTTACTGTCTTTGCTTCCACCACTGACGACAGTCGGGAAAATCCTCCCCCAGGAAACCTTTCGCTCCTGTGGTCTAATAGACACTTTACTGTCTGCAATTGTATTTGGCATAATCTACATTTCTTAAGGGCCACACACCACTAGGGAAAGCTTCTGAGCTTATTATAATAACCCCTCGTGGTGAAAAGCAGCTATTAGACTGAGGAGTTTTCCAGCATCTTTATATATATGATAAACAGCCCTCCCAACCATCTCTCTTACACTCACCTCTCTCCTAATTAAAAGAAATGTGTGTGTATATATGCTAGAATTTGGCTTCATAATTTTTCAGGAACATGACTCAGCTGTTTTGGAAGGAGGGTGAGAAGACAGAAAATCTGTCCTTGTCAGAGGGAGAGAGGAGAAGGGGACTGTTCATCTTCCCCTCCCCAAACACTGGGAGTTCACTGTACAATGTTAAGTTTTTTCTTTTGTATCAACTAGTTGTGAAACTCGAACATACTGGAGATTGCACTGTACATCTGATTACCTCCAAACCCTTCACACATAAAGCCTGGCAGATGGTAAACTAGAGAACAAATTTTGCTCATGGTGTTGATAAAAGTCGAAACAAAATTTCTAAGTACAAGAAATAAAAGTTTATGTGGGAAGGAAAGTCAAGTGCTGACCAGTTGGGTCTTCAAAATGTGTGAGAATGTTTCTTTTAGAATAAATAATTAATAGTTTTTACCTGTAATTTCACAAAGGAGAAAAAGTCAGAAAATATGAACCTGAACTTTGATGGGGTTGGAGAAAGCACTGTAAGGTGAGCATTCTGACTCCCAGCTGAGAGCATAAATGGACAGGATTTTCTTTTGCAAGAAAACAATGCTTTGCAGGAGTGGGGACAGGGAATGGTGACTAAAATATGCATGGATATCGCTAGAATCATACATACACAGGAACATGCTAAATCATACCAAGTCGTGTATGTTCTTTGACTAGGAATTCCATTTCTAAGATTGATCCTAAGGAAAACTTTGTGAAAGCAGTAACAGTCCTAAAAGACTTTTCTTAATGTTATTCGCAAGTGGCAATATTAGGAGCAATCTAAGTATCCAACTGTATGGGAATGTTTGGATTAACCGGAGGACATCCATTTGATTATATACATAGTATAGCAAAGGGAGTATTTAGTAGATCCCAGGCAGGTGAATTCCACAAATCCACAACTGCCCCTTCTAGTACATGGCCAGCAGGTAAGTTCCTCTTCTGTTTGTTTCTTTATCTGTAAAAAGGATTTAAAAAAAAAAAAAAAAAAACTTGCCTAATAAGGTCATAGAGGTATCTAATGAAGACTGTAGCACTGTGGCTAAAAAATGGTGGACATTTATGTTATGAAATACAAACTCTGTGTATAAACACAGAAAGGAGAAAGGGTAATGGTATCTTACAGTGAAACGGCATAGTATTCACCTCCTCTCTCCTTCCTCTACTCTACTGGTCTTCTGTTTATTTATTGATTGATTTTTAAATTGGTGCTTTATAGATGTACATAAAGTTGAAATTCACTGTTATATATTCATATATAAATATAACATAATTCAATCCATTTCATTCCACAATTCCTCCCTTTCCCTATCCCTCCTCCCTCCCTGACAACCCTCTTCCTCTACTCCTCTTCTCTACTCTACTTCCTTCTACTTTCATGGGATCCCCTCCTCTTCTTTGATCCCCCTATTTCACTGTAGCTTCCCCATGTGAAAGAAACATTTGACCTTCTAAGTCTGGTTTATTTCGCTTTAGCATGATGTTTTCCATTTCCATCCATTTACTAGCAAGTGCCCATAATTTCATACTTCTTTATGACTCAGTAAAACTCCATTGTCTACATATACCACATTTTCTTTATCCATTCTATCTGTTGACAGGTACCTGGACTGGTTCCATAACTGGGATATTGTGAATTGTGCTGCTATAAATATCGATGTGCCTGAATCCTTAGAATATGCTGGTTTTAGATCTTTTAGATGAGTACCCAGGGGTGGGACAGCTAATCATATGGTGGTTCCATCCCTAGTCTCTTTAGGAATCTCCATACTGCTTTCCAAAGTGGTTGTGTTAATTTATAGTCCCCAAAACAATGTACAAGTGTACCTTTTCCTCCACATTCTCACCAGCATATATTATCATTTGTATTCCTGAAAACTGCCATTCTTTCTGGAGTGAAATTGAATGGAAACGTATTGTTAGTAGAACTATAATAATTTGAATTTCTTTTGTCTTCTGTATTTTCTGAAAGTTTTCTGATAAATACACATAATTTTTAAAAAATTAATTTATTTTATAGTAGAATGCATTTTGACATATCATAATTTTTAAAATAAAGAAAAACCTCTTAACTTATTGGCCATAAACCTTTGCTAAATCTTCTTGCTGTTCTGATAGGTAACCTTCCTAGATATCCATTACATTGATGCTACAAAGAGAAGGAAAACATGAACGGTAGGAATCTGTTTTGGGTAGTAGAAAAACAGACCAGATATGAGAGAGATCTTCTGCTTCAGGACCTTGTGAAAGTCATTCAACTTCTATGACTCTATTTTTTCCCCCAAAGCAAAAATAACAACGCTCAAGTGATAATTTCTCAAACTAACAAGATTATCATGCAAAACGAAATCAGACCTTAAAAATCAAAGTGTTTCATAAGCATTCATTTCCTTTCTACTATAGGCTTTTCTTACCTCTTAAAAGATTGAACCCTGCTCCTTCTATTGAATATTTTTGCTGAAAAAGCTAACTGAGTTGGAATTCAAACTTCATCGTGATCCACATCCACTGTCATCCTTATTTATTTCATTTCATGTCTCTACCCCTAATACAGAAAATCAATACATGGATCTTATGTAGCACTAGTTTTCATCTTTTTTCTTCTTTCAAAATGAATTTCAACCAGGAACATCAGCTGTGAGATTAGAAGTATCTATACTTGCGTGACTTTTTCAGTTGAAATATTTAGAATTAACTCTCGCTTTTATCAACTTGCTGCCAACTGATCAAACCAAAGTGGGGACATGTGGGGCAGAAAAAGAGAAGAATGTCATATATCCTAAAGGCCAAAGGAAGATATTATCCAGATTTGTCCAGACAGGAAATTACATTTATGTCATAGGTAAAGCAGAAAATAACACACTCAATGATTATAGGATCATTTCCAGGTGTTGGTCTCCCTTTAAATGCTGAAAGCTATCAAAAATAAGAAATCTTGCAGAGATGGTCATTTCTAGTAGCCAGAAAACATTTATCATTATTTTTAAAAAGGTTGTCGCACTACCACTTCAAACATACCACACTTTGGGAGCTCTGAGTATTAACATTTACTTTGTCTGGTACAGTTGTCTTCTCTGAACGCCATTGCTTATGTGAATACCTACTCTTTATCCAGTTGAGTCCATCGATGTTGGTCTCTCCCAAAGTCATACTGGACAGGTTCCTTCCATCTTTGACTCCTCAAATAAGGCAGAATGTCTGATCTTTTCTAAATTTTATTTAATGAGAGAGTGTAACTACTAAAATAGTAAATACCCATCATATTTGGAAAGGTGGTTGTATACATTTTTGCACACATATTTTAACACTTGTGAGTGTATATACATATTTACATGCATGCTGACATACATAATGTTCATATTTCTTTAAATTGTCACTTTAAAAAGAGGAAGCATATCTGAGTCTTTACAAAGTCTTTCATTTTCAGACATCTGTCCTCCATTATTTCATTTTGAATGATAAATGATTGCTTGGGAGAAAGAGTGAATCTCAACCTTGGCTGCATATTAGGATTGCCTTGAGAACTTTAGAAAAATTCCAATGCCCATGTTGCACTCCCAGACCATTAAGTCAGAATCCCTGAAGTAAATTTAAGCATTAGTGTCTTTTAAATGCTCTCTGGGTGATTCCAACATGGAGCTAGATCTGAGTGCCACTGTGTTAATCTGGTATAGACTTGATCAATGTTTATAAAGTTCCTTTGACAGAAGCAGAGATTCAACACAGATTTACTGACTGTTCTTGGGGGAGGGGACTGAATAATTGCAAGTGGTAGATATAATTATAAAAATGTTTTTAAGAAGTCATTTAAAAAAGGCACATAGTCATTATAAGCTGTGGGTATCTTCAATGTAGATTTATAAGAGAAATGAAAAACATATTCCTATGTCATGCTAGTGGGCCCTGGTGGCATGAGATAAAATTTCCAGTAATGGAATTATACACAAAATCAAAAAATGCTATAGTTGAAATTACTAGTCAGCCGTGAAAGTGGTGTGCAAGAAAACTTTGTTGCATGATTCAGAAAGGGAGTCTAGTAATGAATAAGATACTGATGTCAGAGTTGCATTTGGAAAATTTGATAAAATTATTCCATGAATTTGAATGTAGAAAGAGTAATATTTCCAGATCAATGCATTAGGTGACATTTGTTTAAATATTTGTTGTAATTTAAATTTAAAAATTAAATATTGATCATTTCAATCATATCTCTGAGCATTTATAGATTAAAATTCATTGATGAGAAAAGGTCTTATACTTAGGATCCCCTTTGTTTGTTGAATTTATGTTATTTTTTCCCCACTCACCAAAATTAGGCTACTTAAGGATGGAGACATTATCTCTTACTTTTATTTAACAATATCCAGTTATAGATTGTATAGATTTGGGTTTTGTGGGAACAGAAACATACATAATTTAGGTAGCCCCTTTTACAGGGAATTATGCAGAGTCAAGTGAGACATAGCTAGGACTCCTCCAAAGGCCATAACTTGAAGGGTCTTGAGACTTAAGCCTCATTAGCTTCATGACAAATTCACTCTTACATGTCTGGTCATGCCTAGCACTGGTGTCTGGCTAAGAATGATATTTCCAGGTTGCATTGCTTTCCCTAAGCAAAGGGCCTGTGAAATCTTCAGATAATTCAGAGCATCTTTCGTTGGTCTCTGTTTTCTGAGAAGGCAGAGGTGATTTCCTACTCTGGAGTACAGGGATCCAGTGGCAAAATGCCACTGGAGATTAGACCAATTTGGAGATTAGATGAATTTATTTATTTAGGTACCAGGGATTGAACTCAGGGGCACTTAACCACTGAGCCACATCCCCATCCCTTTCTTTTCTTTCTTCTTCTTCTTTTTTTTTTTTTTTTTTTTTTTTTTTTAGAGTGGAAAATGGAAGACTTTATTTAAAGGACAGCAGAAAAGACTCCCCCCCCAGAGGGAGAAGGGGACCAGGAAACCTGGAATCCATCCCTATCCCTTTCTAAAAAAAAAAAAAAAAATATTTTGAGACAGGGTCTTCCTAAGTTGCTTAGGGCCTCACTAAATTGCCGAGGCTAGCCTTGAACTTGGCATCCTCCTGCCTTGGCTTCCTGAGCTGATGGGATTACAGGCATACACCATCAAGCCTGGCAGATGAGTTTAGTTTTATTCCATATGGATAACTGAATTAGAACACATGAGGATCCCCTCATCTGAGGGACAGATGTGGCAAATCATGTTTAGTTCCTGGAATAGAGGTGAAAAGGTTTAAAGCATGCAGCTGTATGAAAAGAATACGGTCCCAGAGGACTGTCCTGTCTCTTATAGAGATAAAAGGACCTACTTTAAAAAAGCAAGGACTCTTATTGTTTGGAGCACTGAATTCTGTGTGTACTCTCTGAAGACCAGGGCACTATCTCATTCCTTTTGGTGTCTCCTAGCATGCTTCTCAAACTCTCTAGCTGGCACTAGAATGCTTATTGAACTTAAGCAGAAACTTAAATGAAGCCAGTGAAGATGGCTTCAGTATGAATAATCAGGTTTCACCTTTCAACATGGCACATACAATTTATAGTTAGGTATTCATTTCCTCATTTTCTCTCAACCCACAATTCTACTGATGAGAATGAGGTGGCAGAGAAAGCAGCCTGAGAGCAATGCTCCGGGTAGGATGCTAGCCAGACTTCAAACTCAGATGTACTGAGTCATGCTGTATTTCCGGGGAAAGAAGGAACTGGCTGGAACTTCAAGGAAGTTCTTTCATTTGACAGCTTGACACTTGAAGTCTCTCTCGGTCTTTGGGTAGAGCTTTAAATTTCCGACTCAATAAACTGGAAGGGTTATAAAGAAAACTTACCAGTCTAAACTTATTAGAAGGTTGCCCCAAGTTAAGACCCAATGGCTCTTACAGGCGATAAGGATTCACTTTGAAGATAGAAGCCACTGAGATGACAAACTGGTGAAGATCCATGCAGTCCTCAAGAAAGGACAAAGGGGCTGCAGAGACACTGTATTGCTGGAAGAAAGTTGAAAGCACCCTGCATGAGAAGCAGCAGGAGGCATTGATGATATCCAGATCTCAGCAGCCCTCTGGACATTCCTTAGCAGTTCAGAAGCCAATACATAGCCCCCTCTTGGGAACAACTCTTTTGAGAACATCAACGTGAAAAGAGCACAAGAATATGAGAGTTCTATGCTGAGGAAAGAGAAGTCTTTTAGGGAGAACCAGAATATGGAACTTAAGACCCAAGATTGTCATTCTTGTGCGTGCAGAGAGAGCAGTAGCAGATCCAAGGATGGGGGTGAGCTTTGAGCTCTATTTCAGTCCCAGCTTAGAATGGTTTCTTTTAAAATAACTCTTTAACAAGGACACTTTTGGGGTGAAACTCCCATGGTCTTCTTCTTGGGAGCAAAAACAAGAGTCAAGCACTAGAGAACTTATGTACAACAAACTCATCTGATCAGGTGAGTTCTATAATCTTGCTGTCATAAAACTGTAGTGACAGTGACAGCGACAGCTGCTTCAAAACAGGACATTTCCTGGAGCACAGATTTCACTCTGAATTGAAACTTGACACATTTTAGGCCTGGTGGTTTTAAATGAGGGAGGAAAAAAAAAACATGTTGTTAAATATTACTGCAAAATTTCACTTAGCTTAATGGCCAATAAAATAACAGTGTGTTCAGGTGGCACAACCTTCCGGTTTGACCATCTGGCCTGATGAATACACACCCAGCTTCACTTTTCTTTTGCTGGCTTTCCGTCCCCCTCTCACTGAGGAGTAGTTGGCTGCCAGCATAACTAGCTTCTGTCTGAAACCTTTCTAAAGGACATGTCCTGATACACACCCAACAATTCTTTGGAAGTTAACACACACACACACACACACACACACACACACACACACACACACACACGCAAGGAAACCCATATCAGCCCCAAAGTGTAGGCTGTCCTCTTATGTCTTGAAAGGAAACTTCAAAAATATTGGTATTTATTATTCAAACAAAATGTTCAAAAGAAGTATCCACTCGTCCTTTCTTCTAGGACATTCTGGATTTAACTTAGGAAGGAGCACTGACTTCAAGAGAAGCCTGAACCATCCATGAGAAAAAATCCTATTGAAAATCCAGAAAAAGCTACAGAAATGGCTTTATCTGGTCTGCTTAGAATGACAGAATCTTAGAATTTCCAGAGAAGGCTGACAAGTGAAAAAATAATGAGTCATTACACAGAACATTTATAGACCACCTTGCCCCAGACAATGAGGCACCCAAATATAGAAACACAGCCACTATAAGGGTTCAAACCAAAAATGTTTCCCAATTTTCCTTTTGTCTTCTCATGATAAGAACACTTTCACTGTTTCACTTTATGTCTTTTCAGAGTTTATACCAAAGCAATTAGAAGAAGTAGAAAGTGAAACCAATGTTCATTGGGAACCACTTTTCTAGACTCAGTTTGCTTTAAAACATACACATGCACACATAGGATGGAACTTACACTTGACCATGATATTAGGTAAACCTTCCTATCACAAACAAATAAAATAAATGGAATAAAAATATACAAACCACCTATTTTCAGGCACTGAACAACAGGCAGGGAAGACTATAATCCCTGAGATAAAGGAAATTCACAAGGTGAGCCCCAAGGTCACCCAGCTTTCCACCTGAGTATGACTTTCAGACCTCAATACAGTGAGTGGGAATCCAGGCATGTAAAAGGTCCTTGCTATCCTTGGTTGACAGTAGGTTGCACTGATACAGGGTGGGATTGTATGAAACTATGTGTGAAGCTAGTAATAGAGAACGCAACAGAGATTCAGGTACCAATCAGTGCTAGTGGATGTTGGATACCCAGTTTAGATAGAGTCGAGAGACCTCATTTACATTCCAGCCTCTAGTTAAATCATCAGAACGACCTTACCTTAAAATAAGGTCCACACTTTCAGAATAAGGTCTACTCTAGACCTGACTAAACAGAGCCTAAGATAAAAGACTTGAGTAAATTAACATAGCATCAGGGATCATCTGTCCCACAGAAAATATTGTGAATCTTATCAAACTTGCAATTGGAATCCAAAAAGAAGAAAAGGACAAGAAAGTAGCAGAAAAAAAATTTTGAAAATCGATTTAAATATTTCCTGTATTTGATTAAAAATATCAACTTAGAGATGCAAGGTGCTTAGTGAGCCCACAACGGGATGACTATAAAGAAACGCACCCAAGTAATACGATTCAAACAGCAGAAATTAAAAAAATAAAGAAACAAAACGTTTTAAGGGAGAACAAAACACAAGATATACAGGGGATCTAAGGATGGTCATTTTACCTCATCAGAAACAATGGAAGTAGAACCACAATAGAACAATATTTTTAAATGCTAAAAGAAAAGCAAAACATCTCAGATTCTATATACAAAGAAAATACCTTTCATAAATAAGGGTAAAATAAAGGGATTTTCATAAAAATTAAAATGGAGAAAATTCAACATTACCAGAGCTGAATGATAAGAAAGTCTGAAAGATGTTCTTCAGATTGAAAGATCTGACACTAGATGGAGACTTGAAGGAGCAAGAAGGGAAGGACACCAGGAGTGGTAAGTAGTTGGATAAATATATGACTATTTTTTCCTTTCCTTTCCTCAAAAGACAACTGGATCTTCTAAGGAAAATGATAACACTCTAAACCTCCAATTAGGAGGTTTATAATATAATAGAAATTAAAAAATAAGTCAAAATGCTAAAACAGATGTGGAGTTGGGTAAATCTAATTACATTATTGTACAGCATAAAATGGCAACAGGGAAGGAGCAAAATGACAACTGTCAGGTGTGAAGTATAAAGAGGTATAGTATCAATTTCTAAATAAATAATGATGTGATGTATCAAAGTTGTATATTTTTAACCCAAATGTATTAAGAATGTTATAACTAAAACCTACAGCTATTACATAAATCACCAAAAATATTTGATAAGGGGAAAAAAGGCAGGATAAACTACAAGAGGAATGACAAACCTTTTGACAAACAGAAAGTGAATAGACTTCAACAGAAGGGCATCAATAATTGCATTTAGTGTATGTGGGCTAAGAATTCTAATTAAAATGGAGAGATTGGTAGGCTAGATCAAAAAGCAAGGCCCAACTATATGTTGTACATTAGAAACATATTTTAAATATAAATGCACTGTTAAGTTGAAAAATAATTAATGGGAAAATATACCCAGTTAAACGTAAACATAACAGGGCTGGTATGGCTAGATGATAATTTGGTCAAGTAGATGTCAAGACAATAACTATTATCAGGCAATGGATGAAGGCAGACATTTCATAATGATAAAAGGTCCAATTCTCAAGGAAGATGTAGAAATTTTTAATTACATACACATCTCATAACAGAGCATCAAAATAATGAAGACAAAAATCTAAGGAGGAATAAACAAAATTACCATCATAGCTGGAGATTTTAACATACTTCTATTAAGTGTGTTGTTATGCTTGATATAACAAGGAGTTTAAAAAGTTGTACAGATACAAAACAATCTAAGTAATGCTATACACCAACTTGACCCAAATAAGAGATTTATAGATAAATACTCAACAACTGCAGATAAAAATTCTTTACAAATGCTAATGGAGAGCACGATTCATGTAGATCATATACTTGGCCATTAAGTAAGGCTCAGTCAATTTTAAAAGACAGAAATCTTTTTAAAAAATGGAATCTAACCACAACAGAATTAAATTAGTAATTTATAGCAATACAGAACCCAGAAAAATACCTTAATATTTGTTTAAAAAAAAAAAAACACTTCTACTGAAGGGCCTCTGTCAGCTTAAAAAGAGACAATTTAATACACTTGTGCCTGGCCCCTGCTCCCATTAAATAACTTATGTATATTAAAAAAACACTTCTAAATAATCAGTGTGTTAAAGAAGTTTCAAGTAGAAAATACTTTAGATGCAACAGTAATAAAAACACAATGTGTCAAAAGATCAAAATCAACCCTATTTAAGTTGTCTATAAAATATTTACAAGTACCATACAAAAATGGTAAGATACCAAGTGACTTCTCTCTAAGCTTAGAAATAAGGCAAGGATGTTTACTCTTATCACTTCTGTTCAATATCTTACTGGAGCTCCCAGCCAGTTGAAGGCATAGAGATTAGAATGATGGAAATAAAATTGCTTTTATTGACATATAACATAAATATCTTTTCAGGGAATACAAAAAATCATACAAGATAGCTATGTGAATAAATAAGTGAATTTTATGCAGCCATAGGATTCAAGGTCAAAATACAAAAGCCAACTGCATTTGTATACATTAACAATAAATTAGAAAATAAAAATTTAAAAATTGCATTTCCAATAAACAAAAATATGCAAGCATGTATACAAATTCAACATTAATAATTGTGAAATACTGCTGAGGGAAATTAAAGAAGATTTAAACAAATGGACAGATATATTATGTTTACTAATTGGAATGATATAATGTTATTAAATTGTCAATTCTCCAAAAATTGATGTATAGTTGCAACAAAGTCCAAATTTAATTCTACCAGTCCTCTCTTTTTATTAATTGATGAGCTCATTCTATAATAATTTGCCACTGTGAAAGATTTAGAATAGCCCCCCCCCCAATCTAGATCTTTCTAGATCTATTTCTGGATATAGAAAAATCTAGAACAGTCTTTCTCTTTTGAGAAAGAAGGAGTTGTAGAGCCTACATTTCCTGACTTCTAGACTTATTACAAATCTGTAGTAATTGAGGCAGTATGAAACTGGGTAAATATACACATTTAGATGAGAACAAAACCAAGACTCCAGAAATAATCATACATGTGGCCCACTGATTTTCAACAAAGGTACTAACATTTCTGTATAGAAAGAAGCACATTTTACACGTATGGAGGAAAAAATGAACCTCAGTCTCTCTCCCCCCAGCTTACAAAGAGATTAACTCAAAATGAATCTTGGACTTAAATATAAAAGACAAACAACAAAACAGATGAAGTTCAAAAAAGTCATGATGAGTTGATGAAGCCAGATACAAGACAGTACATGTATCATTTCATTCATGTAAAGTATCAGGCAGAATAGCAGGTAAAGGAGTGCTGGTAGAATTCAGAACAGGAATTTTCTGTTCTGACTGGAAGGGAACCCCAGTGAATTTTCCAACATGATGGAAATATTTTATATTCTAATCATGGTGGTGGATGCATGAATGTATACATTTCTCAAGGTTTATTGAATTGTGTATTTCAAATGTGGGCTTTAATATTATTCTTTATAAATTATACCTCGATAAAGTTGATTTAAAACAACAATATAGAAATTTTATTATTAAGTAAATCTTCCTTCCACAGATCATTTTGACACTTCTAAATTCATCCCACATTGACACTAGAACTCATCAAAAGCATTGAGCTTAATTCTGGGTTCAGTATAGTTTCCAGTTTCTCAATACACTATTAATGACTGTTAAGGTAAATAGACAGGTAGGCAGGTAATTAAGTAGGTTTTCTTTTATAATTGCTTCGTAAATGATGAGTTGCTTTTATGCCAGAACAACGAAACATAGTAAAGAAACCAGTGCATTAGGTTTATCTACTATAAATTATTGATAAGCGTTTAACTGTGAGATGCTGTTTGATATTTTTTATTAGATGTTTTTATAGCTCTATTTAGGTGATAGAATTTCCAATAAAATGTAAACATAGCATATAGCTGCACAACAATATGGAAAAGGGCATGTTAAGTCAATTTGATATTCCAAGAAACTGTGGAGCCAAAATACTTTTTAATTGATGAAGAGGTAGGTAAAACAGGGAAGCAAAATGGGAAGGGTTGGAGGAAATTAGTGATTCCTACAACTCCAATATCATCCTCTTTCTTCATTGGCTTTGACATTACTACTCACATATTATTTACAAATGATTAAAATTAATCTGGGCATGAGATCATGGTGGCTGGAATTGTACCGGGATCAATGGCTAAACTGTTTGCACTTGAATGTCAATTCAATTCCCAGCAAGGCTTAGGGAGAAGTGATTTTAGTGACAAACCCATCATCTTGGGGACAGACAATGACAAATGACAGTAACAAATAACCAAAGAAAAGTTCAGTTTAAAAGGTTTTCATTAGCAAAAGTGGGGGGTAGGTGGTGAAGGGTGGTTTGCTTGTTGTTTATGTGAACTGTGCCCAGGTCTCTAAGTACAGGGCAGCACAGAGTTCCATAATTGCAAATGACGGATGATGGCTGAATCTTCAAAAAACAAGTATTCATGCTGGCTTCAGCAAGAGGGAAGGTCAGATGCTTATCTTTGAAAATTATTTGGCTCATCTCAAACTCTGAAGCCTGAAAAGCAGGCCTGGATTGCTCTAGGAGAGCAGCTTGCAGCTGAGATTTTTCTGGCAATCAGAAAGGCAGGTCATTTGGCTATTTGGACAAAACTGCTCAGATGAAGGAAGATGGAAATTTTCAGTTTGTAATGAACCATTCTTAAAGGCACAAGCTTGCTTCTCAGTGGAGTATGAATGTTTTTATAAGGATTCCTTGCTCGATTTTGAGGTGGATCAAGCTTGAGTGTTTGGGCATCAGGAATGGGGTAGGGAGAAGAGTTGGGCTGTGCCTTGGAACTTGTCTCTCTGCAATAATATTTCTTGAACTAGAGTCCTAGGAATATATTGAATCTCAGAATATATGTGTCTGAGAGAAGAGATATTATAGTGAATAAATCTGAAAAATGTACCATATGCTTCTCCTTGCTGGTATGTTATAAAATAAGTCAGCACATGTGACACTCTTTCAGAAATTATACAGTAAATAAATCTGTTCCTTTACCTCTTGTCCCATTTTTGGAGGTCTCAGTATCTGTGATTATTTAACTTCTGGATTTCTTATTTCCTTAATCTCCTCATCTCTAGGGATCATTTCCTCTACCACATCTCATTTGCCCACGTTTATTTTTCAAAGTTTTCCCAACTTCACGCATGACAGTTTCTGACCTCCGATTTCTAGAACTCCAGTTCACCTACCTCATAAAAACCCCACTCCCAACATTGTCTTGTTAGCAGTTAAGGGTGAATTTGGACCTGGACAGGCATCAGATCTCAGCCTTAAACAAACTACTCACCTTCAGTAGGCAAACAAGAATAATAACTACCCTTTGGGCATTGTTGTAACAATTTAATAAGTTAATACAAACAAAATGTGCCCACAGTGTCAAGCACATGACATTTGCTCAATAAATGTGGAGGCCCCATCAAGCTCTCCAGTCCATGAACTAACATTTCCCTCTCTCCTGAGCATCCTCAATTTCCTCTCTGGCTAGCATAGAGTCTATCAGACATCCACATGATTCTCATTCGACCAATATATAGCCCCCAACCTGGTTAGAACTAACCACCAACTTGCTTTATGCCTTCCCCTGAGCAACTGGTTGTTCCTGGAAAACACCACCAATGTTGACCTATCTCAGTTGCAATTCATGACCTGATTTCGTGAAGGAGTCCTTAACTCGCCCTGTCAATCCAGCCACATACTCCCAATTTCTAAATTACTATTTCACACACCATCCTTTTTTTTCTGCCTTTGGTGCCATCCTAAACCATTGTTCAACTGATGCTTCTTCCTCCTGGGTCACTGAGAAAGCAGAACAAGCATGTTTTCCCACTACCAAACCCACTGCTTCTCCTCTGTCTGTGCTGAACTGTCTCTTTTTTATGCCCAAAGCTCAGAGGCCAGCTCCTGCACTTGGGCTTGATCAAGTCCCCTCTGGTTCCCTAAGGAGCTCACAGTTATACTTGTTCCCTGCCTTTCTGACATCATCCATCTCTCCCTCTCTCGAATGATTGTCATCATGAAAATGATCTAGTGTTTCTTTTTTAAAACTAATTGAAAAACTTCTCTCAACTTACCATTTTTCTTCTGGCTACCATCCTATTTCTCTGTTCCTCTATCACAGTACACCTGCTTTATAACTTTTATTATGAAAAGTCTCAAACACACATAAAAGTAGAACTATATAATGAGTCCCCATGTACTCATCATATGGACTTTAAAATGATTAACTTCCAGTCATATTTCTTTCATTACTTTTTTTTTTTTTTGCTTCAGCACTTTAAAGCAAATATCAGACCTCATGACATTTCACTTCTAAATATTCAGTTCATCTTTTAAAAATAAGTGCATTTCCTTACATAATCATGATACTGTTATGGTGCCTAACACAATTAACAAAAATGCTTTAATATCATCTATTATCCAGTTTAGATTCACATTTCCTCAATTATCCCCCCAAATGTCTTTTTTGTCGTTAATTGAACAACAATCCAAGCAGGGCTCATACATCACCTTTGATTATATCTCCTAAGTCTCTTTATCTAGAACATTTTTTTTCTATTCCATAAACTAGTGCAAGGTCTAGGTTAGTGGCTTGTAAAATGTTCTCTTCCTAAGAGAGCTCTGCTCCCTTGAATCCCCTTACCCTGATTTCTTGCTCCCACACACCCATGAAGACAACTCTAGGACATCCGTGTAGCACAACCAACGGGCATGTCTCTTTCTTCCCTCACCTGATCTCTCTGCATCATTTAACATCATCTCTCTATTTGAAATTCTCTTTTCTCGAGGATTCCAGGATCCATATACTCCTACCCTTCCTCCCACCTCAAGGAATGCTCTATCTCAGTTTTTTTCTGCCTTCTCTCCATATGACTGACCTCCAAATACTGACATGCCTAAGGGTTCCATCCTGGACCTTCTTTTTTTCTTTCTGTCCTCTCCACTTATCTAATCTCATTCGGGTCCATGATGAGATTTTTCAAATACCACCCATATAGTTAATTCCCACATCTATTTCTGTAGAACTGCTTTTTTCCCCCAATTCCTAAGTAAAACGTTCAACATTTTTACCTGAATTTCCAGTCAAATGTCTAGTGGATATCTCAAATTTAACTCATCAAAAGTTGAATACGACTTTCCCATGTTCTCTCCCCTTCAAATCCTCCTTTTACCTAAATCTTTTAATTTCAGTAAACAGTACCATAAAACACCCAGTTTCTTAAGTCAACCATTTGGGAATCATTCTTTGATTCCTCTTTCTTGCCCTTGACTGACGCTTTTAATCCTTTAAAAAATCTTTATTGATTCTACCTCTAAAACATAACCCAACCTTTCCCTTTGTTCCCATCTCCACAAATACCACCACAGCCCAAGGCATAGACATCCCTCTCTAGGCTCTGCACTCCTGATTGGTCTTCTTGCTTCTACTTCTGGAGCTGTTCACTCCCATTTCCTCACAACAGCCAGGTGACCATTTTAAGAATGTAAATGAGAACATGCTACTTCCCTGCTTAAAACCCTGCGAGGGAGGGTTCCTCCATCAAACTCTTGACAAGCCTTGACTCCTTCTTCTCAGACCCCTCAGGATCCTGGTGTCCCACCCTTCTCCTCTTGTACCTCCCTAACCATCCTGGGCTGGAATCAGAATGTTGGAGATGGAGAACATTGGCCGCATTGGCAAGGCTAATGAGACAACTTCCTGAGCCCATCACGATGCCTCAGCTAAGCCATTTCTAATATATTTTCTGACAGACATGTCCGTTCAGGGCACAGATGGTAAACTTGCAGGCCTAGCAAAATTGGGCTGTTTTCTGTATTGTTTATCCTCTCTTAAAAGCACTGCTTTAAATGACAAAAATGGCAGTGTTCTCTGTTGGCTCTCAGGTCTGTTCTTCTTCACTGGGCTTTTCACAGCATGTAATTATGCAGTCATGACAGGGGTGTCTCTGTGCATTGTCTTTTCCAACAGTCACTAAGCTCTAGGAGGAGCTGGTTTTGAAGACCACTCTATATGCAGTATGTAGCATAGTGCCCCATCCATAAATATTTGCTGAATGAATAAATGCATGAATGCAGTCCTAGATGACTCAATTAGTATATTTGCTCTTACTAGCAATCTCGTGTCCACTTGCATACTGAGAATGTAGATCTAAAGTAGACCAAGAGATGCTATGTGTGTGTACCACATGAGGATTTTCAGTAAAGATCACGTTGAAGGGAAAATATGAGAAAGAGCACACCTGATCATCCTCTTCCTCTTTTCACAGAAGATAAGGAGTTTCCATTCCAAGTGGTCATGGATGACTATGTGACCATAGTTTGTTTTTTCTCTGTTGTTCTTGTCATATAACTAGACCTCAGGTACACATGATTATATTAATCAGAATCTATAGATCATAACATACTCTCACCGTTGGGTAATGCTTGGCTCACATTATTTATAATTTATTTTTTTAAAAAATGTAGTTAGCTTGCACAAACCTACCACCAAAAACGAAAGCTAGGAGCTCATCAATAAATTACATCTGAGCATATGGTGCGTCTCACCAAGCTATCCCTTGCTTTCTCCAAACTAAATTTTCTATTCCTTTGCTTTCTTTCTATATGGTTCTGTTAAATTTTTATGCATGCATAAAGACATACATTGCTTTACTTACATTGCTTTTTAAGTTTATATGAAGGATGTCATGCTGTGCATAATCTTTTGGAGTTTTTTAAAAATTAATATTATAGTCCAATGACTCATCCAAATTGCTGTATGGAACTATAACTCAGTTATTTCCATGGATGTATTATATTTCAT
Source organism: Tamias sibiricus (assembly GCA_025594165.1). Lineage (NCBI taxonomy): Eukaryota > Metazoa > Chordata > Mammalia > Rodentia > Sciuridae > Tamias > Tamias sibiricus. The sequence continues at coordinate 154,960,749 of CM046663.1, forward strand.
TGTGTGACCATAGGACTACTTTCTCATTGATGGACATTTGAATCAATTATATTGCTACTATTGTGAGGTTGTCCTTGACCTCTGGAATTCAGGTAAGCCAATGCTTTTTGAGCATTCCTAAAGTGAGCAATGTACTAGGGGCATAGGAGATGCCAATGAGTAAGATATGTATCTGTCCTTGCAGGTTCACAATCTGGAGATGAGATATAACCACAACTACAGAGGGCAGAATTTTCTAAATACTGTAAAGGTGCCACCCAGTGCAGGCAAAACAGTGGTGAACAGGGGAAACTTTATTGAAGTTCTAAGAGAGGTGAAGGTTGGACCATGAGCATACACATACAACTTTGATGGGTGGAAAGGGGGGCACAGTTGAAGAGGAAGGATATTTCAGGAATGGGAATCATGTAAATGATACAGAATATAGAAGTAGGAAAAAAAAACACAGATAGTTTGGAAGACAGTGAGTGATACCCTAAGTGATTAAAGTCTTAGTTCCCACACAAAAGGGATGCATTTCAAGGAGGTCGGTTCAGAAGAAAGAAGGGAGGTGAGATCCTGAACTACAAGCTTGGAAGGTTGGGAAAAGAAGTTGAAATTTTATTTTATTTGTAGCTGGGAGTTATTAAAGGAGACATTATGGCAACTTTGGTGGCTCTGAGGGTGTGCGTGGGGCTTGAGTGGGTGGGCTTTGTTAGATTTGGGGCTTCCTTTATGCCACCTGCTACACCCTGAGGAGGGTATGTCTGGCAGTCTGGAGCATCCCTTTTGCTTTCAGTTTTTTTCACTCAGTGCTCTTCCTTGATATTTTCTACAGAATTTGCAGGCTTGCTTCTGTTAGGAGGTCAGTCTTTGAAGATGGAGACATTAGTTTTTGAATATTCTATGTTGGGTCTAACACAAGGCTTTAGCTCTAAAAATATTGCATTCTTCTTCTGGAAGATGACATCAACATGCATGTTGCACTTCAACGAACACAGGAAAATAACAAGTGAGAGGAAATTCAAAGCTCTTTCTGATCCCCCACCATGCATAGATACAAAAGTGTTTGTGTTGGACCTACTGTCTGGATGCCACCAAATTGTTTTATTTCAGAGACATTTGTGTAGATTGAAAGAAAGAGAAAGATAGAAGCCTTTTTCTCTGAGTGTTTCCTGGCATGAAAAATAAATTGGGATCATTCTGAAGCACACTGTATGCTACTTGTTCTGTTATGGGGTTGGGGCTCTTCTCTATTAGAAGAAATGCCACCTTGGTTTCTGCCAGCAGAAGTCATCAAAGTGAACACTTGTTAAATTTGTTTCATGGGAAGCCAACTCCCAGGACTGAGTCTGCAAGATGGGGGGAACTCTGTCCAGAGTTGCATAGATTTGAACTCTAATGAGCTTGCTCCTACTTTTGGTTATGAGCCTGTTTTTTTTTTTTTTTTTTTTTTTTTTTTTTTTTTTAAGAAGGAGTTGGGGAGGGGGAGGAGAAATACTCTAAGGCTTTAATAAGTGACTGAACCAGAAAAACTGCATGAAATCAGATCATTAAGTCATAGTGCACAGTGGTCCAGGAGCAGCCACCTGTAGATTCATACCTAGAGCCAAGCTGAGATGGGTAAGCTGTGATGCAATTTGACCTGAAGAGGAGATGTGAAGTGGTGTTCAGAGCTGTGGGAAGAAGTGGGCTCTGTAGAGCTCAGAGCCTTCCTGGAGGTAGGAACAGGGCCTAGCACTTTCCTCAAAGGTGTTCAATGACGGTTGGTTGGTTCTTTGGATTAAAGGATGGGAGTATTTCAAGAGAAAAGGTTGGACAATTTCCTGGGATAGCAAGAGAATGAGCAAGACAGAAGGGCCTAGCAATTTAGATACACAGGATTCCAAGACACCCACGTCAGGGTTGCTGTTGCCTATGGTTGGTTGACTGTGGCCATTTCACATCAGCTCTTCATGCTGCAGCCTCCTCTCCTCCAAGAGAGGGCTGGCATGTCTATCTCAGATTGCTTAGTGCCTCCTGAAAGCTAACTTATTTATTTATTGTTCTCTCTCCTGAAAATATCAGTTCCACAAGGATGGAGACTGGAGGTGTTTCATGAACTGCTGTCTTTCCACAGCCCAGAACCACTGAACACTGAGCACATTGATCGTGAATGAATACGTGAATGGATCATTTGATTTGCTTTATGGGTTAAATGAGCCCACCATTCACAAAGCTTTGAGTGAAGGGTCTGGTTCATACCAAGTATTCAATAAACAGTGGCCTAACCCTTTCCCTTACTTAGCTCTTTTCATTTCAGAGAAGGGGCAAAGATCCCCAGTTAAATACTGGGCAGAAGACCCCCATTTGCACTGCTTAATTCTGACTATGATGTCTATGAAAAGTAAGGACAGGGACTCAGCGTTTTCTAGAATCATCCAAGACATACATTTTCCTATGTCTCTCGAATCCCATTCACTCCCAGCCTGCACGTTTTCCCTTCTTGCACATTCTGCTCAGTCCCACCTGTCACTTTTGCTCTTGCTCTGGGTTCTATTAAGAATAGCTTGCCTTTCCAAGTCCCAGCCTCTGGTAGTTTCCATCTCAATCATCCCCTCCTGTGTAAGCACGCCCCTCCTCCTCCAGAAGCTTCTCCTGATCATCAGTTGGTTGGGTACACGTTTAGCAGAGTACAAACACTGCCCAGACCTCTCAGTACAAGGTGCTGGTAGAACAGAGACTAACAATGCCATCAGAGACAATTTTGGGAAAATCAAAAAAACAGGGAGAGATCAGTATTATGGAATTTAGCCTAAAAGAGAGGAACTCCAAGTCCTAGAGGCTTAACCCTTCATTATCTGAATCCCTATGCTTCTTCCTTTCTCTGAAGCAAAAGCTTTAGTGATGCACTAGTCCAGACAGGCTGTGAAATGTATTCAAATACCTGTTAAGGAATTTCTGCCACCTGGTGTACTGAGAGGGCATTGCAGTGTGACAAGAAATGGGAGTTCTACTTGTGGATTCTATGTTTTCTAATAGTTTACTTCTGTTTGCAAAGCAGTGTACATTTTTTTTTCAATAGAACTATAACAGGAAAATGTATAAAATAGACAAAAAATTAGCTGTTTCAAGTAGTGTACACACTGCAGGGAATTGGATGGTTTCAGATTACTGCTTGTTTGGCCTCCCTTTTTACCCTAGAATTTTGCTGATGCTTTTCATGGAATTCAGAAGTTTGTGATCCATAGTGGAGAAGCCAAAACAAAACTAAAGACTCCAAAGGTGAGGCAGGATTATTTTAGTTGGAGTCCTGTTGCTGAACTCCTCTTTTATGCCCAGCCCTTTATACACATCAGTTTACTTAGTCTTCACACTCATCCTGGGAAGCAGGCCTTGATATCTCCATTTCAAAGATGAAGGGACTAAACCAGAAGATTTTAGCCAGTACTCTCCAACCTTTAATGGGTTGAGCCAAGACTCAGATCCAGTTCTTTGCAACTGACTTCTATGCCCAATCTGAAGGTCAATTTTTTGGCAAAGGGTAAGTCCCAGGACACACATATACAATATGAGTGGAACACACTGGGAAAAAGCATGAAAGGAAAGGGAGACTCTAGAATTCACCCAAGCTTACAAACCAGCACCAAAGATATTAGACTTCCCACCTGAAAACTTTATTCCTAAGATTCACTCAAGGGAGCAGCTCTTGAGTGTCTGGAAAATAAGTGAATATTTTGCTTTCAACAGAGTCTGGACCAACCCCAGAGATGGGCTCTATGGGAAGCTTTATAAAATGTCACCTGTTGGAGCTGATCTTGCAGAATATACACAGGAGATGGAAAACCCAACACTGTACCGTTCTGCTCTCCAGATGTACAGGTCTTCCAAGTTTAGAAGCTGTTCTCCAATAGGAGCCCTCAGGAATGGCACAAATCAAGACCTCTAGCAATGCAATCATTTCTAATCAGCTTTTAATGAGGATATAAGCAGCCTCACCTTACCTTTGTCACAAGGAGACAACTGCACATAAACCTCAATTACTCAGACATTTAAAAATCAATTTCAAATAAAATGTTCAGGTGATGGAACTAAAGAGATTAGAGAAAGAGGGACATACGTACAGGCCTGCCTTGGCTTGTCAACGCAATTGAGGTAGGCAGTTCCCATAATGTAATAAAACTGGCCAACTTTGTGCCCTCAGGAACTAAAGCTCCCCCAGAAGATTCCAATGACTACAAGAGCAGGGCCCAACCAGCGATCTCAAGGCACTCGAGCTGTGTTTGCAATGTCATCCTCATCTCATTTTATAGTTTGAAGAGAAGTCACCTGAGGATACCAGTCCACCTGGTCATCAGCTGCACATCCTCATCAAATACCTTACTATTTCCATAGGTGACAATAACATTTTTGCCAGTCATATCTGCTTACCATCACCATTCACATTCTGGTAATTTTGGTCAATATGATTTTATCCAGCATGCACCACATGTCAGGTATTATGAGGATGTTACAGCCTTTGCTGGAGTTCACTGTGTCAAAGAGGGATGAGGCCAACTACCCACCTGATCAGGTATATGGATGCAAAATGAAGTCACTCTGTCTTTAGACACAATAAACAATTTCTTACCTCTGAGTCTTAAAGCACATAATAAGTGAGACCCTTAGGGCTCAGCTGTTTAGCTTTTTTTTTTTTGCTTCTGTGAACTCAAATAGATGTGGTTGATAGTTTCCTTTTTTTTCTTCCTTTGCTAAAGCAGGGGTAGGAATCAAACGTATGTTACTTATAGCCAACAAAACAGCTAAATACATAAGATAATCTCACTGATAATAAAGTTATCTTTTAATAAATAAGTATTAAACACTAATTTTTGTGCTAAATACTTTACTTAAATTATCTTTTTGATGAACAAAATCACCCTATGCAGTGGGTATTGCTCTTATTTTAATTTTCCCAATTTAAAGATTAACACACTTTATAGAGTTGTGTGAATGGAAGAGGTACAATATCTAGTTGGAACCAACGGGGACAGCTGGTCAGTAGGACTCTTCCTATACTGAGAATTGCCACCATCCTGGCTCCTGTTGTATGCAGTGTTGCCTGTATTAGTCAAGATTTTCCAGAGAGACAGAACCAGTAGGGAGAGGATTTATTAGAGGAATTGCTTCAATGGATTACGGAGGATGAGAAATCCCACCACAGGCCTCCAGCAGCTGTAGGCCCTGGAATGTAGGCAGTGTGGCTTAGTTCAAGTCTGAAGCCTCAGAGCCAGGAAAGCCAATGGTGCAACTGTCAGTCCAAGGCCAAAAGCCTGAGAACCCAGGGGAGCTGCTGGAGTCCAAAGGTCAAAGAACCTGGAGCTCCGATGTCCAGGGACGGGAAAAGTATCCCAGCTCCAGATGGTAGAGAGAACATTGTCTTTCTCTGTCTTTTTTTGTTCCATCTGAATCACTAGCTGATTGGATTGTGTCCACCCACACTGAGGGCTGGTCTCCCCCACTGGGTCTACTGACTGGAAACGCTCTCATGGACATACCCAGAAGGAATGCTTTACCAGCTCTCGATGTGGTCCTCAATCAAGTCAAACTGACACCTAAAGTTAAACATTACAGTTCCACTTGAAGTTGTCAAATTATAATTTCAAAAGCTAAAAACGTGACTCACATAAAATAAAATGAATATGAATTTAAACATCTATTCAACTTATTCACTAATGAGGGAACCAATAGGATGGTAAAGCTGGTTTGAAGGAGATTAGAGAAAGGAAATTGAGTATTAGTCAGTCAAAGGGATGCTGAGTGAATTTGCTGATAGATACACCATTGATTAATGACGTACAGGGCAATAAAGTTGCCACCTTCTGGTTATATTTTCTACCTTTTAAAAATTGATCACAAGACATTTAACTTTGGAGTAGCTGAGCTCTAATAAAACAGTAAGTAGGAAATTCAAACATAGACATACTTTCCTACCTCAGAGGTCAGGAAACTTTCTAAAGAGACACAGAGTAAATATTTTTGGCTTTATAGGGCATGTGGTCTCAGTTGAAACTACTCAAATCTGATATTGCAACATGAAAACAGACTTAGATAATATAGAAACAAATGGATGTAGTTGTGCTCCAATGAAACTTTACAAAAAAGTTATGTATTTACAAAAACATATGAGTGCCAGTCATAATTTGTCAGCTCCTTCCTATATGATTGAATCATATTAGGGTGTGCCAGTTAAACAATGCCAGGGATGAAGCTCACTGGTTCATTTTTCATAATAGTACTAATGTGAACGGGGCCTCCTGCATTTGCTGGGACACTGTCCCTGCACCCCCTCCACCTGCATGGATATAGTGAGCCCTTTGTGTTTATTCAGATGGGCCCTGTGATCTCTCAGCCTACCCTCAGCAGAGTCATGGGATCCCTGTGCACAACTGACCCAATCTCCAAATTTGGAATGACACTAAACCATTCCTGACTTAGTCCAGTTGCTTTCTTAAGGGGAAGAGATGTACATGCTGAAGCTGATTTTCTTCCACTTCACTGGGAAGTGAGGGAATTGAGGTCAGAAGGAACCCTAGTTCAGTACTCCCTGCCTTTCTGCACCTCAGTTTCATTATCTATGCTGTGAGGTGGTAATGTACCTACTTTCTGGGTTGTTCCTAGTTCTCAAGTGATACTGTGTGCAAAGCACCTAGCTAGATACACAGTATGTGCACTGTCAAGACTGCCTCTCCTGCCTGTAGGACCTCTCTCCTCCTCATCACAGGTGGATTTACTGCTAAATGACTTTAGCACTGACATAGGGATTGTGCTGGTATGACAGGTCTGCCTTTTCTTGGGTTCAATTCCCTTTCTCTTCCATGTTGATGTTCTATTTCATTGTTTATGTCTAACATTTGATTTTATTCAAGCTGCTTCTCGTAACTTTGTGCTTTACACTCCAGTGAATATGCTGACTGTTCTACTTGCTTCTGGGAGCAAGGAAACCCCAGGGAGCTGGAAAAATCAACCCATGACTGAGCAATCCTGTGGCTGAGGGCTTTAAATAGACCATCTTAAATCCTCACAACCATCCATTTTTAGGGCCACTAATATCTCTATTTTGTATATGACAAAACTAAGACTATGGTAAGCTAGGTCACTAGTCCAAAATTGTACTCCTGGAGTGTTTGGGGCTGAAAACCAGCCCAGCCCTGACTAACTCCAAAGGTAATAAATGCTTTTATCCATAAAGACATGCTTTTTCAACATGCTCTTTATTCAGCTACTATTGTGCCTCTTAGTTTCTTCTCCTCCTTTGGCAAAACTGATCCTCTGTGGCATGAATAAAGGAAAAGAATAAATTGTTCAGTGCCTAAAATCAAACCAGAAGCTTTTAACATGATGTGTCCAAGTACTTTAATAGCTCATATTCCATTTTGCATTTTTGAGCTTGTCAATAGGCAATATCTCCAGCATGGAGTGTCACTTTTCAGGAAGTGCTTGCCAGTATTGTTGGCAGACTCCAGAGATCTCTGCTCTGACCATGGCAAGAATTCAGGAGCCAGCATCAGATAAAAGCAGGATTCGGGGCCAGGTCATTCCAGATGGTGTATGTCCATCAAATGCAGCCTCAGTCCTTGAACAAACAGAGCAGTAGGTCTGCTCACAAGAGGTTCATGCCCCACACCGGCTGGGATCAACCACTGTGGTAACCTAGAGATACACCAAGACAGGGACAGGACCAGCTGAACTTCCTATACAGGATACTGATTTTTGGTTTCTGGGCATTGTTAAAAAATTATTGTAGTGTGGAGTCAGGGCTCCTCTTCCCTCCATCTCCATTATAGCTCTTGGTCCATGCCCTAGTTCTGTGGTGCATAGAGCATGGTCATGCGACCCAACTGGCCCATCAGATGCTCCCACCCAGAACTTTGCATCTCAAGAATGTGACACAGCTATATAAAGGCAGTCAGAGATTAACCCTGGTAGCTGTGCTGCAGCTTAAAGTCTATTTGCAGTGTGGCAAACATCCCAAGGTGTCAAGGCTGGAGGCAGCAGTTCAGAAAGACTGTTTCTGTCACAGACTTTCATGGTGCGTGGCCTTTCTTGGTTTCTACCCATTTTCTGAGCTTCCTTCTTCAGGCTATTGTCAATATTCTGAGTTACCCAATCATTCTCCAGGAAAACTCATGTTCTCCTGATTTGGTTTTCACAGTTGGCAACAGAGTACTCTGACCAATGTGCTTCTCAATGTCCACCCAAAAGGCTTGGTCTCCCCCATATGTTACCTTCCCTGTTCAAAGAAAATTCCCTCTAAAGAGGCTGTCAGTGTTTCCACTCAATTGGAAGAAAAAGAAAAAAGAAGGTCTCAGAAGTTTATATATTTAGAAACTTAGCACCAAGAAGTTGTTTCAATCATCATTCTAACTTTACTAATCCAAGACAGATGTACACACAAGAACCCAGGCAAGGACTTTCCTTAGTGCCATCAAAAGATAAATTTAAGTCATCTTGTATCCATGCCCACATTGCACAGGAACAGAAGGTTCACAAAATGAACCAGGTCAATGTTCTGCTCTTCTACATTAAATAAATAAAAGAAGTCCGAGTTATATAGTGCTTGCTTCTGTCCCAGGCTGTCCAAGGTGTGTTAGCTCCAGCCTGTTAAAAAATGACAAAGGAAACTGGCATTATTGGACACTTGTGCCATTGCCCTCATTCCTCAAATGCATGGTGAGGAAGGCACTATTTCATCCACTTCTCAGTGGAGGAGAGAGGCTCAGATCCAAGAACTTGCTCAGTCACAGAGCTAGTAACTGAGCAGACAGGATTAAAAGTGGCTCCGAAATCCATGCACCATACTGTCCTCTCTCCCAACTTTGGAAGAACTGAAGCCATTGTTGCTGATGAGTTCAACAATAGAGGAAACCACTCTGGTCAAAAATGAAAAAAAAAGCTAATTTTGCTAAATAATGCTCAACCACCCTAACGTTGTTTTAATCAAACTACATCTCATTTCAAAAGATTTCCTTATAGGCTATGTGTGAGTTCCCGTCACACATAGTAGGTACTAAGAAAAAGAAATGTCGAATTTGATTAGATCATTTCTGACTGGTGAAAGGGCAAATTGTAACAGATGTAGAAATAATTAATCTGGACTTTTTGTGTAGTGTTTTCCTTACTTTTCTGTTTATGTCTCTGCTTGACAAAAACAAAAGTCTAAATTCTTTCTGGGCTGTTTCATAATTGATAGATGAACTTGGCCTAATTGTTGATCCATAGAGAATGGTTAGAAATACCAATACCCTTGGGGTTAAACTTCCCAACTTTTGTTGTGGAAATATTTAGTCAACTAATGATCTCTCCCCTGCTGTTAGCTTTGGCAGGATGTTCATCCCTTGTTTTTAAAGAAGCAGGAGTAAATAATCCTCGAAGAGGATGCATACCTGTCTAAAGCTCCCCAAGGGCTAGCTTGCTGATGATCAGGCCCAACATGGGGGAGGGCATTTCAATTCCTTGCAAAATATGACTAAAGCAAAAGAAAGGCCACAAAGGAACTTATAAACACAAGAGTGTGTGTCCACGATTTAAATGAATTCAGCAGAGAGAGAAAGTATGTGTAGAAATCCAAAGCACTGGGTAGAAATTTCAAAACTGTGATCTTTACCAGGTTAATACTTAAGTAACTGAATAAATTTCTATTTGAGGCCAACCACATCCATCCATCCACCTCATCCAACCATCCACACAGCCACTCTTAATATATATTGGCCTTCTATCCAGGAGAACTGAAGGATGTAAAGACAGGATGTTCCCTTCAAAAGCTTAATGGAAGCAATACAGTTTGTTCTTTGTATTTTTTTAGCTAATATTTATTTAGCATTTACTATGGAAGGGCACTATGCTTAAAAGCAGGACAAATATTCCATTCAACTTTCACAACTATCCCACAAAAACATTGCTATCCCCATTTTACTTTCAGAAAACACGTTGCATAACGTGTACATATACAGTGAGCTAGTGGCCATTCTAAGTCTCCAACCAAGTCCATCTGAGACCAAAGTCAATGGCATGCTTTTAAGTACTTTGCTATAATGTCCATCTAAATAAGGCACAAAATCAGAACATGAACCAGATCACAGTCCCGTGTCTGGCAAATAGTGATAGTCATATTTTTAGAGTGTCAAAATTATACTTGTGGTGTGTATGAGTGTGTCTATTTCCCAGAGGATTGCTGTGAACCCCTGTAGAGAGGGTTGAAGGAAGAAAAAAGATAAGTTCAAAAAAGGATTTATGAATTGCTGGCAGTAAGTTCAATACTTGAAAAAAAAAATTGGGTTAAGGGAGAGTATCTGGTAAACATAATAGAGTGGGCAAAGATGCAGGAAGAGAAATCTGTCCTAGGAGTTGAGGAGGACGGGGAAACTCTTGTACCCAAAGAGCTCCCCTCAGTGGCCAACCCTATAGGGTTACAATTTGAGAGTGATTCTCTTTGGACCTGAAGGATTTTCCGTTATTTGACACAGATAGTAGGAGTATCTTATTGAATACCTTAACTCCCAGGATGGTAATTAACCAGCTTCCCAACTGTGCAATCACTCAGGGTCTTGGCAGGAAAGAGATGGCATACTCCATCAGGGACTATTTCAAAGGTGAGCAAAATTAAGAAGAGCCAACAAGATTTGGTTAAGTACCCTCCAGGTACCCAAAGGGTGGCCTGTCGCCATAGCTTTTCTCTCCCTGGTAAGGGAGGGAGACATTCTGGGATCCCTAACTCAAGTTGCAGATATGGAGAAGGGACACCTAAAAGGACCTGGGCAGTCCTTGGGAGAGGAGCTCAACTGAGCAAAGGGATGAGAAGAAATAGTCATCCAGTATCCTGAGGGTGTCTCCTATTGAGGTCACCTCAGCATATCACAGCATGACAAAAGGGCACTCTCCCAGGGCACAAAGCAGGGTGGGGAATAGTGGAGAGATCTGGAAAGGCAAGTGGAGAATGGCTAGCATAAGGTCTTAGACTCCCCGTGGTGAGCTGAGACAGAAGTAATTTGTCACTGATCACATTTAAAGTAATGAAGCTTGTAAATTATTTTATTTTTGCCAATTAAAGAAGATTCAACATTACTCTTGTAATAGTTTTCCCTCACTTACTTGCATTTAGATGTTCTTTCATGCATGTGGGAGAAAAGAGCGATGCTGTAGCTGGTGGGCTAGGGATTATCCAAAACCCTAGTTACCCTCAACAGTGTGTATAATGTGAGTGGCATCCATCATGTGTGCTGGGTGGGGTGGGGTGGAGGAGAGGTGGAGTGTTATTGCTTTGATTCAACCAGCCAGCCCCAGATGGGAATTGGTAGTTGTTCAGATCAGATCATTTCCCAGCAGTGGGACTGAACATCTAGTTGTGGGGGGTTAGTGGGGAATGTGTGTGTTTACAACATTGGGGAAAGGAATAAGGAGAGGGAAGGGAGAAGATTAAGAATTCGGCAGTGTTATGGCTTTGCCTGGAGCTGGCCCTGGCCTGGTTAAGAGGACTCTCCCTTCCCCTACCCAGAACATGAAGCCAGTTGTCATTGGAGGCAACAAGTGGCATTCAGTATCATGTCTTCTGTTTGGGGGCGAGACCATCACACACACCTCAGAGCAGATTTTAAAAGTAGGACACTATTAAATCCAACCTGCCTTGTCATAGTGGAGGTGGGGAGAGAGGGCTGCTTGGGAACTAGTCTCTCCTGCATCTGCAGGAGTTGGGGTAAAATATCCTCTGGCTCTGAGAACTACATTTTCCAGGGGAATGAAAAAAAAAGCACAAAAGTGCTATTTTTATGCTCATAATTATCTATTTCCCTATTAAGAAACTGGCTCTCATATGTTATTACTGGCTGGGTATTAGGTATCTTTTTGAAGCAATTTAAAAACTGTGTATCTGAGTGCAGTGCCCACACTTGTGCACAGCTATACAAGGAGTAGTATGCATAATGAAACTTGAAAACTTAGCTGCAGCACACTGCAGTTGATTAAATAAAGCAAACATACCCTTGGCAAGACTCGACAAAAATTACTTGATGTTTCCCAGAAATAAAGAGTTCCATAATAATGGTCATGAAAAAAAAAATAAACAAAAATTCTCAAGTTCATCTAACTTACGTGGAAAGTCCACTACAGTTTTCTTAAGAAGCTGGTACCCAAATCCTAAAAACCCACTCTGAATTCGAATGGTCTACATCCCATTCCAAGTTATTACTTACTGGAGCAACATTTCCATTATCCACATTGAGCAATAGATTATAGATGAATAAGGAATTTAGAATCTATCATTTGAATTCATCAAGCTGTTTCCAGTAATAATTTGAGACTCTGAGAAATGCCAAAAAATATAATTACTAATCCAAATAGCCCTTTGTATCTGCATAAATAAAAATGGAGATCAATCTCTGGTTAATAGAGATCATTTCCTATTATGCTCATGTTGTTAATGTTGTGACAAGGACTGCAACACTTGCTTTATACCATTACATTATCAGTGTCATTGGAATCCCTTTAGAGAGAAGAGCAGATGATTGATGTGGAATTTCTAGCAAGGTAGATGCAGTCTTTCTCTGCAAACAGTTGGTTTAGAACTTGGAACACACTGGAGATTGGTGAGATTGTCTCTCCCTGACTTTTCCTGGAGGTTTTCATTCAAATTCCAGTGCTTCCAGGAAGCTCTCTCCATAGGAAAAAGGTAAGGGAATTCAGTAGGACTCCAACAGCAAACAATAATACAAATGAACAGAACATAGATTTTTGTTCTCTCTTGTTTAAACTTATGCTGTGATTACAAAAGGACAACAGGTCAAAATGCCACAAACAATCCTGGCTCCATACCATTCCTACCAAGGCCACTTGTCTCTAGTGAGCCAAACTCAAAACTGGGGTCTGCTTTGACTTCATCCTCTTTCAAAGGAACTTAGATAGCAAGTCCTTAGGACCATGTCCAGTAGCTTGCAATAGATCTCAACCAGTAAGGCATGGCAGTGAAGCACTGGGGTGTCCATCTGAAGCTCACCCCAGTCCCTTCACCCTCTGCTAGTGAAAGCCATCTCCCCACTAGAGGTTAGATGTTCCAGTCCTCATTTCTCAGCTTCCCCTGCAACTGAGGCCAGGGTATGGGACCCTACTCTGGCCAACAGAGCAAGTTGGCAAGGAGACCTCTAAAAGAGCTTTCCTGCCTCCAGTTCTGAAGCATGCCACCCACCCTGAAGAATGATTCAAACTTGAAAGACTGACAGTACCAAGTGCTGGGGAAGATGGGGTCTTCTACGTTGCTGATGCGAGAATAAAAACGATATACAAACATTCTAGAAAACATTTGGTCAGTTTTTATATAAAACTAAACACTGGACCATTTGACACAGTAACTTCACTTCTAGGTCCTCACTCAAGAGAAATTAAAACATATGTCTATTCAGTGATTGCACATGGGTTCTTAAAGTGCAGCATATTCACAGTATCCCTAAAGTGAAAACTCAAATGTCCACTTGTAGCGAATGACTAAACACATTCATTACATAGAATATGAAGCATTGATAAAAAGAAACGAAATGCTGATAACATGCAATACCATGGTCTAAGTTCATAAGCATGCTGAATCAAAGAAGGAAGACATAAAACAGCAAATAATGAATAGTTATATTCATACTAAATTATACAAAAGGCAAATAAAATCTATGGTGACAGGAAGCAAATTAGTAGTTGCCTGCAGCTGGGTATGGAAGAAAACATGGGCACCAGGGGACATCTGGGGATGATGGAAATCTTTTCATCTTGATTGTAGTGGTAGTTACAAGGGTGTATGTATTCTTTACCTATACTCTTGAAATGGGCATATATTTTTTGTCTCTAAATTTTATCTCAAAAAAGTTGATTTTAAAAAATAGAGTAATGACTCATCTTTAGCTGCATGCTATTGTCTTCCTGGGATGCTTGAAAGTTGTGTGATTACCTTGGGATCGTAAGGAGACTGCTACATGCAGTCAATAATAGAAAATGCATGTGCTGGAGCCTCCAGGGCTAGAGGGTGGTGCAGGTTAGGTCTGGCAGCAAGGGTCATGCAGGTAGATAGCTGAGTTCAATGTCATCTTACCACATATTATCTGCATGACCTTGGGAAATTCATTTACCTCTTTGTGTCTTAGTTTTCTTATCTATGAAAGGAGGAGAATAATAATAATATCCCTTACGCTCAGGGTTTGGGAAGCAGTAAATGAGGTGGGTTGCAAAGTGCATAACATGGGATCTCTCTCTTTTCTCCCTCTTTTTACTCTTGAACAATGCTCAGTATCAATAAGTTCTTAATAAATGCTTATCAAACAAATAAGAGAAAACACATAAAATATGATAAAACAGTGTTTCACACCCAGCAAACGAAGTCACGACCATATGTGTTTTCAATTGTGCTATCACTAACACCTCTCCTAATGTGCAGCTGCTGATACAACCCAAGATCCACTGTTTCTAGCCTTCTTGTGACTATGCAATGCTTTGTTTTATTTTCTTTTTAACTGCCTGTTCTGAAGTTCATTAAACTATAGTTTATATGCCAAATTTGGCTCACAATGTTTTTGTATGACCCACAAGCTAAGAATGAGTTTTACTTTTTTGTTTGTTTGTTTGTTTTTGTGGTGCTGGGGATTGAACCCAGGGCCTTGTGCACACGAGGTAAGCACTCTACCAACTGAGCTTTATCCCCAGCCCTGATTTTTAGATTTTTATAGGATTATTGGAGAAAATGAGGATGACAATGATGACAAGTCTACCAGAGCAAAGCCCCAAATACCTGGTCATGTATGGGAAAGGTTTGCCAATCCCAGGGCAATTCTGTTTATTTAACCCAAGTATCCTTACTCAACACTACACTTGGGTCAGTGAATAAAATTAATTTTTGTTTTTTATGTACATAGTATGGTCATGTCTATCAGACAGAAGTTTGAATTGATAGGACTTACAACATGAGGTAGAATGTTGCTCACCTACCTCTGAGTAAGAGGACAGAAGTAGACTATAAAGGTAAATTGACATCAAAGAAGATGGTGAGGTTAGCAGACACGTGAGCACACAGCTTCACATACACAGTCCAGGCTCACCCTGTTCTCAAGGTATTTAAGTGAACTGTGAGGTGACTTTTACAGCATTCAGGGCATCATAATTACTGCTAAGTATTTCTGTGTGTTAACTCTTTCATACATGATGCATAAAACTCAAACACAGAAATACTGACAATGATCACCCTGGTCTCTCTGCTTCCCACCTTTACACTTACATTCTAACTCTCTGGCTATTTAAGTATTATGGTGTAGATATTAGGTGTCCCCCTAAAGTGCATGTGTGAGACAGTGCAAGAATATTCAGAGGTGAAATGATTGGATTATAAGAGCCTAAACCCAGTCACTGAATTAATCCCCTGATAGGATTAACTCAGTGGTAACTATAGGCTGGTAGGGTGTGGCTGGAGGAGGTGGGTCCCTGAGGGTGTGCCTTTGGGGTATATATCTTGTATCTGATGAGTGGACTCTGTTTCTTGATCATCCTGTGAGCCCCTTCCCTCCCCAACACTCTTCCACCACGATGTTCTGCCTCACTTTGAACCCTGAGGAATGGAGTTTGCCTTCTATGAACTGTAAACTTTAAAACTGTGAGCCCCCAAATAAAATTTTCCTTCTCCAATTGTCTTGTCCGGTCTTTTTGGTGATAGCCATGAAAAAGCTAACTAAAATACCAAGTAACCCCAATCTTTGATAATTTCTTCTTGTATAAAATCTTAAACTTGTCAAGATTTTACTATTAACCATCGTCTAGACAAATATCACCAAAATTAAAGATATGTGCCCTAGAATAGTACCCTGAAGTTATATGTGTTAGCTTATTCAATCCATAGAAAAGTCGTTTCTACCATCAAGCTTGACACTACTGACATCCTGGGGACTAGATAATTCTGCATCAGGGCAGGCGGTCCTGTGTGTTGTAGGGTGTTCAGTAGCATTCCCAGCCTCTGCCCACAGATACCAGAAGCCTCCACGTTCCTTGATCTTAACAATAGAAAATGTTTTCAGACATTGTCAAGTGTCCCTGGAGAGTAGGGGTTTCATTATCACATCTAGTCAAGTACCACGGCATTGGATCAATTTTACAGATAAGGAAAATGAGCTTTGGAAAATTAATAGCCCACATATTCTCTGCTTATAAGGGACAGAATCAAGATACATATCTAGGTGTGCCTGTTTTCTAAATCTTAATCCATATGCTTTAGTGCCTATTCACACATAATTCCCACCCCATTCACATCCATCATTTGGTGTGACAACCAAGCTCTTCCCATCTGAGAGGAAGTACTTATCTCCTATCTTCATCTTAATTACTGGTAAGTATTTCTGTGTTTTATTTCTGTCATACAAGATATCTAAAACTGAAATGCAGAAATACTGAGAACAATCAGCCTGGTTTCTTGCTGCCCATCTTTGCTCTTACATTCTAATTCTCTCTAGTTATTCTCTCAAATTGTCACCATACAAAGCACTTCCCTTTGCCTGCAGTGTCCCCTTCCCAGACATTTACCTTTTTGCCAATTCACATATTATGTTGGTTTTCTTTAATTCACAGAGCAGTTTAACCAAGCCTTTAGGAATGAGGGTCATCCTTAGAAAAATGGGAAGTAGAAATCCCCCTGCCCCCAAATCCCATGATTTCTTGCCAGGTTAGACATAGGAGACCCCAGAACCATTACAGTTTTATATTTATTTATTTATTGGTATTGAGGATTGAACTCAGGGGCACTTGACCACTGGGCCACATCCCCAGCCCTTTTTTGTGTTTTATTAGAGACAGGGTCTCACTGAGTTGCTAAGTGCCTCGCCATTGCTGAGGCTGGCTTTGAACTCGCGATCCTACTGCCTCAGCCTCCCAAGTGCTGGGATTATGGGCCTTTGCCACAGTGCCCGGCACAATTTTAAGTTTAAAAGGAGGAAAATATTCTGCTCCTTATCCTCTTCCAAAGATAAAAAATAAGTTATATAAATTATAGTCATAAAATTTTAGAGCTACAGGGAGCCTCGGAAAGTCTCTTCTTGATCCACTTTAGTTTACAGAAGTGGAGGCTGAGGCCACTTGGCACAAGCGAGAAACTGGAGATGACACAGCTATCTGGCAGAGAGCCACATCTTTGGACTCCCAATTCAGTGCTCTGTCCACTGCATTTTCTTTCTAGAAAAGACCACTAAAGTCAGAAGTGTGAAACTAGGTTTCATGAATGGTTTGAATCATTTTTGAATTTTGCATTAAAGCATATTTAATAGTTTCATTTCTGAAAAATATATTAAGGGGGCATAGGGGCAGGAAAGATGGTGGAATGAAATGAACATCATTACTCTAGGTACATGTATGACTGCACATATGGTGTGACTCTACATCATGTACAACCACAGAAATGAAAAGTTGTTCTCCGTTTGTATACAATGAATTGAAATGCATTCTGCTGTCATGTATAACTAATTAGAACAAATAAAAAATAAAAATTTTTAAAAAACTTTTAAAAAATAAAAAATATAGATATAATTCATTGTTTCTCCCATTTTGGGGTGGGGGGTTCCAGGGATTGAACTCAGCAGTACTCAACCCCTGAGCCACATCCCCAGCCCTATTTTGTAATATATTTAGACACAGGGTCTCACTGAGTTGCTTAGTGCCTTGCTTTTGCTGAGGCTGGCTTTGAACTCATGCTCCTCCTGTCTTAGCCTCCCAAGAGCCACTGGGATTAGAGGTGTGAGCCACTGCGCCTGGCCTCTGCCATTTCTTTTAATACTTTGTTTTGTGTTTATATACTGAGTTTGTGTCTCCTCCCTCTCTCTCTCTCTCTCTCTCTCTCTCTCTCTCTCTCTCTCTCTCTCTCTTTCCCCCCTCTCCTTTAATTTTGAAAGTGTGAAGTAGATACAATGATTATTATATCAGTTAAGAAACAGGAACCATTTAACACTCAAACACAGGAATTTTAGGAAATTGATTCTACCAGAGTAGGAGAGCTAAGAAGGGAAGAAGTGATCATGGAACCAACCCAGAGCTAGTGACCACAGGAAGTTGCTGTGGCCTCTGGGCCTGAAGCCACACAAAAAGGGAGGAGGTGGTGCCCCAAAAGTTCATAATGGGGCTCTCTGAGAGGAGGGCTATCCTGCATGAGCTGAAACTCCCAGTATTGCTGTTGCCAGGGACACCATAGGAAGTGGAGTGAGTGGAAGGGGTACTTCTCTCCTCAGCTTCCAGCCTCCAGGGGCACTAGCACATCCTGTTGGCTGCACCCTTCCAGGAGCCAGAGGGCAAGGGAGCCTGGGAGCCCTGTGATACAGAGCTTCTCAGAGCAGAGGAGGATGAAGAATGGGTTGGAAGGAAACAGGCACTGACCTGTCTGTTATCTCTGTAATTACCAACTTCTTAGACTTTCTCTGTGATGGCCCCTCAGGAGAACCCTCCTCAAGAGAAGCAACTGGAAGGTGGATTCTGAAAGAGGACAAGTAGCCTAAGATGCTGTTTTTCCATTTCCTTCCCTTTATCCTAAAAAAAGAGATTTGAGCCAAGGCAACAGAAATGAGCGGAGACTGATCTCTTAATGACCCTTCAGGAATGGAATTTACCAGCTGACACACTGAAGAATATGGATGTAGTAGGCAATAAGCTCAGGTATCTTCCGAAAGGAAATAATGGCCAGTCATGAGTGAGGAGGACATAAACAGAGGGTTGTTATGGGCCAAATGGTGCCCCTCCAGTCATAAGTTGAAGCCCTAAGTACTAATGTGACTGTCTTTAAGACAAGGGCTCTGAAGGAGGTTGTTAAGGTGAAATGAAGTCAAAGGGGGGACTCCAGGGATGCATGTGCACAGAGGAAAACCCAAGTGAGGACAGAGCAAAAGGAGGCCATCTTCATGCCAGAAGAAAGGCCTCAGCAGAGACCAAACCCGCTGATATCTGGAGCACAGACTTCACAGACTTCCACCTTCGAGAACCATGAGAAAATAAATTTCTGCTATTTAAACCACCCAGACTATGGTGCTTTGTTACAGCAGCCAGAGGCAGATCAATAAAAGGCACCAAACACACACATGGAACAAGAGTCAATGCTTAATGCTGTGTCCAGAGGCAATTTTGGAAGGTCACTTGCTATAATTTCCATGAAATTATTTATTAGGCACCCAGGTACTTTCCATAGTCAGAGATAAGGCTTAAACACATACCTATTGGAGGAAAAAAAATAGCAAGGACTCAAATTCATATGCAGATAAATGACCTTGAGAGCAAGTTATAAGTATGCAAAGAAATGCAGAATGAGGCAGTTGGGTATTGTAGAAGAAGAAATTCCAAGGAGGTGTGTGGTGGAGGGAGGGATTTGAGGGTCCAGAAGATAAAATTTTCTGAGTCTGTAAAATATCCACAGTAGCCTGGCTGAAGTCATAGCTGAGATCCGCTCCCCCCGCATTTACATAGGCAATTTTCAGAAAAGATACGATATAATATATGAAAGCAGGTCTGCAGGCTATTTTTGATCTGTTTCTTTTTCTAAACCACTTTCCATACAAACATTTTAAAATAGTAATTTTGATGGTTTTCCTTAATATTACAATCCTTGAATGATCAGGACACCAGAGTCCGATGTCAGTATAATTATGAGCATGCTATTTTAATGAAGAAACTACAAATCAAGTCCCAATAGACCCACAGTGCTCAGATAAGTCATGACAGTTTGGGGATCCTGAGAGCTGCTATGTGATTGCTTTTGGACAGAACAATTTTAAGAAGTAAATTGATATTCTGCAGCTGGTATTGCCCTTGGGTCCTCACAGGGTCTGAGAAACAATTTGAATCTGCCTGGGATTACCTATCTCACATTTTTCTCCAGAGACCTGTCCACGTCCTATAAGCCACAAGCAAATGCCACAAACACTTTACCCCAGAGACTCCAGAAGGGAGGGTAAGGGCAGGTTGTGGTAAAGAGGGTCATCGAGGGGAGAGAAGCAGGCTTTGCTGGTGAGGATTCTCTCAAGAGGAAGCAAAGGAGCAAATGCAGCTAGGCTCACAGCTCCATTGAAGAGAAATCTGTGTGCAAAAGTAGTAGGTTGCTTCTACCTCCAGAAATTAGGGGGAGTTTCAAGGCAATTTGTTAGTATCTTTGGAGGACTTGCTTCTCAAAGTATATTTTCAGACTACCAGCAGCAACAAACTCGGGAGGTCATTAGAAATGCAGATGCCTCAGACCTAGCAAATCAGAATCTCCAAGTATGACAGGGTCCTCTCTTGATTTCTGTGCCCTGGAAATTTTGATTTTCTAAAGCATTGTTTGGCTAGATGGGTATGCAAGGACATTGAAATGTTCTGCCAGGACTTGAGTGTACTCTCCTGGCCTTCATACCCCATCACGAAGAATGAAGCTGATAGGAAAGGACATAGAGAACAGAAATGAACCTGAGTTTGTCTCAGGCCCGACTCTCACTATCTACCTGAATCAGGTCAGCTTTCACCTACAGGGTACGAAACAGCAACCACTGAGGTTGCAGATGGCATGGTGAGACTGTGGGGCCAGGGTTCCCTGGGCTGCCACTGCTGCTGCTGTCAGAAACCCTGCCCCTCTGGGCAAGTGGTGTGGGGCCACGGTTTCCTATTTTCATCTTCTAACCCTTCTCCTCTGGCCCTTTCTGTCTACAAGAGCTGGGTACCAGTTAGTTGCTGCCATCAGCATGGGTTTAAAACCCAACACCAAGCAAGTTACCACTTCAGTGGGGGAGACTGTTCCAAGTGTTAGGGAATTTGAAGTCACAGTCTCAACATTACCAAGCAAATCCCTAGCTTCCAGACTTGATGGGATCCCCAGTTGGAGATGTGGTAGCCTTCTGTTATAGATTGAACTGTGTGCCCCCAAATCCATATGTCAAAAACCTTTCATGTCTCTGTATTCAGAGGTAGGGCTTTAGAGGGTAATTGAAGCTAAAGGTGGTCTTAAGAGTGGGGTTCTTTATCTCATAGGATGGATGACCTTACAAGAAGAGAAGGAGAAAGAAACCTCTATCTCCACATGGTCATGTGGAGGAAAGACTGTGTGTACACAATGCAAGAAGGTGGCATCTGTAAGATAGGATGATCCTCTGTAGAATTTCACAATACTGGCATCCTGATCTCAGACTTCCAGGCTCCAGAACTGTGAGAAAATAAATTTTGTTGTTTAAGATATGCAGTCTATGACACATTGTTGTGGCAGCCTGAATAGACTAGAAGATGGACTGTGGGATCCCATATTCCTAATGAGAAAAGGAATGTCTCCCTATTCAAAGCATGTCTGCCAACATGGGGAGCGTTGGTTTTCTGTTGATGATGAGGGGTGAATTATGGCTCCTGAGAAGTCTATCACAGTAGTGGGAGTGGTTACTGCCCATACACTTTGTTAGCTATGGAAGGACACACTGAGGGAGGGAAGGTGTATCAACATACACACTGGGCCACCAGGGTGGCCAACTGTCTGATTTGTCTGGGACTGAGGGGTTTCCTGGGACCCAGAACTTGTGGTGCTAAAACCAGAAGAGTTCGAGGCAAATCGGGGAAAATTGATTACTCTAAATGTGCTAAAAGTTCACCTGCTGAAAGATCACTGTGGTTCAGCAATGAGACACTTATTTAAAGTAACCAGAGCCCTGGACCAGAGCCCTGGTCTGGCATTGCTGCTATATAGACTTAGGTAAGTCACTGTGACATTCAAGACTTAACTTCTTCTCCCCCAGAAATGAGGGACTAGATTAATGGGAAGGGATATCCCAGTTCTAATATGTTGGCTTTGGAATTGGGGGGATTCCATTGTATCAATCCACAGCATAATCTACAGAGAGGCTCTGAGCTAGGTGCAAGAATTCAGCCGTGCCTAAGGTATTGCCTCCATGGAGATTAGCCCACTGGGAATAAGAGATGAATAACAAGAAGAGATGTGGCACGTGCAGAGCAGCAAACAAGAAAGTGTTGGAATGAGTTATCCATCATTACCCTAAGTACATGTATGAAGACACAATTGTTGTAAAAAATACTTTATATAAAACCAGCAACTTGAAAAATTGTGCTCTTTATATGTAATATGAAATGAATTACACTCTGCAAACATGTATAACAAATTAGAATAAAAAAAAAGAAAGAAAGTGTTGGGGTAGACAATGATTGAGGAACTTCTCAGAAGACTGCCTTAGCTAGGCTTGGAGGAGGCAAATGTGAGAAAATGCAAAGGTGTAAGGGAATGGCAAGCACACAAAAGCATGAAATGGGAAGAAGGTTGTAAAATTAAAGGAAGAGAAAGGACTGCGGTGAGTGAAGCTGAGTGGAACAGAAGACAGTGGGAAGACATGAGACAGCAGACGTAGGCAGGGATCACAGTATGCCAGGGATATTGTCATGGCAAGGAATTCTGGATTTACCTAGGTGCCAAGAGAGGCTCTCAAAGGGTTTGGAATCAGATCAGTTACAAGAACTTATTTACTCTAATTATTGTGTGATTATGGATTATAAAAATAATCACTTGCAAAAAACAATGTAACACAGCAGTAAGCACATAATGCTGTGTCTATGAGTTTGGTTTAAAAGTAACCAAGAGCTTCCAAAGGTTTGGCAAGTTCAGGACAACTTGCGTCAGTAACTCCTCCTCATCACTTTGAAGTGTAGTGTGCACTTCAGCATGACTTTGATGGCAAATGACAAAATGAATCTGCGGCTCGAACGATTCAAACCTACCCCTCTGGGAGCAGAGTGTTACTTGGAACATATCCTTATAATTAAGATCTAATTGTTATTGATGTTTAGACAAATGTTCTTGTTGGCTTCATCTCCAAGAGAGTAAACCACAGATCCCCTGCAACAGCTTTTTCCTAGTGCCAAACAGCACTTGAATAAGTGTTCAAGGAGAGATTACCTCTGGTTTTAGATCTTGATGGGAGTTTGAATTAATGCAGCCAGGATCACGGATTTGATCTGTGTTGGTTTAAGGTTTATCCCCTACTTATTACAAAGGCATTTGAGATGGCTTCCAAAATTAAACACTGCAAAAACCAGAGCAATGAAAGGAGGGGGAAAGAGGATACAAATATCTTCATCCCTCAGAAGGGAACGACTGTCCAATAGATGAAATCAAAACTAAATTCTGCCTTGAATTTTCTGTAAACTGAGCCAAGAAGGGAAATGACAGATTACATGATGGTACTGCCTGATTAAAAAAGCAAATGAGGGGCTAGGATTGTGGCTCAGTGGTACAGCACTTGCCTTGCAAGTGTGAGGCACTGGGCTCGATTCTCAGCACCACATATAAATAAATGAATAAAATAAAGGTCCATCAACAACTAAAAATATTAAAAAAAAAAAGCAAATGAAAATCAGAATCACTGTGCAGAGACCAACTTTTTCTGTGAAACCCACATGATATCAATACATTTATATGAGCATTGATTATAACATTTGTTGGTAGGAGGTACTTCAGGTGTTTTGTGGGTGATACATTCAAGTAAAATTTTGAAGGAAAGAAGACAGAAATGCAGTTAAGAATAAATGTTTCTTGGGCCAGTATTTGTCAAGGTTAAGAATGGTATAAATTCACAAAAGAGCTTTTCTAAGAAGGCAAGGTATTGTGGTGTAGGTCCTTTGCTTTATGATAGGGATTGCACTTAGAACCTGGAAGAAAAATGATATTTCTTAACATGTCCATTAGACCCTTTCTTGAAAATTACAGCTGTTTTAAGCAAGCCTTTGGTAGGTATTGAGTTGCAGTCAATTTGGGAAAGTATATATCTCAGGACTATGAAAGCATGCCCTAAATGGCCAGGGCTAAAAGAGGCAGAGTTGTCCTGCTGAGAGGGGAGCTTCAGGCGCAGACTTGTCTTGTTCAGAGCACGTTCCACTTTATCATGGGCCTGCCGGAGAAAGGTTGTGTCTTTTTCTGGAAAGAACTGAGAATATTCTTGAGAACTTGTCTAAGTTTTGTAGTGAGACCAGATATTGATCCCATAGGTCATGAAGACATTCAGAGTGTGGGGAGATATACTGGGGACTATGTGATACAAGGATGTCATTTCCTGTCATTGTCTTACTTATAACTTCCACGATACTTATTTCAGTCAAGCCTACACAATGTAACTATAGTTTTGCACTTTTATATTTATCTTATCTATTGTATTCTAACTTGCTTGTTTTTGTGGCCTCACTGAATTCAATGGTTGGGCTATATATATTTCTTCTTTTTGTGGAATTATTTACCATTAAAAGTTAAGGTTAATTTAATATTAATTCTTGTTCACAACTTGTGTGTGTGTGTTTAAGTTTTTATTCAGCTATGCAATGTATTATATCTAATCCTGCTAGCCAAGTTATGTTCAAGATCATTAAACATGACATCAATACATTTATATGAGCATTGATTATAACATTGATCAGGAAATCAACTACACCAAGCTGCATGGCCCTTGCAAGAGGACCTATTCCTGAGTCAATTCCATCTGCTTGGGCAGAGGTATTCTCCAAGTGAAATGCTTTGGGGTTAATAATAGTCTCTACAAGTGTTTTAAGGAAGAACAAGCCTTAGTCCTCACCTGCTAGGATCTTAGCAGGTAACTATTATATATTTACCAAATAAATAAATGACTGAGTGATGAAAAAGGTTCACAGACAGCCATAACATAGAGCTGAATATGAAATTCAGGAGATAAATAACAAGTTTAAAGAAGGGAAAACCACACCTAGGTGGATGAATCAGCAAAGACCCTATACAAGGGGTGATATTTAGAGGAGGATGGTAGGATTGGTAGAACTCTATGGAAATGGAAAGGAAAACAAATTCTGCAATGACTTGTCTTTATCTAGGCAGCACCAGTGACCAATTCCATCACATGGGAACAGGCTCTCCAGCAACTGGCCAATGTGGTGGTCAAATGAGCCAGGTCAGGCCAATTTTATTTCCTGACCTACTTTAGTCACTGAGGTTGAATATCTGGAGGCTAAGAGATGGCTTGTTCAAACAAAGCCAATCACATTATCTCTCCTAATAATTTGAAAGTTGGAGACAAAAGAGGAAGAGGGGAATAGGGGGTTGACTAAGGTGCAGCCATCTCGAATGTAGTCTCTAAGAAAAAAAGTCCATGGGCCTCTTTTCCTAGATCCCTGAGCTGCCTTGGTATATAGAATTCATGACTCTTAACTTCCCAGTTCTTCCTTTGAGCCTGTGAGCCACCCTTCAGTTAACACCCTCCAACTGCTTTACTTTCCTTAAGACAGGTCAAGTCAGTTTCTGTTGCTTACAAACAAGAAATTCTTAACAGGGAAAAGCATGGAGGCAAGAAAATATGAAGCAAATTCAGAAGGATTGGATATGTTAGCAGGATCAAAGTATAAGGAAATATGGACATAACAATGGAGAGAAGTGAGTTTGTTGGACACTTTGAAATTCAGGATGAGGTACAGTTGCTAGTATTATTCGGGTATCTTGTGGACAATACATTCAAGTAAAATTTTTGTTTTTGCAGTGTTTCACAGATCCTGTATTCAAAATTTGTCTACGTACTAAAATTTATTTTCTAATCTCAAAGTCAATACTTATACTGCTTTCATGGTAATTCAGAGACATGCATAGAAGAGCAAAAAAAAAAAAAAATAGTCACATGATACACACATTCCCAGTTGAGGTCAAAGGTGAAAAAAAATTCTTGCTTTATCTTCTTTTAAAAATTTCATCTGATTTTACTTATCTTAAAATATCAAATTGACAAGTATTTTGCATACTTAAGGTGCATTAACATGATGACTTATGTAATAATGATCACAATCAAATTTGTACACCCTCTTTAGCTTTTATTTTGAAAACAAGTGTCCTTTTTTGCAGACTATTTAGTGCCACATAATTTGCAATTTTGTGCTTTTTTTTGTTGAGGATTTCACGTGTAAAATGCCCCCAAATATAGTGTGCAAGTGCTGCCTACTGTTTCTAAGTACAAGTAGCCTCATATGGAAAATATAAATAAGCATCATTGGGTATGACTTCTGATGTTGTGGGATGTCAATTCAACATCAGTGGGTCACCAAAATATATTAAATAAGATGTCCTTAAACAGAAACAGATAAAAAGGCTTATGTACTGATTAGTTAACAAAAATCCTGTGACCAGAAGCTTTCAGGAACCCAACTCTGCATTTCCCTTGAGGAGAAATAGAACATAACTACTGTGACTGATGAGACTTGACTGCAGTTAGGTCTAACTATATAAGCAAAGGTGAGTTGGAGACAGTTTTGAAGACAGAGCTGATGTGTTAAAGATATTGCAATGGGAAAATTGCTTGTGTGATAAATGTGTAGTCTCCAAGAGTGGGGGAGAGAATAGAGGCAGGAACCCCAAAGGGCTTTCTCTTGGAAGTTGCCTTCTGGCAGAATGAAGGTAAGAACTTTCTCAAGGGCTTTGGAACAAAAAAGAAGCCGTGAAGGTGGCATGCGAAGACAAAAGAGATAGGAATTTGTAACTGTGGGACTGATTTGAGGAGCAAACTGAAATTTGGGGTTTGAGCAAATGGAAGAAAGAGTACAGAAATAAAAGTTGGTCCCAAAAGCTGGTGAAAGGAGGAAGTGACGGATACTAATAGGTGATCTACACTCAATAAACAGTAGTTGCATTGTTAATGATAACTGTGAGGAGGAGGAAAGGGGTGACCTGGAGCAAGAGGAGAGGAGAAGAAGAATCTGTAGGTGCTTGCCAGAAAACTGGCCCTCAGCTGCTCCATTCGAGGTCAGTGTCCCAAATGACTGAGCTTTGGGCAGCCCAAGTACCAGTCTCTGCATCCCCCAGGGTGCAAATTAAGGATGTGGTCAACAGAAAGCAGGCCTGAGTTTTTAGCTCTCAGCAATTAACTTTCGTAATTCAAAGCTAACCTGGAGTCTTGTTTCTTGAGCCTATTTGTGCACTGACTGACTCTAGAGAGGTTCTACCCGCAACCACAGGCTGTCTGGGAATACCTCTTAACCAAAAATCCCCAAAATAGGAAAGAAAAACAAAACCTGGGACTCCATCTTGAGACTCATGCCTTGGCCCAAGTTGGTTGGAGCTTAGAGGCCTCTCAGGGTTGGAGCTTAGAGGTGAGGCTGAGCCTGGAGACCAGAGGTCCTGATGCTGCTGTTGCTCCCTCAAAGTGGAGCTTGGGAGTGGTGACTTCTGCTCTCAGCCTGTGTCCATGTGTCCCTGATCCCACTTCAAAATCCTGGCCTGTACAAGAAGGAATCCCTCCTTCTTCTCCCAGTCCTAGTAATCATCAAATTGTCTGGCCCCAAGTTCCTACAATCAATCACTATGTCCTATAGGGGAAAATTTTTAACCTCATGGATTTATTAGTTGGACAATCATAGACCAACCTAGGATTGGTTGGTTTCTGAAGGTCTAGATAATTTAGTATAATCTAGTCACGTGGTTAAAGATCTTTCTTATAACTATTAAACTGCAGGTTGTCTTGGAAGATCTGGTGGGTCTGTACATGCTTTTATTGCTGGGACCCCTATAGAAAAAGATATCAACCCCCATTCCTTCCAACTTTGCCAGTGGCCATTTATTCTGCATCTCTGTCCAGTGGCCCTAGAGATAATCTTGCACAAGGAGAAATGCTACATCAATTGGCAGGCTAGGAGATCTGTCTTGAAGTCCCTGCAGTGTCATCTCCTCACTCCCTGGCTGAGGGGAATGGGACAGCTCCTCAGTGGTAGCAAATAGTTCATAGAGAATATCAAGTGAGGTCCCCAAAGTTACATTTAAACTCAGCATCACAGTATCAAAAAAAAAAAAAAAAAAAAAAAAAAAGGCAGTTACAGAAGAGACTCTCAGAATGACCATTTTCTTTTCATTACTTGCTTCCCTTGCTCTTAAATGCCCTCTGTGTCTTTCCTAAAGAAAATAAAGTTAGGAGAGAAAAATCATTCACTCTCCCCTTCTGATACATTGTAGCTGATTTTAAGGCTCTCCTAAGACTCACTGAGGTGAATTTTTCTAGGTAGCATGAAAAGAGCCTTTCACCAAAAGCACTTACAGATGTAACAATGAAACCAGACACCTTTGCAACTGATTTATCAAAACCCTTGAAGGACCATTTTGAGGCAGGTGGCAAAGGCAATGATGTTGAACAAAGGGAGTACATCCCAAGGCAGGACTGTATTGCATGTTCTAAAAGAAATAAAGTGAGAGTGAAATAGGAAGCACACACAAGGAACCATTTTCCCCATTTTTTTCATGTCTCTCTACAAGTTTCTGAGCACAAACCAATATAATTTTTACGGAGCCCCTTCAAAGCCAGGAGGAGATAAATAGAGGCACTCATTTCTTTCAACTTTTCATAAGGATACAGGTAGAACTCTCTTCTGAATTTGATGGTAATTATAGAAAGTTGCCTTTCTGTTCCTTTAAGTAGCTACAGTAAAAAATAAAAATAAAAAATCCTCTAAAGTCAAGGCATTTGACAGTTCCCCAAAGAGAGCTTCATCTATGGATAAATGAATGCATGGAGGATGTATAAAAAGCACACATTATCCTTTATATTAAAACCTCTGCTGGCAAAAAGAGAGAGGAAGGGGGCTTGTAGGCTAGGAGAACCAGGTGTGTAGACACCTTCCCGCAGGACGCCAAGTGCTCGCAGGGGATGGGGCTTGGGCAGCCTGTCAGTCAAGGGGTCATCATGGGGAGGAGCCCACTGAGAACAGTGCTCTGAAAGGCTTCTGCCTGGGTGTGCTGCAGAGGTTCCTGGGGTGATGGGGCCATGAGAAAACTAAAGCCCTTGCTCCCACGTACTGCCCAGCCTATGGGAGAGAGCTCAAGTTAAAAATAGAGCCCTTGAATCCTAGGGCTTTCACAGTGGGGTATATCCAGAGCTCATCTAGTCCAACTCCCCAGTTATATGGCCCAGAAACCTGAGGCTTGGAGAGAACACAATATATGCTAAAATGACAGGTTTGTTATGTTCTAAGTACTGTTCTCACTACCCTATGCTTACTCATATGTAATTTAGTAATGCAATAATTTTTAATCTTCACAACAGTCTTAACTATTGATTTATGCTCTCACTGTACCCATTTTACAGATGAGGAACCAGAGGCCCAAATAAGTTAAGAAACCAACCCAAGGTCCGACAATTATTAGTGACAGAGCTTCTTGGTGATGATCTGGGATGATCACCTCAGTTCTCCGAACTTTGGTCTCTTTATTTGCCCATGAGGGATGACAATTCCTTCCTTATTGGGTTGTTGTAAAATTTGAAAGACAACTCTAGTAGCTCATGGTGCCAGATGAATGTTTGTTTATTGAGTGGGTCTGAACATGCTCAAGAAGCAGGGAATGAACGGGCGACTTGCTCCATGTCTGCCTAGTCAGGTTCTCTTTGCTCCTTACTTAACCTGGGCCAAAAGCCTGACATGAGAGATGTGGAGGAGAGAAAAGCAGGGGAGTGGAAGAAAGCCCAGTCTGCAGAAGAGTGAGAGAAAATGTAAGATACAGAGAGAGGAGCTCCTATCCCTGCCTCTCTAGAGACAGGCGGGAAGGAAAGGAAAAGAAAGGAGAAAGGGGGAAAGGGAAAGGGAAAAAGAAAGGCAAGGGAAGGGAGGAGGGGAGGGAGGGAGATAGGGAGAGACGGGTATAGATAGATAAAGGACATGCAATTACAGAGCCTGTAAGCCCCCAAAGTTGGCAAGCTGGAGACCCAGCAGAGCTTATGGTATAGTTCTAGTTCAAGGCTGGTAGACCTCAGAACCAAGAAAAGCTAAGGTTTCAGTCCAGGTTCAATAGCAAGAAAAAAATTCTATGTCCCAATTGAGGACAGACAGGCAGGAGGAATTTCCTCTTACTTGAGGGAGGGTCAGCTTTTGTTCTTTTCAGATCTTCACCTGAGTAGATGGAACTCACCCATGTAAAGAAGGGTTATCTGCTTTCTCAATCTACTGATTCAAATATTAATCTCATCCAACAATACCCTCATGGACACATGTAGAATAATATTTTATCAAATGTCTGAATACCATTGGCCCAGTTGACATATGCCAGCAACCATGACAAGTCCATCTGTTGTGAATTTTATATCCATATTCATCTCCTTAAATAATATTTAATTTCCACATAAAGACAATAATAATGGTCACACTGCTTAAAATGATATAACTATTCTGCTTACACCTGAAAACACACTAACTTCTTCTCTAGAAGAGAAGGTAAAGTCTTCAAATGATGTTTATTATTCTCCTTTACATACCATAACTTAAATTCAATTGTGTGAAATTAACAATACTTAAATAAAATGATAAAGTCAATATCTTTTACGTTACATGATAAGGTAATGAAAAAAAAAAACAAAGATACTTTCTTAATGTACAATAAACACTCATATAAATAGGTAGAAAATACTGATAACCACAAAGCTTGTTAACTGGTCCTATGGGCACAAGCGATATCCACAGCTACCTCTTCCACTGCCCATTTTGCAGGGTGAGCACTCCAGATAACCATTGTTCTTTACTTGGTGGGGCAAGCCAATTTTTTATAGCAGAGGGGGCTGGGCCACTAGTAGTCCTTCCTGGATTGGGTAGCTGTCATTTTCCATTGATCTTAATCACAGGGCAATGTTAATAGTAAGAGATTCCCCCAGAGAATCTCCCATACACTAGACATAGTCTTCCTTGCCTCCATTGTGGAGTAGCAGCCCCATTTCCCCCTTAATAGTTAGAATTAATCTCCCCAGCTAGCACCGTAACTCTCTTCTTTGCCTGATGATTCAGAAACACGAAGATCTTAAAAGAGCTAGGTGGCAGTCTTAACTTCTAGTTCAAAAGAATCACCGCTGTGGCTTCTACTAAGAGCTGATATTAGTCAGCTTTTTGTTGCTGTGACAAATTACCTGAGGAAATCAACTTAGATGAGGCAAAATTTATTTTGGTTCACAGTTTCAGAGTTTTCAGTCAATAGTCACTTGGCTGTACTATACCTGGGATGGTGGTGAGACAGAACATCATGGCAGGGATGTTACACAGCAAAGCTTTCACTTCATGGTGGCCAGTAGGCATGGGGGGGTGGGGGGGAGCAGTGGGGTGAGCGAGCATGCAAGGGGCTAGGGACGAAATAAGCCCTGACCATAATCTACCTCCTAAAGTTTCTATCACCTCCCAATACTGCCACAAGCTGGGATCCAGTCCTTCAACCCATGAGCTTTGGAAGGACATTCCTGATCTAAACCATAACAGATCTCTGTGCCAGCAGAGTGGCATGATATGAGAAGAGGGACCACATATTTGGCTAGTGAGGCCTCTGAGTGGTGCCTCTTCCAATTCTACTCCTTGATTCCTGGACCCATGAACCTTGGCTGTGCAAGAAATAGCACTGTATAGAGCACGCTGATTCAGAACATATTTAATCTCCCGAGAAATTTGCCCCAGCACTGCAAGGCTTTGACTCCTAGCTGATGCTGTAGTGTCTTAAAAGTTCATTCCTCTGTTCTTTCAAACCTGCTGCTCCAGGATGGTGGGGAACATGGTATGATCATTGGATTGTATGAGACAGGGTCCATTGCCATACTTCATTTGATGTCAAATGAGTTCCTTAAACAGGAGCAATGCTGTGTGGAATAACATGACGGTGGGTAAGGCATTCTGTAAGTCCATGGATAGTAGTTTGGCAAAAGCACTGTATTCAGAGAAAGCAAAACCATATACAAAATATGTGTCTACTCCAGTATGATCAAAACACTGTTCCTATGGAAGAGGTCCAACGTAGTCAACCTGCCACCATGGAGCTGGCTGCTTGCTCTGGAATAGGCCTTATGGGGCTCAGTGCTGGTCTCTGCTACAGGCAAACTGGGCACTCCGTGGTGTCTGCATCCAGGTTGCCTTGGTGAGTGAAAGTCTATGTTGCTAAGCCCATGCATAACCTCCAACCTGCCACCATGACCACTTTGTTCATGAGAGTCAATTGGGCAGTGACAGGGGTGGCTGGGGAGAAAAGCTGACTGGCATCTATTGACAAGGTCATCCTATATATTTGATAGTTAAAGTCCTGCCCTGCTCCTTTTGATGATGATTTATATGGGATGAAAATATCTTCACTTTTTTGCTAATTTAGAAAAATCTATCTACATGCCTCTTTCCCCCGAGTTTTTGTCACTAATTTCCAATCATGTTCCTTCTAAGCTCAGGACCATCCAAACTGTTGACCACAGCCCGTGAATCACACATGTGGCCATTTCTCTTTCCAAGAAGGGTGAACAACCAGGTGCAATGCCAGAAAGTTTGCCTACTGGAAAGATTTCCCTTCACCACTATCTTTGGGGTGAGGGGTGTCCTAGAAGAGGGCTATAAAGCTGCAGCTATCTGCTTGCAGGTAGTACATACATATTGTATGGAACCATTGTAAGCCAGGCATGAGTCTCCTCTTCCTCTGTCAGCTGAGACAGGAGCAGGGATCATGAGCATTTTGACGACTTCTTCATGTAACTTACTTGTGCCCTCTGGGCCTCTCCCATCCAGTTACATATGTAGCATTTCCATTTGATGGTATACTAGTAAGCGTGTCCAGTTTCATAGCTTGGTGGTTCAGATAATACTCAGTTCATGGTGGGAAACCAAGATTCACGTAATTTGGTGGACCAGTTAAGTGCTCAGTTTGTAAAGCGGATCAAGAGTTGTTTCTCAAAAGAAGAGTAGATATCTGCAGAGGATGAAGGACTTTTCTCCAAAATCCTAATGTTTATTCTAAATTTCACCTATAGGCACCAGGAAAAGGCTCCAAACAGCATCTTCTACAGCTACTGACACTTTCCAAACACCAGTTCAGTGGCTGGATCATAATGTCCAAGTGGCAGAGCAGCTCACATAGCAGCCTAGAACTCTACTCTTACAGAGCTTTTCCTTATTCTGGGGACCTCTCAAAATGTAGCACTGTTGCCGCCTGCAGCTATTGCCGCCTGCAGCAACAATACCATGGGAAAGAAATCGGAGGCAGACTGGGAATGAGTAGGTTCTTTATTCTTGCTTCTTCTCTGTTTTCTCTTCTGTATTCTCTCTCCAACTCCAACCAAACCTCTAGCCCGCCCTACCTGGTTAAATACTCTTCACCTTAACAAGTATACACGTGTCACAAGCTCAACTTACAGGTGCATCACACAGTGTTCACGGGCACAGAAAGATTCTTAGTTGATTACATTAAGGTCAGGAGAAAACAATTAAACGCCTCTTCTTTGGCTCTCAGCCAGCGGCCATCTTAGCTACCTCCTCATTAAGGCTCTTACATAGCACTTTGGGGCACTCTTTAAATGGGCTTGAGTAACATACCCAAATGAGAAAAATGTTGCCTTAAAAACCCAAAGAGGCCCATTACATGCCTCTTTCTCAGGTTTAGGCAGGGACACGTGCAACATCTGTCTTTGGCTTTAGAAGAGATATCCAGACTAGCCCTGCACCACTGGACCCCTCGAAATTTCACTGAAGTAGAAGGCCCTGAACGTTGGTCAGATTGACATCCCATCCTCCAGTATGAAAATGTCTTATTAATAAGTCTAGAGTAGTTGCTATTTCTTACTCATGGGGACCAATCAGCATAATATTATCCACGTAATGGAGCAGTGTGATGTCTTATGGAAGACAGGTGCCATTGAGATCCTGGTGAAATAAATTATGATGTAGGACTGGTGAGTTGATACACCTTTGAGGTAGGACAATGGAAGATTATGGTGGCCTCAACACCTGAAAGAAAACTGGTTCTGGTGATTCTTATTGACAGGGAGATAAAAAGCATTCATAAGATAAACAGTAGCATATAACATTCTAGAAGATCTGAATTTGTTCAAGCAGTAAATGCACATCTGGTAAAACAGCTGCAATTGGAATTTCCTTTTAGTTAAGCTTGTGATAATCCACTGTCTTCTGTAAGACCTATCTATTTGCAGAAGCACAGGCCAAAATAGTTGAGTTTAATGGGGATGTGGTAGAAATCACCACCCTTGCAACCTTCAAGTCTTTAATGAGTCCGTCAGTCTCTGAAATCCTACTAGGAATGCTTATTGCTTTGGTTTTACTATTTTCTCAGGTAGAGAAAATTCTAGTAGTTTACATTTGGCCTTTTGCACCATAATGGCCTTCACTTCACAGGTTAGTGAACCACTGTGGGGATTCTGCCAGTTGTTGAGTATATCTATTCCAATTATTTGTCTTGAAACTGGGAAAATAATCACAGGATATATTCATAAGCCTACTGGGCCTAATGTGAGGTGGAGCTGGATGTGTGTGTGTGTGTGTGTGTGTGTGTGTGTGTGTGTGTGTATTTCTCATAATTTTGGTGAAAAGTATGTCTTCTTCATTCTTCCTCCAGGGTGTGTGTGAGTAGGTATTAAATAACAAATCCCAATCTTTCTACGTCTTTGAATTTCTTCTATTAAAACAAGATAGGTCCAGCAATTCTAACTCGTTCATTGTGAGTCACCCTGCTGTTCTAAACATCAGTCAACAAACCAAATAAGCACTTAGAGGCTTTTATAATTCCATGGGCTGAAATATTAAATGCAGTCTCTCTACTTAGTGGGCTCTAGTTAGTTGACCTGGTCCAGATTTCCAGGGTGTGTGAGTAGGTATTAAATCAAATCCCAAGCTTTCTACGTCTTTGAATTTCTTCTATTAAAACAAGATAGGTCCAGCAATTCTAACTCGTTCATTGTGAGTCACCCTGCTGTTCTAAACATCAGTCAACAAACCAAATAAGCACTTAGAGGCTTTTATAATTCCATGGGCTGAAATATTAAATGCAGTCTCTCTACTTAGTGGGCTCTAGTTAGTTGACCTGGTCCTTTGTTCCTTCCAGCACTATGCCACACGCAGCATCCATTATAACATTATTTCCTAGACTTTTGTCTATATAAATTAGAAAACTCACTCAGTTCCTTTGCATGCATGACATGACTTCTCAGTCACGCTTTGCACTCACACTTATGTTGAGTCCTACTGCCACTTGAGTCAGTTATAGTAAGTCTTGAGCAGAGAAGAGGTGAAACAGGTGTATCATGAGAAGACCCAGAATTGTCTTGCATGGTACATAATGCCTAAGGGAGTGGAACAGAGGTCTAATCCTGCATTTCCTCTTGTTCCTCTGGCGAGGGGAGTGGATGGGTAGTAGGGATTGTGTCGGGGAAGCATCATGAGTGGATGCTTCTTGTGGATTACTCCTTTCTGCAATGCCCCGTACATTTGTGGGCCCCGGGGGGTACTGGGGCCCCGTGCTCCCGTTTTTTTTTGAATTCCTGAAACAAAGGATTTCCATGGATGTCAAATTTGAATAGCATTTATTGGCCCAATGATTTCCCTTTTTACACCTGGGGCAGCGGCCTGGGGCATGGTATGAGCTTGATCTTATTTCTCTTTTGGGATTTTGCCTAGAATTGCCTGATTGATTATGATAATTTTGCCTGGAATATCCTGATTGATTATTAATGTCTACGTTTAGCCTTTGTGAATATTTCGAGAGGAAGCCACCTCTCATTGAGGCTGCAATCACATTTCCTGTGACAAAGGCGCCATTTATATCTTTACATAGTTGTATATATACGGAAAGATCCCTTTTTTAGTTCTCCATGGCCTGATGGCTGCTTGGCACCATTTATTTGCATTTTCATAAGCTAATTGAACACTAAAGGCATAGCTTGGTCAACATCTGCAAACACACTACCTGCAGTTCTCAAAAAAGTCGATCAGCAAAGTCGGCATACGGCTCATTAGGTCCTTGAATCACTTTTGACAAGCTACCTTGTAGGGATCCCCAGTCCTTGTACAGTTTTCCATGCCTCTGAAGGCAGCGGCATTTATCTGAGCATATATATCTGAGGTCATAATCTGTTTGAGCCTGTAAGTCTGCGAATTGCCCTTCTCCTGTGAGCATGTCTATATTATAGTTTTCAAACCATTGCAGCCGCGTTTCTTTTAGGCCGATTCTATACAAAGTTCTTGGAATTGCGATCGCCAAACCAAGAATTTGCCCCCGCTTAATGTTGCTTTCATAGACTTTTCCAGTCTGAGGGGGGGTTAAGCTAAAGGTGTTAAGGGACTCCAGCATACTCAACGTGAAAGGAGCTTGGGCAGGGAACAATTACAGTTTCTTCAGGCAAATATAAGATTAATTTCTTCAGGAGAAGAGGAGAGGACACTTTTACTGAAGGTGGGGAAGTTTCTTCAAGGGGTGGAGAAAACTCTTCCACTGGCAAAGAAGACATCAACATTTTAGGGCTCCATATTCCTAGTGTCATTAATTTTTCCATACATCCCCATTCCAACTTTCAGAATTCTATTCATTCCCAATCAGTTCCTTCACATTAAATAGTAGACATCCCTGAAGCTTAGATTTTAACTTGTATTTTATTTCAGCAAGTTGCAGGATGAGATTCTGAGTTTGATTTTCAGCAATTTCACTCCTATAGTTATAGTACATAAAGAATCTCCTTCAGGGTATACATTGATGATTTCATGTCATTTATGCAGTACTTGAGCTGGGAATTTTAATCTCTGAGCTCATACTTTTCTTTCCCCATTTTGTTCAGTCTCATTATATTCATTTGTTTGAGACACATATGTGAAAGTATCATTAAACAATGTCACCCAGCTTCTTGTATTTTATTAGTGTTTGATTAGGAGTATTTAATAGTGATATTTTGTACATCTCTATTACTAGATCATATAATGGACTATCAATGTTTTTTCTTTTTTGTTACTACTGGACATAGAGTCATTAGCATCTTTAAATCTAATCAGATTAGAGAGCCAGTTCCTGGAATCTCAGAACCAATTCAGAGAGCATCCTTAAAACCCTGTTCCTCTAAAATCTACTCTTGGTTCCAAAATCTGTAGTAGTCAGGGTTTTCCAGAGAAACTGAATCTATCACAGAAGGATATGCCAGTGAACAAAAGAGTTAAAAATGCCTGTACTGAATTAATGAATGGGATAGATTTAAGCTAAAAAGCTTCTTCTCAGCAAAAGAAACAATCAGTGAGGTGAATAGAGAGCCAACTAATTGGGAAAAAATATTTAATACATGCACATCGGATAGAGCACTAATTTCTAGAATATATAAAAAACTCAAAAAACTTGACACCAAAAGATAATGATAATCCAATCAATAAATGGGCTAAGGAATTGAAAAGACACTTCTCAGGAGAAGATACACGATTAATCAACAAATACATGAAAAAATGCTCAACATCACTGGCAATTAGAGAAATGCAAATCAAAAACTACTCTAAGATTTTATTTCACTCCAGTCAGAATGGCAGCTATCAAGAACACAAACAACAATAAATGTTGGAGAGGATGTGGGGGAAAAGGCACACTCATACATTGCTGGTGGGACTGCAAAATGGTACAAACCATTATGGAAAGCAGTATGGAGATTTCTTGGGAAAATGGGAACGGAACCACCCTATGACCCAGCCATCCCACTCCTGGGTCTATTCCCAAAGGACTTAAAAACAGCATATTACAGTGACACAGCTACCTCAATGTTTATAGCAGCACAATTCACAATAGCTAGGTTGTGGAACCAACCTAGATGTCCCTCAGTAGATGAGTGGATAAAGAAAATGTGGTATATATACACAATGGAATTTTACTCAGCAATAAAAGAGAATAAAATAATGGCATTTTCAGGTAAATGGATCAAGTTGGAGAATATAATGCTAAGTGAAATCAGTCAATCTCAAAAATCTAAATACTGAATGTTTCCTCTGATATAAGGAAGCCGGTTCACAGTATTGTTGGGTCGGGGTACATAGGAGGATTAGAGGAACACTATAATGGTCAAAGGGAAGGGAGGGGAAGAGAGGGAGCAAGGGGGGAAGGGGGAAAAAAGTGGTTGAATAAGATGGATATCATTATTCTAAATGCATGATTGAAGACTTGAATGCTGTGAATACACTTTGTATACAAACTGTTTTGTGTAAAAAGATGCTATATATGTATAGTATGAACTGTAATACATACTACTATAAATAAAAATTTTAAAAAATGCCTGCACTGCTGGGTTACCTCCTGAGGGGAGAAAAATATAAAATTATTTAATATGCAAATTATTGAATATGTAAATTAAGTGTTAGAAGAACATAAGCACAACAACCAAATATGGACTAGGAGCAGGAGACTGGGAATGCTGGTGAGAGAAGGACAAAAGTTTGTGGTTTTGCACTGGCTCAGGTCTGACACCACAGTTGGTGCTCCTGAATGCTGGCTCAATTGCTGCTCCTGTAGAACAACATTGCTATAAATTGCAAAAGCTGACAGATCTCGCCAAGCCTTGGTAAAACAAAAATAAAAAATTGTCTGAAAAATTGAACTCATTAGGCATTTCCAATATTGAGCTTTCTGGTTTCAGACCAATTATAATAAAGTGTAGGGATTTTTGTAGCTTAAGCTTTGGCTCAAATATTACAGAAGGAACTGGAATGATAAGTGGTAATGGGAGGTGCTAAGGACTGAACTGTGTTCTCCAAGAGTTCCTATTTTCAATGTAAGCTCTTACTTGTAGTATGTCTGTATCTGGAGAAAGGTCCTTTAGAAGGCAATTTTGGTTAAATAAAGTAAAAAAGATAAAGCCCTAACAAGGCTCGTCCCTGTCCCCGTTACAAAAAGAGGAAGAGGAAGAGACATCAGAACTCTCTGTATCATGGGCAGACACAGTAAGAAGATGACCATCTATAAGTCAGAAAAAAAGATCTCTATTCCTCTACTGAACTCAACCATATTAATACCCTGATCTCAGCCTTCCAGGATCCAGAACTATGAGAACTAAATTACTGATGTGTAAGCAACCCAGTCGATAGTATTTAATTAAGGCAGCCTGAGCTGACTCATACAGGAGGGAAGTATGGAAATGAGGCTAGGGAAGTTAAATCCTCCTCATAGGCACATACATATAGTTGGAAATCACATAGAAATATTCAGGAAGAAACTTGAGTTGTCAAAACTGTGTACATAATGTGCGTATAACTGTGATTCATTGCAAGTAGGGTTTCTGGCTAAACAGAATTCCTAAGCATTTGTGAAATTGAAGGAACTGAGTGCATCTGCCTAATTCCTTCTGAATGGATTTGCTGACTGCTCACAGCCTGCCAGACTGGGACTCAGAAGCAAGCCCACTCTGGAGCAGAGACTCCTGGTAGAGCAGGATGGGAAGACTGACTGAGTTGGGGAAGAGAATTCCCCATTGACACAGTCTTCCTGGCTGGACATTTCCAAGTAATCTGAAGACAGGAGTTTGAGGAAGCTCGGACTGGGTAGAAAATGATGAATTGTATGCAGAGTAGAGTGTAGGATCCTCTAGGAACACAGAAGTCTGAAGAAGGAGATAAGATTGGAGAAAACCTCAAAGGGCAGGTTCTAGCCAGTGAGCATCTGTGCTAGGAAGGGTGAACTTGCAGCCATGACTGAATTCAGAGGTGAATCAGAAGGTCAATGCACACAATTTTAGCCATACTCACCCAGATTTGAGAAAGACTAATAAATTCACAGCGTATGTAAGAATCCACACTTTCTTGTGATTTATAATTTGCAAACAACAAAATTCCATCTCCCTGTTTGCCTGACTGCACTCTAGTTGGCATGGAATAAGCAAATGTTTGGGCCACATTTTAGGAAGAACAAATTAATTTTCATTCATTCATTCATTCATTCATTCATTCATTCATAAGTACTTGTGGTGTATCCACTTTGGGCCATGAAATGTGCTGTGGATTCAATTAGAAGCAAGCTAAATGTGCCTTCTCCTGGAGCTTCCATTATAATTAACTTCCTCAACTAACTTACTCTGTGATTTTCTTTGTGGTAACATCCATTGCCTATAAAGCCACAGTCTAACAAATTTCCTCACAATTTAGCATATACACACCCATAACCAAAGAAAACAGAGTCCTTTTCCTTGTCTACTCTATCACGTACAAACTCTGTGGGTACCAGACTAGAAACTTCATCCATGCTTAGAACAGCCCAAGAACCTGGAGTCTCTGCAACAATCTTCCCTAGCCTTCTGGAGAAGGAAAAGTCAATGGTGGGCTTTTGATGCTTTCTCAGGCCTTGAGCTTTCTAAAATCAGTGCTCCAGACTATTTTATTTAATTAAAATTTATGTTGAAGTGAATGAGCTAACTTTTGGAAAGCTACTTTGTGCCTGCCATGCAGTCAACAGCAATGCCAGTTAGTGTTATTTTACTGAAAATAGAGCTGGTTACGTTTCAACTGTGTTAGCACTCCTACTTCTTCTGCTGATCCAGAGAAAGCCTCCCAGAATTGTACAGGAAAAGAAAATTATAGGCGACATTCTAATGTGAACTTTTACCCACAGTGTTGCTTGTAAGTGACCAGGTACTTTAAAAAATTCCTCTCATTAAAGCATTTCACATTTTCATACTTGGTATTGAAAGCAGAGCTGGAAGCAGGTAGAAACATGATGCATATAATCAGCATGCCTGGGTTTGCCCAGAACTTAGAAAAGGCAAGAAGCCAAGGCTCTGTCTAACTTTCAGCCAGTGAACAAATTACTTACTAATGCCTGATGGTTCATCTAATAAGCGATTGGAAATCTTCTCCCTCCAGAAGCCAATTGTTCAACCATAGTACTCTCTCTTCCAGTTCTAGAAAAATAGTCAATATTTAACAAGAAAAAAAATGGAGGCTGCTTCCTCCCAACACTAGAACTACCTCCTGGGTGACACTTGAAAGTATTCCAGAAAAGCTAAGTGAGAGATGGTATGGAAACAGCACTAGACATGGAACGAGTGCTTCGTCTTAGCTCTGGTCCTGAGTAGTTATGTGACTTCACACCAGTACTTGAGCTTGCACTACAACAGTTCCATCACTGTGATGAGGACCTCAGCCTTACCCGCCTCAAAGGCCACAGCCATGGCTTTCCAAGAAAAATTTCAAACATACACAAAAGGAGAGAACAGTATAACAAATACCTACACACGACACCCAGATTCAAGGATTGCTTAGATCTTGGCCACCATAGTTTTATAGTCTTCCTTTTTTGGCTAATTATTTTCAAGCAATTCTTAGAACCCCAGCCATTTTACCCCTTTGTAGTTCACATTGCATGTCTATAAAAATAGAGATATTTTCTTATGTAACCACAATGCCATTGTCAACGCCAACTGAATTAATAATACTTCTTTGAGTTCCTTATCCATTATATCCACATTTCCTGATTTGATCAGAAATGCTGTTTTACAGTTGACTTGTTCAAAACAGCACCCAAATAAGATCTATGTGCTGCATTTGGATATCTCTCTTAGAATCCTTTAATAGAGAATAGTGATTCCTCCATCATTTTATTTTTTCATTCTACTGTATAACTGAAGGAAACTTTTTTGTTGGCAGTAGAACTCAGGTCCTTACTCATGTTAGGCAAGTGCTCTACCATTGAGCTACATCCCCAGTCTACTCTATTATATAACTGAGGGTGGTTTAGAGATTTTCACATTCTTGCTTTTCCTGCTTGTTTATTCATGGTGGAATTTAACTTGTTTCTCTCTACCGCATGTTCCTTGTAAACAAAACTTCAGCTCTAAGGGTTTAATTATATCCAAGTTTGACCTTTCTTAGCAAGGATATTTTATCTTGTATCAAGTGGTAAAAATTTCGCACTTCTACCAGAAGAGTAACACTTAAAAATTGATCAGTGGTTCAGAAGGAAGGAGATTCATCCCTCCATTGAAAAATTCTCCATGTATATTTTTTAAATGATTTTATTCGTTGATAAACTTTACTTAATTATTTCATTAGACATTATTACAAAATGGTGATTTTCTAATTCTGTCATTTCTTCAATCCTTCCCCATTTATTAACTGGAATTCTATAAAGAAATACTTTTCTTCATTAACTAGGGCTACTTGGTCAATTGAAATACTGCTTATCTGAGAAAGGAAGAATAAATGTTTAATTATTTTCCCTTGACTACCAGTTTTCAGAATGTGAGGTCATTGATTTGTGAGTCTTTCTGGATTCGGGGGCAGGGCTAACTTTTTTCACTATTATTTCAACCCTATGGATTTTTACAAATTCACTGAGGTTTTTTAGCAACTATATTTACTTGTTTTTTAAATATTTATTTATTTGTTTTAGTTGTACACGATGCCTTTATTTTTACGTGGTGCTGAGGATCAAACCCAGGCCGCACACGTGCTAGGCGAGCGCTCTACCACTGAGCCACAACCCCAGCCCCTAAACTTACTTGTTTTGATGTTTAAATTATCCTATCATTTGTCATTAAGAGCCCCTTAAGCCAGTTTCTGAGTCCTTCAGATGTGACTCAATTGTGTCTTTGTTATATGGTATGAAAAAAAAAAATGGCTGAGGCTTGTCTTTGATGTTTACTGTCCACATCTGGAACCAGCTGTTCCTCCTCAGGCTCCTGATTCCTTTCAGTGTGGCCCAGTCCTTTTTTAGATAATGGAAACACGAACATGAAGGTATAAACACTAGAGAGCTTGGATCCTTGTTGGTACTTGCTTCTGCTGGGCCACACTATCTGTCCTGTTCAGCAGATGTTTCAATGGACTAGGTTTTTCTTCCTCATCTCTGATGTGCTCTAGTCTCTGTACTAATCATCAATACAGGTGGTGAATTTCTTTGTGATGATGTCTGTTTCTAATTCACCATCGAATCCTTGGTACCTAGAACAGATCCTGAGACAGGCCAGGGTTTTCAACTTTTTGTTGTGTAAGTAGACTTAGTCATTTTAAGGTGGCTTTCTTGTCTCCCTCCTTCCTAAGTCAGAAATACTTTTAAAAATTCTCATTGAAATTTATGTTTCCATTATAGTTTCTGGCACCTGACACACTGGCATGTAATAGTCACATGTGAATATTGTTGAATAAATAAATAAATGAGCATGGGATGTTATGGTGCTATTCTTTTCCAAATCTATCAGTGGTTCCCCTTTGCGCTTGAATACATTTTAAATTCCATAAAGTGGTGTACAAAGCCCTGCATTATCTGCCCTGCCAATCAGTCTTTTCAGCCCCATCTTCTGCCACATTTTTCCTGGCATACCAGCTTAAGCCTCACAGACTCAGTTCTTCAAGGTGCCTAATTCTACTCTGCTTCTGAATCATCATACCCAAGTTCCTTTCTTTTGCCCCTCCCCTTCTTTATTTTACCCACTTAATCCCAACTCATCTTTGTCTCTCCTCTTAAACTCATCTCTTCTTCTAGAAGGTCTTGCATGCCACTCTCCCCAGACCCTCTTGCTATATATTCCCATAGCATTTGTTATTTTTGTACTATAACATTTATCACAATGGCACCACGTCATTACTTGTTTACCGTTTGTATCTCTCTACTCCACCAAGGCAGAAAACATCCCTGAGCAATTCAGCACTCTGCTCTCAATTCCTCAGGAGGTGTCCACACGGTATGGCTGCTGTAATGGGTATTAGATTCCTTATTAGTAACTGGTAAGCTCTGGGATTTAGGAACCATGTTATTTCTGCCTTTTTATCCTTTTTAGCTTCTAGAATGATTTGGATCATTAGAAGAGATTTGGAAAATGTTGGCTGAGAGGCTAGCTATTGTCCCTAATCAAGGCATTCAGCT
This sequence comes from Tamias sibiricus, assembly GCA_025594165.1. NCBI lineage: Eukaryota > Metazoa > Chordata > Mammalia > Rodentia > Sciuridae > Tamias > Tamias sibiricus. Next base: position 155,004,334 of record CM046663.1, read on the forward strand.
GCCCTAACCATGCAGAGGAAAGCATTTCCCGGAACAGCCTATCACTCCAATCCAGATTCTCAGTGGGAGGCATTTTTCCTCCTAATGCCTTGCAATGCATCTGTATGTCCTCTCCCTACAACCCCTGTCATCTCTCAGCAACTCACAGTACCAAAGAGCCAGAAGTGGGGAGGGTGATCTACGCAGACTGCCACACTTGGGTCTAGTTGCATTTGCCCTGTGTACATAAGTACCTGTGTTTGATCAACAAGACCTGCTCCAGAGCTGAAAAAAGGTTGGGTGCAAATTGGGGAAGAACTCTGCTAGATCCAGAATGACTTGGCTGGTAGGAAGCTATGGAATCGCATTCTGAGTCCCTTTCATCAGCTGCTTAGTGACAGCTCTGTGTCCATTACAGCTATAGCCAGGAGGGGAAAGTCTAGTGCCACCTACTGGATGAAAGGCAAACTGCCTAGTTTACATAAGAATGACCAAAAGCAATTTCCATGAAGGGCACACATTTTGAAAATCTTGTCAACTTCAGTATGAACTTTTATTGCAAAAGAACCACTCTATTTTATCTGGGACATGGTGCTCATAAGTGAATCAGCAGACCTGGAATAAAGATTCTTAAAAACTGGGACCATGGATACTTCTACACTTAATCCATTGCTTTGGAAAATTCCGTATCCAGAGAGCAAGATTTATTGCTGGAGGGGATAGGATTGGATGGTGCCCAGTGGGGAGGTAGCATCTCATCTCTTTAGTGTATCCATTAGCATCTGAACAGCAACCCATTTGGAAAGAGGGTTTTAGGATAAGTGGCTAATGCCTTACATTTTGGAATCCAGTAGATCTGAATTCAAATTTTAACTTTGGCACTTATTAGATGGGTAACCATAGTCAAGGTGCATACCTTCTCTGAGCCTTCGTTTCCTTAATTGTAGAATAGAAGAAATATTAAATAGTAGTTCCTAGTTTGTAAGATTTTGTGAGGCATAACAAAGCACTCAGCTCACTTAGCCCACTCAAAGAAGTAATTTTGAAAATAGTTACCTCCATGAGAAAACATTTTTAATGTGCTATTTTAACACAATTTTACCAGATAATTTTGTAAAGATGTGAAAGACACAGCTCAGACTCTCAAAGGAGCTTGCAAACTACCTGGGAAGGCCAATTTATATGCACACAACTGAAGTACAACTTGAGGGCTATCCCAATAGAGAGATGGGAAACAGAAAGAAGCAGTAATATCTGTTTGGGTTGGAAGCCGAGAGGTGATAATTGGGCTGGGTTGCAGGATGCAGAGAACTACAACCAAGATGGACAAGAGAGAAAGAAAAGCAGGAGTAAGAGCCTGAAGGAGTCAGGCAAGAGAAGGATGTGTTCTGGAAAAATGAAGATGTCTCATGCAAAGCAAGTCAAGGGAACTTCAGGTGGGATGAAACTCCGTGTATTTAAGACCCATAAGAAGGTCTAGCTGGCAAAGGCAAGAGTGGGGACAGATGCTCTGCAAGGAAGGGTGTTCCCATATTCTATGAGTAATGGAGCTAATGGTATTCTATTTTGTTGATCCAGCATCCATTTTTCTCTACTGAAAATGGCAACCTGGTTTTCCTTTGGGTAATAATATATGTACTGAAGTTTTTATCCATGTGATTTGGTTGACACATATTAACTAACCTCATGTCCATGTCATTTTCAAGAGTAGTCAAGTGATCCAGGCCTGGACAATGAGCATATTCCATCTGCTTGACTGCAGTCATTGGTTTCATGATTGATAAATTTATCTAAGTTAGTCCAGTTAAAGTTAAACCTTAGGCTATTCAGAAAGCTGCATTTGATAGCTGTAAAGAAAGGTGAACCTTAGCTGCCGGGAGTTACAACATGTCCAGTTATGAGACAACAGAGAACAAAGGAAAGCAAAGATATGGAAGGAGAAAGGCTAAGTGCTGACTATAATTAGACTCCTAGATCCAGCCATCCCTGATGGACTTTTCAATTCTTGGACTTTCTAATAAATCTATCTTATAATTTAGGCTACATTAGTTGGCTTGCTACCACTTTTACTCAGAAGATTCTTAACCAATAAAATATTGCTGCTCTTAAAAAAAGTTTGCATTTCATAACACATGCGGCTACATCACTGTTATAGTTAATACATACTCGAGTATGTGTTCTTATTATTAATACATTTCCCAGCAAAATCAGTATTTCTCTAGTCCCCCAAGCCAAGTCTTTCAGATATGAATGAATCTTTTAATCCTGCAGAAGGAGAAAGCAATAGACTCAATAGGTAGGGGAGAAAGTGATTGTAACTAATCCGAAGCCCTAAAGCTAATTTTTAAATGAATAGTGCAAATCATTTTAGTCAATTAAGATCTGAAATCTGTCCGTGTGTGCATTAATACTGTTACAAATCCTCTGCATTTCGTTGGTCATGTTGGTCCTGCGGAATCCTCCCTGAATGTATGGAAAGAGAGAGAGAAAGATGAAAGAACACTTTAATACTGACTGCTTTTATTCCAGCTCTTGCAAAGTATTATATTTAGAAATCAACAGGCCCTCTCACAGAGCCTGGAAGCTAGCCAGCTGCCAAGAAGGAGGCATTGCTGTGGACACGGCCATAAGTACAAGGGCTGGCGTAGCTTCTCTCTGTAGCACCAGCTAGCACCACATCTGTGTGGGATGCAGAGTCCTCAGCCAAGTAAAAAAGTTCAGGAAAGGAGGGAATTGGGCATAATAGGTGAAATTTTCCTGATTATTATTATTGTTGTTGTTATTTGTTATTATTACATAATTATAGGTGCAAAGCTTCAACATTACTAAATCACTCCCTACAGAAAAACAGATTCTTTCTTTCCTTTCCTTTTTGCCTTCAGTCTTTATTTTTGGAGGGGGGAAGGGGTGGGTGGGAGAGGGATCAGCTAACTCTAGAAGAGCACATCAAGAACCATGCAGCCTGAACATTGTGCCACTCAAAGGAATAAAAGCAACCCAGTCATCTGCTGTGTGTAACAACACACACACTCTCCATCTGTCTCTTTGGGTCTTTACTCTGACTCTGCAGAGCAAGAGGTAGTAGATTCCACAGCAGACAGCAAATGCTCTTTTCTAGGCTGATAAAACAGCACATATGCTGCCTAGTATAGATATAAACCTCCCTCAAAGATACTTTCTTTGTCTTACAGAATATTATTAAAAGAGAAAAGTAGATGTGTTGGATGTTATTTCAAATGTGAGAAAAAACATCATCATCTAAAACTTCTCCCTAAACATTGGAGGAGATTTGAGCTCAGAATGGAGCTAACGGTATTCTTGGTCAACGGCCAAATCTAGCATCATACCATGTCTAGGTCATCGAAATGTGATTTGTAGGGGAAAAAGAGATACTTTTCTCCTTACAAATCTGCAGAAACTGAAGAAGAAAAATGTACTAGTGTGTGGGTGTGCTTGTGTGTACTTGACCCTCATGGTAGTTGCTGTTACTAGACTTATATTTTTTCCTCACAGTGCTACCACAACTGTGATTAAAATATGTTATGCAATGCTCTCGTTTCCTAGTTGCCTCTACCGATGGATGGAAAACTCTGTGGAACTGGGACTAAGCTTAACTTATTTGTTATTAGACCCACCTGTCATTGCCAAGCTGGTTGCATAGAAAACACTTGTTAAATTTTTGCTCAATTAGAGACTGAGAGGGAAGGGAGAAAAAGAGAGAAAGCCACTTCAAAGCATATTGAGGATGTGATTAAAAACTCAATATATTACCATACACATTAAATAGTATGTATTTCATGAAACCATCTTCATCTGTAAAAAGACAAGTGGAGACTGAGCTTATGGAGAAGCTGGACTTGTAAGGAATTGAGACCTTATCCAGGTAAACTAGTTTGCACACACATGAAAGATGAAAGGGTTGGATAAAGAGAAGTTGAAAGCACATGCTTTTTTTCAGTGATCCTAGAGCTGTCAGGAGAGGGCACCCATGAAAACAGCAGGTCAACACTGGGCCCCTTCACACTGTGTGAAACTGATCTTTGGACCTCCTGCATAAGAACCAATTTGGGGACTTATTGAAAAGCAAAATCTTGCACCCCACCTAAAATGTATTGAATGACAATTTCTAGAGCTGGATACTAGAAGGTTTGTATTTTTTAGAAGCTTCCTGGTTGATTCTTTCACATCCTAAAATTTGAGAACCATTGTCAAGTCCACAAGGATAACTTGCCATGATCCCATTGCCTGAGGGAAATAGCCCTTAAAATACTACCTCTTGGGGCTGGGGTTGTGGCTCAGTGGTAGAGCGTTTGTCTAGCATGTGTAAGGGATTGGGTTCGATCCCAGCATCACATAAAAATAAACAAATAAAATAAAGATATTGTGTCCATCTACAACAAAAAATTTTTAAGAAAAATATTGCCTCTTAACAAAGTTTGATTAGAATGATTTTACAATATTAGCTATTAGCTTTCATAAAAAATGTAAAATAGTTCCTCAACCCCTCTGGTGTGTTTAAATTGGGCACTTGCTTATTTTGACATTTCCATTTTTTATAAAATGTTTCCCCTCTCTCAAATGTCTGGAGCTGGGAATGAGAGCAGAAAAGTGTTGGGAAGCTCACAAGTGAGGTAGTAGGGGATAAACCACGCAGGGCTACTTGAAGAGTATCAGCTTTTACACTCACAATAACAGGCCCTCACTGATGGTTTTTATTAGAGCCCACATTCCTTCCAGCTTCAGTGAAAGATCTTCATGGGACAAGGAACAAGAATAATTGAGGAAACTGGATGAGGAGGAGTGATAACAGGGAGATGACAGGTCTGGGACAGGATAAGGTGAGAAGATGCTGGCTTTGGATTAGCATCTTGATAGTCAGAAGGCAGACAAGCACAACTGTGAGAGCAAGCAGGTAGAAGTCATAAATCATGGTACTGATTGGACATGGTAGAGGGAGAAGCAGGAACAATGACCTCCAGGTTTTCCACTTGGGCAATTCGATGACAGTGACATTTACCTAGATAAGAAAGCCCTGATGAAGATAACCAGGTTGGTGTGGTTAGGAAGAGGGGAAGAGTAGTCATTAGTTGAATTCTGGATATTTGGAGTTTGAAGCAGTGACAAAACATTCAAGTAAACAGAAGAAATAAGAAGATGTAGAATTCAGGGAAGAGCTTTGACTAGGATAAAAAATGGAGCTGTCAGAGTCCCCAGAAAATGAAGGATAATCAAAAAACAATGGAGTAGATATCATTAGATGGGCACAGTGGGAAAGCTGGGAAGGGATGTGGGTCTGGTGTAGCAGCCTGAAAATTGCAACATTAAAAAATAAGCAGATTGAGAGAAATGTATAAAAGGAACTGAAGGAAACAACCAGAAAGGCAAACTAAGTAGTAAGAGGTTTATTTTGGCCTCTGGTATCAGGGGCTTCAGACCATGGTCACTAGACCCCATCATTTTGGCTTGCGTGAACATCAAGGCCAGGAGTACAGGGTAGGACAGAGCTGCTTGCCTCAAGGCAGCTAGGAAGCAGAGAGACAGAGGGAGAGAGGAGGGGGTGAGGGAGAGGGAGGGATAGAGAAAGACAGAGTAGGAGAGAGGGAGGAAATGGGGGAGGGAGGGAGAGAGATTCCAGGATGCCAATAAACCCTTCAAGGGCACATACTCAGGGACCCAACTTCCTACAGGTGACTTCCCCTTCCAGTAGTGCCATCAACTGGAGATCAAATCTTCAACAGATGAGCCTTTGGGGGACATTTAAGATCCAGGCCAATAGAGAACTATGCCATTTAGGGAGGTGAACTCCTTTATTTTTTATTTTTTATTTTATTTATAATAGTAGTATGTATTATAATTCATAGTGCACATATATAGCATCTTTTTACATACAACTGTTTGTATACAAAGTGTATTCGTACCATTCAGGTCTTCAATCATTTAGGATAATGATATCCATCTCATTCAACCACCTTTTCTTTTTTTTTCTTTTTCCCCCCTTCCTCCCCCTTTGCTCCCTTCCTTCCCCTCCCTTCCCTTTGACCATTCTAGTGTTCCTACTCCTATGTACCCCCATCCAACAACACTGTGAACTAGCCTCCTTATCAGGGAAAACATTTGGTATTTGGATTTTTGAGATTGACTAATTTCACTTAGCATTATATTCTCCAACTTCATCCATTTACCTGAAAATGCCATTATGTTATTCTCTTTTACTGCTGAGTAAAATTCTATTTTGTATATATACCACCTTTTCTTTATCCACTCATCTACTGAGGGACATCTAGGTTGGTTCCACAACCTAGCTATTGTGAATTGTGCTGCTATAAACATTGAAGTGGCTGTGTCACTGTAATATGCTGTTTTTTAAGTTCTTTGGGAATAGACCCAGGAATGGGATGGCTGGATCATAGGGTGGTTCCATTCCCAGTTTTCCAAGGAATCTCCATACCGCTTTCCATAATGGTTGCACCATTTTGCAGTCCCACCAGCAATGTATGAGTGTGCCTTTTTCCCCACATCCTCTCCATCATTTATTGTTGTTTGTGTTCTTGATAGCTGCCATTCTGACTGGCGTGAAATGAAATCTTAGAGTAGTTTTGATTTGCATTTCTCTAAATGCCAGCGATGTTGAGCATTTTTTCATGTATTTGTTGATTAATTGTGTATCTTCTTCTGAGAAGTGTCTTTTCAATTCCTTAGCCCATTTATTGATTGGGTTATTTGTTTTTTTGGTGTTAAGTTTTTTGAGTTCTTTATATATTCTAGAAATTAGTGCTCTATCTGATGTGCATGTATTAAATATTTTTTCCCAATTAGTTGGCTCTCTATTCACCTCACTGATTGTTTCTTTTGCTGAGAAGAAGCTTTCTAGTTTAAATCTATCCCATTCATTAATTAATGGTATTAATTCTTGAGCTACAGGATTCTTATTAAGGAACTTGGGGCCTAATCCGACATGTTGGAAATTGGAGCTTACTTTTTCTTCTATTAGGCATATTGTCTCTGGTCTAATTCCTAAGTACTTGATCCACTTTGAATTGAGTTTTGTGAATGGTGACAGATAAGGTAGAATTAATATTGTCAAAATGTCCATACTACCAAAAGCATTATACAGATTTAATTCAATTCCAATCAAAATCCCAATGTCGTTCTTCAAAGAAATAGAAAAAGCAGTCATGAAATTCATCTGGAAAAATAAGAGACCCAGAATAGCCAAAGCAATCCTGAGCAAGAAAAGTGAAGCAGGTGGCATCACCATACCAGACTTTAAATTATACTATAGAGCATTAGTAACAAAAATAGCATGGTATTGGCACCAAAACAGACTGGTGGACCAATGGTACAGAATTGAGGACACAGAGACTAATACATATAATTTCAGCTATCTTATATTAGACAAAGGTGCCAAAAATGTACAGTGGAGAAAGGATAGCCTCTTCAACAAATGGTGCTGGGAAAACTGGAAATCCATATGCAACAAAATGAGAACTCCTTTAGAAGGAAGGGATAACCCATAGTGGTGACAATGTTGTGAGATCAAGTCAGGGGTGGCTGCACATTCATATCTACAAAATATACCCAAGCAAAGGAGAAGAGAAAGACTTCATGTTGTACAGGAATGAATTGCCTCGTAGAAGCAGTGCCCATAGTGATAAAACACAGGAGAGGATTCAATTAAAACTTACAAAGAAGCCTTCCCCCCACATGGGTTAATTCATGATTAATGATGTATGTCCAGACAAGTGGAGGAAGCTCTAGGTTGAATATGAAGTCTGAGCATTTGGGGGATGCAATGCCTTTTTGACAATGACACAGTTTAATATCAATTTTAATCATTTAAAATCATTTAATTGTTTAAACAATTTTAATCACCACTACACTCTGGATTCTGAAATTTTCTTTTCAGTGAATATTTCTTCTATTTAAGCTGCATTGTCCAGAATTCTTTCACCAATTATTATTATTATCATCTTCTTTCTTCTTCCTCTTCCTCCTTCTTTCTCTTCATTTTTTCCTTCTCTTTCTTTCCTTCTTCTTCTTCCTCTTCCTCTTCATCTTTCCTTGTCCTCTCCTTCTTCCTTTCTTTTTAACAACATCTGGTTTTGCTTAGCTGGATAGGTCTCCTATATTTTGCATCTATTTCAGTCTGATTCACCTGTCCCCTCCCGTGCCCTCTCTCTTCTCAGTTCCATGGTTCCATGATAAAACATTCTACCTTTACCTAAAATGCTTCTTGGATAAGTTTTCATGGACTATCAGAGCTGTTCAACCTTCAAATGGCAAAACATTGCACAAATTAAAAACTATCAAGTTAGAACATTCTTAGATGTAATCTAGTCCCCTATTTCACAGTGAGCAAATGAGAGTCCTAAAGACGTGAGTTAATTAAGCTGAAGCTTTACCTCAGGGGAAGTAGCTCGGGCAACACCAGTCCAGGACTAATTTTCTTGCAGTAAGTGCTCTTATTTCCTCACTACGTGGTGCCAATGGCCTTTCACAAGGTGGAACTTGGTCATAATGACTTGTTCTGGTTATAGGCACACAGGACAATGAGACTCAATTCCAGGATTTTGCTTTAGCTGTTGGGAAAGCAGACTCTTTTTTCTCATGGTAAACCATCTTGCTCTTAGAAGAGCTGTGTCTGTCTGGGGATGGAGCTGGCACAGCAGAAGGCAAAGGCAAAGGGCAGAAAGAAATCAGCTCTTGTGTGTCATGGTATGAGCCACCTGTCAAACCATGCCTTAAAGAGCTGTACCATTGAAGGTGTCGCCTAAATGAACTTCCTTTTACATAAACCAGTTTAAATTGTTTCCTATCACTGAAAATGGAAATGGTTCTGACTAATCACCATTACTTCTTCCATCATCCCTTAGCTGTGACAGCCAGATGACCCTAAAGAAATTGAAAGGCACTAGTTTTGAGAAGTCTGAAGATTGCAGGGAAATTGAAAGCCTCCTTTTTTTTTTCAAATGTAAATTATTATTATAAAAGATGAGTAAAACATCCAGTTATTGAGAGGAGTTAACACTGGTCTTAAGACTTCTAAGAAATTCATGATTGGGAGTCATTTGGAAATGTATCATATGGAATATTGGCAACCTTATGTCATTATGGCTGTACCCATTCACACACTATCCAAGCATTTTCTAACTTTTTGTATCTTCAACTGCCTTTTTCCACTCTTTTTCTCCAGCTGTTAAAGAAGGAACTTCAGTTGAGAACAGCTTGAGTTCCAATAAGGCTCAATATGTATGGCTTAAAAAATGAACAGATGAATATCTTTAACAGCTGAAAGCCTCCTTTTATTTTAAGTCAATTTCTTGGACTCATACCACTTCCTGAGAAAGCACTGGCTTGAACAACCTGACCACTCAACCCTGCCTCCTCTTGTTGATTCATTAGGAAAACTGAGTAAAGAGGCTGAAGTCCTTCTGATTCTTGAACAAGTAATCATCAGACTCTGGGACCCTTGCTGGGAATAAGTTGGTTCATCTCTCCCAGAATTCTAGCACGGAGTCCTCAAAACTTTTCCACTGATTAACTCAAAGAATATTTTTAGACATAAGGGTTGATTGAGCAACAAGAAACGGCCTCCAACGTTTTGGCATGGTTTTCTTCATTTTAACTGTAGGTTTCAAACAAGAGATTCAATGTTAAATATCTCCAAGAAGTGACTTGGGAGTTGGAAGGGCATAGGTCTAGAGGGTCAAACAATCTAGTTCTAACCTAAATTATTTATTCTCTTTGCCATCTTTGGACTACTGCTTTCTTTACCATGAAATACAGGATTTGTTTATTTGTTTCTTTGGTGACTTCATGTGTAACAACAATATGACAGAATCATCGAGGAAATGAATTTTGAGGTCAGGATTCTTACACTGTAATTCACTAGCTATATTACCTTACACAAGGACCCTGATCTCTTGGATCATCTATTTCATAGTCCATAAATTGGGATAAACAAAAGCATTCACATTTTAGGCATGCTTTAAGGGAAAAAATAAGATTATGGACATGATTTTAACTCACATAATGAGTTAAATGAATTTCAGCAATGATTATTACCAACTTATAATTTTATAAAAGTTCCCAAAGATGTAATGAAAGATATATTAAAACCTCAGAGTTTAAGACACACAGGAGATGGAGGTAGGGGTGATCTTCTTTATATTCTTTTCTCTTTTTTTCCCACTTATAGAAGTTAACATTTGATACAGAAATATATGTGTACACACACACACACACACACACACACACACACACACACACAAATAATATCACATGGGAATGAAAGAAGAGCTTTTTCCTGAATAGGGTTGTTCAATGCATGTGTTATTAGAAAGAAGGTGAATGTATTCCAGTTGTCTCAACATCACTCAGCATCTGACCCTCTGGTCCATGACTTTCCCAGAGCATGGACCCTTTACAACAGCTTAGTAGGAAGTTTGTGGGAGGCCAGCCAATTTTCCAGGACTCAAAATCTCCCTGCTGATTTGGGCAGCATTAAGTATAATAAATATACTTCCCCATTACCCTTGTGTGACCCTTCACAGCCCTATAGGATCTGACTAAATAAAAAAGAAGTTTAGTCTCAGCACAACATTGTTTAAAAATGCAAATTTCTGTATTGGGTGACATATAGGTATTAGATGATAATGAAAACTTCCCTTTAAAATGTATTTTTTAGAAGATAGATAAAAGAGAGTCAAAATTAAACATCTCAAAAAGGCTTCCATCTTTTTTATAACACCATTTTTGAACATGCTTCTTGGAGAAATGTGACAGAAACAATTGCTTTAGAGAACAGTGAAATTATACTTAATACTGTATACCAATGAGAATACATCTTTCCTCTGCAGCATTTCACTTCTAATCAGTCTTAAGTAATACCAAAGAGACATTCACTGAGAGCATAATTTACTCTTCACACAAAAGAGAAAAAAAAATTCTAGAATAATTTACTACATTTACATCTCTAACCCAAACATGAAATAGGAGGGAAACCAATTTTCTTATCATATGAGATGGTGAAAAAAGAATAATTAATTTATCAGCTCATAGGACATGAAAACATCTAAGAACAAACCACTGTGATTTTTTAAAAATACAGAGAGGAAAACAAGTACAATGCAAATACCTTGATCTCAAAGCATTTCTTTTCTGTATGTCTTAAAAAATAAGACACTAACATCATCCCAGTCAAATATAATGAGCATAGATTTTTGAAAGGGTTGTACCCTCAATTGGAGCTGTAATCTTCCCTCCTGCTGGAAATGTTCTCTATCAGACCCTCTTTCCACTGCACACTTTTTAAATTTAATTAATTCCTCCACACACAAAAGAAATAATGCTTGCAAAGCATAGTTCAAAAAATGTTGAGCTTATGTAGAATCTTAGCATGGGGCCAAGATGTTGCCCCAAATTTCCCAGTTCATCTTGAAAGTTTATTTTCTGGAAAAAAAAACAGTTAGCTCCCCAAGCCCCCAAGGCCCATATGAACTGTGAAGCTCATGTCTTAATTCATTAGTTCTCCAAAATTCCAATATAAGCCATGAATATTCTTCTCCCATTTTTTCTTTATGGTAGGGAGAGTGGTGCATATCACACACTCAGGGAGTCTACTTAGAGACAGGTTGTATTCCAGAAGTTCATGTACCAACCCTTTCTCCCTCACTTTATCTTTCCCTATAGAAACAATATTTAAACAATGATTGGCTTGTTCTAAATAAATTTCAGTGCTATTATAGGATATGTTTCATAAGTTTTGCAAAGAATCCACTTTCTGAGATCTTTTTAAGAATAAACCTATTGGGAATGTAAAATAGTGCAGCTGCTTTGAAAGATCAGTCTGAAAACTCCTCAAATAATTAAGCATGAAGATACCATACCACCCAGAATTTCCACCCCAGATATTCACTCAAGAAAAATACAAAACTCTAAAATTTCTACATAATGTTTATAGCAGCATTATTCATTATGTCCAGAGGTAGAACCAATCCAAATGTCCATCGAAGGATGAATGGATAAACAAAGATGTGGTATATCTATACAAGGGATTATAATTTGGGAATAAAAGGGAATGAAACACTGACATATGTTACACCTTGGAAGAACCTTTAAAACATTACCCCGAGTGATTGAAGCCAGTTACATATAATATGATTCCACTCATATGTAAGTCTGGAATGGAAAAAATTTATGAAGACAGAAATATTAGTGGTTTCTTGGAGCAGGGGAGGAGGTGGGAGTAGGGGATGATTGATAGCTAAAATATGCAACAATTTTCTTTTGGGATAACATAAATGTTCTAAAATTATGATGATGGATGCACATATCTATGAATATAGTAAAAACCAAAGATTTGTATATTCTAAATGGATGAAGTATGTGCTATGTAAATTATATATCAACAAATACTCCTTTTTTAAAAAGTAAATCTGCCTATTCTCTTAACCAAAGCACAGCCTGGTTGTTAGCAGATTTAACTTATGACACCGCCTCCCCCCCCCCTTACCTTACTTAGATTTCAAAATCAAAATCTTTTCTAGTTTGTTCTAATTAGTTATACATGATAACAAAATCAAAATCTTAATTATGGATGCATTAACTTTGCATTATATCTAAATCTCTTGATAATTGGTGCAGTTCAGTTACAAATCAATAAAAAATGAATTAACTTTGTAACAGTCTCCATGCTCTCTTTGTGTAAAGGTAGTGGTCTTCTAGAGAAAATGATTGGGTTATCATTTCTTTTCACTGCAGACACTTTCTTTTTTTAAAATTTGTTTTAATTAGTTATACATGACAGTAGAATGCATTTATGCACTGTGATATATCTACACAGATGGGATATAATTTCTCATTTTTCTGAATATACTTGTTGCAGAATCATATTGGTCATGTAGTCATATATATATATATATATATGTATATGTATGTATATATATATATATATATAGTAATAATGTCTGCTTCATTCCACTATCTTTCCCATCCCCACATCACCTCCCTCCCCTCCCATCACTCCCCTCTACCTAATCTAAGGTAACACTATTCTTCCCTAGTGCCCCCTGCCTTATTGTGAATTAGCATCCACATATTAGAGAAAACATTTGGCCTTTGGTTTTTGTAGTATTGGCTGATTTCACTTAGCATGATATTCTCCAACTCCAACCATTTGCTGGCAAATGCCATAATTTCACTCTTCTTTAAAGTGGTGTAATATTACATTGAGTATATATACCATATTTTCTTCATCCATTTATCTATAGAAGGACACCTAGGTTGGTAAGATTTCATCTCACTCCTGTCAGAATGGCAATCATCAAGAATACATGCAACAATAAATGTTGGCGAGGATTTGGGGAAAAAGGGACACTCATACATTGCTGGTGGAACTGCAGATTGGTGCAGTCACTATGGAAAGCAGTATGGAGATTCCTCGGAAAACTGGGAATGGAACCACCATTTAACCCAGCTATCCCTATCCTTGGTTTATACCCAAGAGACGTAAAATAAGCATACGATAGTGATGCAGACACTTTCTACATGGTCTATAAAATTTCCTTTTATATACATATATACTGTCAGCATCAGCACTGACAGAAATCTATAAAACCTTTTTAAAAAATATCAGGGAGTGACTATAGTTATTTGTTCTTTGCTAGTCTTCCAAAACACCAAGGAAATGCTAAAAAAATGAGTGAACTAGACTTTTCTAAATGAAGTTGAACCAACAGAGTGATAACAAGACATCGTTAGAGTTGATTTTCAAATTAATTCAGGTATATCTATCAGGGTAAGCATGCATGCACACACACACACACACACACACAGTACAATATACAATGCCTCCTAATTCATATCCATTTTAGATCTGAACTTCTGATAAACTTGGAATTATTCTCTTTTTATTTAATTTAATTTGTTATACATGCTTGCAGAGTGCAATTCCTTTCATATTACATATGAAGAGCACAGTTTTCCAAATCACTGATTTTACACAAAGTATTTTAACACCATTTGAGTTTTTATACATGCACTTAGTGTATTGATGTCCAACTCATTCTGCCATTATTCCTATTCTCTCGCCCCTTCCCCTCCTCTTGCTCCCCTTTGTTCTATTTAACATTCCTTCATTCCTCTCATCCCCCCTTCCTTGCCACTATAATTCAGTATCATCATAGCAAAGGAATCAATTGACCTTTGGTTTTTTTGGGATTGGCTGACTTCACTTAGCATTATTTTCTGTAACTCCATCCATTTACCTGCAAATGCTGTGATTTTATTCTCTTTTAGTGCTGAGTAGTGTTCCATTGTGTATATATACCAAAGTTTCCCTATCCATTCATCTATTGATGGGCATCAGGGTTGCTTCTACAATCTAGCTATTGTGAATTGTGCTGCTATAAACACTGATGTGGTTGTGTCCCTGTAGTAAGCTGTTTTTAAGTCCTTTGGGTATAGATCGAGGAGTGGGATAGCTGGGTCAAATGGTGGTTCCACTCCAAGTTTTCCTAGGAATCTCCATACTGCTTTTCAGATTGGCTACACCAATTTGCAGCCCCACCAACAATGTATGAGTGTGCCCTTTCCCCCACAACCTTGCCAGCATTTATTGTTGTTTGTATTTTTGATAGCTGCCATTCTGACTGGTGTGAGATGAAATATTAGAATAGTTTTGATTTGCATTTCTCTAATTGCTAGAGATATTGAACATTTTTTTCGAATATTTGTTGATTGACTGTATATCATCTTCTGAGAAGTGTCTGTTCAGTTCCTTAGCCCATTTATTGATTGGGTTGTTTGTTTTTTTGGTGTAAAGGTTTTTGAGAGCTTTATATATCCTTGAAGTTAATGTTCTGTCTGATGTGCTTGTGGTAAAGATTTGCTCCCATTCTGTAGGTTCTATGTTCACCTCACTGATTTGTTTCTTTTGCTGAAAAGAAGCTTTTTAGTTTGAATCCATCCCATTTATTAATACTTGGTTTTAATTCTTGCACTATAGGGTTATTATTGAGGAAGTTGGGGCCTAATCCAACGTGATGGAGATTTGGGCCTACTTTTTCTTCTATTAGGCCAGGTCTCTGGTTTAATTCCTAGTAAAATCAATACCCATAAATTTAAGGCATTTCTGTACATTAGCAATAAATCCTCAGAAAGAGAAACTAGGAAATCCACCCCATTTACTATACCCTCAAAAAAAAAAAAATACTTGGGAATCAACTTAACAAAAGAAGTGAAAGACCTGTACAATGAAAACTGCAGCACACTAAAGAAAGAAATTAAAGAAGATCTTAGAAGATGGAAAAGTCTACCTTGTTCATGGATAGGTAGAACTAATATTGTCAAAATGACTATTTTACCAAAATCACTATACAATTTCAATGCAATCCCAATCAAAATCCCAATATCATTCCTCATAGAAATAGAAAAAGAAATCATGAAATTCATCTGGAAAAATAAGAGACCCAGAATAGCCAAAGCAATTCTTAGCAAGAAGATTGAAGCTGGTGGCATTACTATTCCAGACCTTAAATTGTATTACAAAGCAATAGTAACTAAAACAGCATGGTATTGGCACCAAAATAGACCAGTAGACCAATAGTACAGAATAGAAGACACAGAGACTAACCCACACATCTACAGTTACCTTATATTAGACAAAGGTGCCAAAAACATACATTGGAGAAAAGACAGCCTCTTCAACAAATGGTGTTGGGAAAACTGGAAATCCTTATGTAATAAAATAAAATTAAACCTCCATCTCTCTCCATGCATAAACTTGAAATTATTAAAAGAAACAATTTAACTCTAATATGCTAAACTCCAGGCCTGCTTATTAATCTTATGTATTTATACTAGCCAGTTGAGTAAGACTGAAGGATGTCAGAATTAGTTAAGAAACAAGAGAAGTGAGCTCTGGGATCCTATTTTGATGAAGATTCTTATAACTGTGATGTAAATAGGAAGGAAATTAAAAGTCAAGAAATCTTAGTCTTATACTACAGAAAATAGGACCAAATTAAGACAAGGACTGATACCTAAGGAGATAGGAGAAATCAAATTAAAAAAAATGCCACCTTGCTCTCCTTTCCACTTGTAGGGCAAGAAGCAGAGAAAGAGGAAAGTTATAGTTCTCCGTACATAGATTCCCTGCCCCCTCACAAAATTGACATGTTTTTAAAATGTGTGCATGTAAAATTTTCATGACCTAAGCCATTTTTACTTCTTGACTGATTCTAGTCCATCAGAAATGTCTTAAAGAAAGCAATATGGCCAACTGGGGACAAAGGCTCCTAAATTTATTAGCTGCCAAATGACCTTTAATAATTATTTCTAATGGGTTACATTAATAGAGTCCAAAGCCCAGCCTGCCAGTCCTTATGCTAAATACTTTTTATCAATTACTTTACTATATTCCCATAACAACTAAGATGTAGGCATTATTGTTATTTCTGCTTTTCAGATTAGAAAATTGAGTGACTTGCCCAGTTGATAAAAGGCAGAGCTAGAGCTTAAATTCTGATATGCCAGCCATTAAACCACATGCTCTTGAAATATCATCACTTTATGCTGCTTCTTTAAATTCCCTGAGTAACATAAATCACCCTTTTCAAACTATCAATTTAATCTATGTTAAATATTATTACTAATAATATTTAGTATTATTATTTAATATTATTTAGTATAATATTTAATATTATTACTAATAATTATTACTAATAATATTTAACAAGATCCTAGACACACAATTTTAATTTATAAATTAAAATTTAGAAACAAAAAATAAAATTGTGTTCATCATGCCATCAAAATAAAGAGGAATAAATTTATTAATAAAATATGTGAAAGACTCTTATTCTAAACATTTTTAAAATGTTGAGTTAAAGAATATCTAACCGAATGGAGAGATATACCATGTTCATAGATTAGAAGATTTACTATGAAGTCAGTTTTTCTCAAATTTATCTACTATTTATTCAATGCAATCTCAAGCAAGCCTCAGGTTGTTGCTGTTTATGCAAAGTGACGTGCTGATTTTATAATTTACAGGGGGAGAAAAGGGTCAAGAAAATCACAATGAACAACAAAGATGTAAAAGTTATGGTACCAGAAAATATGTGTATAGTAAAGCGACAATAATTAATATAGTATAGCATTGGCACAGAGAGACACAGAGAATATGACCCTAGGAACAGACCCACACGTATATGCTTACTCAGTTTATGACAGAGATGAAACTTCAGTGTACTAAAGGGAAGAATGGTCTTTTCAAATGGGTCAGTTGTACATACATGAGGAAAAATAAATCTGATCTTTATCATACATGATATAGTACACAAAAATCAATCACCCAAAATTGAAAATATTAAAAAAAAGTTTTAAAATATCATGAAGGAATGTCATAATATTAGGCTAGGCAAAAATAAATTTTAACTGTACATAAATAGCACTAATGCTAAAGGAAAAATATTAATTAATTATATTAAAATATAAAACTTCTGTTCCCTAGAAGACAACATTAAAAGTGCCAAAAGGTAAGTGACACTGTCTTTGGTCAGTAGCTACTAAAGCTGAACCCTATGAATCATCAATTCTGCATTAAGGTATCCACCTAACATGTCCACAGAAAGATAATGTGCAAGAGCAAGAATGAATTTCACAAGCATAATAATGAAAGAGAGATGTCAGATACAGAGAGCACATCCTCTATGATTCTGTTTATATAAGCTTCCTAAATAGAAAAAAACAATTCTAATAATTTAAGTTAGGATAATAAGTGGAGGTTACTGACTGCTTGGTGCCTGAGAAGAAATTTGGAGTCTTAGGAATGTTCCCTTTGTTATCAGATGCTAGTTGCAAGTATTTCCGCTTTACAAAAAATCATCAAAGTATACATTCTTGTTATCCGTGCCATTTTAAATGCATTTGCTATATGTCAATAAACAGATAAAAATGTAATATATGAACCTTATGAATAAATTACCATTTTTGTTGGAAAGATAAAGACTTTTGAGGGTCAAATGTGTCATTCAATGTTTCATTTCCATCTAGGGTCTTGCACCCACTAAGTATAGAGTTTAGTGAGTAGATTCATTTGTTACTTGGATGAAATGGAATAGAAAATGCTATACTCCCCTTAGTAAAGCATTAACTTTGTTAGTTTTGATTTGTTCTACTACATCTGTGAGGTCAGTGATTATTTGCCTATGGTTGGGATCAAAATAGACAAGTCAAAAGACTTCTTTTCTATCTTAGTGAGACACACTTGAACAGTTCCCTCTTCTTATCAGCCCATCCTTTGAAGAATCTTAATCTCACCCTCACTGAGTCTCTTAAGCTGCAGCAGGATTCTTTCCCTTTAGAAGAAATAGGTTGTGGCTCAGTGGTAGAGCATTTGCCTAGCATGTATGAATGAAGCACTGGGTTCAATTCTCAGCACTGCATATAAATAAATGACAAAAATAAAGGTCTATTAACAACCAAAACCTTTTTTTTTTTTTTATAAAAAGAAGAAATAGAAGAGAGATAAATGGGAAGAAAACAGTTAGAAATCTGAGAGATGTCCTGGTCTTTCTTTCCTCTGGCCATCCATTTTCAAAAGGGGGGGACTTGGGACAAAATGGAAGATACTATATTCAGAGCCATAGAGCAAATTAATGGCATAACTCAAATCAAAACCCAATCCTTGAGATTGCTATTCTGTGCTCTTCCCACTGCACTGAGCTTCTGGTTGGTCTTGTTAACAGTCATTATTTGAAGTCTGTGACCTGCTGTGCTCTCCTTATTAAAATGCCACTTCTTAGCCCACAACCCTGCAATCACCTTTAGAGTGAAAAACATGCTTGGCCTGACCCAGGGCCTGATCCACAGTAGGCTTTTCCTGGTCACCTGCTAGATAATTCAATCAGTCACAATCAATTACTCCACATATTATCCAGTGTTACATGTTCTCAGACCATGTAAGGAAGAAATAATGGCAGCATGAAATAAAATAAGATGGTCCTTGGGAGGAAAATCTGTGCCTGCATAGATAGTCACAAGTCAGGCTGATAGCTTTTAAATTCCCCAGGGCTCATTTAGTCCCTGGATGAATATAGTCTACTTACCATGGATGACGAACTCAAAGCTGAAGAACTTGATCAAGGGCACTTCTGTTGGCTCCTACTTCAGTGGTTCATTTACTTGGAGCTGAAAAATCAAAGGAGACAAGTGATATTTCCTTATTATTCCAACTCACGTTTGTTTTCCACCAAATTTCCACTGTTCCCCTTAAATGGGTACATTTTATTTTTTGGCTCATTATTTATTATCATTTCATTTATTTAGAAATGGAAACTTCGAGCAGTTTGATTAAGAGATTAAATAACTGGACTTTCTAGAGCTAAAAATAAATCAGCAAATCTAGGTATGAGTTGCATTAGGTTTCAAAATACTTGGGGTTTTGATCAAATCTCTAAACACATTATTGCAAATGATAGCCCCTTCTTTTCAAATTTCAAACACGTGTGTAGTTAAAGGGAACTCCAATATGAAATTTTCAGAGTTACCACTAATGATACATGGACTTGCTAAAGAGCTTTCCTTTAAAAAGTAAAAGAAACTTTTTCTAAAATGGAATTAAATGAGTGAAGAAATCTGAATCTTAAAACATACAATCATTTAATCTTTGTGCCCTAATCAACCCCTCAAAAGCTACAGATATCAATTCAGTCAAATGCCCTTAATTTTCCCCAAGAAAAGTTTCTGAAGAAACTACTATTTGTTGACCACTTACAAGATGCTGTGGATTTTATGCGTGGTGCCTATTTGCTTTTAAGAACAGCTCTTTGATGAAAGAATTATTAGTTGCTGAGAGGTTGAGTCACTTGCTCAATATTTCAAAGGAAGAAAAAGGCAGAGATGGGATTTCACACCAGGTCTACTTGATGCTAAAGACTGAACTTTCAAAAGAATTGTCATGGAGTGTCTTTGAGCTGGCTTAAGGCAAGAGCTACAAAATAGATAGCATGAAAATATAAACTTTCATTATTTTATCTTAGTCTGTGGAAGAAAAAAAAAAAAAAAAGAGACAGAGAAGAAAAAAGAAAAGGAAATAAAAACACCAGTAAATAGAGCCCCCAAAGACAAAATGAGTATCATCTTTCATCAAAGCACAAAAGCATTTCTTCTAGCACCTAGTGGGGGAAGGATCTCTGAAAGACAAAGAAATGCTCATGGGTTAAAATGACTTTCAAGAAATGATTGAAGTAGACCAAAGACAATGCATCAGAAAAGGTTGAATCCTGATGAGTCATATAATTTTGCTTCAACTCAGTTCAACTCAAAACACATTTATTGACAATCAGGAGGCACTGGAAAAACCCATCCAAAAAAACATGATGGACAGACCATTTGAATCTGAGAAACTATCAGGAAAAACAGCAATGACTAGAATCATAAGTTTCTAAAGAGATTAAAAACACTTATGGAACTTCAAGGGTCTTGAGCCAGGACAGAATCAGAAGTTACCATCGCCACCTCTATTTCTGAGATGCAAAAAATTGAGTTTCCATGAAAGAAAAGGTCAACTCAGGGTCTTGCAGCCCACCAGAAGGTAGTGTTATCTTCTAGTCTTTTACTTCCCATTCTAAAACTTCTCAGTGGGACATATTTCACACAAGTGACACAAATGTAGCAATCTATGTTAATATAATAGATGATTTATTGTGCTGATCAACATTCATCATCAGATTTTGGTTTCTTGGAGACCCCTAAGGATTTTAGGGCCACACATCCACCCCTTTTTCTCCCAGTTTAAACAAAACCAATAGAAGACAGAATCTCAATTACCATTCTTCCTCCAGGGGACCCACTATGGGGAAAGAAGATGCCACAACATGAAAAGGGCTGAGTCTAATGCTCTGAAGAGGTTTCCAGGAGAATATGGTGACAACTCAGGGTTCTCTTGCTTGCATGATTGAATGCCAAGTTCTTTAATTGGTCAAGAAATTTCCAGGAAGCAAGAGAGCAAATACAGCTCCAGGCAAACTAGCAGAACAGATTTCCATTTTTTATGCCTGCTCTTTGGGGGCACTGAAAAGAAAGCTGTCAATTCCCAGAATTCTAATTCCATAGATGGGAGGTTTATGGGATATAAGCAACAACAACAACAACAAAAACTCATCATTAAGAGAGTGGATCTTACCTAAGATCACTTGGGAAATTTTTACTATATCTTTATAAATAAAATGATAGTTGTTACAACAACAACTGACATTTGTTAAGGTCCTATTCTGTATCAGGTGGTAAAATGAAAACATGACAATGGTGATAAGATTTTACGGGTGGCTGTTAAAGTAGTTGTACAATGTTAGATGTTAAGCGGAGAAGATGAATTTTTTAGTTTTTTTAAAAATCATTTAGCCTACAATACTTGATTTCATCTTATTATTGATTAACATGAAATCATTGCATTCATTTATGAGATATAATGTTTCAATACATGTGTATAGCATGTACTGATCAAATCATGGTAATTAGCATTTTCATCTTACCTTTTCTTCATGTTTAGAGGCTTCAAGTTCCTCTCTTCTAGTCCTTCATAAAATGTGTTAATAAGTTATTGTGAACTATAGTCACCCTACTGTGGAACATTGTATCTTACTCCTTCAATCTAACTATGTATTGGTACATGTTATCTAATCTCCTTCTACATCCTGCCAATCCTTCTCAACTTCTAGCAACTACTATTATACATCCACATAAACTTATTTTAAGTTCCATTTATGAGAGAACATGGGGTATTGGCTTTCTGTGATTGGCTTATTTCATTTAACACCCTGTCTTCTAGGTCATCATTTTTGCTGCAAAACCAGGACTCCATTCTTTGTTATGGCTGAATAATATTCCATTGTGCATACAAACTACATGTTCTTTATCCATTCACCCCTTGACAGGCACCTGTGTTGAATCCATGTCCTGACTACTGTGACTGGTACTACAATAAATATGAGAGTTCAGACATCTCTATGATGTGCTAATTTCATTTCTTTAGAGATATGCCAGGAAGTAGGTTCACATGTTAGATCTGTTTTGAGAGAAACCTCAAACCATAATGACTCTTTTAATTTACATTTCTGCCAACAGTGTTTAACAGTTCCCTTGTCTCCACATCCTTCCCAGAATTTGTTATTGTCTTTTCAATAAAGCCATTCTAACTAGAGTGAGACAGCATCTCATTGTGGCTTGATTTGCATTTCCGGGATGACTAATGATATTGAGCATTTTTCATATATTTTTTAGCCATTTGTACTTCTTTTTCGAAATATATGTTCAGATCATTTGCCCATTTTTAGTTGGATTATTTGTGGAGTATCTTGCTGTTATTATTGAGTTTTTTGAGTTCATTATATATTTTGGATATTAATTCTTTGTCAAATGAATGCTTTGCAATTACTTACTCCCATTCTCTTTGCTGTATTGATTGTTTCCTTTGCTGTGCAGAAGGTTTTTAGTTTAATGTAACCTGTCCATTTTCACTTTTGTTACCTGTGCTTTGAGGATCTCGTCCAAAAAATCTTTGTGTATAACAATATTCTGAAGTGTTTCCTATATACTTTCCATTAGTAGTTTCATAGTTTCAAGTCATATATTTAGGTCTCTGCTCCATTTTGAGTTGTTTTTTGTATAGGGCGAGACACAGTGGTCAAGTGTCAATCTTCTGCATATAGATATCCTGTTTGCCTAGCCACATCCATTAAAGAGGCTATCCTTTTCCCAATGTATGTTTTTGGTGCCTTTGTCAAGATTCAGATGGTTGTAAATGCATTGGTTTATTTCTGGTATTTCTATTTTATTCTATTAGTCTATATGTCTTTTTTTATGCCGGTACCATGCAGTTTTCTTTGTTACATTTCTGTAGCATGTCTTGAAATTAGGTAGTGTGATGCCTCTAACTTTGTTCTGTTTATTCAGGATTGCTTTGGCTACTTGGGGTCTTTTAATTCATATGAATTATAGGATTGCCTTTTCTAGTTCTGTGAAGAATGTCATTGGTATTTGATGGGGATAGCCTTGAAACTGTATATAGCTTTGGGTGCTATGAACATTTTAACATTATTTCTTCCAATCCATGAACATGGAGGTCTTTCCATTTTTTTGGTATGGTTCTTAAGCTTCTTTCATCAGGGTTTTGTAATTCCATTGTAGAGTTCTTTCACTTTCTTGGTCACAAATTTATTTCTAGGTATTTTATTTTCTTGTAGCTGTTATGAATTGAATTGCTTTTATAATTTCTTTCTCAATAAGTTTATTACTGGTGTATTTTAAACAATAATGTTTTGTATGTTTATTTTGTATCTTGCAACTTTACTGAATTTGTGTATCATTTCTCATAGTTATTTTTGGCAGAATCTTTAGGTCTTTGCATATATAAGGCTCCTATCATCCGAACACAGTGATAATTTGATTTGCTCCCTTCCACTTTGTATACATTTTATTTCTTTCTCAGATGAGTGTTTACAAGAAGAAATTCATAATGCTACATACCTGTGACTCTGGGTAAAGACTGGCTTTAAAGGGTGGGCTTGTTTCCCTCTTCTATCTTGAATTATAAAATTCAGTAGTTGGGCTTAGGTATGCCAAAGACATGAAAAGAATTGGAAAGTGGAGACCAGTCATTAATTAAAGTAGTTTACTGGGCAAGGAATCAAAAGGAACCAGAAAATAGGTGCAAAACTGTTGCTTTAAAATGACTGTAACATTTATTTGGCCACAAAGATACTTCTGGACCAATTAATCAAATCCCCTATCCTTTTCTATTTTGAACAGTTTTACTTCACCTAAAGTAATTGCCTCACAAGGATGCAGAACATCAGGATGGCAAAAACACTTCTTAAAAGCAGAGACTAAGGCTTTCCTTCAGATGTTCCTGAAGATGGATGAGAAGAAGCTGGGACATAATTTTACTCTTGACCAGCCACGAAATGCTCAGCCAAATAAATTACCAAGGAAAATCAGACCAAAGCTGGAACTTCACGAGCACCACTACTTCTCATCTCCTCCATTACCTTCAATTTTTTCCTCTTGCTGGATAGCAGCAAACTTGCCTGAACAAGAAAGATTTTAGCAGCAGAACTCCATTGGGTCAAAATGACTGAGCTGGCCATAAAGGCATGAAAAAGGAACAAATCAGAACATCAGACCACAATATAACGGCCTGCCACTTACCTGACATTTCCTATCTCCTGTTAGGCTCTCTGTTAGTGCTGAATAGAAAATTACTCTCTCAGTCAATGTCGTGACCAGGAAAGGAGGTTCCTTTTTGAAATTTTGTTTTTTTCTGAAGAAGTGGCTAAAATAAACTAACAATGTTCCAGTGAGGTTTGGAGACTTGAGGTGGATTTAGTGGTTGAGACTTCTTTGTTCTGTAGAAGTAAATCTGAAAAGCCATCTTGGGCACAATTTTGGATCAAGTTTTCTATGAGATTGCAGTAGTTACTACATCTTCCACTTGTTACCATGTGTGAAATGTATGTTTCTAACAAAGAGGCCTATGTATCTTAATGCAATTTGCTTTATAGTCCAGTTTTTTTTTTTATTATTCCAAGTACTTTAAATATATTATTTTAATTAATTCTTACAGTTCTATGATATGTACATCATTATTTTTCCCATTTGAAAGATAATAACACTGAGATACAGAAAGGTAAAACAGTTTGTTCAAATCATATAGTTCATAAACAGTGAAGCTAAAATTTTTAATTCTACATCTTCTTTTTTTAATTTTATTTTTATAATTTTTAATATGTACAACTCATAGTGCATATATTTACTATCTTTTTACATACAACTGTTTGTATACAAAGTATATTCGTACAAT
Organism: Tamias sibiricus; assembly: GCA_025594165.1. Taxonomy (NCBI): domain Eukaryota; kingdom Metazoa; phylum Chordata; class Mammalia; order Rodentia; family Sciuridae; genus Tamias; species Tamias sibiricus. The sequence goes on from CM046663.1 coordinate 155,029,178, forward strand.
TCAGGTCTTGAATCATGCATTAAGGAAAATGATATCCATCTCATTCAACCACTTTTTTTTTAATTTCTTTTCTCCCCCTCCCTCCCCTCTTGCTCCCTCCCTTACCCTCCCTTCCCTTGACCATTCTAGTGTTCCTCTAATCCTCCTATGTACCCCCATCCAACAATACTTTGAAATAGCCTCCTTATATAAGAGAGAACATTTGATACTTGGATTTTTGAGACTGACTAACTTCACTTAGCATTATGTCTTCCAACTTCATCCATCCATTTACCTGCAAATGCCATTAATTTATTTTCTTTTATTGCTGAGTAAAATTCCATTGTGTGTATATACCACATTTTCTTAATCCACTCATTTACTGAGGGACATCTAGGTTGGTTCCACAACCTAGCTATTGTGAATTGCGCAGCTACAAACATTGAGATAGCTGTGTCATTGTAATATGCTGTTTTTAAGTCCTTTGGAAATAGACCCAGGAGTGGGATGGCTGGGTCATAGGATGGTTCCATTCCCAGTTTTCCAAGAAATATCCATACTGCTTTCCATAACGGTTGCACCATTTTGCAGTCCCACCAGCAATGTATGAGTGTGCCTTTTTCCCCACATCCTCTCCAACATTTATTGTTGCTTGTGTTCTTGATGGCTGCCATTCTGACTGGAGTGAAGTGAAATCTTAGAGTAGTTTTGATTTGCATTTCTCTAGTTGCCAGCGATGTTGAACATTTTTTCATGTATTTGTTGATCAATCGTGTATCTTCTTCTGAGAGGTGTCTTTTCAATTCCTTAGCCCATTTATTGATTGGGTTATTTGTTTTTTTGGTGTAAAGTTTTTTGAGTTCTTTATATATTCTAGAGATTAGTGCTCTATCTGATGTGCATGTATTAAATATTTGTTCCCAATTAGTTGGCTCTCTATTCACCTCACTGATTGTTTCTTTTGCTGAAAAGAAGCTTTTTAGTTTAAATCTATCCCATTCATTAATTCTTGGTAGTAATTCTTGCGCTACAGGATTCTTATTAAGGAACTTGGGGCCTAATCCAACATGTTGGAAATTGGAGCTTACTTTTTCTTCTATTAGGTGTATTGTCTCTGGTCTAATTCCTAGGTCCTTGATCCACTTTGAATTGAGTTTTGTGCATGGTGAGAGATAAAGGTTTAATTTCATTTTGTTGCATATGGATGTCCAGTTTTCCCAGCACCATTTGTTGAAGAGGCTATCCTTTCTCCACTGTACATTTTTGGCGCCTTTGTCTAATATAAGATAGCTGTAATTATATGTATTAGTCTCTGTATCCTCAATTCTGTACCATTGGTCCACCAGTCTGTTTTGGTGCCAATACCATGCTGTTTTTGTTACTATTGCTCTATAGTATAATTTAAAGTCCGGTGTGGTGATGCCCCCTGCTTCACTTTTCTTGCTCAGGATTGCTTTGGCTATTCTGGGTCTCTTATTTTTCCAGATGAATTTCATGACTGCTATTTCTATTTCTTTGAAGAATGACATTGGGATTTTGATTGGAATTGCATTGAATCTGTATAATGCTTTTGGTAGTATGGACATTTTGACAATATTAATTCTACCTATCCAAAAGCAAGGTAGGTCTTTCCATTTCTGAGTTCATCTATAATTTCTTTCTTTAGTGTTCTATAATTTTCATTATAGAGGTCTTTCACCTCTTTCATTAGGTTGATTCCCAGGTATTTTATTTTTTTTGATGCTATTGTAAATGGGGTATTTTTCATCATTTCCCTTTCAGAGAGTCTTTGTCGCTGATGTACACAAATGCCTTTGACTTATGTGTATTGATTTTGTATCCTGCAACTTTGCCAAATTCGTTTACTAGTTGTAAAAGTTTTCTGGTAGAGTTTTTTGGGTCTTCTAGGTAGATTATCATGTCATCAGCAAATAGTGCTAATTTGAGCTCTTCTTTTCCTATCTTGATCCCTTTAATTTCTTTCGTCTGTCTAATTGCTTTGGCCAGAGTTTCCAGTACTATGTTAAATAGCAGTGGTGAAAGGGGGCATCCCTGTCTTGTTCCAGTTTTTAGATGGAATGCTTTCAATTTTTCTCCATTTAAGATAATGTTAGCTCGGGGCCTTACATAAATAGCTTTTATAATGTTAAGATATGTTCCTGATATTCCTAGTTTTTTCCAGTGTTTTGAACATAAAGGGGTGTTGTATTTTGTCAAATGCTTTTTCTGCGTCAATTGAGATGATCATATGATTTTTGTCTTTAAGTCTATTGATGTGATGTATTATGTTTATCGATTTCCGAATGTTGAATGAGCCTTGCATCCCTGGGATAAACCCCACTTGATCGTGGTGCACTATCTTTTTGATATGTTTTTGTATCTGATTTGCCAGGATTTTGTTGAGGATTTTTGCATCTATGTTAATTAAAGATATGGGCCTGAAGTTTTCTTTTTTGGATGTGTCTTTGCCTGGCTTTGGAATTAATGTGATATTGGCCTCATAGAAAGAGTCTGGAAGAGCTCCCTCTTTTTTTATTTCTTGAAATAGTTTGAAGAGCATTGGTATTAGTTCTTCTTTGAAAGTCTTATAGAACTCGGCTGTAAACCCATCAGGTCCTGGACTTTTCCTTGTTGGTAGCTTTTTGATGACATCTTCTATTTCTTCGCTTGTAATTGATCTGTTTAAATTGTGTATAGCCTCCACATCCAGTTTAGGCAAATCATATGACTCTAGAAATCTGTCAACGCATTCAGTATTTTCTATTTTATTAGAGTACAAGTTTTCAAAGTAATTTCTAATTATCTTCTGTATATCTGAGGTGTTTGTTGTGATATTCCCTTTTTCATCACGAATGTTAGTAATTTGAGTTTTTTCTCTTCTTCTTTTCGTTAGCATCGCTAAGGGTCTGTCAATTTTGTTTATTTTTTCAAAGAACCAACTTTTAGTCTTGTCAATTCTTTGAATGGTTTCCTTAGTCTCAATTTCATTAATTTCTCCTCTGATTTTAATTATTTCCTGTCTTCTACTGCTCTTGGTGTTGGTCTGTTTTTCTTTTTCTAATGTTTTGAGGTGTGATGTTAAGTCATTTATTTGTTGTTTTTTTTTTCCTCTTAAGGAATGAACTCAGTGCAATGAATTTTCCTCTTACTACTGCCTTCATAGTGTCCCAGAGATTTCTATATGATGTATCTGTGTTCTTATTTGCCTCTAGGAATTTTTTGATCTCCTCTTTGATGTCTTCTTCAACCCCTTGTTCATTCAGTAGCATGTTGTTTAGCTTCCAGTTGATGGAGTAGCTTTTCTTATTCCTTGTTTTGTCGTTGATTTCCAATTTCATCCCTTTATGGTCCGATAGCATGCAGGGTAGTATCTCTATTTTTTTATATTTGCTGAGAGTTGCCTTGTGACATAATATATGGTCTATTTTGGAGAAGGAGCCATGTGCTGCTGAGAAAAATGTGTATTCGTTTACTGAGGGATGAAATATTCTATATATGTCCGTTAGGTCTAAATTGTTAATTGTTTTGAGGAGGCTTAAAGTTTCTTTGTTTAGCTTTTGTTTGGATGATCTATCCATTGGTGAGAGAGGTGTGTTGAAGTCCCCTAGAATAACTGTGTTGTGGTCTATTTTACTCTTGAACTTAAGAAGCGTTTGTTTGATGAATGTAGGTGCTCCATTATTTGGGGCATACAGATTTATGATTGTTATATCCTGTTGATGGATGGTTCCCTTAAGTAATAAGAAATATCCATCTCTGTCCCTCTTGATTAGTTTTGGTTTGAAGTCTACCTTATTTGATATGAGAATGGAAACCCCTGCTCGCTTCCGCCGGCCATGTGAGTGATAAGACTTTTCCCAGCCTTTCACTTTCAGTCTGTTGATGTCTTTTTCTATGAGGTGCGTTTCTTGGAGACAGCAAATTGTTGGGTCATTTCTTTTAATCCATTCTGATAATCTGTGTCTTTTGGTTGGCGAATTTAGGCCATTAACATTCAGGGTTATTATTGAGATGTGATTTTTATTCCCATCCATTTTTATTTGAATTATGGTCTTTAGCTTGATTTGGTTTCTCTTCTGGTTGGTATTTCCTTTAGTTTAATATCTCCCTTTGTTGATTTTCATTATCATCTTTCTCTTCTTCTTCATGAAAAATGTTGCCCAGGATGCTCAGAAGTGCTGGCTTTCGAGTTGTGAAATCTTTTAACTTTTGCTTGTCATGGAAGGTTTTTATTTCATCTTCAAATCTAAAGCTTAATTTTGCTGGATATATGATTCTTGGTTGACATCCCTTTTCTTTCAGAGCTTGAAATATGCTATTCCAGGATCTTCTTGCTTTAAGGTCTGGGTTGAAAAATCTGAACATAGTCTGATTGGTTTCCCCCTATATGTAATCTGCTTCCTTTCTCTTGTGGCTTTTAGTATTCTCTTCTTGCTCAGTGTATTAGGAATTTTCATTATAATGTGTCTTGGTGTGGATCTGTTGTGATTTTGTTTGTTTGGTGTTCAGTATGCCTCTTGAACTTGGTTTTCCCATTCATTCCTCAAGTTTGGAGAATTTTCTGTAATTATTTCATTAAATAGATTACTCATTCCTTTGGCTTGAAACTCTGCCCCTTCCTCTATGCCAATCACTCTTAAGTTTGGTCTTTTTATGCTGTCCCATAATTCTTGGATGTTATGTTCTTGATTTCTAACAAGTTTTGTTGTATAGTCTAAATTCTTCTCTAGGATATATATTTTGTCTTCATTGTCTGAGGTTCTTTCTTCCAAGTGGTATATTCTGTTGGAGATGCTTTCAATTGAGCTTTTATTTTGGTTTATTGCTTCTTTCATTTCTGGAATTTCTGTTTGGGTTCTCTTTAGCGCCTCTATTTTCCTATTGAAGTAATCTTTTACTTCCTGTATTTGTTTTTGGAGTTCTTTGTCAAAATGATCTTTTGCCTCCTGTACTTGCTCCCTCATCTCATTTTTGAGTTCATTCTTAAGTTCCATAAACATTTGGAATATGTAATTTCTAAATTCCATCTCTGGCATTTGACCAACTGTGCTTGCCATGACATCTACCGATGAGGTATCTTGATTTGTTTGTGTCATTTTCTTTCCTTGTTTTTTCATGTTGCTTGTGTGTCTATTTTTCCTGCACTGTGGGATCTTGACTATTTTGATTTTACCTTAAAGCCCTATGTTGTTCCTGTAGTACAATGCTATCAGATCACCTTATAATTCCTTTACACTTTTAAAACCTAACACTTTCTATTCAGAAAATCCAAGTTTGATCACAATGTACAGATTTTGTTAACCCAGATATTATTTCCAATTTACTCTGTACTCTTCTGATGGGGTTTTATAGCTTCAAGTATTGGATACAGAGGTGTTATGTTTAGGAAGAAGGAAGTGTCTTGAATTGTTCTTTCTTGGAAAGTATGAAAAGAGATATCTATTGAAGTGGTTTAGTGGAAGTGGTTTAGTATCAGTAGACGAGGGAAGAAAGAGAATGGAGTTGACAATTAGGTTGAAAGACCAATTTATATATAAAGTAAGTTGGAAAAGAAAAAAAAATGATAAAAGAGTAGGAATTGGTGTAAGAGAGAGGAGAGAGAGAATCAAGGAAATAGAGAGTAAACTATATATAACACCACTTTGCTACCCAGTTCAATTGCGCCGGTTCTAGAAATCCAAAGTTCTGCGTATAACTTGTTTTTGCCTCTGTTTAGTATGCACTGGCAGGATGTAAACATGAAAGATGAAGGAGGAAGAAAAGATGCAAGAGTGAGAAGGAAGAAAAGAAGGAAAGAAAAAAGGAGCGGAAGCAAAAAACCACACTGACAATCAATGCGGAAAGAAAAAAAAATGCAGAACAAAACAAAGCCACAAAAAGAAAAAGAAAAATAAACAAACAAACAAATAAAACAAAAACACCTCCCCGCAATCCAACAAAAAAAGCAAACCAACAAAAAAGAAAAGAAAAAAAAAAAAAGTCAAACCCCAAGTCTTAGACAAAACGGGCCCTGGAAAGCCCCCCTCTTTTTTCCTTTCCAGTTCAAACCAATTGTTATTGGATCATGTCTAGACAGTCTGCGATCCTGTTAGTGGAATCAAGGCTGCATCTTAGGCCAGTGGCTGAATGGTTCAGTGAAGGAGTGGCTTAGGGGGTTTGTGTGTCAGCAGATGAATGGCACCAGGAATGGGACCCTCCAGAAGGCACCCCCTCCCCAAGCCCACCCACAGTTGCAGCCTCCTGTGGCCGCTGTGCTGACCTCAGACACGCCCTCCCCTGCTGGCCACCGGAGCCTCACCCAAGTGTGCGTTGTCTTCAGAGAGCTGGAGGGTCCCTGGATGGCTGCAGCCGTCGCTCTCCGTCTCCTCCCCTTTGTCTGGGTCAGCCACTGCACCTTTCAAAGATGTTGGTGCTCTCCTTCCAGTCAACAGCAGCTCCGCAGACTCCCATGTCCTCGCCGATTGATTTCAAAGCCGTTGGGTGGATGTCTCCCTGCCGAAGTGGCACCGGGAAGCCACAACTGTAACTGCGGCGCAGACAGCGCTGCTTCGGACTGTGGACCGCTCCGACTCTGCCCCTGTTTGCTGTTCGCTGATCTCTGCACCGCTCTCTCCGGGGCCCTACTGCTGAGGGTCGCGTCCGGCGGAGTGTGGATTCGAACTGGTGTTGTCGACCTGCGGTCTCCCGTGGTCCCCCAGCACCAATTCCGCCGGCTGTTATCGCTGGTTTTTATCGCTGGTTTCGCGCTGGTGTGCCCTGAGTGTGGCTGGGGTTGCAGTCGCAGCGCGGTCTCCCCACACTGACTTTGTTTCGCACGGCCTGTGCACCACCCAGGCGGTTTTGCAGAAGCCTCACGGCTCCAGTCGCTGCAGACAGCTTGTCTCTTTCTCTCTCTGGTAGTGGTAATCAAACCATCCAGGAGATCGGTATTTTCAGCCTATATATATATGATGAAAGGCAATTTATCTGCTTTGTTGGATTCTTTCCACGGAGCTGCCCTGAAGTGCGGCTTCCTCTAATCCGCCATCTTGGATCTCCTCCCAGTTTTTTTTTTTTTTTTTTTTTTTAAATCAACCATTGTACAGCAAATATGAGGATGCTGTAGGCTTATGAAAGGGATTTAGCCATGATGTCCCCAGCTACACTTTGACCCTGAAGAAGGCAGCTCTAGAATGCTGAGTTCAAATCTCAGCTCATGCTCATGAATTTGACAGTTCTTGGGTCTTAGTAAACCAGTGTCCACATATGTGATATGAGAATATCCTAGTGGAGCATTTTATGCTAGGGATGAGTTCCTGAATGTTTCTCACCACTCAAAATTTGCATAATTCAGGACACATGTTCCCATAGGAGTGCATGTAAAATGAAATGCACATTATTTCAAACTTTATGCATGGAGTAAGTCTTTATACCTGTCTACTTTGAATTTGCATAAAGTAAAACCTCATTGCAATGATAATAATACAATTGCTTTATGGCACTTTTCTGAGCAGTCAGCGAGATAATCCATACATAAATGCACTTAGCACCTGGTACAATGCTTACTGAGTTATCAACATGAGTCTAAGTATACTATTACTATTACTAGTAGTACTGCTATGACCATTACTATTACCTCAGCCTTTATCATCTCAAGAAACATTGTCAAATTCTCCTTTATTCCAGCACAATCATTTTTTTCCCCAAAATCTAATTCTTCAAAAAAATTGGTCCCTCCAGAATTGCTTTGACTGAATTATGCTTGGAAATGAGCATAATGCACCAAGGGTTATTATGCAAAGGAGTCCTATGAAACATGTCACTGCTCTCTTTGCTTTTGCTCTTGAGGAGGCTGGTCACTGTGCTTCACAGGAGAAAGTACTGGCTGGCCTAGTTTCCAGGAGTGGTATAGAGCCAGGGGATCATTTCTCTGTGAATTGGGAAACTGACAAATCTTGCCTCTTAGACTTCCAAAGAGAAGGCCTGCAGCTAAATTTGTAGGCTATCTAGGACATTCAGGTATCATTACATACTCTTTTTTCTTCATTTGCCCCATTTTAAATTTATACCAATTTACAAGTGTCACCTGAACTTTTATACTATCTGCACTATTTTCTGAAGAAATAATAGAGCATAACAGGATTAATAAATGAGGGGATGGATGAGTGAGTTTCTTTAAAAGAAAAAAGAGATGAAGAGGAGCAAAAGACAAGCTTTTGGGCACATTCTTGCTGATTATGAATCTTAAGGCTGTGGGAATTACTGAAGTAGATCTTCATCATTTTCTGCAGTGGACCTCTATCTTTTCTCCAGGCCTGACATCAACCCATCCTTTCTGCTTTGGGAAACACACACAACTGCACACCGTGGAGGTTTTGGAGGAGCTGGTATTGCTTCTGGATGTCAGGCATTTGACCCAGCATGAAAGCACTTGGCTCCTCTGTAGCCTCAGTGATGTGCCCAAAAAAATGGGTTTGCAGCCTCAGCTAGGCATGAGCCACTCTGGAACTTGAGGAAATTCTGCTAAGGTTGCTAAGAGACACATCTAAGGGACACATCTCAAGAACACCTGAGAACAGAGTGGAGAGGAGAAGTGAGAATCCTGGAGTTTGGATCAAGTCATCTGTGCCTCTGAGTTCGCCTGACAGTAAAATCTGCCTGTGTGTGGACTTTTCTATTACATAACAACAAATTTTCCTTTCATTTTTGTTCAAGTCAATTTGAGTCATTTGCAATAGATGGAGTTCTGACTATTATTCCATCTCAAGTACTAATAGTTCAGCTGGTTTCTCTCATACTGAATATCAAGTGAAGTATTGTGATAAGAAAATTTGCAAAGTCAAGGTTGTCAACCAACTCTATCAATCTCCTTATCACCTCCTCTACATGCCCCATTTCTGTTCCAGCCTATTTCCTTGTGGTCTTCAGATCTTAATTGAGAGAGTTTGGTTGAGATTTCTATCCCCAAATTTCTGCACATTAAAGGGAAACTAAAAGGTAGAAAACAATCTATCTTCAAATCTGCATTCTACAAACAGCTGGAAAAGAGCTGCACCATTGCTTCAAGAGTTTTAAATGAAACTAAGAATATTCTGAGCATATGTGACACTTTCACCATGAAGGAATCATACCATACAGTTCTTATAGCTTCCCAGTGACAACCATAGTATAGTAATTATAGTATTTTTAAAAGACCAGTGACTGCTACAACTTTGATTTCATCTTTGTGAGAAGATGTTTTGGAAAACATTACAGGGATTTCTGTCATCACCAGCTTCATATCTGGTTTTCTGTGATTGCTACTAAAATATGGGTGTCCCAAGCACACCTTCAATACTTTGGCCATTGTGAGCTTTTAAGAATCTACAAAATAATGCATCTGATGGAGTCTCTCCCTCTGGGTAAAGATTGATTTCCTTAATATGGTTGGCAAGGCCACGTACCATCTGCCTCCCAACTACCTCTCCAGTCTCGTGTAGTATAGTTCTACCCTCACGGCTTGGGCTCTAGGTCCCCGATGTACCACATATACTGTATTCTTTGTTTACCATGTTCTCTGCATTTCAAATCTAGGTCATATTCTTCTTTCTAGATGTTTTCATAGAATTCTCTTCCAATCCATGAAAACAATTGTCTCCTATCATCATTGATCATTGGTTGCACATTTATAGGCTCATGTTTCTCCTACCAGTCTGTTCCAGCACAGTAGAGATCGTGGCTCTCTGTGGTCACTATTGCTCTCCTTGGTACCTAGTACAGAAGCTGGAATTCCCAGTGATAAATTCCTTGCTTTGATCACATTCATCTTTCAGCAGCATTTGGCACCAGCGACTACTCCTTCCTTGAAACATTCGTGACTCAACTTCTGGTGTTCCACCCTTGTGGGGTCCTCTCCTCACTTGTTCGCAGTTTTCTTCCCTTATGCACCTTCTCTGTCTCCTTATGCATCCTCTAAAGAGTCTTACATTCTGTTATTATAATCCAACTGAGGGAGATCTCTTCGGAGGGTGGAAAAAGTCACATAGAAAAAGATGTCTGTCTAGTGCTATAATAGTTAAAATAACAAGAAATATCAATGCAACTGTCCAAATATCAACTGTCCAAATATCAATGCAAATGTCCAATTCAAGTTGGCATGGTGTATTGGCATGGTGTAGAATATTGTAGTGATATCCTGTTTGTGGAAATATTATGCTGTTAATAAGAGGAAGAAATAGATAATGTCTGTGGACATGAAAAATTTGCATGAAACATTCTTAGATAAAGTGTTCTGTGAAAAGTAAGGTACAGTAAGGATGTTCAAATTTTGTAAGAATATCTTATAATATATCTGGTACACATGGGAAAAATAAATACTATGTTAAATGGTGGGAGTATGCACTTTTCTTCTTGTTTTCCAAATATTTCTATTTTATGAAAAGATTGTGTGTGTGGAGAGAGAAAAATTATGCTATAATTTTAAACCATAATAAAGTGAATACATTTGCAGAAATGTCATAAAAAATAAAACCACTGAAAGCCATCCAAAAAAATTTCATGCAAGAAGTTCCCCTAACTTGCAGTACTGTGAGAGAGAGAGCACAGCTTCGTGATACAAACACCAGGCTCTCAATAGGCAGTTGATTCGGCAGATGACAGATGGTCCCAGGACAGGCCTTCCCTTCACAATCTCGTGGCTTCTCATCTCCAGCCTAGGGAAGCAGGTGGCCATGTTGGCCTTCACAGACCATCAAGAACTCCAGCCTCCTCCTTGGGTTTCCATCGTATTTGCTTCAAGAAAACTACTTGCAAACAGCGAGTTCCAGGAAACAGTGGGACAAGTATGAACCTCTGTCTTCTGCCTGAAGCAACCATTTTAGGCCCAAGGGCTACTCAAATTCCACAGTAAAAATTCAATTTAACTGATTTTCAGTATCTCAAGGATGAGTCACACTGTCAACTTTCTTTAAAATAGAACCCCACATATCCCTCTTCCATAGATGTTTTTCAGCATTAGTAAGAAATGATAGACTTTTAACAACAGTCCTTTATTGGAGAAAATACAACTGGATTACTACAGAGCAAATCCTGCAGTGCAGCCACAACTAATGGAACTTCGGAACAACAAATTTCAACTGTTGAGCTCTAGCACTCTAGCATAATTAAAAGACTACAGCAATCCATGTGAATAAACTAATGTAATCATGCAAACTACAGCATAATCTTGAGGATGAGATAGGGCCAATTTAGATAGGTTAGTTTAAATAGCAATAAAATTAACAATACAACTCACACACTATCTTAGTTCATTTTATTTTGCTATAACAAAATGCCTGAGACTGGGTAATTTAGAAAGAATAGAAGTTTATTTGTGTTATGGTTTTGGAGACTGGAAATTCTCTTTTTTTAAAATAATCAATGAATTAATTTATTTGAAGTTGTTATATATTACAGCAGAATGCATTACAATTCATAATACACACATGGAGCTCATTTTTACATATCTCTGGTTGTATACAAAGTATTTCACACCATTCGTGTCCTCATACATGCACTTAGGGTAATGATATCCATCTCATGCTACCATCTTTTGTTTTTTCTTTTTATCCCCTTACCCCCTCCCTTCCCCTCTCTTCCCATTGACCTTTCTAGTGTTCCTGTAATCCTCCTATGGAAATTCTAAGAGCATGTATCTGCTTGGCATCTTTTAAAGGTCTTCATTGTGCATGATACAATGGTGGAGGGCATCACGTGGTGAGATGGACTGAGTGTGCCAGCTTGGGTCTCTCTTCCTCTGCTTAGGAAGTCATTCACCAATGCTGTTGCCAGGGCCCTAGCTTCATGAACTCATCTAACCCTAATCACCTCCCCAAGGACCCACCACCAAATACCATTAAGTTCCCAACACATGAAGGTTTTTGAGGGTACATATTTAAACCAGATCACATGAATTGAGTGAGCATAATGGGTCTGGAACTGCAGACATTTATTTGTTGTCACAAATTTGAGAGTCTCATTATGATCTGTTTTATAGTTAGACAAACTAAGCCTTAGGTGAGGCTCAGTAATAAGTATATATTCTCTCTCTCTCTCTCTCTTCTTTCTGTAACTCTCTTTATCCTCTGACACTATTTCTGTTTTATTTCCCCACCTGTCACTGGACTGAATTAAGAGAATTTAACACTCTGACAATAATATGCTACCTAAATCCTTCAAGTTTTTAAGACTACTTTTACGTTTAGAATGACTTGGGACACACATATTAATTGATCCACCCTCATTCCTTGTAACTATCTTGTGGTGGGGATAATTTCCCCTGGAGGCCTTAGTAAAGGGGTCCTTGGGTTTGGCTCAGTGTTTCCAGAATCATTGAGGAAATGGAGGAATGATTTGCCAGAGGCTAATCCCTAGGAAAGGCATCAAATGAATTTCTCAGCAACTTTACTTGTATATACAAGACAAGTACATGCAAGAGAATCAGGTGCCTCCCCGACCCGGCGGCAATCTGTGATATAGTCATTTTACCCAGTTTCACAGATAACAACATAATGTTTCATAGTCATGCACCTAAATCACATTCTCACCACTTAATTCTGATCTGTGAAACTCCTGATAGGCAAATAGCCACTTCCCTATTTCGGACCCTGGTAGATATCATCATGCATGGTATTTGTCTTAGGTTGGCTTCCCCCAGAAACAGATCCTGAAATAGACTTTAGTATAAGAAATATATTTGGCCTACCAGGAAACCAAGGTATGGAAATGAGAAGCAAGACAAGGAACTAAGGAATGGAAGGAAGCCAGTATATGGTATATCAATAAGCAGGAGGGTTCAGGCCCAATTGTAACCTCTGACAAAAACACAGACCCTGTCTCAGGTTCTCCTGCACAAGGGCATGAGACTGAAGGTGTTTTTCACTCACTGCTGCCAGTTCTTGCTATTCCCAGGAGCTGGCACTTTCTGCCTGCCTTACCTATGCTAACTACCTGTTCAGGTGTATACAGGTCCCCCTAACAGGTGGAAGTCCCAGAGTCTAGGAACACAGAGCCCTTGAGTGCAAAGGAGGTATGGATGGAGGTGCTGGCAAGAGTTGGTCACACACTGTTTCTTGCTAAATCCAGAAGTAGTTCTCCACGGGCCCCCCAGGAAGTCCCTACCACTGAATTGATCCGCAAACTGAAGCTTCTTGAGCATTTCAGTTCTGAATTTACTAATCTGACAACACGGATGATGTGTACTTTGATTAGATTATAAATGATGATCACCAGCGATGTTGCCTGTGTTTTCTAAAAGAGAAATGGCAGTGCGGTACAGTGGTTAAGAGCACAGGCTCTGGCAATAGATGACTTAGGTTCTCCTCCCATCTCCCAGCTTTGTGACCTAATTGCCATGTGACCTCAGGCAAATGCCTTACCTACTCCATGCCTCAGTCTTTCACTGGGAACTTGGGAACAAAATAGTACTACTTTCTTTTTATTATTATTATTATTTTTTTTAATTTTGGGGGGATATTCATCTAGTTTGATAAAACAGTATAATTTGGATACTATATAATTCATCCATTTAAGAATGTATGCTCAGCATATGAGGAGCCCTGGGTTCAGTCCCCTGCACCAAAGGGGAAAACAAGTGTAATTATCCAATGAATTTTACCATGTTCACAGAGTTGTGTGACCATCGTCACAGACAATTTTTGAACATGTTTATCACTCAAGAAACAAATACCATGTTAATCGTAGGCACACCCTCCCATCCCTACATGTCTAGCCCTAGGGCAATTGCTAGTCTACCATCTCTGTGGATTTGCCTATTGAACATTTCATATAAGTGGAATCATATGATATGAGGCCTTTTGTGACTGGTTTACTTTACTTAGCATAATGTTTTTAAGGTCCATCCATATTATTACAAATATATCAGTGCTTCATTCCTGATTATTGCCAAATAATACTCCATTGCCTAGATATGCCATATTTTTTTTATCCATTCATCAGTTGATGGGCTGTTTCTAGTTAGTGGCCACTTTGAATAATGCTGCTATGAATATATCTGTGCAAGATTTTGTGAGGGCATATGTTTTGGTATATATCTAGGAGCAGAATTGCTGGGTCATAGGGTAACTCTATTTATCTTTTGAAGAGACTCCAAAATTATTGTCCAAAGCAGCTGCATACATAGATTTTTGTGAGAAGTGAGTATCTATCTATCTCTTAGTAAACGATATAAATGCAATCCATTATTACTATCAACATATTGCACATAACTTACAAAAAAGTAGAAGATTAGATTTTAAAAGGCAAGTGCAGTGAGTCTTTGGTAATTTCATTTATCATTCTACATGGCAATTCTTAAGTCATTGGGAAATCCAGAGGATGAGCTCATATAGCTATACTTGCTAACTGAAGTAGGAAAAAAAAAAAAAGCCTAAGAAATAATTTGTCATCTAAAGAAAAATGGATCAGATTATTAGAAACGAAAAAAAGAAAGATCATCCTCTTTTTTCTAATTTTGTTTTTGTTTTACAATTTACCTAAAAAGAAACCCTACTGGAAACAGAGCTGGGACTCAGATACCCTAGTGCCTTTAACCCTGAGCCCTGAAATCACCTTCCTTTTTATTGCTTTCATCTGGTAAATTGTCCTTGGGCTACTTTAATGAGACAAAATTGAAACCTAAATCTTCAAAGCCTGTACTCTACCAATTCTAAAATCTAAAATCACTGATGATACAAGCACACGTATAAGAGAAGAAAATCCACACCATTTAAATGAACCCTTTCTCCTTTGCAATATAAACCAAGCCAATGAGGCATCTGACTCACAAGGGATACGTGCTTTCTTCAACCTCCTGACTCAGATCAGTTGCAGGTTAGGCAAAGAGGACAGTTGGGCTGCTTTGCAGAACAGAACATAGATCCCTTTCTTTGAAATCATGAGCCCTGACAACTACCCTTGATATGCCACCAAGCATCACTGGGCATCCAAACCCTTGCCCTCATGTGAGGAAGTCCCAAGGAATCACGGAATGTATTGAAGAAGAAACATTCATAACCTGATGTTAAAATTACCAGGGATATGTGTTTCTACTCACTTACTTCCTTTCCTTGTCCTTATGATCATAGATACGCCTTGAATGACATAGCTTGATGTCCACAGCAAGGCAGATAATAGGATCTGTTAAACAACATAATGCAGTCATTGTACAGATCTGTTTCAAAAGCAGACTGCATGCCACACACATGTATTTTAAATTTTAAATTAATTTCCCTCTGCAAGCAAGGTGTCTGTGACAAAGGACAAGCTATAAAATTTTAGGTTAGCTACATCTGTTAATACAAGATAATAAAGATGGGAAGGTTCTGAAATTCTATGGGCTGCAATTGTAGCTCTCCAATAAGAGGGAGGGAGGGAGGGAGGAAGGTGGGGAGAGAGAGAGAGAGAGAACGAGAGAGAGAGAGAGAGAGATATTTGGAATGACTTGGAAGCTGAATACAAGGAAAATAACAATTGATAAGCAAAGTATGTTTTCACAAGGCAAGCAATATGAAGCCACATCATGAGTGTTTCACTTCTTGTTTTTTTTTTTTTTTTTTTTTTTTTTTTTACAAGCAAGTGCTTGGAAGTTTGCAGAAATTCTTACGAAACTAAATAGCAATGCCAAAAACTAATGCAATACCTGTTAGTCCACCCCAAATGCCAACTGCAGCTTTAGTGGACACTTCCTACCAAGACTGATGGCTTTTGATTTCAAGGACAAGTGAGATTCTGCTTTAAGAATTTTTCTGTCTATAGACAACATTGATGAAAGGAGCCATTCACAGCCAAAAGGGACAGAATGTGGAAGATGGATACCTGAGGCTTCTTATCCCTCAGTGAGCAACCCTGCAGCTGAAATGCCAGTGGGGAGTAAACATTCTGAAAGAATGGGATGCATACTTCATAATGCAGAACACTTACTAAATCAGAGACTTTGTATGGCACTATCTCCAATAGGATGCATGGAGTCCCAGAACTAAGGGATGGAAAATGGAGTATCCCCATGTATTACCCCAATGTGCTTCCTATTCCCATTACCCTGGGCTCTTCAGTATTGGAGATGCTGGTCCCATAGGGACATACTCAGCAAAGGGGACATAACAAAGGTGTCATTGAGTTATGGCTGCCACCAGGGAGCAGTTCCAAATACTGTTTTCCATGGACCAGATGATAAAAATAAGATTCATTATGCCAAGGGGTAATTGCCTCTGATGAGCAGGAGGAAGGAGGGCTGCTTTTACACAATGGAGGTGAGGAGGATACATGCAGAACCCATGTGATCTATGGAGGCACCTCCTGTCATTGCCTGTTAGCTGAGAACAGATATGTGCAATATCCCTAGACTGGAGAATATATAAATATCAAGCTTTCAGATAGCTCAGGTATAAAGGTCTAGATGACATCACCAGACAAGCCACCATGACTCATGGAGATAGCAGCTCAGGATGAGAGAACTTTGGAGTGGAAAGTGGATAAGGGAGAGAGTATCAGCTGTGGCCCCAAGTTCAACAGCAGGTGTGGAGTCTGTCCAACATCCCACTAACCTTTATCTGAGTGTCCCTTAGGAAGAAAGCCCAAGGAACCATGGAGAGGTTGTTCCCTAAACCTGTACGGAGAAGTACAAGACAGAACTAAATGGGTAAGGATTTTGTAAGGAGAAATATTCATGTGAAAGGAAGTAAGGAACTAGAAAAAGCTGAAAAGCCATTGGTCTGTCCTACAAATTTGTCCTGAGTGAAGGAGAGAGGAGAGGGAAGGTTGATGGAAGAGAATTAAGCTGCTCTCTATTCTGATCTGTCAAGGGAGTCAAAGTTGGCCAACATATCTTCAGTTTGCTTAAAACATGAGGGGAAAATAAACTATGGACTAGAGAAGAGATGAAACCCTTAGTAAATAAATGGAGGGAGGTGGTTTGCATGCATGACCTTGCAAGGGAAATAGGGAAGTGGGTGAAGAAAAGAGAAGACAGTCTACTAGAGGAGGGATACTCAACGAGCAAGCCAAACACAGACTTAGGGTGCCAGAAAAGCAGGAGTATCAGAAACAAGAAAAGTTAATGAAGGTTGGAAAGGTATTTTAATATTTACATTTCATGAAATTTTGGAAAATTACATTTTATAAACTACCATCAATTATTATTTTTAATTTCTATGACAGATCGCCATCTTTGTAGTACTTAGAATTATTAAGGGTCTTCATGTGGCCTGGGTTGGGATGAGGTGTGTGTGTACATCTGGAAAGGGAGAAGGAAGCTCTCAGGAGGTAGAGGACCGCATGGAATGAAAAAGTACATTTAGTCTACCAAGTAGTTAAGTTAGGACCACCAAAACATGGTCTTTCATGCATATCATCTCCATCTAGTTTTGTTTTTAAAGGAGATGTCCCTTTTCTGAACAGATGGCTTCTCACTGTCTCGTCTGCCTTCCATCCCGTCTTCCTATTTTGCTTCTGGATCCCATTTTTATGCTTGCACAGTCTCATGTATAATTTTGTCATTCTCTTTGAATAAAAAAAAAAAAAAAAAGACATGTAAAGATGCTAGAATTTTCTTTTTCCCAAAGAAATAAAAATGTTTAACAATCCATTAGGCCCTGGAGAGCCCTGAGGGCAAAACGAACACAGGAGGTGGGGAAGAGGGCAGAAAATTCAACATGGTAGATTTTCATTCCAGAGCATAAGAGGTTTGCCAGTTTGAAGTCCTTATTTGACCTATCTGCCCAAACTTCCTCCACCATCTTTAGTTTATAAACCTTTTGTTCAAATCTTCCTTTCATATGAAATTTGTCTGTCAATATTTGCAACCAATTCCTGTATACGTTAGCCAATTGGCTCCTTCCTAGGCAATAATATCCATGACATCAGAGACCATGGCAGAGAGCAGTTCGACCCCAAAGGGGTGCTCAGCAAATCTTGGTGGATATTCCCATTTCATCTGAACAAATGTTTTACTCTTTAAGGCAAGGTGTGGCATTAGTTGCACAATCCCCTATCTATCTTTAAGGACTTTGCAATCTAGTGGGATGCAAAACCAGAAAGTTAAATATGCTGAAAACAACTTGCTATTCACTTTCTTTTTATTCATGCTATAGGCAACATGGAACTTCATTTCCTGTTTGGATTGCTCACAGCCAATTCCCCAAGTTCCTCAATTACAATGCTGGAGTTTGTTTTGGCTCTCTGTAGATGGCTCTATATTCAGAGAAACTAAAGTAGGTGATGGGAACAAAGACAGATGGACTCCCTCTTGGGGCAAAATCAGGTTTCTCTTGTGTTTGGAACTCTGTATTTTTCAAGCATAAGAAGACATGTCAACTGAAACTTATTCAGCTCAGCACCATGGCAAGCGTTTTAGAGGGTCAATTCGTATTTCTTCTATACTAACTACGTGTCATATTGGATGGCAGGCACCTGGGAAGCAGTGATGTACAGTTAACAGCGCTTCTATTTTTGAACACATTAACAATGAATCAGTTAACTACTATGCAGCAAAAATGGACAAGTTGCTGTCTCAAACCTTTAAGAATTTATAATACAAGGAAAGAGGTATTAGAAGAGCCAGGTAAAAAAATACAGAAGAAAGGAATAAAATCTATATGAATTACATACCAGAGGGGGCATGAAAAGCATAACTGTACTCAGTGCCCTCTGCAAATGGTTATGGTAATCACTTTTAAATGAAATTACATTCCAGGTGTAACAGCAATAACACATAACAACCTTCATTGAAAATAATAGAAAAATTTCTCAGTCACAGAAACTGATCAAATGTGTTTTCTTTCAGTTACACCAAATCAAAGCTTGTATTCAGTGTTTCCTGCTCTGCCTTCTTGATATTGAAGAGCACATTGGCCTTAAATCAGATCATCCAGCCAAAACCCCAAGTGTAGTCAAGCATAGACCCAGGTCTACCGATGGTTAGCAAGATGACCCTCGGCAAATCCCTTAACTTCTGTCAGCATCTTGTCCCCATCTATAAAGTAGGGCTCATGCAATGTATCTCATGGGCCTAGTGTATGTAATAAAAGAGGTCAGAAAATGTATATTAAATGCCTGAATCAGTAGTGATCAATGATTGGTGTCTATTATGATCATAGTAGTCATTACTGCTATAATTGTTATTGATGCCTAGGTTTTATCCCAGATTTACATAGAGATCATTTCCAAAGATGTCTTATCTTTCATATTAAGCTGTATATATATCCATCCTGTCTCTCAGAATGTTAGCCCCTTGGGACATAGGAACCACACTGTACAAGTTTTGAACAAAGTCCATAAAATGCTGGAGATAAGCTTTGGAGTCAGTTTCTATGTAAAATATTAATATTTATAGGTCTACTTAGGTTTTCTTTTTCTTGACTTAGTAATTAGCTTCTTTTCAAAAATTATTCCCTTCATTTTAATTTTCAAATGGGTTGGTATGATATTCTTCAATATTAGTATGCTGAAATTTCTTCTCCATTAGAATTGCTCCTCCCCTTTCACTGTATATTTTGCTCATTTGCCACATTTCATTTTCCCTTGCTAAGGCATACACCATGGCGCTAGTGGATATACCACTGCAGCCTGCACCAGCTGTAGTGCAGCAGGACTGAAATGGCAAGCAAGTAGTTCCAGTGTTGATTTTTAGTCTCACCCAAGCAATAAGCTTTTCTCAGATATACCTTAACCCAGGCTTGTACTAGGTTCTCTTCAATAGTTTTGTTGTCACAGATTATAAGTTTAAGGGGCTACAGGCAGCAGCAAACATACAGGAACCCAACATGGCAGTCCTGCCTGAAGCCATGCCCATTCTCCCCCCACTTAGTCCTTCCCCCAGCATTACCATTTATTTAAAAATTTAAAAGCTGGAAAGTTTAATGTGCAAATCAAAGGTCAAAGAAATACCTACAGTTCTGCTCAGTATCCTGATGAATGTGTTAAAAAGAAATGTGATTAGAGAAGTGATACAGTTAGCCAGGGCCTTATGCAGCCTACTCGTGTTTTATGGATTCTGATGGAGAAAGAGGAGAGGAGAGGGGCAGTACCAGTGCCCTTCTGAATGGTAATAGTACGAAAATCATGTACTGCTCATGACTTAATTTTTTTAATGGCATATAAAGACTTAAAGCCCTGAAAGGCCTAATCTGCATAATACTTCCAAAATCTTTTACTTTTTACTGGAAATTTTTCAAGGATAAATTGGTCCTTTTGAAACTTTTGTATTATTAGAAGACTTTTGTTTATATATGTGGAAAGGGAGACTAGAATCAGTCAGAAGTTCACCAACACAATTTGCAATGTAAACTACAAATATTTTAGTCCCAAGAAAAATGTTAAATTTCAAGCCAGGATATAGGCAGGACTGTATCTGGAAGGACATAAGATTTAGTTGCCAGGTGTATCTCCCCGTTAGTCTTCCTACTTTGGTCTGCCATGAAGATTCTACTGTCTGGAGATTCTGTGTGCTTCGTCTGCCTCCATCATAGTCATATCTCTCATATTTGTAGCTCTAGAGAGCTCACAAAGCATTTTCTTGAGTATTGTTTCAATTGCTTTCTGTGTTGTCCCAGGAAAATAAAAGGGACAGGTGTTATTTTCCCATTTGTAAAGATGGAAAAGAATGAAGAATGAGGCTCAGAGATTCAGAAACTTAGTAGGTTCTTTTTTTTTTATAATAGTAGTATGTATTACAATTCATAATGCACATATAGAGCATCTTTTTACATACAACTGTTTGTATACAAAGTATATTCATACCATTCATGTATTCAATCATGCATTTAGGATAATGATATCCATCTTATTCATCCACCTTTTTTTTTTCCCCCCCTCCATCCCCCCTTGTTCCCTCCTTTCCTCTCCCTTCACTTTGACCATTCTAGTGTTCCTCTAATCCTTCTATGTACCCCGATCCAACAACTCTGTGAACCAGCCTCCTTATATCCACTTCTGAAAATCCTGGGCAAAATTTTCCATGAAGAAGAAGAGAAAAATAACAATGAAAATCAACAAAGGGAGATGTTAAACTAAAGGAAATACCAACCAGAGGAGAAACCAAATCAAGCTAAATACCATAATACAAATAAAAATGGATGGGAATAAGAATCATATCTCAATAATAACCCTGAATGTTAATGGCCTAAACTCACCATTTAAAAGACACAGATTGTCAAAATGGATTAAAAGAAGTGATCCAACAATTTGCTGTCTCCAAGAAACACACCTCGTAGAAAAAGACATCAACAGACTGAAGGTGAAAGGCTGGGAAAAGTCTTATCACTCACATGGGCTGTAGAAGCAAGCAGAGGTTTCCATTCTCATATCAAATAAGGTAGACTTCAAACCAAAGCTAATCAAAAGTGACAAAGATGGATATTTCTTACTACTTAAGGGAACCATTCATCCATAGGATATAACAATTATAAATCTATATGCCCCAAATAATGGAGCACCTACATTCATCAAACAAACCCGTCTCAAGTTCAAGAGCAAAATAGACCACAACACCTCTCTCACCAATGGATAGATCATCAAAATAAAAGCTAAATAAAGAAACTTTAGGCCTCCTTAAAACAATTAATAACTTAGACCTAACGAACATATATAGAATATTTCATCCCTCAGTAAGTGAATACACTTTCTTCTCAGCAGCACATGGCTCCTTCTCCAACATAGACCATATATTATGTCACAAGGCAACTCTCAGCAAATATAAAAAAATAGAGATACTACCCTGCATTCTATCAGATCATAAAGGGATGAAATTGGAAATCAATGATAAAACAAGAAATAAAAAAAAACTACTCCAACAACTGGAAGCTAAACAACATACTACTGAATGAACAAGGAGTTGAAGAAGACATCGAGAAGGAGATTAAAAAATTTCTAGAGGTAAATGAGAAACTTAGTAGGTTCTAACAGGTGAAAATCTCAAGGCGAGTCACAGAGGGACAAATTTGGATTGGAATTCTAGCTCTGCCAATGACGCAATGTATTCTTTTCTAAAGCAACTTGGACAATCTGAGTCACAGTTTCTCCCTCAACAAACTGTAGATGATCATACACCCCTAACTTGGCTGTGATAAGGATCAGAAGTAGCATACCTAAGGGCCCACTTTCATGTGCTATAGGGTAGGGGCTCAGCAAACACTAGCTTTCAGTATTAGTTAAGTTCAACAGGGCCTTCCAGCATGCCTTGAGTCTGCCCCTGACATCACCAGCCAAGAGTTGCCTAACAGAAAACAATATGAATGCATTAAGAACAATGCCAGAAAGACAGTGTAAATTAATTAAATATATACAGTCATGAAATATTCAAAACAACTAGATCCAAAAGGAATTTTAAAAGAGATCTGGATGTGATGCTCACTGAAATCCAGAGAACAATTCCCCATGTGTTTTTCCTGAAATGTACTTGTGTTCAGAACACAATCACTTCGGTGATAGGAAACAGCAGAGGCCATTTCCAGAGGACTAGCAATTTTCCTGTGCCTAATCACCATGGCAAGTGTGTGCAAAAGCAAAGGTGAGGCCAAGGTCACATCATCCCCAGATTTGCAGTCTGATCTATTGATATATATTGCCAGATCTCTTTCTAATGCCTTATGAACATTCTGATTTTAGGCAGGAAGGGATGAGAGGCAGTAGTTCATGAAACCAAACCTAATCTCCATGCCCTGGGCCAAAGAAAAGATTGGAAAAGATGTAAAGTCCCATACACGGGCAGAACAGTTTTAAATCAGACTGCTATCCAGTGTCTCCCTAACAACGTGAGCAATACATCTACAGATATTCAGCAAATAAAAATATGAATTGTTAATTATGTTCTCCCTGAGGATGTGCCTGTTATAGGTGCTGGCACACCTATATTCCACTTTATTCACAAATGAAGAGCTAATAAAATTCCACATGCTCATAGATGGCCGAGTCATAATAGAAGTCCTTTTATCAGCTGGGTAGAAAGCAGCACTGTAAGAGAGAAAATGCTTGTACCCTGGTTAGAGGCAAGGAAATATTTCTCCCTGTACTTTCTCATTCTCTGGGAGAGCTTATGTACTTGAGGAGCATCTTATTAATTCAGCTGGCACTAATTGGGAAGGTGCAGCAGTTAGGTTGAAGAAAGATACATACAACATAATATGTGAGGTGTTTGAAGATTATTAAGCTCTTCATTTACTAACAGCTAACCCATGTGATCAGCTGACTTGTAGGAGTCTGTTCTGGTGGCCATCAGTCACAAGTACTAGCTCTGCTTCTGGGAACACAATGCCATGGAGCGTTTCAATCAAAGCAAAGTACCCAGACCCTGCCTGCTGATTCATGACTTAAGCACTCATCCAAGTGGGATGAGTAAGGCAGGGGACCTGGAGATAGTCTTAATTAGAAACAGACAAAAGGATTCTTGCCGATATTTTTGCCTGGACAACCAGAGTTTGTTTGGATCATTGCATTCAATAATTGAGACTCAAGGCTTTTTATTTGAAGCATTGATTTTACCTGCTGAACCAGGAAAGCTGGTTTTCATCTTAGAGACCTGTGATGAGATTACAAACTCTACCTTCCGGGCAAGGAACACAGTGAAGGGAACTGTATTAATTGTTCTGATTCCACAAAAGAAAAAGAATCTGCAGATAAGGTGCGCAGTAGAGGGTGACAGAGTATTCCCATTGTGTGCAGGACTCTCCTCTCAGGATGAGGGAGCAGCCCCAGGTAGTTTCTTTGGCTCCTTGTTTGCCTCTGCATTCCTACATCACATTGCACACCAGCTGGGCGAGCTCAGGAAAATTCAATAGACTCTGGAAAGGCTTGTTTCCATACTCTGTAATGACCTCTTAGGGTTGTGGTAAGCAGGAGATAAAATCATGCATGCATAGTGCTCTGAAAGGTGCCTGGTATCTTAATAAGTCCTCAACAATTATGGCTGCCTTATAAATCTTCATGTTTATTGCCTGAACTCATGAAAATGGAAAGGAAGAGAAATTGACAGTCTCTGTTTTGTGTAAACTACTGGAAATACCAGAGAAATGTCTGTGGAAGAGACAGTAAATACAGAAACATATAAACTGAGAAGGGACATGTGGCAGAGACTGGAAGTCCAGTGGGGGATATTTCTGGAAGGCTGCAAAGACTGATACTACCACCAACCAGAGACATGTATTGAGGGCCTACATGTGTCATGTACATGCTGGGTAGTTTAGGTGTCCTCCCTTGCTTATTTCACACATATGTGGCTTTTTGGACAAGCTGACTCAGCAGGGTACGAAGAGGAAGAAAGCTAATTTTTTGCTCCTCATCATTGCCCTTGAAGCCTGCTTTTTTTTTTTTTTTTTTACACAATTAAACTTCAATAAAACATCAAATGGATTCCCCACCTTTTCTCATTACTTTCACATATAATGGGTCTTATTTGGGGGAGGTATTTTGCAAGTCCAGTGTTTTCTAATATCAACTCTTTGTTCTCTCAATAGATTTACAAAGACCCACCTTGACCTTGGGTTGGACTTGGGCTTGGAAACCTACACTGGGAAGGTGCTGACCCCAGCAGCCTCACGGTTCCCATGCCTCACTCTTCCATTTCTCCATCCTAGTCACAAATTTGGCTCCCTTTCCTGCAGGGTTGATACAGGAAGGGGAGAGGGAGGAGCAGAAAAGATCCCATCCAACAGGGACTACTTCAATTTGGCTTTGTGGCCCACTAACTGTGGCAACTGTCCAATGCTGGCTCAGAGAACCCTCTTGATGACTCCATGGTGTTTTCTTTCCTACCATTGGGATGTTCCTTCTGCTGATCTCTGGTCACTCCTTCTCAGGTCCTGCTCTGATTGGGATTGTCCTTTTGGACCCCCTTATTTAATGATCTGAGCTAATTTCAATGCTTGGCACACACTTGGCCCATATTTTTGTCCTGACTGTCTCACTGTAGACTGCTCAATTCCTGTCCTTAGGGCCTTTCCAAACAGTGTGCCCCCTTCACAGAGTCGGGTACACTGCTTCTCCCAAATCAAAAGGACATAGGCATTACATCGTGATTTAACTCACTTTAAGAATGTATTTGAACCCCTACCCCTACCATTCAAAGCCCTTGGAATACAGTGACAAACAAAACATGGACCCTGTTAAGATAGAATTTACCTTCTTGGGAGGAAAAGAGAATTAACTAAATTACTGATAAATCCCACAATAAGTTAGAAAGTGGTATATGCTGTGGAGAAAAAAATGAAGCAGTGGAGAGAGATGGGATTTGCTAAAAGGCAATTATAGTTAAATGGTCGGGGAAGACCTCACTGAGAAGAGGACTCAAAGCAGATATGGACTTTGGGTGAAGACTCTTTCCCCACATTCAACATTGTCCCTTAGTGATCATGGGATCCCAGCTGCCCAATTCCCAGGTGGGATAGGTGTGAAATTTCCCTTTTGGAAACATTCCCTTCTACAAGAAATGGACTTGAGATGGGAAGTCCATTAACAAAACTTAGTGTGAAGCACACTCTTCCAGTCCTCTCTTTTCCAAAGAGACTCTGCTTCCCTTCTCTATCTTCTTATATACTCAAAGTAGTTGATGAACTGTGATTGTGAAACTACCCCTTAGCCAATGGTTTGGGCTTCATTTTTAAATATGCATGAGTTTTTCATATCCTTTTTTTCTCAGCTTTTGGACCTCAGTCAAAATTCTTTTTTTTTAATTCATTTTTTATTCTAAGTTGTTAGAAATGACAGCAGAATGTATTACATTTCATATTATACTTGTAGAGCACATTTTTACATATCTCTGGTTGTATCCAAAGTATAGTCACACCATTTGTGACTTCATACATGCACTTAGGGGAATGATATCCATCTCATTCTACCATATTTTTTGTTTCTTTTCTTCACCCTTTGTTCCCACCCTTCCCCTCCCTCCCCATTGGCCATTCTAGTGTTCCTCTAATCCTCCTATGCTCCCCATCTCAACCCCATTGTAAATCGGCCTCCTTATATCAGAGAAAACTTTTGGCATTTTGCTTTTTGGGATTGGCTAACTTCACTTAGCATTATATTCTCTAACTCATTCAAAATTCTAAGACAACAGGAAATCTTGCCTGACTTCCTAGTAGACCAAATGAGAATGAAGATATAGACGTCTATCACTTGATCAAGGTTCCACAGATGAGAGGCTACAGGAATTTAGAGCCAGGGTTTGTGTATGTATTTTCTTCTATTACATTTTGTTAGAATCTTAAAAAGGTTTGACTCAAGCAAGTAAACTACACAAAGTAAGACTACTTAATGAGTTACCTATCAAATCGTGGCTTATTCTATATCAGTTTCCCAAGAAGAATCATTTACATTCCAGCAGTTCCATTTTGCATAAACTCTACTCCCAATTTCTCTGCTTTGATGAGATCATTAAAAAATAAAATCTTTGAAATGTTCTTGTAATGGATGTGTTCTGGTGATGTCCCACACTGAACAGGTAGTTAAACAACTAGAATCATTTCCTTGACAGAAAAAATCGCTATGACCATGTACCTCTTGGGAGAGAAATCTTTCATCAAGAAAAAGAAAAGTACATTATCCTTTTAACAGCATCAATTTTTTGTCTTCCCTTTTGTAAGGGCATATCCTAGTTACTAAGCCATGTTTTAGCTATTTCTCTCTTATCATTTTGCTCCAAATAATGTTATAAGCTTTTGAAAGAATCATACAGCTCAGTTGAAAATTAATTCCAACGTGAATTTGGAAAGTAAATTGCCACTTTAACCCCCCCATATTCAAGACCATCGAGAGAGCTGGTGTTGGAAGATATGGCTCATAAATAGTTGGAATAATTTTCTCTCTACATTATTTCTCAGACATTTTGTGCACCATGATACATTTTCTTGCACACATTGGTACATTATTTAGAGTGGCCTGACAGTGGGCAAAAAATTCCACTAAGCTTTCATCAGATCTTTACAAAATTTTGGGTCATTTGACCTTTATTAAAATTATGCTAAGGCAAAGTTTTCAAATGTCTACAAAATGTATTAATAAGCTACTTTCCATGCCTTATTTTCCTCAGCCATTGAGTGACAGAAACTGAGACTACCATGTGATGCAGCCTCATCCTGCCACTTACAGCTACCTGGGTCAAGGATGGACAATTGATCTAGGAAATCTACTGCCCCATAACAAAACTTAGTGTGAAGGACTCCATCCAATAGGATCTGAGCTGAAGCTTACTTAATTTTACTCTATGAAGCAAGAATTGTGAAACTAAGACACTTAGCTCTGAGCAACTGGGCTAATGGGTCAACTAGACTTAAGCTTGAGGCAGCTGTTATGAGACAGATTTAGTAATGATAAACAGAGAAAGGTGCTCTATAAAGACTAGAGAGAAGCAAGTAAAGAAAACATGATGGAGAACAGCCTCAGAAATGGTTCTCTGCTTACTTCCAAGTTTCAGTTCTAGTAAGGCCTGTCTAGCCTGTGTTTTCTGACTATATTCCCACAAGGCACCCCTTTGGCCTGATAAGAAATCTGATAATAAATCCTTTTAACTTGAACTGGTTCATGTAGAGCAATGTTACTTGTAACCAGTAAAGTCTGAGTTAAAACTATTCACTTTAAAATAGCTCATCTTGTGCCACTCCTTCATCTTTTCACCTCGACAAGTTCAACTTTTTTTTTTTTTTTTTTTGCATAGTGTGCAGTCCATGATGCATGCATAATAAATATCTGTTGGATTCATTAGTGGCTAGTAAGAGATGGTCAAGAGCTCACATCTATTGCTTGCTCAACCAACAACTGATTTAGTTGCTAAATTATAAAATCTATTATCACAGACATCTGTCAACACACATGTGGTTAGTGAGCCAAAGAAGAGGCAAAAGAACCACAGTTGTTCTGCAGGTACCACCAAAACATGCCCCTTAGCTGGCCAGAAAACATTTCCTGAATGAACAAAGAAGAATAGTACTAAATGTACTTAGCAAAAAGTGGGTAAATAAGCAGCCCCTTTTCTACAGTTTTTGAGAATGTTAAACCATGAAATGTACAGATTGGCTACTTTTGGATAGAAAATACTACGCAGATTAATAAAATAGTTTTTCTGTGAATCAAAGGCCTAGGAGAACATTTTGGAAAATGTTCCCCTGCACATTAATAATGGTCTAATAACTTAAAATTGTACCATATGCTTTCAAAGCTGGAGTTTGTTTCCTCCCCTTTTAAGTACAAGAAAAAGCTAACCATAGACCAAGGGAAGAAAAAAAAAATCCCCAGGGAGCATAAGGATTAACTTCCCCCCTGCTAACTCAGAAACAGGAATTGTCCAAGTACCACAATCCTTATTTGAATGCCTGTGGCTATGCAGGTGCAAATTGGATTAAGATATCTTTCAAGTGACTTGTTCTCCCAAGGCACAAGACATGTACCCTCCTGGTGACTTGCCCTACATCCCACCATGCAATTCATCCCACTCAGCTCAGCACCTGTTGATTTTGGTTTTTTTTTTTTTTGGCCTGAATTCTCCACCCAACTGCCAGCTCCCAAGACCAAGGTCTGAAATATCTTTTGCAGTTTTTAGCATCTAGCCTTGCTTGGCCCATAGTTGCCAATACCAATACCCACAAGATGCAAAATTACATCTTGGTAAAGAGTTCAGGTTCAAAGTTGTTTCACTGTATTATGCCTCAGTTTTCTTATTTGTAGAAGGGAGTATTGATACTATCCACTTCATAAGGTCATGCACAATGTGAATGACATGACCCAAGATAAACATTCTATAGGGTCCAGCTTTGTTGTTGTTTATGTTGTTGTTATTATTTAATTGTAAACAAATGTCCTTAGAAATTTCCCAAGTCCTTGTTTCTTTCTATCATAGCATTCAGTGCTGTTGGAACCCAATGGAGGAGATCCTCAGCACCACGTATGGGAAGTCAGGGGGCCAGGCATGGGCTTGTGGTAGTAGGACTGAAAACCATGGAGATCAATAAAAGGAAAAATCTTGTCTATTATCTATCTGCTGGGTAGGAACTGTCCTCTGTTCCCCACCTTGCAGGGTATAAACAGTGTTCTGAGCACTGTGGCCACCAAGGGAGATCGGGACAGATGAATGGGGAAGAATACCAATGAGACAGGTAGTTATTGAGCACCCCCGGGTACTAGTAGGTCAGGATGTGTGAGACCTCAGGAGCAGTCTTCATCCTCATGGAGCTCACCTACTTCTATCAGGGAAGACAAACATTTAACAAAGGAACACAATAGCATGGGATGGTGGAGCAACTGCCTGGTGCTACAGAGGAACTGAGTAGTGGGACCTGACCTAATCCAGTGCATCAGCGAGGTTTCTGGAAGGACGTGTTTTAACTGATACCTAAAGGACAGAAGGTTTAGTTCAATCAATGAGGGTGAGAATGTTTCAGGCAGAAGGAAAGCAAGTGCAAAGGCCCAAGAGTGTAAAGACCATGTTTTATGGGAACTGAAAGCATGCGATTCATCCCACTAGTTCAGTTGTCAGCTCAGCAAATCAGACAGAAGGACAGAGACCGGAGAAAGGGGAGGACGCAAGAGATGGGACCATGATGACAGCTTTCCTGTTGCTCCTCCAGTCACTACCTCCTTGACTCAGACCCTCTCCTGCACTCAGTGTCCACCATGGAAATCCCTGACCTATTACCACCCAGAATCACCTTTCCTTTTTCGCTTTGATTCTTTCATTTTTATTTTTGAATACTTTGACATTCCTCATCAAACACATAGTGCTTATTAAGACATGAATTAGTTGCCTCATTTTAATTAAAGTCATCTTTAATTGCTAGTCACAGTATCTGATCACAACCACAACGATATAAACATTCCTATCACCAAAGCTGATGCAATCCCAGTGAAAAGCACACAAATGTAGCAGTTCGTTTACTAATAGCAGTAATCACTAATGTTGGTTGAATTCTTATTATAAGCCCGGCACCCTAGTAACACTTCCTGTGCATTTCACTTTTTATCCAGTCTTCCTACAACTTTGGGAAACATCCCATTGTCTGAAGGAGACAACTGAGATTTGGACAGGTTAAGTATGTTATTCAAAATCTCAGTGCTAGCAAGGGGCGAACCTGGGATTGCAACCCACACAGTGCGAGCCCAGCTCCTGCACTCTGAGCAACTACTCTTGTAGATTCTGGTTGCACAGATTTATTCTCAGTAAGTCCATCTGATTTTTAAAATTATCAAAAATAGCCCTACCTTTGCTCCTTCCTCCCCTTTTTTTCCCCCTTTCCCAAATTTGATGCCTTTGAAGACACTCCTTCCCTGGGGGTTTCATTCCTTTAGGCAGTTCCTTGCTTGTGAGCCTGGGATACGCCTTTGAATACAAGATTCACAAAGCAGGAGCCAGATTCTGGGTCTCTTCTCTTTCCCTGGACATGTGTGGTAGTGTTGTTCCTTGAAGGCTTTTGGTTTGAATTTTTACTTAAACTCTAGAGAAGGATTTATTTATGCTAGTAAGTCCATTAGAAAAGCTTTTTTGTATGTTGGGGATGTGATTTTGTTGAGAAGAAGTTCCCACATTTTCTTTGTACATATAGTACTTAAAAGCGGACACCATGGAACAGTAATTTAATTACCATGATATTCGTGAGAAGGAAAATAAAATGCAGATGTTCTATGCATAGTGTTAACATTATGATAATGAATCAAGCTAACATTTCCAAGTATCTTTAAAAATAATGATAGATGGACTATGTGTTATCAACATTATGATATTTAAAGTTTGTGGGATAATTCTATCCCTTCAATTTGACAAGTGTTCCATTCTAAAATGGAAAACAATACATCAAAGAATTTCTTTTCCATTATGCCCAGACAATTGTATTAATTTATCTATTTGTTCCTATGGCAACAGAAGATGAAACAAGATGAACCTATGTGGTTAAGGATAAAATAAAATTGCTAAAAGCAATTATTTCAAATTAAAATTCAGTTAACCTAATGGTTTATCTCCAAAACAATGGTGAGGAATAATAATGGTATGCTTATGGCTTATATATTCCACAGAATTTTGCTATTTCCACAAGTAAGAGGGATGTCAGTAAACTTCTGGACTCGGAGCTCTCTGAGCATTGCTGGATGAGATGTTGCTATCTAAGGAACATTTTGCTCAAATAATCTCCAAACAATTAATTTGATTGGAATTCGACTAAGTGAAGGAATTACTCCTTGAGATAGAATCAGCAAAGAGATAACAGCTTAAGAAAAACATCAGCCACTCTGTGGCAAGGTTTGTCAGCACCAAAAGACAGGAAGGAAGGAAGGAAGCAAGGAAGGAAGGACAGGAGGGGAGGGAGGGAAATGGGGAGGAAGGGAAGAAGGAAGAAAGATGCAAAGGGAATGGCAAAAATCGAATGCATACTTCACTCACCATGCAATCACCAGATACTTGGCAGGCTGAAGAACCAAAAAGATAAATCATGTCTTGTTCTGACTTTAAGGAGCTTTAGGTGTTTATGTTATTTTTTTTTAAAAAATCCCTCTTCCTTGCTCAACTTGTTTTTACTATTATTTTCAATATATTTTTATCTTTTTGAGAGCAGTTTTAGGGATATGGCAAAGTTGAGTGGAAGGTGCGGAAAGTTAGTTCCCATATTCTTTCTTTCCCTGATCATTCCTAAGCTCCCCCATTGCCAACATCCCCCATCATAGGGGTATACTTGTTAATGTATGAGCCCACTTTGACTCATCATTATTACCCAAAGTCCATAGTTAACACTAGGGTTCGCTTTGGAAGATAGTTTGGCAGTTTCTTGTAAAACTAAACATTCTTACCATATGATTACACAATCATGCTCCTTTGTATTTACCCAACTTAAGTGAGACTTATGTCCACACAAAAACCTGAACATGGATATTTAAAGCAGCTCTATTTATGTTTGCTAAAACCTGGGAACAAACAAAATGCCCTGCAGGTGAATGGGTCAACTGTGGTAGTCCCAGACAAAGGAATATTATCTCGCACTAAAAATAAATGATCAATCAAGCCATGAAGATGCATGGAAGAAATTTAAATGCACATTGATAAGTGAAAAGAGGCAAAATGAAAAAGTTAAATAATATATGATTCCAACATATAGTATGATATTCTATAAGAGACCAACTTAAGCTGACAATAAAAATGTTGGTGGTTGTCAAGGGTTGGGGGGTTTCAGGAAGTTTCAGGAAGGGATGAAAAATGGAGCACAGATAGAATTTAGGGAAGTAAAATGATTTTGCAAGATACTATTAGGTACACATCATTCTACATGTGTCCAACCCATAGAGGTACAATACCAAGAGTGAACCCTAGGACTTGGGTAGTAATGATATGGTAAGGTAGGGCTCAAATTTTGTAAGACTGTTCTACTCGGATGCAGGGAGTTGATGGTGGTGGAAGCTGGGAGTATGTGGGAATTCTATACTTTCTGTTCAGTATTGCTGTAAACTTAAAACTACTAAAAAAAATATGGTAATCGTCTTTTTGTCACAATGACCAAAATACTGGACAAGAGGAGGAAAAGATTTATTTAGCTCATGGTTTTAGAGGATTCAGTGCATGGGTCAGCTGCATTGCTCTGGGCCTAAAGGGAGGCAGAACATCATGGCAGAAGGGCATGGCAGAGGAGAGTTGCTCAGCTTTGGGTAGCCAGGACGCATGGGAGTATGAGGAAGACAAAGAAAAGATAAACCCTTCAAGGACATGCCTTCCAAGGAACCTATTTCTTCCAACCAGGTCCCCCTCACGGTAGTCTATCCAGCCATCAGTGGATCAGCCCACTGATGAAGTCAGAGCCCTCCTGATCCAACCCCTTCCTCAAAGTCCTCTGAACATATGAGACTCTGGAGAATATTCCAGATCAAAACCATAACAAATCTATACACTGAGAAAAGATGCTTCTGTATGTCTGTTATTCACCTGTCACTTAAAATCTAAGCAAAAATCTTACTTAGATATTCTGGGGCTCAGTGTTCAGAGCATGTATTTGCTGGTAAAAAGAAATAAAATAAAAATCATCATGGAAATGGGTCATAAAAAAATAGGAACCCCTTTTTGGAATTGTAGAAGAGAAATTTTATCTCAAAACCCTAACAAAAGCTTCTTTTGACTAAGCTTGCCTCACTTAAAAAGTAGATTTGCATATTTAGTGCAATGTAACCACAGGGGAGGCTGGGCCCACAGTAGCAGGAATTAGAACATTTGGAGAAGAAGAAGAGAACAGAAGAAAAGAACCATGATTGCTCTATCCATGAGCTGAACAAATAACTAAGCTTAGGTTCTCCATTATTCTTTATCCATCTAATTAGAAGGCCCAGTGCAGGGAACAGAGAATAAGAAAGTCAATTCTTGTCCCCAAGGCATTTCCATACCATTGGTAGACACAGTCATTGTTTTCTTTTAGGACATGGGGTGACCTCCTGTCTTGATGATTCACCTCTACCCCACTTCCCTAAACCTCCACCCTTTTCTGAACTTGCTGGTCTCCTCCATTTAGGAAATATTGGCCAGATTCCTTCCACCTCTGGGTCTCATCTTGGGGTGTTTTTCTCTCCCTTACGTAATTTCAAACTCATCTGTTGAATACCAGCTCACATTTCTCCTACTCTTCAAGGCCTTGCTTGACTTCTCCAATCCACAGTATTTACTTGGTCTTTCATTCCCTGGACCCATTCTCTACTGAGGAACAGTGTCTCAGATTCCCAGTTAACCATTCCATGGACACATTTGTTTCCTCCAAATCCAGTTGTAAGAATGGAATGAACTTTGTCTTATACATATTTTCTATAGACTGTCAGAATGCAGGGCATATACAATGCTCTTAAGCGTTTTTTTCATTGGTTTATATAAATTTTTCTTGGGATAATCAAAGTTTACTATCTGGCATGTTGCTTTCCCAAATGAAACCCATGTAACTATTTATCTCATCAGCTCATAAGTGATTTTAATAACAACTTTGAAATTTCCTTCTTCCTCATGAGATTCCAAACAATGACGGATTAGTCAATCTCATGACATTGAAACTAAGAGCCAGAGTTCAAGGACTGTTTTTGTTGTCATTGTCTTTAGATTTCACATAGATTAGCATGAATAGGAAACTTTTAAAAAATTCTGGTTGGTTTAACAAAATTAAACATCTCTAAATTAAGAAGGAATAGCTTTGCCACCAAGACTAATAATAAAAAATTATTACAAAACTTTAATAAAATGTTTAATGCATTTCAAGCCTAGGGAAGAAAAAGTGATAAAAGCTGACATTCATACTAGTGAAACAGAAGAATATTGGAATGGAACTAGTAAGAGATGGAGAAAATAACCCCCCCCCAAAGAAGACATAATGTTATTTTATTAATTGAGGGGAATTTTTATTCCTTTTCCCTTTATAAAATTCATTTGTTATCTATGTTTTTCCATCCTTCAGCTTCTCCACAGTTCACAACTGGATACTCACAAAGTCCTTTCCCCATCTTGAAGCCTAAACAGCAACAAATATCCATTAAAACTATGGAAGGATGCAAATACTTATTTTCAAGCAACTCCAGGATGGAAAAATATGCCTTAGGAAATCTCTTAATGATCAGTTCCAACTTAAAAATGTGGCATAAAGACAAAAGTCTCAACATATGTGTATATTTTACCTTTCACCCAAAATCTATGTAAATAACAGAAAATATATATTTTGTTAAAGAATAAAAACATTTTTTTCTGGAATTTTGAAGATGGCATAGACTTGACTCTTCCTCCTCCTCCCCTTTAACTACTAATTCTAGAAATAGTAAAACAGACAACCACTGGAAAATTATAAATGTCTGACAGGTAGTCAGACTGACTGGGTATATGGCAGAACTGGAGAAACAACATTGATCCAGGGTATCACAAATCTCCAAACCCCCAAGCAAGCAGCAGAAGATATCTTAGACACATTTCTCCCCTGGATCAAAGAGAAATCCTGTTGAAAACAAATAGGTCCAGGGAAATAATGAAGGTTAGAGATTTACTTCCTTCATCTAAAATTATTAGGAAGCTAGAGGAAATGCTGTCCACCCCTCAAGAGGGAATCATGAACTAGTAGGAAACCCCATGGCACCAGACAAAGCAAATCAAAATAGTAATGCAAAGCATCTGAAGACTAAGCAGTCATTGAAACCACAGCCCACAAAAGTAGTCCAGAATCTGCCTGCTCATTCCAAACAGGGTGATGGTCTGTAAGAAAAAAACATTTTTTTAAAGGAGAAAGAAACTTCTAAAATAATTTCTAGAATACCATAGAATATAACTTGTCTTATCAAGAGCCAAAAGAAATCACAAGAATGAGAAAAGACAACGGATGCCATCCCAAGATGAATCAGATGTTGGAATTATTTGAGAGAGAATTTAATGCAGCCAGCACAAATAGGATTCAACAAGCAAATATAAATTACTTTGAAACAAACAAACAAACAAACATATGTATATATAAAATCTTATCAAAGAAATATTATATAAAAAAGAATCAAATGGAAATTACATAATTAAAAACACAAGAATGAAAAATTTAAAAACTCATTGGAGGGTCAGTAGCAGAATATTACAGAGAAAATAATCAGTGAACTTGAGGGCAGATGTTATGGGTTAAATTGTGTTCCCTCAGAATTTGCATGTTGAAGTCTTAATGTCCAGTACCTTAGAATGTGATATTATTTGGAGAAAGGGTCTTTAAAGAGGAGGTAATCAAATTAAAATGAGTTTATTAGGGTGAACTCTTATCCAATATGATGAGTATTTTTATAGAAAGGAAAATTTGGACATAGAGATATAAAGACAAGGAGGATGACAAAGTGGCCATTCTACAAGCTAAGGAGGGAGTTCTGAAACTAAAGGACATCACAAAGCACTAAGCCTATCAACACTTTGATTTCACAAAGCCACCCCTGGTGTGATTTTCGTTATGGCAGTCATCAAAAATCCATAAAACAGAATAATAGGAACTATTCAATCTGAAAAGCAAGGAGAACAGAGACTGTAAAATATTGCCTCAGGGATCTATGAAATAATAATGTAATTCCAACAATCATGAAAATAGAGTCCCAGAAAGAAAGCAGAATGGAATTGGGGCTTAAACATTTTTAAAGCATTAATGGCTAACAATTTTCTAAATTTGATGAGAGACATATCATTCCTCATGGAAATAGAAAAAGAAATCATGAAATACATTTGGAAAAAGAAGAGACCCAGAATAGCCAAAGCAATTCTTAGCAAGAAGAGTGAAGCTGGTGGCATTACTGTTCCAGAACTTAAATTGTATTACAAAGCAATAGTAACTAAAACAGCATGGTATTGGCACCAAAATAGACCAGTAGACCAATAGTACAGAATAGAAGACACAGAGACTAACCCACACATCTACAGTTATCTTATATAAAGGTGCCAAAAACATACATTGGAGAAAAGACAGCCTCTTCAACAAATGGTGTTGGGAAAACTGGAAATCCTTATGTAATAAAATGAAATTAAACCTCTGTCTTTCTCCATGTACAAAACTCAACTCAAAGTGGACCAAGGACCTAGCAATTAAACCATAGACCTTACACCTAATAGAGGAAAAACTAGGCCCAAATCTCCAACATGTTGGATTAGGCCCCAACTTCCTCAATAAGATCCCTATAGCGCAAGAATTAAAACCAAACATTTTTTTCAAATTTATTTTTTATTCTAAGTTGTTAGAAATGACAGCAGAATGTATTACATTTCATATTATACTCGTAGAGCACATTTTTACATATCTCTGATTGTATGCAAAATATATTCATACCATTCATGACTTCATACATGCACTTAGGGTAATGATATCCATCTCATTCTATCATCTTTTTTTTTTCTTCACCCCTTTTCCCCTTCCTTCCCCTCCATCCCCATTGGCCAATCTAGTGTTCCTCTAATCCTCCTATGCTCCCCATCCCAACCCAACTGTGAATTGGCCTCCTGATATCAGAGAAAACATTTGGCATTTGGCCTTTTTGGATTGGCTAACTTCACTTCGCATTATATTCTCCAATTTCATCCATTTACCTGCGAATGCCATAATTTTATTTTCTCTTATTGCTGAGTAATATTCCATTGTGTATATATACCACATTTTCCTTATCCATTCATCTACTGAAGGGCATCTAGGTTGGTTCCACAGTTTAACTATTGTGAATTGTGCTGCTATAAACATTGATGTGCCTGTGTTCCTGTTGTATGCAGTTTTCAAGTCCTTGGGTATAGACCGAGGAGTGGGATAGCTGGGTCATAAGGTGGTTCCATTCCAAGTTTTCCAAGGAATCTCCATACTGCTTTCCATATTGGCTGCACCATTTTGCAGTCCCACCAACAATGTATGAGCATGCCTTTTTCTCCACATCCTCGCCAATATTTATTGTTGTTTGTGTTCTTAATAGCTGCCATTCTGACTGGTGTGAGATGAAATCTTAAAGTGGTTTTGATTTGCATTTCTCTAATTGGCAGAGATGTTGAACATTTTTTCAAGTGTTTGTTGATTGATTGTATATCTTCTTCTGAGAAGTATCTGTTCAGTTCCTTGGCCCATTTATTGATCGGGTTATATGTTTTTTTGGTGTTAAGATTTTTAAGTTCTTTATATATTCTAGAGATTAGCGCTCTATCTGACATGCGTGTGGTAAAGATTTGTTCCCAATTAGTAGGCTGTCTATTTACCTCACTGATTGTTTCTTTTGCTGAAAAGAAGCTTTGTAATTTGAATCTATCCCATTTATTGATTATTGATATAATAAACGGGATGAATTCAAACTAAAAAGCTTCTTTTCAGCAAAAGAAACAATCAGTGAGGTGAACAGAGAACCTACAGAATGGGAACAAATCTTTGCCACATGCACATCAGACAGAACATTAACTGCAAGGATATATAAAGTGCTCAAAAACCTTTACACCAAACAAACAAACAAACAAACAACCCACCCAACAAAAAATGGGCTAAGGAACTGAACAGACACTTCTCAGAAGATGATATACAATCAATCAACAAATATATGAAAAAATATTCAACATCTCTAGCAATTAGAGAAATGCAAATCAAAACTACTCTAAGATTTCATCTCACGCTAGTCAGAATGGCAGCTATCAAAAACACAAACAACAATAAATGCTGGCGAGGCTGTTGGGAAAAGGGCACACTCATAGATTGCTGGTGGGGTTGCAAATTGGTGCAGCCAATCTGGAAAGCAGTATGGAGATTCCTAGGAAAACTTGGAATGGAACCACCATTTGACCCAGCTATCTCACTCCTCCGTCTATACCAAAGGACTTAAAAACAGCTTGCTGCAGGGACACAGCCACATCAATGTTTATAGCTGCACAATTCACAATAGCTAGATTGTGGAAACAACCCCGATGCCCATCAGCAGATGAATGGATAGGGAAACTTTGGTATATATACACAATGGAACACTACTCAGCACTAAAAGAGAATAAATCATGGCATTTGCAGGTAAATGGATGGAGTTGGAGAAAATAATGCTAAGTGAAATCAGCCAATCCCCAAAAAACAAAGGTCGATTGATTCCTTTGCTATGATGATACTGAATTATAGTGGCAAGGGAGGGGGGATGAGAGGAATGAAGGAATGTTAAAAAAAAAAGGGGGAGGGAGGGAGGGGAGGGGGCAAGGGGATAGAAATAATGGCAGAAGGAGTTGGACATCAATATACTAAGTTCATGTATAAAAGCTCAAATGGTATGAATATACTTTGTGTAAAACGAATGACTTGGAAAACTGTGCTCTTTATATGTAATATGAAAGGAATTGCACTCTAAAAGCATGTATAACAAATTAAATTAAATTAAAAAGAGAGGGGAAGGGAGGGAGCAATGGGGGAAGGAAGGGGGGAAAGAAAAAGTGGTTGAATAAGATGGATATCATTATTCTAAATGCATGATTGAATACTTGAATGCTACGAATATACTTTGTATACAAACTGTTCTGTGTAAAAAGATGCTCTATATGTGCAGTATGAATTGTAATACACACTACTACTACTATAAATAAAAAATAAATAAAAATAAATGCATTGTGTACAACTAAAGCAAATAAATAATTATTTTTTAAAAATACCCATAAAAAATAAAATAAATCTACAGATTCAAGAAGTTGAGTGATTACTCAAGAGGATGAACACAAAGAAACTAATCTAATACATTATAATTAAACTCCTGAAAACTAGAGAAAAATAAACAAACCCAAACACCTTGAAAGCAGTCACAGAATGACACATTACCTGTAGAGGAAAACCAGCTTACATGACAGCAAATTTCTCATCTGAAAGCAGGGCAGAAAAAAGTAGCTCAGTGTTTTTTTCTCAACCTTGAATTCTATATTTGGTAAAACTAATCTTTGAGAATGAAGGGAAATAGAGGTATTCTGAAACAATGGTAAAATAATAGATGTCATGAACAGACCTAGCCTGAAAGAATGGTTAAAGGAAGCTCTCCAATGATAAGCAATAGTAACAAAAGAAGACTCAGATCTACACTACAGAAAGCAAAGAAGAATAATGGGATGGGTAAAGAATAAGAGTAAATACACTAGTCTTCTCCCATGAGATTCTGAATTATATCTGAACATTGAATAGAAATTTATTTTTCTTTTGGTGGTGCTGGGGATTGAACTCAGGGCCTTGTGCATGTGAGGCAAACACTCTACCAGCTGAGCTATATCTCCAGCCATGAATAAAAACTTATAATGCAACCTGATTCAGTGAACTGTGAACGTAAAGAAAATTCTAAAGTAAATTTTGAAAAATGAGTAGTGTGTGTACAAATGAGATTTCTATCCTTTGTTTGAAGTGTTATAACATTGATAGCAGGAGACAATGATAAGCTATGTATTAATATTGCAATATCTACCAAAAACCAAAAATAGTATACAAGGCAATATTTTCTAGAGTACTTTAAATATATTCAAATGGTTTCAAAATATGCTTAAATAACCAAAGGAAGATAAAGAGGAATTAGAAATTATGAATACAAACAATATGCCAGACCTAATCCCTAACATTAATAAATAACAAATATAAATATTCTGAAACATCAATTAAAATAAATAGGTCAGTAGAGAGTGGACAAAATTTGCACCCATCCATAATCATCTATATGGTGTCTGTAGCTATATATAAAATTCTTACTTCAAATACAACTTTATATATAAATTGGTCTCTTTTGACCATAAGAGTTCAAAAAGAAGACTAAACTGGAAATAATATCTCGGTTAACACAGGACTGGGAGTAGGAGGTGGAAAATAAATCAAACTAACAAACATTCTGTTTTGATAGGTTATCGTCAGTTTTTCACCCCATTTGCTGTCTCCAAGAAACACACCTCATAGAAAAAGACATCAACAGACTGAAAGTGAAAGGCTGGGAAAAGTCTTATCACTCACTGTGATCAAAAGACTTGACAAGAACAATTTTAGAGAAGGAAAATTTTTTATCTGGCACTGATGGCTTCAGAAGTCTCAGACCATAGACATCCAACTCCAGGCAAATATAAAAAAATAGAGATACTACCTGCCAACTGGAGATATAATCAATCAGTGATCTATATGGTGTCTGTAGAAAACTTACTTCAAATACAATAATATTTGACCATAAGAGTTCAAAAAGAAGACTCACAGGACTGGGAGTAGGAGGTAAATAAATCAAACTACCATTCTGTTTTGATAGGTTATCGTCAGTTTTTCACCACTGTGATCAAAAGACTTGACAAGAACAATTTTAGAGAAGGAAAATTTTTATCTGGCACTGATGGCTTCAGAAGTCTCAGACCATAGACATCCAACTCTCCAACTGTATGGAGATATAAAAGAAGCCCTTAGAGGTTTAGCTAAATCCTGATCAGAGCAGGTGAGGAACCACCCATGTCTAGGAAAAGAAAGACCTGAAAGGATTAGTAGAAATAATTACTGATGCTTGCATAAATCTGCAAATAGTGCTTGTCCTTATGAACCAGATTAGAAAGCCCCTAATTCAGAGAACATTGGGTACAATGTTCAGAAATATCTTGCCTCAGTCTTGAGGATAAATCATCCCTAGAAATAATGTTGTTTTGTTGTTCTGCTTAAGAAATCTTAAAAGCAAGATTCAAAAGGATCAAATAAGTATCTTGCATCCTAGAACAAAGTATGAAAATATTTATAGGAATTCAAAAATATCTGGCATCTGGTAATATAAAATCCACACTATCTAATATACCACACATGCAAGGAAGCAAGAAAATATGATCCATATAAGAAGAAAGTTCAGTTAGTTACAAACAAGCACAGAACCAATACATATATAAAAATTATCAGGTACGATGACTGTAGTTCTTACCACCAAATTCCATGATTATAAAACTAAAGAAAAGATTTAACATATTTAGAGGAAACATGAAGATATATGTAGAAGAACCCACAAATGAACTTCTAACAAAATTATAATTTCTGAGATGAAAAAATACACTGGGTGGGATTAATGGCAGAGTAAACATTGGGAAAAACAGCTTAGTGAACTTGAAAATAAAGAAAGAGAAGTTATCCAAAATGAAACATACAGAGAAAAATAGACTGAAAAAAAAAATAAAGCCGGGCACGGTGGCACACGCCTGTAATCCCAGCACTTTGGGAGGCTGAGGCAGGAGGATCGTGAGTTCAAAGCCAGCCTCAGCAATCGCGAGGCACTTAGCAATTCAGTGAGACCCTGTCTCTAATAAAATACAAAAAAAAAGGGCTGGGGATGTGGCCCAGTGGTCAAGTGACCCTGAGTTCAATCCCCGGTACCAAAAAAAAAAAAAAAAGAGAGATTCAGAGAGCAGTGGGAAATTTTCAAGCATCCTAATAAGCATGTAATTATATGTCCAAAGAAAAAAGGGGAAGAAGAATGCTTAAAAAAGTATTTTCTGAAAAGTTTCTAACTTTAATGAAAATTATAAACCCACAGATCCAGTAAGTACAACAAACCACAAAGACAAGAAATATAAAGAAAAGTACACCAAGGCAAATCCTAATCAAATTGTTCAAAATCGGTAATAACTGGAAAATCTTAAAAGAAGGTAAAGAATAATACATATCATAAAGGAATGAAAATAACGATTCCAGCATATTTCATTAGAGTGGAAGTGACAGGACAGTAGAATATATTCTGAAAAATAAATCTATCAACCTAGAATTCTTTATCCAGTAAATGCCTTCCAAAAACAAAGACATCTTCTTGTTCTCCACTGTTCTAGTCAGCTTTTTTGCTGCTGTGACTAAAAGACCCAACCAGAATAATTGTAGAGGAGGGAAAGTTTATTTGAAGGCTGATGGTTTCAGAGGTCTCAATCCACAAACAGCAGGCTCCATTCCTCGAGACTCAAGGTTAGGCAGAACATCACGGCAGAAGAGTGTGGCAGAGGGAAACAGCTCACATGATGATCAGGAAGCAGAGAGAGACAAAGAGGTCTCCACTTGCCAGACACAAATACGTACCCCAAAGCCATGCCTCTCATGAACCCCTTCCTCCAGCCACCCCCACCTGCCTCTAGTTACTACTCAGTTAATTCCACCAGGATTAATTCACTGATTAGGTTAAGGGTATAACCCAATAATTTCTCCTCCAAACCCTCTTGCGTTGTCTCACACATGAGATTTTGGGGGACACCTCACATCCAAACCATGATATCCACATGTAAGAGCATACAAATCATTAGTCCATCCTACAATTCAAAAGCTGAAAAGACCGAGACAAAACAAAACTCTTCTTCCATCTGTAAGAGAAGTGAAGATACAGGGCAATATGTTGCCCCAGATTGGAGAATCAAATGCCAAGTGTAAGAACTTCCAGGTACTAGAGCAGACCCATAAACAGAAATCAACACAGTAATTAGTAATGGAATAGAAATATAGGAATGGGAAAGACAACAGAATGAATCAGACATAACTTTCCTATGCTCATATATAAGTACACAACCAGCGAAACTCCACATAATGTACAACCATAAGAATGGGATTAGAATTGTAATGGGTTGTACCTCATGTATGTATAATATGTCAAAACATACCCTTACTGTCATGTATATCTAAACACAACAATAAAAAATATATATAAAAAAATCCTGAACTATAATTGATGAACTGCTAGAGTCTCCGTGTGAACCACTTGAGTTGAAAACGTCAGGGACCACAGTCACAGTCACACTCATATTTCTGTAAGTTTTGCCTCCAGGAGCTTAGCCAAGTTCTCATAGTAAATATCAGAGAAAAGTCCTCTGGTGATTCTGGCAGGGGAGGAAAAAAGGAGCCATTTTTGAAATATGCCAGTTTCCTAATAAACGAAGAGAACAAGGATGTAAGAGAAAGAAAGAAAGAAAGAAAAAAGAACAATATCAATATCAAAGAACACAAAAATTATAAAAAATATGCAATGACAATACAAAAAAAGAGAAGAAAGAAACAAAATATATCTTGGAAACAATAATGACTGAGAATTTCCCAAATTAATGGCAGATCCAGGAAGCTCAGAAAATATCAAGCAGGATAAATGTTAAAAAAGCAGAAAACCAAAAAACAAAATAAAACCAAACCAAAAAAAAAATAGAAAAAAATCCCTATACCTAGACATATAATTTTCAAACTGTCATACAAGTGAGAAGACAGACGAATGAAATATTTAGAAATACTTGAAGTGTTGAGAGGAATATCCCATGAACCTAAAATTCTATACCCACAAAATTTCCTTCTAAGGGCAGGGATGAATAAAAACTTTGTCAAACAAACAAATATTGAGGGGATATTTTGCCATTCATCCTCCATTGTAAGAAATGTTAACATTAGTTCTTTGGAGAGAAGACAATAATATAGATCAGAAAAACAGATCTTCATAAAGAAAGGAGGAATATCAAGAAGGAATAAGTGAAGATAAAAATAAACTGCAGAGTGGCAGTAAAAGATAAGAGAGAAAAGTGAAAGCTGATTTTCACACAAAAACCCAAAGCTGGATATTAAAGAAGCTTTATTTAAAATGGCCAAAGCTTGGAAGTACCCAAGATATCCTTCAGCAAGTGAATAGATTAATAAAACAGTGGTACTTCCAGAGGATGGATTGGTATCAAGTGCTAAAGAAAT
Source organism: Tamias sibiricus (assembly GCA_025594165.1). Classification (NCBI taxonomy): domain Eukaryota; kingdom Metazoa; phylum Chordata; class Mammalia; order Rodentia; family Sciuridae; genus Tamias; species Tamias sibiricus. The sequence goes on from CM046663.1 coordinate 155,073,247, forward strand.
GAGCTCTCGAGACACAAAAAGACATGGAGGAAGCTTAAATGCATTTACTAAATGAAAGAAGCTCATCTTGAAAGGTTACAAACTTTATGATTCCAGCTATGTGACATTCTGGAAACGGCAAAGTAAGAAAACAGTAAAAACATCAGTGGTTGATAGGATTGGGGATCAGAGAAAGGAACAAATGGGCAGAGCACAGAGATTTTTAAGGCAATGAAAACACTCTGTATGCACAATGACAGTGTAGACATCATTCTACACTTATCCAGATGTATGTAGCATACACCAAGAGTGAACTCACATGTAAACTATGGACTTTGGGTGATAACAACGTGTCAGTGTAGATTTATCAATTTTAAGCAACATGCTACTCTGGTGGGGGTGTTGATAATGGTGGAGGCTATGCACAGGTAGTGCAGGAGTTATATGGGAACTCTCATTCCTTCTGGTAATTTTGCTATGAATCAAAAACCAATATTGAAAAAAATAAAATATTTTACAAAAAAACAAAGACAAAATAGAAGATTTTTTTGTAGACATAAAAAAGTGGAAAAGTTCACTGCTAAAAGATATTCACTGTAAGAGATGTTAAGGAAAGCACTTTAAGCAGGTGGAAAATGATAACAGCTAAAAAACTGAATGTAAACCAAGAGTTTAAGAGCACCAGAAATGATAACTACATGGGTAAGTGTATCGTTTTTTTTTTCTTTCTTTCTTAGTATTTAGCTTTCTTTAAGAATGATAGTCTACTTAAAAATTAATGATGATATAGCATGGGTTTTACAGCATGTTGGAAATAAAATGTGTGGCAACATTATATTAAAACCAAGGAAGGGTGAAATGGAAGTAAACTACTGCAAGAGTCTTAGGTTTGGAATGTCATAACATCACTAGGAGGCAAACCATAGCAAGTTAAAGGTGTACACTGCAAACGCAAAAGTAACCATTACCATAAAAAAGCAAGGGCTTACAGATAAATAAGTCAATAGAAGAGATAAAATGGCATCGTAAAAATATTCAACTGCTCTAAAACAATGAATAAAATGAAGAGAAATAGGAACAACAAATGGATGCGACAAATAGAAAATGAATAGCAAGATGATAGATTTAAAACTAAGCCTATCACTAATCACATTAAACATAAATGTTGGTGTAGGTAATGAAGAAAGGAGATAAGTTAAGACTAAATTCTTTGTTTTAGCATGAGTAATGATGTAAGCAGTAGTATCATCTAGAGAGGTGGGAAGGCTTGCTGGGTAGGGCAGGAAGAGTAGTGAATCTGATAAGTAAACAGGTGTCATTTGCACATCTTTACTAGAGAAACCACATAAATTCATGCATCTGAGGCTAGAGTTCACAGGGAGAGGTCTGGATTGGAGATGGGATTTTGACTGTCAATGGAACATATGGTACTTAAAGCAGTAGAACCAGTTAAGATCATCTAGGAAGTGATGTACTTAAAGATGCTAACCACAAGTTTCTGGGCACCACCATTTGGAAGTCTGGTAGGCAATAAAGACTTGGTGCAGCCAGACTGAGGATTGGTCATGAAAAATAAGACAACAGAAGGTGAAAGTGATTCCTCAAATCCTAGGAAATGGTCTCAAGAAGGTGGGTGGGGTCAGTCATGTGAAATGCTGCTGAAAGGTGGAGTCAGGTGAGGTCAGAGACTCGACCATGGATGTGTCAACATGTAGAAAGGGGTTGACCTTGATCTTGACATGTTTAAGTAGAATGGCAAGATTACAGAGCCCCTGGAGCAGGCGAGAAGAACACGAGAAGAGTGGAATTGTTGACCAAAGGAAGGAATGACTATTTATTCTCCTAGTGTTCCAAATTTAACATAACTCGTTTTAAAGTGGCCAGTCAACTCAAATATAGATGAAAATGTGGTGCTGGGAATGTGGCCTATTAGTAGAGCATGCAGTGTACATGAAGCCCTGGGTTGATCCCCAACACTGCAAAATAGTTATAATGTGGATGATTAAAAACAACAACAACAACACAACTTTCACATGAAATCTCCAAACCCAGAAAGTACTTCCAGTATCTAGTTCACTCTGTTCCTGAATATATTAAACATTAACAAAAAATGCAGTTAGCTTAATAAATAAAGAATCATTGCTTTTTTATCTGGGACATTTTTATGAATCATGGGCACAAAGCCATATAAACATAGATCATACACAAAAACTCTGTTTTCTTTCATTTTAAAATCATCGTTCTCCCCAACCACACAGTGAGTATAATCAATTGTTATTAGAAGTTGACTTCCCTAACATTATCTATTTATACAACCATTCATTAGAACTATGTAAAACAAAGTATGTCATTGTCTAAAACAGAGCAATAAGACCAAAATGCTAAAGAAAGTTCCAATACAATTTTGCTTTTATGACTCATGTCTAGTTTGAAGTCACAGAATGACATAACACCTCAAATGACCTGGAAGGCATAGTTAAGGTAGAATGATAGAGTATGAGGAGCAGTGAAATCTGGCTGGTATCTAAAACAAAGAGCTAAAACAATGGTCAGGAACAAGCAACACATATCAATATCAAGAAAGCTGCAGCTCCCCAGAAGAGATACTTTGCTCTCTGATAAATTTGTCCTAACAAAAGAAAGACAAGTGTTAGGGAAAAGCATTGCAAAATATACAAGGTCTATATGTAGAAATTGCAACTGCAAAAATCTCTTGGTTCCTACAGTGCCTTGAAGAAAAGAATTGGTGACAGTTAATCAGGTTAACTCCTTTGCCAAACTTCAAAGAATCTGGACCTTAGGTATATTGCTAATAGTTATTAAATGTTGCTATGTGATAGCACTACCTTTCTTCTTGATATATGTCATCTCATTGAATCTTCGCAGCGGCCTCATGAAGCAAGTAATATGGTTATCCCCATTTTCTAGTTCAAGAAATCCAAAGTCAGCATGTTTTTGGGACTTGATCAAATTTATACAGCTAGAAATTAGTAAAGTTGTATTTGTTTCTAGGCAGTCAATACCTCCTCTCTCAACCCCTAACTTCCCACTGATAAAAATCCATAGTTATTAGATTTTCTGCATATGGCTACCCTGCCATAGCCATCTAGAAATTGAGACAAATTTTAACTGATGTTTGCCATTAAGTATCTATTGACTTTGAAACAGTCATTTAATCTCAGTCAGACTCAGCTCATTAGTAAATGGGTACAATACCATCAGAACACATTTTATGGCAGTCAAGTGAAATGACAATATGAGGAATTATTACTGCTATTATTTTTGCCAGTTTTCTTCTTTCTCTAAAAAGTTTCACTAGATTCTATCTTTTACAAAATGTAGAAATCAAATATTGAGAATGTCGACTTTATCCTACAATCCTGACTGAATAAGTAGGTTGTTATCATTTGGATGAGAGGTGTACCCCAAAAGCTCAAGTGTGAGGAAATGGAAGAACATTCCAAAGCCGAGCATGGTGGTGCACGCCTGTAATCCCAGCACCTGGGAGGCTGAGGCAGGAGAATCACCATTTCAAAGCCAGCCTCAGCAATAGCGAGGCACTTAGCAACTCAGTGAGACCCTGTCTCTAAATTAAAAAATACAAAAAAAAAGGGCTGGGGATGTGGCCCAGTGGTCGAGTGCCCCTGAGTTCAATCCCCGATACCAAAAAAAAAAAAAAAAAAAAAAAAAAATTCAGAGGTGAAATGATCGGATTATGAGAGCCTTAATCTAATGAGTGAATTAATCCCATGATAGGGATTTTCCGAGTGGAAACTGGAGGCAGGTAGGGTGTGGCTGGAGGAGGTGGGCATTGGGGGTGTACCTTTAGGGTACATATTTGGTGAGCTGAGTTAGTTTCTCTCTCTGCTTTCTGATCGTCCTGTGAGCCATTTCCTTCCACCACACTCTTCTGCCGTGATATTCTGCTTCATCTTGAGCCCTAAGCAATAGAGCTGGCTGTCTATGGACTGAGACCTCTGAAACTGTGAACCCCCAAATAAACTTTTCCTCTAAGTTGTTGCTGTCAGGTATTTTAGTCACCACACTGAAAAAGTTGACTAAAATATGAGTGCTTTCCATTCTAGTAGGACATATAAGGAAATAGCGTTTCTATTCTTTTTTAGAGGAATCTGGACTCACCTATCAAATTATAACAGATCTGATTTTTGACCTAGAATTCCATTATTTTTCTAAAAGTAACTCAAGGAAATCATTCAAAGGCGACAAAAAAAAATAAAAATAAAAATAAAAATAAAACCGAATATATACTGTAAGTTTTGTTCTTATGGTTTAAAATAAGAAATATCAAAGTAACAAACAAACTTCCATGCATAACAAAGGGCTGAAGGATAAATAAATAATAGGATACCAGGAAGATGGAATACTATGAAACTCAATAAATGAAAATTTACATTTTAAATGTTGAAGAAATATAATGAAATTATATTAAATGGGAAAAGTAGAATATAAAATTATACATACACAATAATTATGACTATACATGGAAAAAATTGGAAAAGAATTCACAAAAATACAATTCATTGTAGTTTTGGGGATTTTTTTTTTTTTTGCTTCATTTCCACAAATTTTTTAAAAAATATTTTGTTTTTTATAATAATATTCTAAAATTTAAAAACACAGACAATAGTTTTCTGCACCCTCCTCACAATAGAAAAATTAAAAAAAGTTCCCTTCCAACTTCTCCTTTATTCCTATCTACTAATCTGGCAAAGTGCTGCCATGTGTTTCAAGTAGATCTGCCTTAAGTATATAAAGACAAATACCTCAGTCTGGCCTAAAACATCTCATTAGAGAGTACTCTGGCAAGTTGGGTCAGCTAGCATTATCTGGCCTTACCTTGGCAGTGAAGTCAAATTCCGACCCACCTGACATCATGTGGCTGCTGTTAGGCTATCATCAGCAATTTTTCCAGACTCAGAATCATGCCCATCTTCCACTCATTTAATAAATAATTATTCAATCTTTGCCACAGGTATTGAAGATTCAATAATGAACAAAACCCCATTCCCTATGCTCATAGAAGTCACTGATACTGTCTGTAACATTTTAAAATTTTAAATGAGGATATATTTAACATCATTTTTTCAAAAGAGAAAACAAAACTCAGCCATATCCCATATCCTAACACAATGTTCTTTCTTGTATATTGCTCTCCGGTCTTTGTCTTCATGCATACATATTTAATAAACTTATAATTACAGTGGAAGCTGTAAAGTGTGATTCTATGTTCAGAATTTTGCATCAGAATCATAAAGATTTTTTTTCCAGTTTTCTACAAAGGCTTCATAATAATCTTTTTTTTTTTTAATTTCCCAGAGTCAACCAAATATCCCATCCTTTCCTTGTCCTCCAATTTCTAAGTATTTATTCTATTTTCAGTTTACTTTATATCATAGATAATACCAGGAAAGAAGAAAAAAGAATGCATCTGGGTCATTGCAGGCTGATCTGTATATACCTCTCAAGTATCTCTCATTTCCCTGGACTGATTCTATGCTCAGGTCATGCTAATACTTGGAGGATGCCAACTCTCCAAACTCTAGCTCTCTGCAGATGCTCTTGACCCTGCCCATTAGTGCTTTTCCCTATACTTGATTTCTCAATCTCCCACCATCTTTGCCAGGCAACCCCTCCTCATCTGCTGCGTTTTAATGTTTATATTCTCTCCAAAACTTATGGTGAAACTTAGTCCCCAAATGCAACAGAATTAAAAGGTGGAGTCTCCTAAAAGGAAGTGGTCAGTCCCCAGTAGCTTCTCTCTCATGAATGGCATCAACAGCCTATAAAATGGCTGGAAGAAACTAGCTAGGTACTTTCTGCCCTGTCCCCTCTGCCACATGAGGGACGCAGCACTCAAAACTTTGAGCCCTCTGCCCTTCTTCCTTCTTTCTTCTGGGGACAGTGCACCAAGCAGACAATAAGTCCTCTCCAGACACCAAATATGGGCAACATGATCTTGGACTTCCCAGCCTCTCCCCGGAGGAAACACAATTCTATTGTTTATAAATTCCCCACTCTCTGGTATTTGGTTGTAGTAACATAATACACTTAAATATCATCTTATGAGCTTCAACTTATGTCTCAATTTCTATATGGGAAACTTTTTTGGAACCTTAATTAAAGATTAGGTGCCAGTATCATAAGCTGTCACCTACTTGCTAACCCAACAATCCTGAAACTTAGTATGTAAATATTCCATGTGCCTAAATTACTCTCCTATATCTACTGCTAGACTGTAAATTCCGTGTGGGATGTCATTATTTTTCACTATCCATTATTTTTCCCTTCTTCTCTCTCCTTTCTTCATAAGGCACTTGCTTTTATTTTTTTATTATTAAATATTCTATGCATTCAATATAGTATATGCAACAGACATCAATAATAAAACATAATAAGATTATGTTACATTTACCCATACATTTACCCATCACCTAGTACAGTCTTGTGGTTGTATTGATTAGTATCTATAGCAATATTTTTAATAGAACCAATCAAAGCAGTATTCTCTTCTTGCACAGGAATACTTTAAAAATTTTGTTATTAAATATGATATTCACAGTAAGTTTCAGCAGATAATGTGTATTGGGTAAGGGAATTTTCCTTACAACCCTAACTTCCCTGAGATAGTGAATTCATCAAATGTTCCTGCTCTATCTACTTAGATATGGGTTTTGTTCTTTAATATGTTAATCAGGTAATTTACATTTTAATAGTTTTTTTTCTAAAATTAAAATAACCTTGCATTTCTAAGATTTAACCTAGATTAAGAGGTGTCTTTTTTAAATACACTGCTGAATTCAGGATGCTAATATTTTGTTTAGAATATATCATGCCTATCTATGAATGAGATAAACATATAATTGTCTTTTCTTGTACTATGTTTGTTTGGTTTTAGTATTGAGATCATATTAACATCACGAGGAAAAAATAAATGAACCTTACTAACTCAGTCTCCTTATTGGAAGATTTATGTAATATTGGGCATAAGTATCCTTCAAATGTCTTGTAGAATTCATCTATAAAAGTGTTGGAATCTGAAATTGTCTCTGAAACAAACACCACTAATTTGATGACATTGCCCTAGGTATTTTACTTATTTCATTCATTTAAAAAAATTTATTGGCATAGTTGTTCACATGCTTTCACCATCTTTTTAAATCATCACTTCATCTATAGCTATGTCTTTTTTATTCCTAACTTATGTTTCTTCATATTTTTTAGATCTTGGTCAGTCTTATTATATGGGTTGGTTTTATTAATCTTTAATTTAAAATATTATTGGTTTTGATAACTATTTGTTTTCTCTTTCATAAATTTATTCTTTTTTTTTTCAAGAACAGTGGCCAATTTATTATTAACTTGGCTCATGTTCCTAACCTTTAGTTTCAGAGATGGTAAAATAGTCTGCACCAGGTGGCTGAGTCCTAGAGAGGACTCTTCCTTCCCCTATCTTTTTAAAACTCCTTTATTAAAATATAAATTACATGTCATATAATTTATTAAAATATAAAATTCAATGTTTTTTAATATGTTCACAGATAATGTGCAACCATCACCCACAGTCAATTTTAGAACATTTTTATTGTGTGAAAAAGAAATCTCATACCTTTAAGTTATCATCCCTTAACACATGCCCCACCTCTTGTCCCCTACTTTTCTACCCAGCCCTAAGCAGTCACTAATCTATTCTCTATTGCTATGGATTTGTTTTATTATGGACATTTCATATAAATGGAATCATACAATATGTGACCTTTGCATATTTTTTTTTCATTCTCTTAACATCAGATTACCCAGAACCAAAAAGAAACAAGTGAACTTCAAGGAGATATGAACCATTAATGATATGGACTAGAACAGAAAGACAAAGAGGAACAAAAATTCATAAAGAAAGTGAATTAGGTTCAACATGCATCCATTGAGACCTCTAAAAGGAGATTATGGAGAAAAATATGCAATATTTGAAAAGAGAATAGCCAAGAATTTCTGAAATTGTTTAAAAGTGTACATTTTCAGATTGAGGAAGTCAAGAAGTTTTCATCTTGATGTAGTTTGCATCTAGAATCCATTCCTTTTCATGGCTGAATAATGTTCCATCGTATGATGTGCCACATTTTGTTTAAGCATTTGTCAGTTGATGGACATTTAAGTTGCTTGTACTTTTTAATTCCCATGAATAATGCTGCCATAAACATTTGTGTATGAGTTTCTGTAGATATATGCTTTCACTCCTCTTGGTTATATACCTAGGAGTAGATACCATTTGTTATTCTACTGTGGTTAGAGAACTTATTTTGTATTATTTGTATCCTTTTAAATTATTGAGGTCTGTTTTGTGGCCCAGCATCTGGCATATTGTGAAGAATGTGCAACTGAAGAGAATGTACAGCGCCTTATTGGATATTGTGTTCTATAGATGTCCACTAGGTCTAGTTCGTGTGTAGTATTGTTTTCTATTTCTTTTTTGATCTTCTGTATAGTTGTTCTATTCATTACTGAAATTAGGGTATTAAAATCTCCTACCATCATTTTTGAATTGTTCATTTGTCCCTTTGTTTTCATCAATTTGTACTTCATGTATTTTGCAACTTTTTAATGAGATACATTAGATATTTGTAATCATTATATATTTCTGAAAGATCAAAACTTTTGTTGATACAAAATGTTCTTCTTAATCTCTAGCATCATTTTTTTGTTTTAAAGCCTATTTTGTCTGATATTAGTGTGGGTATACCAGCTTTTCTGTGGTTGTAGTTTACATGATATATCTTTTTCTACCTTTTAAATTTAAATCTATTTGTAGCTTTGAAACCAAAGTGCATCTTTTGTAGATGACATGTGGTTAGATCATATTTTTTTAACTCAATCTGATAATCTCTCTCTCTTTTTTAAATACTGGCAATCTCTCAATTTTAATTAGATTGTTTAACCCATTCACATTTAATACTAGATAGATATGGTTAGATTTGTGTCTCCCATTTCACTTTATTTTTTGTTCTAATTAGTTATACATGACACTGGAATGCTTTATTGTTCTTTTTACTTTCATGATTTACTGCGGGGGGCACCTGGCAACCCAACCAGTGTTTGACAAGGATCCACTGGGAGAATGATGTTTGCAAGGACTCATCATCTCGGGAAAATGCCAGATGTATGCCCCTGGGCTCTGGTGCCTTTTTTGCACTATTTTCCTAATAATATAATATTCATACTATTTTCTAGTGGTGATTGCTGGGGGTGAGGGGAATACTACAGCATTTTCTGAGAATATTAATAAAATATAGGAAATCATGACCCCTTCCCTACCACAAACAGTAAATAATTTTCTGCCGCCGTGTGATGTGTCTTTTTCCTGGAGTGATTGTTATAAACATCTATTGTTATATGTGAGAACAGTCACAGAGCCACCTGTTTCTCCAGTCATGAGTTTGCAAAAAGTACATAGTCTCACTGTTAGTAATCAGAAACAGAATAAAATTATAGTGCTTCCTACTACAGAGACCCTCTCTTGTGTCCCATGGGTTAGTTAGATCCAGAATCAGGAAATGTTATATGGTGGAGGGGTAAAAGTATTCATAGGCATAAGTTAAATGTTAGATTTTGGTGCCTGTGACCCCGTTCTAGTAAGATTTACTTTACTAAACAATATGGCAATTATCTACAAGGAAATTTGCCATAGCAACCACTGAGATCACTGCCCTCTTGACTAACCCGAACCTAAAGTTTAACTTAGGCTAATAGAGTTAAGAGTCTAGCTTATTTACCACAGCTAAGCACTATGTCAAGAGCATTTATGATGAAATAGAAACTTAAGATCAACTTTGCTGATTACGTTCATAGCTTAGATATTAAATCAGAACAATAATAGGGGATGTTATTGTCTCACACAATCACTTTTTCCAGTAAGCCTGTTCTGTACCAGGAATTCTATGGGTTTTATTTAACTACATTCTTGGCATGTTGTACTTTAAAAAATGTATAAAAACTGTGTGTGAACTCAATAAACCTGTCAGCATTCTGCACTGGCCTTTGAGTCTGTGTGGTTGTTGTCTATCCATCGCCGACGCTGTTTACCTCGTCACATCCCCTGGACCAGGAAGACCCCCGACCCTGCTGGGGCTGGACCCCGGCAATTTACTTTTTTTGTTCTTTCACTAATTTTTTTATTTAGATGCTGTGACATTAATCTTTAGCCCTTTTCTATTCTAATAGAAATATTTCCTCCAGAAAGTCTTTTCTGAATCCCATAATAATTACTATTTGACTCATTGGTCTTTCTAGACCTTGTTTTAAAATTTTCCAAGTGAATATTGCTTTATTTATATTTCTTGGCAGTGTTGCTAATTTATACATGAATTATATAATATATAATCATACTATATTATATTATATAACATATACAATGTCTATATGATATACAATTTGGGGGATTGGTTGTCAGTTTTTAATCAATATTTCCTGTGTGTTAAAATGACATATGTTTTCTAATTGTTGGGGTATATTCCATATGCTCATCATATCAAGCTCATTAATTGCATGGCTTAAATCCTTCCTAGCCTTTCAAAATTTTGTCTACTTGATATATTAGTTACTGATATAGAGTATTAGAATTCATCACTTCTTCAGAGTTCTGGCAATTTTTGCTTCATATATCATGTAGCTATGTTTGGATTACTTCCTAGTTGATTGACAATTTTCTTGTTATAAAGTGACTGTATAAATCTGTAACCTTACTTTTTGTCTTGAACTTTATTTTGCCTGTTGGTAACAGATACCAATAACATTTAGTTGTATTTGCTTGTTACTCTTTTTACACTAACTTTCAACCCTCCCTGTGTTTATGGTGGGTGTCTTGTAAACATGCAATTGCCTTCTGTATTTTTTGGTCATCTTTGCTATTGTTTTCACTTATTTTAATTAGCTTTATTTTTTGGCATCATATCTTGTGTTATTGCTCTACTCTTACACAGTTTTACTTTTTTCTTCTCTTGCTTTCCTTTGTTGTACTTATTGATTTGGATGCTTGTTCTTTGTCCTGTAGACTTTTAGACTTTAAAAGTAAATATCTTCACTTTACTGTTAAACATAAAAGAATCTTAGAACACCTTAATCTCAATCATCTGTCGCATAAACCAACTATTATGCTAATTTTCTCAGGTTAAAAGCCGTGTCTTATTTTAATTAGCTCTCAATCTTTAACATCAGTATTATTGAATTTAATCAATATTTTCTTCACTAGTCCAAAGGTTTACTCTTTACTTTGGACAACATTCCTCATATCTTATACCTTTCTCTTGAACCATTTTCTATTTCCTCAAGTGTACACAATAAAAGTTCCTTTTGACAAAGTTATGGTATTGGAAACTCTTTTAATATTTCTAAAAATGCCTTGATCTTTATCTTGTTTCGGAAAGTAGAGAATTATAGATTTTTGCTCATTTTTTCTCACTATTTTAAAGCTGGTCCAACCCAACAATCATTTCTTTAATCATTCTTTTTCTCTTTTCTCTTGCTGCTTTTACAATATTTCCTTTATAATAAAATTACAAAAACCTCAAAGGCAAAGTGCTTTTATGTGAACATAGTTTTAATTATTCTCCACTGGACTTCCTCAATCTGAAAATGTACACCTTTAAAGAATTCCAGAAAATTCTTGGCCATTTTCTCTTCAAATATTGTATTTTTTTCTCCATAATCTCCTTCTAGAGGTCTCAGTGGATGCATATTGAACCTATTCCACTTTCTTTATTAATTTTTTGCTCATGTCTCTTTGTCTGTCTGTTCTAGTCCATATAATTAATGGTTCATAGCTCCTTGAAGTTCAGTATTTCTTTTCAGTACTGGGTAATCTGATGTTTAACCAACCCATTTTAGTTGACATATAATTATTTCTAGAAGTTCAATTCTTTTGCCCAGTGTTTCTGGTCATTTAAAAATAATTTCTAATTCCTGATTATGACTCTATTAGCTCTTTTATTTTTTATACAAATTAAACAACTCATTTTGCATTCTGTATTAAATAATTAAATCTAATGGGTTTGACTCTTTTTTTTTTTCTTTTCTATTTTTGTTTATTTGATTGCCTTTCACTCATGATACCCTACTTCCCTTTGTGTAGGACTTATTACTATTATTATTATGATGATCACAAATCCACATTCTTGAATCTCTATTTACAAGAGGTCTTTTGTCTAGTTTTAGTTTTGCAAAGCTGGGGATTGAACCCAGGGCCACAGCATGCTAGGATTCCAAGTTTCTCTGAGAATATTTACCATTTTTTTTTTCCTACCAGATCCTGGGGACAGTATCATCTTTGCCATTTTAAAGTAGAAGTCCCTGTTGTGGCTTGTAAGTCCTTAAATATGAGAGTCAGTCTCCAGTTCCTCCTGAGGTCTCACCTTGGGTCATAGATTCTCAAAGGAAACCTTTCTCCACCTTAAGCCAAGGCCAGTGCTAAAGCAGACGGTTATCTCTCCTTTCTACCTCTGTGCATCCCGTTCTTCAAGTTGGCCTTCCATCCTTTGTGGTTCATGCCTGCAGAGCAGCTGTTTTGCTCACCTTCAGCAAGTTATGGCCCCATTGTTTCCCTGAGCTTTCTGCCACATTTCACCCATTTATTTAATGGTCCTTTTAAAATTTCATTTTTAGGTAACAGTTGCTTTGTAGGAGGAGAGTTTCTGATTCTCATCATTGTCATACTTCCAGAATGAGAGCTACTAGCACCAGCTTTCCTGTTCACTATTGAGAATCCTAGCACCTAGCACAGTACCTGACATAGAGCAGACACGATATGAAAATTTATAAATAACATAATTGATTAAAATTGATGATTTTGTGTATGTCACATTTTTGCTTCTGGATCATTTCTCCAGGGTCAATTTTGACAGTGTGGGTTTCTATGTTCAAGGTATGAGTAATTGAATGTCTCTATCTACACTGCTATATTACTTTCCAGAAAAGATGCACAATATGCATAGATAGGGTAGTATGCAGAGTAGGTATGATTTGCTTTTTTTGCCACTTGATTAATAATTTGTTTCATCTCATCCCTGTGGATGTGCCCATCATTTCACCCTGTCTGTGCACTCTGCTTCCCCATGACCTCTAGAGCACTGAACAGAAAGCTCTGCAGGCCAGTTTGCTTTGCTGCCAATTCTCACATTACAGGACACAAACATTCACTTGGCTCTTACTCTCTGATGCAAGAATTTCAAAGGCAGGTTAATTAGTATGAAAGAAGCATATTTTTTTCCTCGTGAGACATGACTTCATTGCTTAGCTAAGGTTGCATCCTATTCTCAGTGTTTTTTCCTGCCCAAATCTACACTTATGGAATTTAGATAGAGAAAAACACAATCCTTCTAATGTTCCTTATAACCATTTTGACCGTGAAAGGTTAAGTACTTCCATGGGCAACTCGAATTTATGTGACTAGAATTTACACACACTATAAACCAAGATCACTCTTCTCATCTGCACTAATGGGATGATATTTTCCTAAAGAAGAAAGGCTCCCCTGTGTATTAATTAGCTTTGGTACTCGTTGATATAGACAAGAATGTCTCGGGGCCTGATGTGTCCTTATTATACAACTAGAGTCTAGAAAATCAATTTCAGGGTAACTATACACTGGGAATATCTTCCCTGGAGTTTTAGAAAGACCTAACTGGGCTCTGAGAAAGTCATTCTGGGGTATGTGTGCAGACAGCATGATATACACGTGCCCAGGATGCTTCTGCTGAATGATTTAGTTTAAGTGTGAGTTATCTCCCACCAAACTCATGCTGAGGTTTAACTCTCCAGTGTAACAGTTTTGAGATGGTGGTGGCTTTAAGGAAGGTGACGGGTCATATGGGCACCATTTCCAAAGGAATCGATGCCCATCTCCCAAGACTATGGATTGTCTTACAGGATTGTTTACTACAAGGGCGGGTGTTATAAAGCAAGTGTCTTCCTGGTTCACGCTCTTCTTCCTCCCTTGGCATCTGACCTCTCTCACTCTCACACATGCTTTCTCTATGTGATACCATCTGCCATGTCGTGATGTGGCATAAGGCCCTCACCAGATGCAGCCACCAATCTTGAACTTTCCACCTCCAAAACTAAACAAACCTCTTCCCTTTATTAATTACTCAGCCTCAAGTATTTTGTTACAGCAACAGAAAATGGATTAAGACACTGAATTGAATGTAAATAAATTAATATTATAGGCAAAGGGTACTCTTTATGTGTAGCCTAGAGGGATCTGATGGTTCAGAGACCATGTTATCTTTCTTAAGATTCCAGGGTTCCTGAGAGTAAGAACTGCTTCATCATAGATCACTTTTCTTCCTTGGCTGCTATAATAATCTACCAGACCAGGACAGCTTAGAATTCCCTTGTTTTCTTAGCATACCCTCATGTCCAATTCTCATCCAAGAGTCCAGTCCCAAGCTCAATATTCAGCCTCATATCTCTTTTTCAGGCTTGCATCACTAATCAAGGACAGAGATGAAATCTGAATCCTTAGAGTGGTTGTCAATAAGTTGTTTGTCAAGACTAGTATATTAGTCAGGACAGTTGTTACCAGTCACTGAAACAACTTGTAAATCTCAGTAGCTCAGATATAACAAAGAAAATAACCTCACTCAGATCAGGCAATTCTTGATGGCTCTCCTCCAAAAAAAATAAACAGGAAATCAAGTTTCTACCCTCTTGTAGCTCTGACATCCCTTTAGGTCTTCCTCAAAATTCTTGCATGGGTTTTCTATATTTGCACAGTAAACAATAAAAAAAAAAAAATGGGTGAGGAAGGTCTCATAGATGGTTTTATACCAGGCCTGGAAATGGCCTAAATCACTTACATTCATCTACATTCTCTTGGCCAGAATGAGCAACACTGCCTCAAACAAGCAGCAATATGGGCTAAGTTATGTGTGCAGGAGGAGGAGATGGTATTAGTGAGCTATGAGTCACTGTTTGCCATAGCAGATTTGTGCCAGGTATACTTACAATAGATATGGGTCCAAATGGAAAACCCAAGAGCCTAAAAAAAGTAAACTAGAGAATTGTTACTTATTTATACTACTGAAAAGTTGACAGTATATCCTAATATTCAAAAGAATGGAAATAACTGAAATTATCAGGACCCCATCACACTAGAAAATGCCAAATTCAATGACATGTGATAAAACAGAACATATCATTCAAAACCTGTAAGATTATTAGGAACAAATCAAAATTAGAAACTTAATGGAAAAATTTATTGAATTTTGTAGGAGGACAGAAAAAAATCTTGAATCAAATGTGGTGCTGCTTAAGATGAAGACTCAGCATGTCAAACATGCCCTTTAATCCTCAATTAATCTTTGAAGTCAGTAAAATACAAAATATGCTGGGCATTCTTTAAATTCTGTATGACTAGAGGAATAAATTAACTAAAACAATCATCTAAAAGAATAATGAGGACTTTGACCTGCCAGATTCCAAGTCTTGTTGTAATGCCATAATAATTAAAAGGATACGAAGCTAGTGCAAAAATAGACAGCAGATGAACAGAATAAAACAGAGAACTATGGAATGATCTTATATACACATGGGAACTAGTATATACTAGAAATGCTATCATAAATCAATGAACATGATGAGGAATGCATAGACTACTCAATCACTTTCTATTAGGGGGAAAATAAGATTCTTGCATTAGATCACATACATCAAAAAAATTTATAGATAGATTTTTAAAATAAGATGAAAACAAATTCTTTAAAATCCTTATTGTGTCTTCATACATGCACTTAGGGTAATGATATCCATCTCATTCTACCATCTTTTTTTTTTGTCACACTTTTTATACTTTGTATACAACCAAAGATATGTAAAAATGTGCTCCATAAGTATAATATGAAATGTAATGCATTCTGCTGTAATTTATAACAACTTGGAATAAAAAAATAAATAAATAAAAATTAAAATAAATAAAATCCTTACTGTGGACAATATAGACAATGTACAGAATTTAAATAAATAGAAGTACAAATAATATAACTTATGTAGTTAGTGGATGGACACACATGCAAATCAGATTATTTTAAATGTGATAAATGAGCATATATTAAGCTCACAATAGTTACTGCCTCTGGAGTAAAGGGCAGAGGAATAATCCAAGGTGCTACATCAAAGGACTTTGAACTATTTTAATTTAAATATGTAATATTTTCATAAAAAGTGTGGTTAGAGTAATATGTTTAGTAAAATGCTTATTGAGTAAAAATATGATATATATGTGTTCATATATATACATACATATATACATATATATCCCATATATATGTAAAAAATGCCAATTTCTCTTTTAAAAAGGAAAAAGAAAATGAAGGCAGACAAGCTCCAGTAGATATTAAAAAATATTTCAAACCTATGAAATTAAAACATGTTGTATTGGCACAAAAAGATACTGACAAAAATCAATAAAGTAAAATATAGAAGCCAGTAAAAGGCTTTATAAAATATCAGAACTTAGTAAATTATGACGATAGCATTGGAAGAAACAAAATATTATTCGATAAGTGTTGGGAAATGAATTAACATTTTTTTTAAAGATAGATCTTTATCCTAAGCAAGAAAATGTTCTCATGGATTAGTGAAGATATATTATAGATTGAAGAAAATATAAACTAGTCAAATTTGATTTTGAGGTAGATTTTCCAAACATAAAACAAGTAAAATAAAAATCATAAAAGAGAAAGAATAGATTATTGGATTAAAACATAAAAGTTTCTATGTCTCAAATAATGCCAGAATAACAATAAAAAAGAAATATTTGCCTTATATATGATACATGAATAAAAACTATAATATAAAAGAACTTAAAATTAATAAGAAAAAAGAAATGCCTAAATATAAAAATGGGCCAAGGACATAATATACAAAAGAGAATACTAATAAAGTATACGCTTATAAAAATTAATCAAGCTAGCTTATTAGTAATTAACATGCAAATGATTTAAAATATTCATTATTGATAGAAGTGCAGACAAACATGTCCACGCACACACTGTGAATAGGAACAGGTGATAACTTTCTGTGGATTATTTGTCAAGAAAGAACCAAATCTTAAGTTATCCCATTCACATGCATCTAGCAATCCCATTCTAGATTTTGTCCCAAGAAAATAATTATGAATATGTACCAAAATACCACAGGAATTAGCAGAAGAAATAAAAGGAAAGGAGAGGAGTGGAAGAAGGAACAAAGAAAGAAACGATTTAATGATAACCAAAAGGAAATTATTAAGTGATACTTTGAATATTCCAGTTAATATTTATTGACATGAAAAAGTACTGGCATCAAGTTTCCTAAGCTGACTTAGATGAGATCTCCCAGGTTCTGCTTCCAGCCATGATGGTGTCACAGACCCATCCAAAGAACTGCAGCATAACATTCTTCTTAAACTCGTAGAGAACATTCACCAAAACAGGTCCATGTACTGGGCCAAAAAATAATCCTTGATAAATTTTGAAAGATAGGCAATGGTATATCCTCCGACCTCCACAGAAAATTGAAAAACCAATAACGGCGAGTCATCCATAAAATTCCAAAATATCTGGAATTTGAATAACATACATCCAAGTGACACAAAAAAAGAAATAAGAGAAGTTAGAACATAGCAGATTGAATGATAATGAAATATCATGGAGAGCTCAGAGCTGCATAGTACCCAGAAGGAAGTTTGTCCCTTTAAATGTCTGGATTAGAAAAGAAGAAAAATTTGAGATCAATTATATAAGTTTCTACCTTAAGGAGCTGGAGAAAGTAGAGCAAACCCAAAATAAGTAGAAGGAATGAGATAATTAAGAGCAGAAATCAATAAAACAGAAAATAGACAGTAGAGACAATTAACAAAGTCAAACTTTCATTTTGGAAATTACATAAAAGTTAAGAAATCTTAGCAAAAATAGTTTAAAAAAGAAAGAAAAACACAAAATATCAATATCAGAAATGAAAAGGTGCATAACAATGCAATCCTGCAGATATGAAAATATAAGAATGGGAAATTATGGACAATAATATACCAGTAAATTCAACAACCTAAATGAAATGGAAAAATTCTCGAAAGATAGAACTTAGAAAAAAAACAAACTAAAAAAAGTCTAATTTTTTAATTAAAGAAACAAATCTGTAATGAAAACCAAGAAACAAAAACTTCCCATTAATAAAGGATCCTCCAAACACTCAGAAGACCTAACAACATAAAATAATGACTGTATTGCAGCAAAGCTGGAAATCAAGAGGAAGGTATTCTTTAAGTGCCTGAAATGAAGAGGAAGTTCAGAGTATCCACAGGCATGAAGCTGTGGGTTCTGGGAGCCAGGTCTAGGCTTAACACTATGGAGTGTTAAGTGTTCAGAAGGCAATTATGAGGAACAGGCCTGGTGTTCTCAGGAGGCTGTGGCTGAATCCTTGCCTGAGGCCTGAAATCATCATGATGGGCTATTCCCACTCCTGAAATAAGAATTAGAAACAGCTCACCACTCACCCAGGAAGGATCAGTGGAGTTTGTAGAAAACCTGGGGCCATAATCCTAATTTTTTTTTTAATTTCCCTCCTTCTCTTATTCTTGCCATAGTGTTGTTTTGAAGGAAGACTTGTAAATATTAAGGAGAACCATTCCAAAGGTCTACCCATCCCAGGCTCTCTGAAAAGAAAAACTACTAAGAAGTGTTTTGGAGACTTGGAGGAAGCTACTGCTTTCCCCAGGAAACAATAAAACCTCTTTTGCATTTGTATAATGATGCTTACCCCAGGCAAGAAGAGGAGTAAGAATTGTATTTCAAGCAAATGAAATATCCAGCAAATTGATATTTTTGTTGGCTTCAAGGCCACTCAAGGAGAAAGGGGGGCATGAGGTGCCTGGAGTCAGGCAGGGAAGAGGATATAGGAAGGAATGACAGTGTGGAATGCTTCTGCAATGAACAGAGACCCAGAGCCAGCTGGTAGTTTCCCAGATGGGGTATAAATGTGGGTTGCCTTTGGATGACAGGCTTTAACTGCTGAGTTTTGAAAAGCAAGGAGATGTCTTTCTGTGGTGAGGACTTCACTATAGGTGTTGAGGCATAACTGGGTCACCTGACTGTATTGTACCCATGGCCACTGTAAGCTAAGGCCCAGGCCCTCTGCCCTTTCCAGGCACCATCTAAGCCCCTCAGAATTGTCATGGTTCCAAGGAATTGACATCAAACTTGCTAAAACTTGCTAAAACATGACAGAGACAGAGATACAACAGACACAAGAGATACTTTCATGGACAGGAGTTAAGACTGTTTTACTTACTAAGAAAAATGAAATAACGTTACTGCTCTTAAATGCTGAGGTGGGGATTCATATTCACTTTTCATACAAAGATTCCACCATGTTGAAAGGCAGAAGTCACTAATACCCTCCTAACCCTGTTTTCTCCCCTGAAAGCAGACTTGGAAACATGTTAAGGAACAATCTTGAGCATCCAAGTCCCCAAGGACTGTCATCTTCTAAAAGGGCCATACTCTGATTATCAAGGCAACTTCCTTGGCTGTGAGTCAGTTGACTCTCATTAGCTTTTCTTCCTCTTAAATGAATTTATTCTAAAACTTCTCCAAAGGAGCTGAAAGGAGAAGGAGGAAGAGGAGGAGGAGGAGGAGGAGGAGGAAGGAAAGAAGGAGGAGGAGGAAGAAGTCCAGCAGCAGCTAAACAGAGTTCCTGCCCCAAGGTGGCCCCCGAGACTGAAGTCTAGACAAGGAAAGAAAGAGAGTCAGAAATGGGGCCAGGTTGGAGGAGGAGCTTCTAATACATCCAGGGA
Organism: Tamias sibiricus; assembly: GCA_025594165.1. NCBI lineage: Eukaryota > Metazoa > Chordata > Mammalia > Rodentia > Sciuridae > Tamias > Tamias sibiricus. The sequence continues at coordinate 155,093,063 of CM046663.1, forward strand.
GGCAGGTTTTTCCTAAGAACTTTTTTTTTTTTTTTTTTGGTACTAGGGATTGAACTCAGGGGCACTCGACCACTGGGCCATATCCCCAGCTCTTTTTTGTATTTTATTAGAGACAAAGTCTCTCTGAGTTGCTAAGTGCCTCGCCATTGCTGAGGCTGGCTTTGATCTTGAGATCCTCCTACCTCAGCCTCCCAAGTGCTGGGATTACAGGCAGGCACCACCACGCCTAAGAACTTTGACACAGGACAGTCATGACTACAGAAACCAGGAAAGGTGGAACAATGAAGCACTTATCTACACGACTCAAGCAGATAATGCCACATCAAACCAAATTTTAGTGTAAAAACTACAGACCCATCACTTACAATCAGAATTTGCCCAGGTTAAGGAGAACCCTCAAGTCAAGATTTTTGGGAAAACTGCCCTAATTCTTCCTTCTGGGTATGGATGCAACACCTGAAAAGCCTCAGCTATGCAGCACCTTCCTACACACAGGATCCCTAAAGATGATAAAATCATTTATTTTGGCTTCCTCCGCATAACCAAACATCCAGAAAGTGCAGAAAATTGTGACTTTATTCCCCCTAAAAGAAGTTTCTGAGGAACGTGGGTGTAAGCAGATTGATCTTCTAAAAGCATAATTTTGATAGCCTTATTCCTTTGCTCAGAAAGTTCCCACATCTCCATTATCTAATAAATCCATCTCTGCTCCTGTCATCCACCCAAGTCCACTTTTAGCACCAGTTCTCTAACCACTGTTTAGAATATCCTCTGGGTCCCAACTAAGCCAGGCCACATCCAACCAACCACACTTAACCCTATCCATCCCTTTACTGTTCAGGCTCCTAAAATTCCCTTTCCTTCCCCACTATTGTGTTGCTCATGTCTGTCAGTTTTTTTAAAAAAAATTCTAATCTGTTTTGCTTTTATGCTCTCAATATGTTTCAATTTTTGTTTGCATTAGTGGATAATTAACTACTCAAGCAGCTTCTATGGTTTGGACATGGTTTGTTCATGTGCTGGAAGATTGGTCCTCTCTGTGGCAACATGGAAAGGTGGTGGAAACTTCAAGAGGTGGAGTCTAGTGAAAGGTGATTAGGTCACTGGGGGCGCTGCCCTCAGAAGACATTAAAGCAGTCCTCTTGGGAACCTGGTTAGTTCCCAGTAGAGCTGGCTCTTGTATAACGAGCAAGCTTGGACCATTGATCCCTCTTGCTTTCTAACCAGGTAATCTCTCTCTCCCATGCGTGCTCACCACGATGCCATCTGCCATGTTGTGATGGAGCCAGAAGGTCCTCACCATAGTCAAGCAGATGCTGATATCAATCTCCTGGACCTTCAAAAGTGGGATCTAAATAAACCTTTCTTCTGCATAAATTATGCTGAATTGGGTATTTTGGCATAGCAACATAAGAAGGACTAATACAACATGCATTTTAGTTCTTTGAAGCTTGATCCCCTTTGATGCTTTTATAATCCTAATATCATCTAAATTCTATCTTTTCCTTGTGGTATAACACAAGCCTGCTCATAACATTTTCCTCTTTAATAGTCCAGATCCCTAATAGCTATGCATGTCTTGTAGTCGAAACTGGTTATTTGGAGAGTTCTCAAATGAACTGCATATTTGATTCTATGTGCTTGAGATTTTTAACTAAGACACAAAAGAATTGGAGGCTGAGGGTGATTATGTCATATTAATGGTGGTTCTCTAAAGAGAAGGACTATGAACTTTTGTTCCTGAAGTTACCAAAGCTCTCCTGGTTTTTGTTCTTTCTGATAGGCCATTATCCAACTTTTCTTTGAATGCTACAAAACACCATCATATCCTTCCAAAAATTCTCCCTTCTTGCTTAAGCTAGCTCAAACTGGTTTCTTTTTACTTTCACCAACAATAAGAAAAACTAGTTCACTTATCTATTAGGTGTTTAAATTACTGTATAAAAAAATAGAGGAGTGAGTAGACTAGAGGGGGGTAGTAATATTGTAAGAAAAGGAAACATGTCAAAATGTTGGAATTGGAGGAAACAGAGGCATTTTGTCTTCAAATATGTAATTAGGGACTCCCATCAATACAAAGTTGAACCAAGACATATTTAAATTTGTTATATTAACATTTGGCTCTTTTAAATTTAGTCCTTCATGTATTTCTGCAGCATCAAAGGCCATTTCAGTGTCATACTTGAAGACCTACAGTGTGGGTAGGAATGTATTAGGATCTCCAACGATTCAAGGGAGGGAGGAGATGAAGCTTGCTTTTAACAGAACTTTCAATCTATTCTAAGAAACTAAAAAGATACACAAAATCTATGATAAATTTATTTCCCCTGACTTAGATCTAGATGCAGAGCTTACGGCGGGAATTTGGATGTACAATTTATCGATGGAGTACTCCTGTAGAAAGATCTGTGGATAGAAAGGAAAAGGATAAGGAAACAGAAACAGGGAATCACAGCTGTGGTCCCGGGACAAGGATGGTCCTCATGGTTTGGACACAGGATTGTTGGTGGGCTCCGGAGCATAAGCTTCATGTTCTTTTGTGCGACAAAAGGCCTGGCCTTCTTTTATTCCCTGATCAGTCAGTCATTGGCCGTGGGCTGATCCAGGTGGGGCTGTGGGTCTCCCTTCCAGGGTAGGAGCCTTCCTTCAATGAAGGGCCATTCCCTGGAGAAGGCGTCAAAGGTCCGCTAGAGGATGGATGCTGTGACCTAGATGAAAGAAACAAAGGGAGCAACTGTATTCATCACCTGTATTCATCACCTGTCAATTAACTGTCACTTGGTCTTCTGGAATAAGGATCAAGTTCTCATGTGGCGTATATTCAGTACAAAAGCATGCCTGCGGAGTTAACCACCTGAGCGACACCACCTTGGGTGATAAAGCCATCTTTTCCAGCTTATAGACTGCATCCGTGTGTATGACACATGAGGTCATGGGATCCAGGAGTATTGGGCATTGACCTTGAGTAAGACACACCTTGTTGCAGACACACAGGCAGAACGGCTCATTCAACTGACCCTGAACTCATAGTGGTGATACCTGCAAAGACAAGTTGTTTTGGACTTTGTCAGCTACATTGTCAAATCCCACGTGGCCTACCAGTTTAAGGTTTCCACTTTGGATATAAATGTTACATGTCTTGCCATGCTTTAATTAGGTTTTTAATTTGTGAGCTATCTTGTCTTTTTAGAAGGAGGTCTGACAGAATCTAAGATCAAATACAAACAACAGAATTGAAATCTAGTTCCTCTGCCTCCTCGACCCCATATTTCTTTTGTCCTGTTCTGTTACTTTCTCCCTCTTCAATCTAGTCTTCCAGGATCACCCTTAAGGAGACCTGGTATACACAAATGTCTTCTGTTTTTTTGTTTATCTTTTTGTTTTTAATTAAAAATCCACTCAGCTTTCCCAGGTACTGCAGTGGCTCAAGGTTGGTTTTTCCCTCCCTTCCTCCCTTGCAGTGGTCTCTGCCACGCAGCCCATTTGACGTAAAAATGAGTCTCATTTTGCTGAGTTCCATTCAGCAGTTCTTGCACATTTCCCCAGTGGTTTATTAAGCACTTCTGTGGCCTCAAGGAACTTTCCTTCATTTGCAATAAGCCCATCACTGAAAGATACTGGAGGGAGAATAATTTATCCACACCGCCAATCAGAACCATGTCTGCTTTATGAATTATGCGGTCTATCACTTCATGCCTTTGGCTTGAACTTAGCTCGCCCAGACCCAGCACAGAAGAGCTAGATGGTAACGTGAAGGCAGCTTTGGAAAATTCCACTGCATGAAAATGAGCTTCTGACTTGAAACCAACAAATATTTTCAGACACAAAACTGGTATACTAGTGAGGGAAAATGATTGGCTCTTTAGCTATGTTATAAAAACATAAAGGTAGCATCTGCATTTGACTTCTCCCAGCTAGTTGCTGACGATCTGCTTCTTAAGAATTATTTTTCTTAGGACTCTGTCCTTGAATTGTAAAATTCTGGAACATACCACTATATTTTACACAGATATTTCTCTAGAGAGGATGCTGCTTTTGATCTCGGTAACTGTAAAGTTAAGCATTCTCATACATACTGGTAGGATTATAAATTAACATAATTTGAAAAGCCAATCTTTAAAGCCTTCATGTTCTACTTCCAAGGTGTATACTTGAAAAAGAAAATCAGAAACATAGGTAAAGATTTATTTCCAAAGATATTCATGGCAGATTTACTTATCATAATAAATAAATAAATAAATAAATAGATAAATAAATAAATAAATAAATGTTCCACAGTAGGAGACTAGTTAAGAAACATATGTTCTCTAAATAGAATAATCTATTCTAGATTAGCTTCAGAATATATTAGTTTTAAAAGATATTATTCTAATAGAATAGATTATTCTGTTTGGGGGTCATACATATCTTTAACCTGACAATATTAAAATAATCTCATATTATCAAGGAGCTTTTAACGGGATGGGGAAATGCTTATGATATAAGGCTAAAGAATTAAAAGGACACAATACTTTGAAGCTAAAATATTTTCAATCACCTATGTCTAAAAAGGGATAAAATACTTTGAAATAATAAATAAAATTTATGGGAGACTATTGATTTAGACTGAGCTCCTATGCTAGATCCCGACAGAGCAAACCGAAATGGTGGACTGCAGGTGAAAGTTCCAGGTCACCAAACAGAAAGCAAATTGTTAATCTGATGTTCTGAAAAATCAGGAGCAAAGGACAATAGCCAAATCCCCAACAAAGCCAGTTTTAGCCTGTGTGATGAGGTCCTCTCTCTGCTGTAACACCGGGAAAGTAACCTGAAGCAACCCGAAGTTAGCTAATTTGTGTTTTGTATTATGCTATTTCCCTTTTCCTGCACCAACCTACTTTATAAGAATTGAGAGATGTGCCTTGCCCAGAACAGCACCTCTTCATTTGTAGATGAGATGCTCCCTAATTCACAAATCCCAAATAAAAGCAATCACTTATACTACATTTGTTGATTTTTTTTTTTTCTTTTGATGATTCTATCCAGAGTTGCTACTGGTCTAGGAGATTATAGATGATGCTTTTTTTTCTTTCCCCTGTTTCTTAACTTTTTTCACTGTTTTTGATAATTTTGAAAATAAGCGTGAATCATTTTATTAGTTCCGTTTTTGTTTTTTAATCACTATAAGGAGAGAAAGAACTTACAAAGGTACAGACCAAAATTGTGTCTCTTCAGAGCTCACAGGAAATACCTGAAGTGCAAAGAAAGCTTCTGTGGGGAACAGCAGGAGGGAGCATGACCCCAGGGGAGATGGACAAGGAAGAAAGAAACAATGGAAATAAGGCCAAAACCCTTCCCTGAACCAGCTCAGGGAAAGGTGCCCATCTGGTTATTAATGCACCCACTAGAAGTGCTGTCTAAATCACTTGTCTTCAACTGGAAAGGACACAATTTTCCTAAAAGTGTGGTGCCACTAAGGCCATGGCTTGAATTTTAGGAGTAAGCTATTGAAAATATTTCCTAGAAAGTTTCCTCCTAAAAACGTGTTACATAGGTCTCCAGAGGCATTTATTTAAAATAATGATGAGGGTTTGGCAATGACATACAGAAAAAGTTCAGTGTAACAGCATTTTGCTAAATCACTATTGATTCCTTTTAGGATGGCAATACCAGAGTCACATTAGAGATGATCTAATCCACCTTCCTCATCTCATAGGTGTGCAACTGAGGCCTAAGCTACAAGGCTCCTTCAGAGTTGACTTGGCAATTGAAATGCCAATCTTTTGTCTAACAGTCGAAAGTTTCCTTGCACAATGCTGTACTAGATTCTACCATTCTCCCATCTAGTAAGAAGTTGGAGATCTGCTACATGAACCACACAGGAAAGTTAAGCTCACCTACCACTTCATACTGTAAAGTACTCAGTTCCTTCCCCTTGCCCCAGACAGACTTCACCTGGACTTCTGTCATTGACATAGCCAAGCTCCTCAGATGCAAGAGTTTTTTGTCATGTTCTTTACTTCAAAACAAATGCATTATTAGAAAGTGAGTTTCCTTATTTGCCAGACTTAAATACCCAGCATAGCAATCCAAAGAAAAAGCTTATATCTATGCATTTAACCAGTTAGGGTATATAAACAGAACACAATTTTCAGTATAGTATGTTCTAATGGCCACTGGTAATGGCAATAGCTAGTACACAGTGGAAACCTAATACTTGCTGACTGTCTCCTAAATACTTTTAGATAGATGCTATTATAGAAAAAAAAAAAAAAATGGAGAAAAGGAAGAAAATGACCTAACTCACTGAAGAGAGGTAGCTGGGCCTGAGATCCTAATCAAGGTATACTTGATTCCAGTATTCAAGTACCTGATAGCTCTGCCACTTTGCCTCCCACTTACAAGGATGGTTTGTTTGCCTTTTCTCCCAGTCAAACCTTTTTTTTTTTTTTTTTTTTTTTTAAGTCCCATAGAAAGAATACTTTAATGCAGGAGCTGAGGGAACTTTTGGAAAGCACTCCTCCTAGCAATGTTTCTAGCCTTGATGAAAAAAATCATGAGGAAGCAGGATGTGAGGCCTAGAGAGACAACCTAAATGAAAAAGGAGGAGGAGGAGGAGGAGGGTGGGTAACAGAGGGGGAAGGAAAGGAGGGAAAAAGAAAGGAAGAAAGAAAAGTGAGGGGACAGGGACAAAGGAGGGAAAAGGGGTAACAGATGTTTTGGTAGAAGGACTATATAGAGGGTGGTCCACAAAGATACCATCTGCCAATCAAAATGTTATTGCTATAGACCAGAGTGTGTGGATCTTGGCAGTATATATATTTGGGGTTGATTGATTCTTTATTATGAATGTCCTGTGCACTGTAGAATACTCACACCCATTCCTGACCTTAACTCACTAGATTCTAAAAGCACCCTTACCCCAAGTACAGCAACCAAAATGCATTTTTAGCATTGCCAGAATTATCCTGGAGGTCAAAATCACACAGATTGAGAACTACCTCCATGCGTACCCTGTGTAGTCTACCTTATTTTTCCTCTGTGGAATGTCACCTGAGTCAGTCCAGTCAAAAGTTGGCTTCTGTGTTGCAAAAGGACAAAATGTTCCCTAGAAAGCAAAATTTTATGGAAAGATAATCATATAGTGGAAATGGAATTGGAGTTGAAATCATAACTTTCCTATGTTCACATGTGAATACATCACCAGTGGGATTCCACATCATGTACAACCACAAGAATGGGATCTTAACTAGAATAAGTTATACTCCATGTATGTACAATAATATGTCAAAATATATTCTACTGTCATGTATATCGACATGTATATCTAAAAAGAACAAATAAAAATGAAAAAAAAAAAAAAGAGGTCTGTTTTCAAAGCCAAGCTCTGCTACTTAGTGGCTATATGACTTTGAACAAATCACTACTTTTAACCAGTTTCCATCCTCAAAATAGGTGTTTCTTAACCGCTCTAGAAAGAACTATTGTAAACAAAATGGCAGAAGTTTTAAGAGTGAGTTTTGGAGCCTGGCAGACCTGGGCTTGAATCTGGTCCTGGGTGCTTTCTGTCAGATGACATTAGACAAGTCTCCACGTGGCCATACCTCCTACCCTCATCTGTGTACTGGAGAGTCGGACAAAGTCTGCCATGGGCAGTCTCCATCCTCATTCTCCAGCTGTCCGCTGATTGTCTCTACCTCCGATCCTGGGGTACTTCAAATTTATTCCTGAGTACTTAATGACCTTTCAATCATCCAGACACTTCAGAGTAGTCCTTGATTCAACCCACTTGACCTTAGCTCCTATTCCAATCAATTGCAATGTTTTATCTATTCTTTTTCCAATTAGTTTCTTTTACTCTGGTCCAACATCAGTGAGGACCCTGATAAGAAGAACAAAATTTTTCAATTTTCATAGATTTTATAGGTCATAGGTTTTATAGGTCCCTAACCCTAACTCTAACCCTGATAAGGACCTATAAAATCTATGAAAATTGCAAAATTGACTAAGCCAGACTCAAACTTGCCTCCCAGGTTCATGACCCACGGCACCTTTACATTTTACTCCTACCTAATTTGAACTAGGTACTCAGCAGCCACCGAGCTTCTTGCTGCTCTGATTCCATCACACTTTTCATGCTACTTGAGCTTTTAACATTCTATTGTGTTTGTCTGGAATGTTACCCTCTTTTCTACCTTACTCCCACTCACCTGTTAAAGTTTAATTTATGTGTTATTCCTCTAAGAAGATGACCCTACAGCATTCCATTCTTTCATATTTTTTGTCCATTTTCCACAGTACTTTTGGGTATCTATAGAATGCCATTTATCATAACATCATGCACCTCTTGGATTGAACTTTCATCTCCCCTTCTTTATCTATTTGGGGTACTTGTGAAGACTTCTGCAATGCAAAGTTCTAGATGCCACGTAGAATTTGTTTTCCTATTCTGAAGAGCACCAAGATTTTCTTTCAGATATCCATCCATCCCGTACACAGCTTCAGAGAAAGCTGACCCCAACTCCAATTCCACAGATGGTATAAAAAGTCTGAAGGTAATCATCGCCCGCCCCCAACATGAATCGGTTTAGTAATATAGACACCAAATAACTAGAATATGGCAATCCTTGATTATAGGCATCAACTCTGGAGTAGCACATAATCCAACTTGGGTTACTAAAAAATGAGGGGAAGGATGTTTGCTGGGAAAGATAGTTCCTCACTCTGGAGAGGAGCTTGCAGAAGAGATGATCTTGCATATGCACGTATGTCCCTGTAGTCATCTCTCTATGCCTTGAGATAAAACAGAATATGTGGATGAGGGTAGAGTGAAACCATGGCATAGAAACAGATTTAGAAATTCGGTTGAATAATTCCTGACTTCTGCCCTGCCTTGGAACATTTTCAGTTACATGAGGTAACAAATAAATCCCCTTTAATGTTTCAGCCTGTGAGGTTAGGTTTTCTGTTACCCAAGCCCAAAGCCATCCTAACTAATTCAACTAACTCACATCTCAACTCTAGCACCTGGTTTCATATCTATCCCAGAATCAGTTCCCAAGAAGTGCTTTAATAAGTGGTTGAGTCAGTAGTCACTATTCCACAATTTGGTCATTTAAATCTCATGTTAATCCTCTGGATTTTTATTGTGGTATTAGTTTTTCTGGTACTGCTTTAACAAATTACTTTAAATGTGGTGGCTTCAAAACAACAGACATTTATAATCTTACCATTCTGGGGACCAGAAGTCTGCAATTAGTTTCACCAGGATAAAGTCAAGGTGTCAAAAGGACTGGCCACTTTTAGAGCTTGTGGGGCAGAATCTGCTTCCCTGCATACTCTAACCTCTGGGGACACCTGGATTCCTTGGCATGTGACCCCTTCCTGACATCACTTCAACCTCTGTTTCTCTTGCCACATCTACTATTTCTTCTTTTGTAGTCAAAATTCCCTCTCCCTCTCTCTCAAAATGACACTCATGATTGCATTTATAGCCTGGACAGATAATTTGGGATACTTATTCCTTTTCAAGAGCCTCAACTTAGTCACGCCTGCAAAGTCCCCTTTACCCTATAAGTTAACATTCACAGGTTCCTTTGATTAGGACCTATACATCTTTCAAGGCTACTGTTTAGCCTACCATATTTGCCTAACTTAAATAATAAAATAAATGAGAATTAGGCATTTAAGAGCTTAAGAATATCTGAGAGATAACCTCTAATACCCTTATCTTTAAAATGTAGAGGACAAGACCGAATATGGTTATTTATTCAAGGTCACATAATGTGATCTAGAAATAAGATCTCAGAGCTCAAGACCCATATATTTGCAAGTGTGTCATGTTCCTATTGCATTTTAATATGTAATCTATAATCCAAATTATCTCTAATATTTATCAGTGGAACATAAAATTACAAGAATTTTCCATAATACGCCAAAAGAATCTCAAATTAAAATAGTTTAAATCTTTCCTAATCTTTCTGGAAGTCTGACCCTAACTAGCTTCTGGATTGGTTTGTATCTTCATACTGATAATTTCTTCAGCAATGTTGCATACATTTTCTGGCTTTTACCAACTCAGTCAATAACATCCTGAGAATCCCATTACACAATATACTGAATCAGGCTAAAGTAATTTCATCATCCTATATTCTTCCTGTTTTGTTTATTTCAGCTTGAATGTCCATTGGGCATAATGATGTTCTCCACTGGCAGTAAATCTATTTTCAATGGACTGAACCACTCTGGATCCTTCAACTACTTCAAAGCACATCATCTTTTCAAACATACTGATCTACCACTGCACATCTTTAGAAAAATTTTGTTTAGAATGCCTGGTAAACAGGGCTGTGATTTTCTCCATAATTACACCATTAGACTTCATTTTCCACAAATATATACTCTTGTAGCAAATCATTTGTGCCATATTTTAGCTTGAGTCAGCATCAAGGTATGTGAGGGGTAATGTTTTTGCCTCAAAAATGAATAAGCTGTTTTCCTCAATTATGTTCTGAGTTTGTTATATGCCTTTTAAAATTAGTATTACAGAGTCTCTCCTTGTAGTTACCAGCTAATCAAAATGCATAGTCCATTGAATTATTTGAAAACAAATCAACATTATCTAGGCAAAATTATTGTTCTGACAAGTCTTTTCCTTATATGAAACAACTTCCAAAAGTATCCTGTGAGAAGGAAAACTTATCTCATCTTGATTAGTCATCCTTGATGGAACTATAAAATAGTTCTCATGGAAAATTTGCAGCAACATTTTATTATAGGAACAAAATTCATCTTTTTTGTGCTCTTATAGATAAAGCAGCAGGAAAAAAACCATAATAATAACAAAATATAATTTTTAAAAGTTTAATGGTCACTATGACATTATAGGGGTAGTTGAATTCATCATTATATTTAGTCTTTACAATATCCCTATACAGTAAACATCATTACTCCCACTTTATAAAAGAGGAAACTCAAGTTTCAAAAACTTATGGAAACTCCAATTTCAAGATCATGGTACCAGTTGCCTATGTATATGTAATCAATAATTTCAAAACCTAGTGGCTTTTTGTTGTTCACAGTTCTGTGGATTGTCTAGCTGGTTTTTCTGCTTTCTGCTGATTCCACTGGGTTCCTTCATGTGGCTAAATGGCACTGGAGGGTGGGCTGTAAACAGAGTCACTGGTCCTCGCTCTCCTTATGGTTTCTCAGTCTCAAGAAAGACACTCAGCCTGGGCTTCCTCACAGGGTAAAGGCAACATTACTCCAAGTGTTCAAATGCTTATCAAACTTGTTCTGGTCACATTTTCCAATGTCCCATTGGCCAAAGCTTAACTGGGAGGTGCACAAGTATGAGCATCCTGAGAGCTGTGATTCACTGGGTGGCCAGGGTTGAGGGGACTCTTTAGATCAATGAAGTAGCACAATCACACAGCTAGTTTTAGAACTAAGATTCCTGAGCTCTCCCCTGAAGTGTGGAAACATAAAAATGACCATTTAAACAAAACCTCAGAATGTACTGATGGTGTTTCCATGAATAAAATTAAGTGCTTAATTTTAGAATAAAGCTTTCCCTTTGCTAATTATCAGGTAGACAGCAGGAAAGAATGGACCTATAATTTTATAGCTCTGGATTTAGTAGGACATTTTCTGCTATTAAGGACATGTCCTAACAAAAACAATTGAGTTCTGAGAAACTATGCTTGACATTCTTTTGCTGGGAAGTTCTAAGTCTGTATCCCCAGCCAGACAGGCACATTAATATGTACTAAAGAGCTCAGTGGCTAAGCCAGCAATGTTCTGTATAAACTAGCCTCTCAGCGTGCTCCTTTCCAGGACTCATGTCTTTCAAAATCCATAAAAGCAGAATGTATCACCTTCTTTCAAGTCCTATCCCATGTTGACTTGGATATGTAACAACAATTTGTCTGTTCTTGCCTTTGCCTGCAGGGATTTCTTGGGTATACCAAACCTAGGCTACTCAAGTCAAGCCAAAGGTAACCTATTTGCTTTGCATTTGGACCCTCTACTTTCAGGATAAATGGAGGCATCCAGGTGGGTAAACAAGACTCTTCAGGGAGCCCTTCATTGGGGAGGGAGAAGGGAGGATGCAGGAAGCCCCTTGGAACTAAATACTCCATCATCTAGTACTGAAATGCTGAAACTAAAAGAAATTTAACAGGTCATTTGGCCTAGATAGACTAAATAAATTTAATCCCATGTGTAAATTTATTTTTGCTCTAAAACTGTGTTGAGAAAATTCAGTAAAGTATGTGCTATGGTTTGGGTATTGTTTGAGTGTGTCTCCCCAAAGTTCATATGCTGAAAGCTGGGTCCCCAGTGTGGCAGTGTTGAGGTGTGGCCTAGTGGAAGGTAATTCCATCATGAGGGCTCCACCCATGGAAGGAATGAGTATGGGTCTCATAGAGATGAGCATTGGTTTTCTTAAGGGAGCCTGTGCATCCTCTGAATCATCCTTCTGCATGTGCCACTCATGCTCCTGTCATGTGATGCTATCATCATGAGGCTCTTATCTGACCCATACAGATGCTGGCACCATGCTCTTAGACCTCCAGAACTGAAAACCTCTTTTATTTATATAGTACCAGCCTCAGATGCATCAAAGCAACACCAATTGGACTAAGACAGTAGGTATCTGGGAACAATTTGCAAAGAGATAGATTGGACATTCCTGCCTCTGTGCCATGTACTTATCATCTTCAATTAGTCTAATTTCCTACTCTTACAGAATAGAAAAAATAATAAGCAGAGAAGTGACTGGTCCAAACCCTCAAAGCTACTCAATGACAGACTGAAAAAAATGGCAGAGGACTTATCTGGTTTCCCAATTTAAACACAGTTCTGAACCATACATCAGCTCTATTATAGAACATTAATGTGGATTTTTGTCTTCCTCTCCTAGCAATTATTCTTCAAAATATTTCCATGTGAAATTGATCGTGTTTTTTACCATCTTGCTTTCCCTTTCATAAAGCTATTGGTAAGCCATGAGTTACTCAGCCCTTTTATTTTTTTATTTTTTATTTTTTTTTGGTGGTGCTGGGGATTGAACCTAGGGCCTTGTGCATGCAAGGCAAACACTCTACCAACTGAGCTATATCCCCATCCCTTACTCAGCCCTTTCATTTCCCTTCTTTGACCTAGTTCTTAATGAGAGGAAAGTAAAAAAGAGCTAATGTAGGAGATCTGGGTTCTACTTGTAGCTCCTGCTTACTTACAGCCTTCTCAGTACCTCATTTTCTTAGCTATAAAGTCAAGAAAAACTAAGTAGGTCTAAGAGGTGGAACACTCCCAGAAGCCCCTTACTTTATGAACAGTCTACTCCTAAAACTCCGAATGGAGCTCAGGTCCAGAGAATAGCACATCAGTCATGGTCACAACTGGTGGGAACATCCATGATCATGTTGGCTACAACAATAATCTTTTATCAAAGCATGTTTGCTGTGTGCTTTACTTTGAATCTGAAATGTCCCCCAAAGGCCCATGTGTCCAAGGCTTGATCCCCAGCCTATGGTACTACGGCAGGTGGTCTCTTCCTCGCCTTTGCTCTGGCCATGTGGTGAGCAGGTTTACCACACACTCCCACCATGACGTACAACCTTGACACATCCCTAAAGGCAACGGGGCCAACTGATCATGGACTGGGACTTCTGAAACCATAAGCCAACATGGACCATATTTCCCCCTCTCATAAGTTGATTATCTTGGGTATTTGTTATAGTGACGGCTGTCACACTATGTTTATGCTTAGTTTTTAAATTTTTTGTGAATATTATTAACTTCCTCATCTCTGATCATTGCAAAACATAGCTGAAAGTGCTTGAAACAGGACAGTGAATATTTCTGGAGGGGTATTTTTGGAGGGATGTAGGAGTAACATTGGGGAAACTTCAAGCTATGTATTTTTTTTTTTTTTTTTTTTTTTGGTACTGGGGATTGAACTCATGGGCACTTGACCACTGGGCCACATCCCCAGCCCTTTTTTGTATTTTATTAGAAGCAGGGTCTCACTGAGTTACTAAGTGCCTGGCCATTGCTGAGGTTGGCTTTGAACTCGCGATCCTCCTGCCTCAGCCTCCCAAAGTGCGGGGATTACAGGCGTGCGCCACCGCGCCCGGCTGAAGCTATGTATTTTTAATGATTCCTTTCTTTTTCTCCTCCACCCCTAAATATTTTAACATGTATTAAATATGCATGCTACAATACCATCAGTTATTTTTTCCCCACTGTTTGTTGGGATTAAGTGGGGTCAGATCTTGCAATTTCCACATGAATCTTTCCTAAATAAGAGTCTGAATTAGCTCTCTGCAACCTCAAAAGTAGACATTATTTCTTCTCTGCCTGATGATATTTATTAATCATCTAAAAATAAAACAACTCTTGAAGGAGGGTGTGTTTAGAAGATATTAACAATAATAAGGAACATAAAGGTAAAAATGATCAAAACTCTTGAACATGCTGAGAAAGGTACAGGTATGGGAATATGTCAGTAGAGAACAGGCATATTTTTCATGGTGTTGATCTGTCTCTGCCTCAAACTTACACTCACAACCTTATCTCCTACCCTTCTCTCTCCTGTTCACTCAATTCCAGACACTCCAGCTTCCTTATCATTCCTACCCTCGTGAGCAACATGGCTCTCTCCCTCACCTACTTCAGTTCTTAGCCCAAATGGTGCTTCAACAGTGAGGACTTCTCTGATCTCCCTCTATGAACTATGTCCTTCTACTCTCCCTGTTCCCTAGCACCCAGCAGCCCCAACTCTCCAGCACCCTCCCTTTCTTTTGTCTTCTTTGCTTTCCTTCTTAAAACATATCACCATCTAACATATTACACACTTACTTGTTTGTCTCATTTGCTAACGTGTCTCCTGCTATTAGATAGTGAGCTCTGCGAGGTATGGGTCCTACTGCTTTGTGCTCACCACTGTATCCCCAGTGCCTAATGTTCCACCTTACATGTAGGAGGAACTGAATGAGCAGACCAAGAATATTTTGGGGGAAAAATGGAGTAATCATTCTAACAATCTGTTGCTATTAGTCTTGTATCTATTTAGCAGAGATCTAGGAGTTTATAATTAAGTCAACACATAGAGAAAGCCTTCTCCAAGAAATCTGTTGCAAGTCACAGGTGGTTCAACCTCAGGGAAATTCTGAAATCTCATAGCATCTAAGAGTGGGAATAGTGACAATCACACATGTTCACTGCTGCTAAGGAGTCATTATTACCACTTATAAAGTACATCAAGTTAAGGGACAGCCACTTTAGCAGATTATCGATGTACACGAGATCCTTCCAGTTTGGAAAAAAGGATGCTTTTCATAATATATATCATCAGGCAAAGAAGAAATAATGTCTACTTTTGAGGTTGCAGAGAGCTAATTCAGATTCTTATTTAGAAAAGATTCAAGACATGGAGATTGCAAGATGTGACCCCACTTAATCACTGTGAACATATAAGAAATGAATATGTAAAATATACATATATTAAAATGAGCACATGGATGTGACTTTTAGAAATACAACCTATTCATAAATTGAAGAGTTTCTACAGTTCAAAAGAATATCTAAGAGGGAAGGAAGCATGTGAGATCATATGAATACAGAATTTAGATTTGAAGAAAGAGAAATAATAAATAATAGCATTTATTAAATACTGTATGAAAAGCACTAGCAAAGATTATCTCATTTAATATTCACAATTAGAACGTTGGGTATGATGGAGAGTAATTATTGTTCCCATTCTGTGACTAAGGAAATAGATTCAGTGTGACTGAATCACCACAGTGTGGTTCAGTGTGACTCAGTCACAGCAGTTGGTAAAGGGCAGTACCAAAGTACTAACCTGGGCAGTCTGATTCTAAGCAATAATCTTAGTACCAAGCTCCACAAAGGCCCTGAATTCATTCTGTGACGTGTTCATTGATACGTCCATTGATTGATTGATGACTGATTCATTGATTCATTCAAGAAGTATTTACTAATCATCCACTATATGCCAAATTTCTTGTTATGAGAATCACATGACATAATCAGTGCCCTCTTAGAGGTTACATTTGAAAGGGGGAAAATAGGAAAGTCAGAACATGAAGAAAAACAAGATATAACTTCAGATAATAAAAAGCATTAAGAAGAGAAATGTGACATGTAAAATTTTCATTTTACAATATTTTTCTGCTGCATACCCAGGAAGGCCAAGAGAAAATACCTGTACCTTGGCATTGAATTGTCAGTGTTTACCTCCCTCACTTCCTGCATTCTGCCCCTGAGCCAAGCTCTGGCATATCTACAGCTGCACGAGCTTACAAAGACCATAGGAAGCCACAGAGAAAGCCAAGTGGGAGACTGAATAAATTATCCAGATAATTTGGGCAGAAACATTTCCTGCTGAGGCCTGGATATTTGGCTAAAGTACTTAGTTTGACAAATGATTTTGGTAATTATTCAAGCCTTGATTTGAGCTTTGGAAATTTTCTGTTCTTGAGGTAAGGTAAGGACATGCATGTCAATTTATGAGTTGGATCATGGTATATATACTGGAAAGAAGTTGTGAGCGAGCTCCTAGCACTTTTATGGTTAGGATTAGTTATAATTAAGATAATTTATTCATGCATCCAACCAATGTTTATCTATTATCCACTATGCTGGGTAAAAACAAGAATAGACAGAAATAATTGTCAGGATAAACAAAAGTAAAGAAGAGATATGAAGGATGGAAGGAGAGAGAGAGAGAGAGAGAGAGAGAGAGAGAGAGAGAGAGAGAGAGAATAGTATACAATTCTTAAACTTTAAAATAGAGGGTACTTGCACAATGAAAGAAAGATGAGGTGAGGGAATGATATTTTTTTCAGTTAAAGATTAAGTTCATTTTCTTAAAAAATAGTGGATTAAACAAAATAAAGGTTTACATTTTTTCTCACTTAATGAGAATCCAGAAGAACAGTAGACAGGGTTGTGGTAATTCCACAAAGCTATCAGGGACCCTCCTGAATTTCTGCTCTTCCATTTTTCTCATGCTGGCAAGATGACTGTTAGAATTTAGTAATTAAGTGCACTATTATTACTCCTTTTGAATATGTTTGAAAAATGTATATTTAAAAACTGAAAAAAAAAAAAAAGAAAAATAGCCACCCAGTTTCATATAATAAGTCCTTGGCAGTTATCCCTTCCATCCTTACAATTAGATAAAGCTGAACAAACCGAAAATCAAACATTTACTTTGACCCATCAGAGAACTGAATTTACAGGGCAAACTCCCATCCTGAAATCTGGAGAGACAAGTGAAGACAGAAAGTCAAAGTTGTCATGTACTTAGCCAGAACAGAAGCAACTGAGGTCCTCAATTGGTAGACCACTTAGATGGTAATTGTGGATGAATGGCTGGAGGCTAAGTGCGAAATAACTTAAGAATGAGAAACTTGGGCTTGAAGACTTGTGGATGAGGTCATGCTTTCATGGGTATTACTTATAGGAAACCCACCAGGTTCTCATGGTGAAGACCAAAACATATCCCACATGCTCAGGCAGGGAGAGGGCAAAGTAACCACTGTGCAAAAGCATCCAGAGTATTCTATGTAAGGAGGGCCTTATTCCAGGTGGAAAGACTTACCATAACCTTCTCCCTTCTGGAAGAAGGGTGTTTCTCTGATTCCAGCCCACTCTCGTCTTCCTGACTCACATAGAGGGAGAGCAAAAGCTAAGAAATGCATAGAATATAGAATGTCTCTTCCACCATCACATTATTGCCATATCAACAAGACTCCAGTACAGCTACATGGCCCAGCATCTTTCTAAAGAGGATCTATTAAGGAAGTCCAAAGAAAATAGAGGATACAAAAGCAAGGGCACCAAAGGAAAGGGAGAAAGGATAGGAATAGGAAAGACAGTGTAATGAATCTGACAAAACTTTCCTATGTACATATACGAACATACCACAGTGAATCCCCACATCAGGTACAACCATAAGACTTGGATAAGGTGTACTCCATGCTTGTATAAATCTTGTCAAAATATACTCCACTGTCATGTATAATAAAAAGAACAAATAAAAAAAAGGAGGCTTCTTTCCAGAAAAAATAAATAAATAAATAAAAGCAAGGGCAATGGAGAAACTGGAAGCCTCTGGAGACAGCAAACATTAAATACTACCCAAATACCAACAAGGCCTAATTACCTTATTTCTTATTACTTGATGTATCGTGTTCAACACTCAACAACAACAAACACTACAAAGCATGCTAAGACCCAAGGAAACACACATTCTGAAGAAACAAAATAAGCATAATAACCAAACAGATTTAGCACAGATTTTTAAATCCTCTGACTGAATATTTAAAATAACTAAATAAGAGTTCAAATGGAAATATAAGAGTTCTAGTGGAAAAAAAAAAGAGTTCTAGTGGAGAAAGTAGACAGCATGTAAGAACAAACGATTTATATAAGTAGATAGATGGGGGAGAGAAAGAGGTGTTAGAAATAAAAAATACCATTAACAGAAATTTAAAAAAAATACTTTTGATGGTCTCATCAGATAACGGAATATGGCCAAGGAAAGAATCAATGAACATGAAGATATGGCACAATGGAATACAAAGAAAAATAATGAGAATAAAAGCTGAATCCACATGGTCTATGGAATAATTTCAAAAGCTGAAACATATGTATAATTGGAATGTCAAAAACAGAAGAAAGACAAAACAGAAGAAATATTTGAAATAATAATGGCTGAAATTTTTCTCAAGTTATTGACAGACACCATACCATAGATCCAGAAAGTCTAGAGAACACCAAGGAGGACAATCCAAAAAAAAAGAAAAAGAAAGTTGCATCTAGGTATATCATATTTAAGCAGCAGAAAACCAGAGACAAAGATTGAAATTATTAAAAAATTCATAAAAATTCTTATTTATAAAAGAACAAGGATAATAATGACATCACACTTCTCATGGGATATCACATAAGCAAAAAGAGAGTAGAATAAAATTGAGAAAAGAAAACAAAAATAAACTCTACCAGCTTACAGTTCTGTATCAAGTGAAATCATCCTTCAATAATGTTACCTTTAGGTAACATTTTCTTTATTTTATATTTCCTTTGTTTGTTTGTTGTGCTATCTAGGATCAGCAGTAAAAAATTGAATGAAAGAGGTGACAGCCCCAAAATATATATATGTAAAGGTGAAATAACGATTTTCTAAGATAGGGCTGGGATTGTGGCTCAGTGGCAGAGTGCTTGCTTCACAAGTATGAGGCACTGGGTTCGATTCTCAAGACAACATAAAAATAAGTAAATAAAATAAAGGTATAGTGTTCATCTACAACTAAAAATATAAAAAAAATATTTTCTAAGATAAAAAAATTGAAGAATTAATCACCAACAGTTTTGCCCTATGACACATGTTAAAAGAATTTCTTTGCGGGGGCTGGGGTTGTGGCTCAGTGGTAGAGCGCTCGCCTAGCACGTGCGCGGCCCGGGTTCGATCCTCAGCACCACGTAAAACATAAATGCATTGCATTGTGTACAACTAAAGCAAATAAATAAATATTTTTTAAAAAAAGAATTTCTTTGTGAAGGAAGAAAATAATATAGATCATAATCTCCACTCTACATAAAAAAGAAATCATAATCTTCACTCTACATAAAAAGAGGCTTATGAGAAAAAGAATAAATGAATGTAAAAGAAATTCTATTTTTCTTATTCTTAGTCAATCTAAATCATAGTGTTCAAAATGATATCAACATTTGAATAAATGCAAGAAATTATGAAAATGTCATACACGCTAAGAGGAAGTAATTGGGAATACATTGAAATATATTACCTGAACTGACTGCAAGTGAAATGGTGTAGTGTTATTTAAGGGTAGATTTACTTAAAAACGTACATTACAAATTCTATGGCAACCACTGACAGTTTTTTTAAAGGAGATTAATAATTGTGCTAAGAGAGGAGATAGAATGGGATTAGCTGTTTTGTTGTTGTTGTGTTTTAAAGTGGGTACAAAGAAGCCGGGTGCGGTGGTGCATGCCTGTAATCCCAGCACTTTGGGAGGCTGAGGCAGGAGGATCTCGAGTTCAAAGCCAGCCTCAGCAAAGGCAAGGCACTGAGTGACTCAGTGAAACCCTGTCTCTAATAATATACAAAAAAAAAAAAAAAGGGCTGGGGATGTGGCCCAGTGGTCGAGTGCCCCTGAGTTCAATCTCCGGTACCACCAAAAAAAAAAAAAAAAAAAAAAAAAAAGTGGGTACAAAGAAAAAAATGCAACATATAGGCAACAGTTCCATACATAGTAGCTATTGATCCAATTATATCAATGTTCATTTTAAACATGAATGTTATAAATGCAAGAATAAAAAGACAGAGATTTTAGAGTGGATTGGAAAAAAAAACAAGACATATAATCTACAAGAAAGTCGCTTTATGTATAAAACAGGTTAAAGAAAAAAGGAGAAAAATTATATCATGGTAACACCAAACAAAAGAGAACTGGAGGAGGTACATTAATTTCAGACAAAGAAGACTTTAGAACAATAAAACCACAGATAAAGAGGAGTATTAGATAATGATAATTATTAAGAAGACATAAAAATCCTACACATGTGTTCATTTAACAATAAAAATATCAGGGGCAAAAATTGATGGAAACTAAAGAAGAACTAGACAAATCCACTAATATAATTGGAGACATTCATACTCCTTTTTCCGTAATTTAATAGATCAAGCAGGTAGAAATCAGTGAGGGTATAGTTGTCTGAACAGCCCTTTTAACAACTTGATCTTATTTACATTTATATATTACACAATAAAAATTCTCCTCAAACTCCCCAAGCATGGAATCTTCATCAAGCTAGACACATTCTGGACCATAAAAATACATTAACAAATTGAAAAGAATGAAAATCTTATAAAATAAGTTCTCAGAAAACAACACACTTCCAAATATTTTTAATTGGTTATAAAGAAATCTTGAGAAAAATTAGAAAATCTTTTGAACTAAATTAAAATGAAAACATAAAGAGGTGTAAAATGTAGTGAAAGTAGTGCTTAAAGGGATATTTACATCATGTGTTTGCATGTATTTTAAAGAAGCAAGTCTAAAATCAATGATCTAAGCTTCTATCTAAGGAAGCTAAAGAAAGGAGAGGAATTTAAACAGAAAACAATCAGAAGAAAATAAATAATAAAAATTTAAGCACAAATCAATTAAATTGGAAGAAACAAAATAATAGAGAAAAAACAATGAAACAAAACTTGGTTCTGTGAAAAGATCAATAAAAAAAAAAACTTTAGAAAATAAAAGAGAAAACACAAATTATCAGTAACTGAAATGAGAGAGATTTCATCACTACTGATAGCATAGATATTAAAAGATTAATAAAGGAATACTATGAACTGTTCACAAATTTGAATATTTAGATGAAATGAACTAATTATTTGAAGTCACAAAATAGTAAAACTCACCCAAAAAGATATAGAAAATCTGAATATGTATATATCTATTAGTTAAATAGAATCAGTAATTAATGATCTTCCTAGAAGAAATAGTGACAGATGCTTTCACTGGAGAATTCTATTAAATATTTAAATAAATTAAACCAATTCTCTACAATGTGTTCCAGAAAATAGAATCAGAGCAAATATTTCCGAACTCACTGTTTGAGGGTAGCATTACCCTAAATCTAAAACCAAATGAAGATATTAGAAGAAAGGAAAACTATAGACAAATACCTCTGATGAACAAAGACATAAACATTCTCAACAAAATATTAACAAATCAAATCCAACAATACAAAGAAATTATTATATACCACCACAAAATGTAATTTATTTCAAGAATACAAGGCTAATTTAACATTCAAAAATCCCACCACATCAACAATTTCAGAAATAAAGATCATATCATCATATCAATAAATGAAGAAAAAACATTTAACAAAATCCAACGACTCATGATAAAATTTTTCAGCAAAGTGTGAAAATACAGAATAACTACAAAAGCCCTATAAAGGATATTACAGCTGATGGTGAAAAATGAACACTTTCCTCTTCAGATCAAGGCAAGCAAGGATGGACCCTTTCATTTTCTTACAGAGCATTTTACTGAATGTTTATTAGTGAAGTAATTAAAAACAGGAAATAAAGGATACACACATTGGTAAAAGATAAATAAAGCTATCTTTGCATATGACTTGATTTACTCTCTAAAATCCCCCCCCCCAAAAAAAAGAAAAAGAACACTTAGAAACTAACAAATGATTAGCTGGGCATGGTGGCGCACGCCTGTAATCCCAGCACTTGGGAGGCTGAGGCAGAGGATTGCGAGTTCAAAGCCAGCCTCAGCAATGGCGAGGCACTTAGTAACTCAGTGAGACCCTGTCTCTAATAAAATACAAAAAATGGCTGGGGATGTGGCCTAGTGGTTGAGTGCCCCTGAGTTCAATCCCCGGCACCAAAAAAAAAAAAAAAAAAAAAAAAGAAAAGAAACTAACAAATGAGTATAGCAAGGTTAACATACAAAAATCAATTGCTTTTATAAATACTACTAATAATCTGGAATTTGAAAAAAAATACCTTTCCAACAGCACCCCCAAATAGTAATATTTAGGTAAAAATGTAACAAAACATGATAAAATCTATATTAAAAAAACTATCAAACTCTGATGCAAGAAATTAGAGATGATTCAAATAAATGGAAGCACATTCTATAGTCCTGATTTGGAAGACTCTTTCCAACATAATCTATAGATTCAACACAATCACACAGTATAAATTCAGCCCTCATTTCTTGGGTTCTTCAGATCACTCACAATTTCTTAAGTGTCTAACAGTCTTGATTGAAGGATGGGATGAGGGATGGGGTTACATTACAGCAAAGTGAATGCTTCATGATTCAACATTAGACATCATGTTCCTAAAAGTTCTTTGATCACTCCATAATCAAACATTGTTCATAGTCCTCCTCTTTTTCCCCCCACAAACACCAAAAATTCTTTCTTTTTTCTCTGAACACCTCTCTCTAGCTACAACTGTCTAAAATTCTCTTAATTTCTTACTGAAGCAGTATGTCCATATCTTTGCTTTGCTGTCTCCTTTTGGATCACATCCTCCAAGCCTTATCTTCTCCAGTCCAATAAGCTCCTCAGTCCGGCACCATCCACTTTAGAATATATTATGTGTTGCCAACAATTGTAGGGAAGAAAAAGGACTGTCTCATCCTAACCCATGCAAAGGTTGTGGCTTACAAGAGAAAACTGTAACAAATTTATTTAACATAGATTTATTTGACATGAGAGCCTTCAAAAACAATCACCCTCCAAACCCAGAGAAAACTGGGTAATTTTATATGCAGTCTGACAAAAGCAGTGGATAGTTGTGAAGAAACATGATTGGACAAAAAGGAGGGTATGACCTAATTATATAATAAACTGAGGAGCGAGCCCAGCAAGGCCTGCTTGTTCAGATGCTTCAAGAAGCAGATTCTTTAAAGGGTTCTGTCACTTTGTCCTGTTCTTCAAGGTCATGGCTCAGGTGGACTAGCACACATGTGACTGACCAGCAGTGACCACTGGTTTTCTACTTCATAGTCCTTCATCCTTTTAGTTTCACTTCCAGGCCAGTCACATGACATTGCCTCTTACTGGAAGCATTATCAGTGGATGGTTTTATACTTAGGAGCCATGATGAACCAAAGGACATGAAATTAAATCAAGCACAAGAGAAAAAAAGATATAATCAAGAGATTTGGTGAGCACAGGATGAATAAGGATGCTGCAGCCCTAACATGGAAGACTGTTTAGAGTAAACTTATTTTTTATAAGTAAAACAAGTATACGCTAAAATTAAGTATGCTCTCTATATTAGTATGTATAACATACCAATCATATAAGTATATGGTATATTTTAACAGAAGTATACTCTGTACCTAAGTATACTCTATATCATTGTCTTGCACAGGGGTAGACCTATTAACTTAATCTTTGTGAACATATCAGCTTTCTTACTGATTAACCTAGTTGGAAGATGTGGCAAAGCTGTGTGAACATAATGAACAAAACTTCATAATATTCGTCTTTCAAATCAAGACTTCAGAAAAATCTCACACGAATAAGCAAGAATATAAAAGGAGACAAATTCCCATATTCCCATATGCTCCTTACTTCCACAGTGGGAAGAGAGAGACTGAATGTACAAGGTGACTGATCCACAATCTGTGGTCACCAGTCTAGGAAATGAACCCATTACCTACAGTGACCGCCCTAGGAAGCCAGCCTGCTGTCTATGAAACTGGAAGTTAGCCTTCCATCTCTAGTAACCAGAGTAGGAAACTAGTTAACTCCTGTAATAATTAATTAAAAGCAACCAGAACATAAAAAGTAGCTGATGGCTTCCCTCATTTTTATCACTGCTTCCAAGTTATAACAAACCAAAGAAAACCAAATGTGTGACACTAATCAATTACATAGGGCATGGCGTTTCTAGTTGCCTCCAGCTTCCTCAAGTCAACAGGCTCTAATCAGAGTACACCTGAAGTTTTGCTTTTTTGTAAACTATACAATCTTCCAATTGCCTGTCTGCCTTTGACCCTGACAAAATACAAGTGATGTTTCTGCCTCCCTTGCTATTGCAAATTCTAATAAATAGCCTGTGCTTGTTTTCATTTGGTTGGGCTTTATTTATTTCCACAGGAGAGAGTGAAAGAGAAGCGTCACCATCTTTCTCTCTCAAAGATCCAAATGTGGGAACAAAGTGAGATGCAAAGGTCCTCTAGCACGCTGCTCCAGAAGGAGTTCATGCCAAGCTGCTCAATCGCTGATTTTCAGTTTTACACATCTGTCCTAACACTCTGTAGAGTAGTGAGTGAGTTTAGCATAGAGAGAAAGAAGTAGGGAGGAAATACTTTCTCCTTTGGGAAGTTTGAAGAGTAGACATTAAGTATAGACCCCTAAAGTACAGTTAGCTATCTGTATCTGCAACTTCAACCAACCACAGATGACAGATATTTGAAAAACATAGTGTTCTAAACATGTACAGACTTTTCTTCTTGCAATGTAGTACAACAACTATTTACATGTCATATAATCAGGTGTTACTAGTGATCTAGAGATTATTTAGAGGATACAGGAGAATATGTATAGGTAATATACAAATCCTGTGTCATTTTATAGGTTTTTGTATCTGAGGGTTTCCTAGAATCAAGCCTCCTGGATACAGAGGGAAGACTATATAGTATTTGGTCTTTGAAATCTTAATTCTTTAATACATTTCAAAATTAGAATCACATAAAAGTCAAGAAATTACTAGGCTCCTATATTAGTCATCTTTCTGTCACTGTGACACAATACCTGAGATCAACAACTTAAAGGAGAAAAGATTTATTTTGGCTCATAATTTCAGAGGTTTTAGTTGATAGTGACTTGGTCTCATAGCTTTAGGCCTGTGGCAAGGCAGAGCATCATGGTAGGTACCATGTGGTAGAGCAAAGCCACTCACCTCTTGATGGCCAGGAAATCAGTGGGTGGGGGAGAGAATTCAAGCTTTTATAACAAAGCACTTTCCAACCAATCCATTAAGTTATGAATCCATAAGTGAAATAATCCATTAATGAGGTCAAAACCCTCAAGATCCAATCACCTTCCCAAGCCCACCTCTGTTCACTGATACACCAGAAACCAAGCCTTCAATGCATGAGGTCTGGAGGGACATTTCAGATCCAAACCATAACAGCTTCCTGCTCAGTTATTCTTTCTTATTTCAGAACTACTCTTCCCAGGATCTTTTCTGTGCTTAAAATCTACATAATCAGGAAATTATTATTACAGAACTCAACAGGACCTCAAACCTCTGTAGCGGTGAGTTAACTCGAGTGAGTCCATGTTTCTCTCTGTGCCTCCTGATTTGAGTCGAAAGGGAAGATCAGAGCAAATACCTGCTTTCTCAAAGCCTTAATTTCTGGGATTTTGAACCCAGGGTTGGAGGGGTAATGGGAAAGGGTTTACCTAATATCTGTCTCCTTCAATATGGTAAAGGTGAAGAAAAGACGAGGTGTTATGTAAGAACAGTGCTCCTGCCAACAGTGGTCCCTGTGAGAGGATATAGGTACAGCAGTAAGCCCACTTCTCCAGCTGGGTGAGCTCAAAATATCAGCTAAGGATTTGTAAACAGTCCTGGTTGTCAAAACTGGGAATTTTTTCAAAGACTCAATAAAACCATCTTGAGCCCAGACAAGGATTTACTTTGCTATTCTTGGTTCAGAATCTAGACCACATTTATACCTGCCCTAATATCTTAATTGGATAAATAATAGCATCTCCTGGTTGTCAAAATTATTTGCATTAATACTCAGTTTGGACGATGCAATAACGTCCCCTTCTTCACACTTCAAGTCCCAATTGTGACGAATGGTGTGATTAAACCTTGTCTTTCTCCTAACCTGGCAAAGAATTGGCTATTAGATAAAGGTACAGAACAAAGACAAATGCATCTCTAGCAGAAGCTGCAAGTCACTGCCTGAACAGATGCACCCAGGCTGTGGAACAAATGGCACCTCAGCACGTTCCTGGGATGGCCACGGAGCATGAAGTGCAGTTTAGTTCTTTTCCTATGTGGTAAAAGTAAATGAGTGGGGAGGTGTTAAAGTCAATTGGGGCAAAATAAGAGTCTGTACTGAGAATCCACTCTAAACTGCAATGTATTTTTACACGTGATTCAAGAGCTTTATATCTCTGTTCATCTCCTCGTATGTAGTCGTCTTTACTACAGACTTAGTCCTGGGAAATCAACGTTTTTCCAAGGAATTCAAGACCAGATCTTTTATTGATGGATCAATCAAAAACATTTATTCAATACTCAGTAATAAAGGTGTACTAGGTGTTGAGAATCAGATCTGTGTTGAATTTTCATCTTTTTTCATTCACTGTGTGATCTTGAGAAATTTACTCAATTTCTTTATGCCCTAGAGAAAATAGAGTGAAAGGTACATATATGTACACGGTTTCATCATAGAGCCTGGCCAATAATAGACACATAAAAGATGATAACCATCACTTTCTAACTTCAATGAGTCCTGGAGCATGAGTCAGGTGTTTTTAATATGTCTTTGCAATTGTTTTATAAAAACAATTGTGTTTGTTTTTCTTCCTCAACATAAATTTGAAAGCATACTCACATTGAAAATGTGTCTACTCCTATGGTCAAATTCATGAGTATATATTTCTGAAGAGGACAGCTCTTATTTCTGGGAATTTGAATACACCAGGAAGCAGTACGGTTGGAGAGTGTAGAGACCTGGTTTCATATCTGGTTGCTTGTAATTTGTAAAGGATGCAGTTGATAAATTCCTTAATTACTGTAAGTCTCGGTTTTCCCACTTGCTAGATGGGTAAGAGATGTTCCTCTTATTGATTGTCAGGTATTGTGATAAGCAATTCTACACTTATGAGCTCCTGTAATCCTTACTATAACCCTTAGAAGAACCCAGTTCTATCTCCATTGTCCAGATGAGGAAACTGAGGCCAGTGAAATCTGGTGCCCACAGCCTTGCTGCAAGGCTGACCCACTCTGTGGTAAGAATTTTAACTTAGGCTCAGTTTATCTCAGCTCAAACACGTCCTGGACAATTCCACTTTGAATAAACTACTCAGCACATCTTGACTTCAACTTCCTCATCACTTTTTGGACTTGTCAATATTGCAATTAAATGATTATTGTGTGTTACATATTCAGATCAGTTCTTGCCACATAGTTGATGCTCATTAGCTTTAAGGATTAAAACCATGTTCTGATGTCAAAATGGGGTGGATAGCAAAGGGTACATTGAAAATTTCTAAATCTAGACACAGCTTCAGGGAATACTATTAGCCTGGTTAGGTTTTGAAGTCCATGACATCATCTTCTGCTATTCTGTCTTTAATCTTCAAAGCAGGAGAGTTCTTTGGTAGTTCTTGGTAGACAGAGATATGGTAGTTCATGCTGAAGCAGAGATAGCCTTGAACTCAGTTCTCCTGCCTTTCTTTGGTTGGTGGTTTATGTCAATGTTCAACTCACAGCTGTTTTCAAAGCCATAGTTGGGGAAAACAGCCATACTGCAAGCTTTAAGTTTGTACCAGGGCATGGGGTTCATTAAAGAAGATATTTAATGGACATCTACCTTATGTCAGATGTCTGAGTTACTTTAGTAAATAAGATAAAGATCATAACACTCAAGAAGCTTATAATCTAGAAGAGAGAGACAAGAAATAGAATAAATAAGTAAATTGCACAGTAAGTAAATAAATAAAGTGCTGTGGAAAAAGAAAGATCAGGATAAAGGGTTGGGAGTATGGGGATGAGAAGACTGACAGCTATTAAATTGGTTTTCAGAGAGTTTTACTCTACTGGCATCAAAATTAATATCACCTTAGAGATAATAGCTCTGAGCTTAATTTTCAGATGTTTAATGCTGCTTTGTGTGAAAAGTGCATTGAAATGATAATTTGAGAATAATTATTTTAATTGATGTTTGTGTATCAGAGAGGCAATGAGCTCACTGGTGGGATGGGAAGGTGTGTTTATGACCAGGGATGTTCAACTTCATTTATTTCAATGGAGTTTCCATTCAAGTCTCTTTGTGAGATGGGAGGTAACCCTTCCAGATAACCATGAGCAGTCTCTTTACCTGGAAATATCTTCTAATTTGTTCTTTTGTGATGAGCACAGAAGGTTGAAAGCAGCTATGAGAAATCTTTAAATGATCAGCCAAAGATTAGAGATGAAAGCTCAGCCACCGTGTTTATTGCTCTGACCTGTCCATATGCTGGAGGCCGAAGCTTATGGGAAATTTTCCATAACTGAGTAGTTAAGAGACTCCTCCTTTTCCAACAAATAGATGATACAATGTACAATGCCTTGAAATTAATTCATGTGCTAATGATGTAAAAATGATTTAAAATATATTTGCAGAATATCTAGCTATCTAGAAAGATAATCAGGATATATAGAGTGGGAAAACTATGTGTGGTATGATGTTATATTTTGATACTATTTTTATGTATAAATGAAAACCGACAAAAATATTAGCAGAGGTTATCTCTGGGTGGACATATGATTGATGTTTCATAAAAAATTTTTCAATAAGAAGAAATGAATAATAAAAGTAGTATTTTGTTGTGTTGGTGGGGATTGAACCCAGGTCCCTGTGTATGCTAGGCAAAGAGCACTCTACCACTGGAAAGAACTGAAAAAAACTTAACACCAAAACAAATAAACAACTCAATCAATAAATGGGCTAAGGCATTGAACAGACACTTCACAGAAGAAGAAATACAATTGATCAACAAATATATGCAAAATGTTCAACATCTCTCGCAATTAAAGAAATGCAAATCAAAACTACTCTAAGATTTCATCTCACTCCAGTCAGAATGGCAATCATCAAAAATACAAGCAACAGTAAATGTTGGTGAGGATATGGGGGAAAAGGTACACTCATACATTGCTGGTGGGACTGCAAATTGGTGCAACCACTCTGGAAATCAGTATGGAGATTCTTAGAAAACTTGGAATGGAACCACCATTTGACCCAGCTATCCCACTCCTTGGTTTATACCCAAAAGACTTAAAATCAGGATACTACAGTGATACAGCCACATCAATGTTTATAGCAGCTCAATTCACAAAAGCTGAACTATGGAACCAACCTAGATGCCCTTCAATAGATGAATGGATAAAGAAAATGTGGTACATATATACTAGGGAATGTTACTCAGCCTTAAAGAAGAACGAGACTATGGCATTCACAGGTGAGTGGATGGAACTAGAGAACATCATGTTAAGTGAAGTAAGACAGTCCCTAAAAACCAAAGGCTGAATATTTTCTCTGATTAGCGGATGCTAATCCATAGCATGGTCCGGTGGATAGGGAAGAATGAAGGAACTTTGGATTGTACAGAGGGGAGTGAAAGGAGGAGTGGGGCTATGGGTATGGAAGGATGGTAGAATGATACAGATATTATTACCCTATATACATGTATAAATACACACTGGTGTGACTCTGCACCATGTACAGCCAGAGGAATGAGAAGCTGTGCTCCATTTGTGTACAACATGTCAAAACGCATTCTACTGTCATGTGTAACTAATTAGAACACAAATTAAAAAAAAAATTTTTAAAATCTATTCAATGTTAAATAAAGTAGTATTTAAAGCATAATGAACAAATCCAAACCCTTAAAGATATATCACTGTGTTCTTACCAAAGGACATTAAATCCCTTCAACAGTGTTAGGCTGCACTTACATTGCATTTTGAATGTATGTAGTTTTAAGAAGAAGTCACTAGTGATAAACTAATAAATATTTAACAACTTGTATTCCAGCTGCCACTCCCTCTACCCCCCACACACAAGTTGAAAAGTCCTGATTTTTAGTGTCTGTCAATTCCCATGGTATAAATATTCTCTCCATGCCCACTTGCAAGTTACCAAAGTCAAGTCACTGAACATGGTGGTACCTCATGTACTGAAAAATCCATAATCTGTAAGCTTCAAAGTATTAAGTTAAAAATAAGCCTTACAAGAACAGCTATTTATGACATAAAAGAGCAAAGGCCTTTCTAGAAAAAGGCATTTGCTACTTACATGTTGTCACTTTATGAGGATTTGGGAAGATTTGTTCACAAGACTCTCTTAAACTTTCATGCTCTGTTCTAGTATTCTACTGGGTCATGCTTGCCTCTGTCTGAACATGGAGCTAGGCATAAAGCAAAGTTGGTCTTGGGTAAAGTTGTCTCAATGATGACCTTCTTTCCTCTGAGGAAGAAAGAGGAAGATATAACTACCTCTTGTCTTGGATGACAAGGTCTCCAGAGAACCAGAGAGTCTTTGTCAGCAGAAAATTTGCTGCTGTTATTTCTTTTATTTGTTCTTTTTAGTTATGCATGACGGTAGAGTCAAATCTGAAATATTTACATAAACACAGAGTGTATCTTATTCTAATTAGGATTCTAGTCTTGTGGTTTAATGGTTCTCACAAGACTTTTTCCCTTCAATAGTATGGAGATTCAGGTTCAAAATTTTTCAGTATATGAGGTCTCATACCCAGTGTTTCAAGAACTTTCCAGAGATTCCGTGAAAGAATGGAGATGGTCTACTTCTACTCACTTGGTGTTTCTGGGTGGGGGTGGAACTTCAACATATGAGAAAGGACATAGGCATGCACCTTGATGCTGTGTTATTACATACAAATCACAGGGAGTTCATATTTTCCCTGAGAAACTACCTAACATAAATAAGAGTAGGTTATTGCAAGGAATCTTCACTATGACATAGTGACTCCAGTTAACTGGCATGTGCTACATTGGCAGGGATCCCAGTTACATCTTTCCAAAGCCCTATGAACTAGGCACTGTGCTATCTCAACTTTATCAACAAAAAACGAGGCCTGGATTTACAAAGATGGTAAGAGTGGGACTCTGATTCAAATCTCAGTCAGCTGATTCCTCCTCAATGATCTCAACAGCATGGCAGTGCACTGCCTCCCAGTGTGTGGGTCAGTCACTGGAAGTTCTCTGTGTGAGAACATACTCTGCTGGAGACACTACTGTGGGTTTGCAAAAACCCATTTTGTTTCTTTCCTGGTTATATAGCTTAACTTTATTTTTTTAGGCTTCTTGACCTAGGTTGACACCATAAAACTGACTGTAGGTCAATAAAATGAAGTCAGAAATAATATGAGTCACCTCCATGTTTAGCCCATGAAAACCTCCCAAGCTAATTCCTCATACCCTTTTCTCTTTCCCCTTGGAAAACACATTTTTAGTAATAGAAAATCAAAAGACTATGTTTGCACAGTGGAATGGCTGTATTTCCAGCCACAGAGACTTGGGTTTGCTCGTTATAGCAGTGTGACAGAATCCACTCTAACTTGCCTACCTGCTCCACTGAAACTTCTTGGTTAAAGGGAGGCAATGTGGACAGAATCTTGTTTCACCACTGACATGGTGTCACCCTAACTTTACAGGTCAGAAAACAGTTCACTGACTGCTTCTAAAGAATGAAGCTGGGATTTGGCCAGTGTCAGACTGATACCAGGGCTTCTGCTCTTTCCATTGAACTCTCCTCCTTTCTTTACACAGTTGTTTCTCTGGACTCTCCTTCTGTAGCTGGGGTCAGAATAGACCAGAGGCCAGTAAGTCAGATGCAGCTCCATTTGAGATGCTGGACCATGATCAACGGGGCCCCCTATCCTCACCTGAGATCCCCAGATGGCTTTTGACTCAGTGCTGGAAATACTTCTACATTCTCACCAGCACCTTTTCCATTCTGGTGGCTGAAAGCAGACGGTGGGGAGTGAAAAAGCAAGGCAAAATCACAAAAATTCTTCTGAGTCTGTCAAAAAATGGAACACTGTGAGACTGGTGAGAAATCAAAAACAACTTAAAGCTTTCTGAAGAAAGAATCATACCACTTTTATCTATCAATACTCCATTTTTAAGAAACCATCTCTCCAATTTGCTCTTTCACTACTTATTTCTTTCCTATATGACTGGTCTTCTGTCATGTGTGTTGTGAGACAATTGCCCCACTAATCTGACCCCAGTGATTGGACTAAGATTTTTGTACAGTTGTTACTTTTGGAGACCACTGAGTCAGGTTAGGAAGCTGGAAGCTGGCAGGCCACTGCCACACAACTTCCCTTTTCCCTGCAGCTAGTTGACCTCCAGTCCCTTTGAGTATATGGAAAAACAGCATTAGGTTGACCCACTATTTGTATCTTAGCCTGGCTATCAGAATATGGAGTGATTAGTATCTGGTCTTTATTCAAAACCTATATCTTGTAATAGAATTTATAATACAGTCAAATAATAATCTTAGAATTATATAAATCAAGACTTGGCTGTTTGTTACTCCTGTTTTCAAATTATGCCTAGAAATGAGGGAATAACTCCCACTTCTAAGGCAAATGTTCTCCTTGAAAATGCTTAATGCCACCACTTTTACTGAATGGTTGCTGTTTCCAGGGGACATTGGAAGGGTGGCAGCTCATCTTCTGTCCCCTTTTGCTCTAATATTTTTTTTCTTTTGGTTTTAATAGGTATTAAGCTTCTATAGTAAAAGAAATAATTAGTGTACAATTAAGGAACTGCCAACAACCCTGAGCTTAACTTAAAATAAGATAGAAACTGACTTCCTCCTGTGTCATCCAGAAGAAACAAAAAGGAAATTCTCTGAGTTAATAAAATACAAATTCCACAGACTCACTCACATTCTCTCAGGGGAATCTGAAAAACAACCTTGGCCCTTTTCCCAGCTCGTTTAAAAGTGAGAAGTCAATGGAATGATGCTGTTTGTGCTGGAGCCATAATAGTGATAAATAATGCATGACCACTTATTATTTCCACAGTCCTTCCCCTCCCATTTGATCAAGGCCCAGAGCAAACTTTCTCCTCCTTGTGTTCATTCTCTGCCAGCTGAAGGGTCCACTAAGAAATGACTGCTGTTCATGTTCAGGCTCATTTGGAACAGAATCTGAGAGCCACGTGTGCTCGGCAAGGCCACATAGGATGGCGCACCCTGCTAGGATCTGCCCCAAATCTCCATTTGACCAAGGAAGTTCTTCCTAACAGCATCCTACAGCAGGCCCATGTTTCGTGGATTCAGCCAAATAAGAGAATGGACTGCATTTTCTCAAAATGGCTTGATGTCTTGCATCAGGAAGTAGGGAGAAGGTAATACATTGTGCTTATTCAAAGGAAAGGACAGCCTGACTAAATTGTCACCCAGTTTCCTGTCCACGGTCCTACTACAGTTGAGACTTTTGGAAGGGCAGGCTCCAGGTTGATTCCATGAACACTGGATGACCATTTGGCTTAAACAATCTGGTTCAGGGTTTCCAAGTCCAAGTTCAAAGAACTAGTACCTCCAGATGCCAAAGGGAAGGACAAAGTGGCCCATGGACACATATGTTCAAGAAGCGACTAGTTCTCAATAGTATAGGAATTCTGAGGGCCAAAAATATAGAATTACAAATCTTGAATATCTAACATGGTAGGGGCTCGGCAAATGATGATTCTCAAACATAACTGACCACAGAATTCCCTTTTCCACACAACTCCTATGAATGTCCCTTAGAAGTTGTACTCCACAGAGTATACTTTAACAACTGTGTAAGACAAAAGAATCCAATTAATTTAAAAATATCACTCAAATCATGGGTTTGGATTATTTCTCTAATTACTTTGTTAGAATAAATTATTAGCTGTGAGATGTTAGGCAATTACTTAAATGTATTCTTTATTTTAAAAATGGAGAAATTAAAATGATTAGATGAAGCAATATATGTAAATGACTAAGAATAATGCCTGACTCATAGTCAGCACTATATAAGATACTATTACTATTATTTTGATTGTTTTTGCAGAGTCCAAGAGTGCCAAGAATTAGCATCCCCAGAGCTTATGACACATTGGTCTCAGAGAAAATATTTTAAGCAGAGTGGAAAGGACATGAAGTTGGAAGTAGATGCTATGTTTTCAAATACTGGCTGTCATTTTTTAGATGTGTGATATTAAGCATGTTACTTCACTTTTGTGCCTCAATTTCTCCTCTGTAACACAGGACTGTTTTAGTACATCATAGGAATGTTTTGAGAATTAAACGAGATGAGTTATGCATATACAGTTTTTAATACTATGTCTGCCTGCATTCTCAAACATCACCTGCCCATCATCATCATCATCATCATCATCATCATCATCATCATCAATCATTCTTATAACCTCATCCATCACCTCAATTAAAATGCACAACATCAGTGCAGTTTGACAATTATTATGGATGGAAAATTAAGGCTCAGAGGGGTTAAATAATTTGTCTGATGTCAGAAGTTTGTAAGAGATGGAATATAAACTCGAACCCAATTCTGTCTGGCTTAAAAATCATGAGGACATTGGGCACTACAAAAAAAAAAAAATCATGTGTTCTTAAATTTCCTATTGTATTGGGGCCAAATGAATGACAAGTAGAAATGTGAAAATCATGAGTCATTTCTGAATGAGGACATTTATGCTTTGGTGGACCTCCTTCACCCCTCTATATCCTGTCATGTCATGTGTAGAAGACATTTATAAATATGGTGTGCCACAAGAGAGGAAGGCTAAGTTCCTGAGTCACCAAGTGGAGCAAAACCTGAATCAGACTGTATTGTGTTAACCCACTAGAATTTTGTAGTTATTGTGGCATTGATCAATGTTTATTGCTACACCGTACTCTTCCAATTCTACTTAATATATTACCCCTAGTCTCAAAGAACTGACTAACGAGTGTGGGATATAAGACATGCACAAATGAAAGTACTTCTTCAATAACCAGGAATTTGTCAGGAACTGTATCATTCAGGATCAAATCAGAAAAACAAATCATTCTAGGAACATTAAACAGAAGATATTTAATTTAAAATCATTTCTTCTAACTATAAATATACAATAAATTATTGTTAATTTTTATCACATACTATGCTATAGAATACTAGAATATTTTCTCTCCTCTAATTGTATGTTTGCCCCCTACCCCCAACACCCAACATCTCTCCCCCTTCCCTCCTGGGTCTACTTCCAAAGGAAAGAGAGTTGCACTCCCCTGTCTAGTACTACTCACAACAGCTGAGACATGGAATAAATGTAGGCATCAAGGATTGGTAGAGAAATGGAATGTGTATCCATTACAATATCAAATGAATAAAGCAAGTGTGATATATATACATAGAGGAATATTGTTCCAATATTGTCCTGATTTTATTTGCCCTGATACCAAAAAGCCCCTTCAATGATATAATATCTCCATAATTGCTAAGATCTAGTAGAACTTGTTAGTTTCAAAAATAATGTTCAATCTAGATATCTTTTTTCTTGGTTCATTAGTTTGCTATAAGTGTGAAAATGGTTATTATATACTTGCAGGAAATGATACTGTATTCATTTTTAATTAGTAGAAGTGACTACATATTTAGAAAGACATTTAATTTTTGTTAACAAATACATCATTTGAAATAAAAATACTAAAAATAACAGAAGATATTTAATACAGGAATTGATTACAAGAGTATTTCAAGAGCTGAAGGATTAAAAGAATAGTAAGTAAAATTATTAAAAATATATACAGGAAACTAGTACTGATTCTAAGGTCCTCAAAACTAAAATCTAACCAGAGGCTAGTGTGCTGTGCTACTGAAGCTCCTGCAATATATTACAGCCCAGTGTCTGAACATGAGACAGAATCCTGTACACCCAGGCCACTGCTGCATCTTTTATAACTGTTAGTCGGGAACC
Source organism: Tamias sibiricus (assembly GCA_025594165.1). Lineage (NCBI taxonomy): Eukaryota > Metazoa > Chordata > Mammalia > Rodentia > Sciuridae > Tamias > Tamias sibiricus. The sequence goes on from CM046663.1 coordinate 155,129,358, forward strand.
TGTTGCTGCCATTGTCACTGCCACCAACATAGTTTCTGCAAGCAAGGTTTTCCCTGATTCTGCTGCCAGAGACACTGCCAAAGTTACTTGTGCTGCCACTGGCAGAATATAAGCAAAGAGATCAGGGATACATTATTTACTATTCATAAAATAACAGATAATTGGCATGGATTTGGATGGGTACTAATGTGCATAAGAGCAAAACAGTGAAAACAAGCCACCTCTTCCCTTCTCTCTCTCTCTCTCTCTCTCTCTCTCTCTCTCTTCTCTCGTGTGTGTGTGTGTGTGTGTGTATGTGTGTTGCTGGGGATTAAACCCAGGGCCCTGTGCAAACACTCTACCAACTGAGCTATATCCCTACCCCCTTTTTTCCTTCCAGGGGCACTTAACCACTGAGCCAAATACCCAGCCCTTTCATTTTTTTATTTTAAGCCTGGGTCTTGCCAAGGTGCTTAGGGCCTTGTTAAGTTTCTGAGACTGGCTTTGAACTCATGATCCTGCTGCTTCAACCTCCCAAGTCACTGGGAATTATAAGCATGTGCTACTGCAACCAACATCAATGGTTCATTCTTACATTAGAATAACATGCATCTGTTAAAATGAATAAGCTTGAGTGCATCTGTCAACATGGATAAATCTCAAAAACATAATATTGAAAGAAAAATGGGAAAGAAGGCATACATTATTGATTAAACTAGGTGCAAATTTTAAAAACATAAACATTCAGTACACATTTTTATGGATACATACATATGTAGTAAAATCACAAAACCATTCATCAGATGATAAAGTAAAATAAGACATTCTTGTCTTATGATGATAAAGTAAAATAAGACATTCCAGAAGAGAGAAAGCATAAATGGAAAGAATGGGGTTCCCCCAGCAGTTCTTTCATTGGAGGTTAGGGAATCCACTAAGCTGTTAGCCTGAATGCTCATGTTCATAAAATGTTCAAAAAATACCGGATTCTCCTTGTCCCTTGTCCCTTACAAGCATTGTTCCTTGTAAATGCTTTTGAAATCTATTTGGATCAAATGAATCACATGTTTAGTTGTGCTTAGGCAATAATGAGGCTGTAGTACTATAAAATGCTATGATATAAAATACCACTGCTATTATATAAATGGGCTGTTAGACTAAATACTTTCATATTTCAGCATCTTCCTAAAGTTTAAATCCTTCCTAAAGTTCTAAGAAATAGAAAAGAAAGAGGAAACCCTAGTTCTTTTAGAGACCAGTCTGAGGAAAAGCCCAAGTGAGAATTTCTAAATGCAAAGAACCAGTTCAATTGAGCCTAGAAAACCCAGATCTATGTTCAAGCATGTGTGACATGTGGGTACCACAATATCTTTCTCAATAAGCGACTTCAATTTATTCACATTGCTTTCCATGCTGTAGAAGTGATTTCTAATCTACAATATCTGATATGATTCATTAATCTAGAAAATTAGATTTCTAGGGGAACATGGTATATGTTTCCAAAAATTAAAATCCATCTTACTATTCTCTTTTGTTTGCCTTCAAAGAACTCTTAGGTTTGAAAATGAAGAACAAATTAATTTAGCAAAATAATCATTTCCATATTTATGTCTGACTTAGTTGTGCAGAACAGGAAAACAAGAGCAGGAGACTAGATGTAAATGCAAGAGAGGGTTAATTCACAGTGGGAGTAGGCAGGGCCCCTCCACCATGGAGGAGACCCTAGGCACAAGGTAACCTCTCTGTCCAGGGACTTGCAAACTGACATCTGGGATAGGTGGCTTCGATCTCGTCCCAAGCATTTGAAAGCAATGTTTCAGTGGACAATCAAAGTGAACTAGGAGGGATATTTCCAGCCACGTAGTTGGCTGAGGCAGTTGACAATATTTGGAACCGTGAACAACTGGGGTCAAAAGCTTTGGTGTGGGCCAGTGTGATCTAAACTTTCTCATTTATACGCAGGGAATAATATTCATCCTCTGGGGGATAGTAATGAAGTTTCAGTAGAAGTGCTTTGAAAGTGCTTTCAAATGCCTGATGTGTTGTAAATGTACGGTGATATTTCCCCTGAGAAATCTGGGGACAGAAATAAACTGACATGCATATCTGCCACAGGTTAGACACCATTCTTTTAACGAAAGTTCTTTTTTTCTGAGTCTACCCAAAGCACTTACTAAGTGATCATTTGGGAACATACAAGGGTTTGGGCAGAGAAGTAAATTATTTCTCATTGATAACATTTATAGAAAACAAAACTCTGAAGAAGTTCAGCATAATAATATCTGGCTTACTGGTCAACAGATTTCATTTGGATTGATCTACTTTAACCACAATTCTCTAGCTCCTCACTGTCTGTCTCATATCCAGAACAATCCTTCCTAAGCTACACTTCATAAGCACTAGTTTAAACTAATTGGGTATTGCTTGGATCTTTTACAAAAATGATTCAGTTCTCTGAGTCTCCTGTTTTTATATCTGGCATACCATGTGTTTTTAGAACTACTTTAACCTAATATTAGAGAAATGAGATATGCTTATAATCAAACTCCATTATTCATACAATTTAAGCATCCACAGTTTTCAATGTTTTTATTTCATACTTGTTTGTTTTATTTCCAGGGTTGAATCAACTTGATTAGGTATTCTTATTGTTCAGTGTAAGCCTTTGCCTTTCTTTTCAATTTCCTTTCTGGTTACCATACCTCCATGCCTACTCATTTCTATTCATTTCTGCTTGCTTCTATTCATATGAATCTCCCACTTTCAAGCATTGATGCTCAAGGGATTTTCACATTTTATGAAATTGTATCCCCTGGCCCTTTAGCAGCATGACAGCCGTAGCTGTGTAACAAATCATTCTGTAAGCCAAATGGCTATTTATTATCTCAGTTCTTAAGGGATGACAATTTGGGTTGGGCCAATCTGGGAAGTTCTTCTGATCTCATCAACCAGTGCCCCATAGCTTTATTTGTGTGTTTGATAGTTAACTGGCTGGCTGTTAGGATAAATGGAACAAATGACCTCGTCATTCAGTATGCTAAATCAACCTGGTCCACACTGTGATGGTCCCAGGACCCCAAGGTCAGCAAGAAAAAGCAAGCCCAAATATATGAGCACTTTAAAAGCCTCTCCTTGCTTGACTACACCAAGCCGCATGACTGTGCCCAGACCCAGTGTGGGAGGGGGATGCCTAAGGAAGAATGAATGAATCCCTTTTCCTACATCTTCCATTCCTAGGGAGATTTCAGAGGAATCCTTTTACACACCTTTCTACTCTGCCCTAGATCCTATGGGGAAGACTTTTGTCTCATCATCTTAGCTTGATTCCAGGGAGTAGGGGTCTAGGCACTTTGAAATTGGACAAAATTTGAGAGTCTCCCTAAATTAGCCTTAACTGATCAGTAATCCCTGAATCACACAGATGTGTGAGATGTGACATTTCAAACTCAAACCAGGAATTTAGATCATTTCTATTATTCAAAAATATTATAAGTCACAAGTTGACTATGCTTCTCTGATGGATTGGACTTCTTATATATCAAGACATGATTTGTTTATTTCTATGGAAATGCTCGGTCAAATGGTATGCATATTTTTAAGCACTTATTGCCAGATTGCTTTCCCATAAGACATAGCAATTCACATTTCTAACAGCAATCTGTAAATGTACACTTAAATTTTCCATCAGGAAGGGGTAACAGAGGCTTTTACAATTTTTGTCAGTTTGATAGTTATGTGATATTTCATTGTTACTTCAATTTGTATTTTCCCTGACTACTAGTAAGATTGAGAAGTTTTAAATATGTATGTTGGCCATTTGGAATTCTTTTTCTTTGAATTGCTTATTCATATATTTGGCCCACTTTTCTGTTCAGTGGTTTCTTTTTTCTGGTCCATTTGCAAGAATTTTTTATATATAATTAAAGTTGTTAATTTTTTTCTTGACTGCACTGCAATTTCTCCCTAATACATAGTTTTTGTTTATTGATCTATTTTTTGCTATGCACAAGGAATTTAAAATTATTTCTATATAATCATGTATGTTTATTTGTTTTGTTTTTTTTTTGGTACGGGGATTGAACTCAGGGGCACTCGCCCACTGGGCCACATCCCCAGCCCTTTTTTGTATTTTATTAGAGACAGGGTCTCACTGAGTTGCTAAGTGCCTCACCATTGCTGAGGCTGGCTTTGAACTCGCGATCCTCCTGCCTCAGCCTCCCAAGTGCTGGGATTACAGGCGTGCGCCACCGTGCCTGGCTGTTTATTTGTTTTTAAATGGTTTCTAGTCTTCTTTTCTGGGTTACAAAGTTTTTTTCCTGGTTTTGGATTACATATATGTATGCAATCTCCTTGTTTTTTAACTAAGAATTTTACATTTTTTGTTATTTATATTTAAGTCTTTCATCCATCTGGAATTTATTGGTATAGGTTATTTGATATATAAGCCCAAAGTTATTTTCTTAATCATGCATAACCATTCACACTTTCACCACTTATTTAATATAATTCATCCTTTCCCCACTGAATCAAAATGGTATCTTTAACATCAATTAACTTTTAATAAATACTGAGAATTTTTCTGGAATCTTTGTCTTATCTATTAGTCTAACATTTCCTTTTTTTATTTGATTATAGTATTTTCTAGTATCTGGTAGGATAATGTCCCCACTGCTGTGTTTTTACAGACTAATATTGAGCAATCTTTTATTTAATATAAACATCTAATTTAAAAAAAATACTTTTTCATTTTACTAATTTTGGGGAAATTGGCAGTTTTATGCATTGTTGTATCTAAGAATATATAATACTTTTTATTTGTTTATATTTTTAAAGGTCCTTCAATGGAATTTCATATTTTCCTTCATGCAGGTCCTTCTTGTTAATCTGTGCCTAGGAACTTAATAGTTTCTTTAATAGTTCAGGAAATTTTGTTTTCCATCTATATTTCTTGGTCCTCAATCCTAGAATAAAGGAAAGCTGTACAGGTAGTATAGGATTATTATCAGGACCACAGAAGTAGTATAGAGTGATGGTTAAGACCATGGATTGTGGAGTAAGATTGTTTAGGTTCAAATCCTGACTCTACTACTGTCACCTGTGTGATCTGGGGCATGCTATTTAGCCTTTCTGTGCCTTGGTTTTCTAACCTACAAAGTGGGAAATAATGATGCTCACTTGTAGATTGCTAGCCACACACCTAAAAGTCATTCTCCCTCTCCATAACTGAAGAGTTATTCCCAGGAAGTGGTTGTCCAGTACCTATAAGAACTATATTCCCCAGATTCCTTATATCTACATGGTTCCAGGGGATTGAGTTAATGGCCAACAGAATGTGGCCAAAATATTGTTTATCAGGTTTGGGCCTGAGTCAAGAATATCCAAGGTATTTTTCTGTATTCACCAGTTGCAAATTAATCTCTAGGGCAACCATGGAATTCTTGAAGTAAATGTGGCTGAACTCCTATCAGCCCAAGTTTCTTGAATGATGCCAAGGAATGAACTTGCTTCCACCCCACCCCACCTATTGAACTTTTCCCAACAGGAACATTAACTTCCACTATGATAGGCCACTGGGTTTCCAAGGTTTATGTGCTACATCAGTTAGTGTTACTCCATGTAATATTTCATGGGCCTTAAGACAATATACATGTGCACATGTGTATGTAATAATAGAAGCTATTGGGAGTTATTAGAATTATCTTGTATCCAAGCAACTATCGAGTACTCTTATTAATTTTAGTTCTGTGTGTGTGTGTGTGTGTGTGTGTGTGTGTGTACCAGGGATTGAACTCAAGGGCACTCAACCACTGAGCCACATCCCCAGCTTGATTTTGTACTTTATTTAGAGATAGGGTCTCACTGAGTTGGTTAGTGCCTTGCTGTTGCTGAGGCTGGCTTTGAACTTGAAATCCTCCTGCCTCAGCCCCCCAAGCGGCTTGGATTACAGGCATGCACTACCACATCAGGCTTTAATTTTAGTGCTGCTGTTGTTCTTGTTAGAGTCTCTGGGCTTTTCTGGGTATACTTCATGCTATAAGTCAAAAATAAAAAAAAAATAAATAAAAGAAATAAATAAAAAAGATAGCTGTATCTCTTCCAGTGTTTATGTCTATTCTCTTATTTTCTTATCATACTTCACTTGCCTAAGTTTTTAAGATAATGTTGATTAAAAATCTTGATAGTAGGCATTGCACTCATTTTCTGTTATTAGTAAATGGTCTTATTTTATTATCTTTAGACTATTATATGCTATTGGTTTGGGAAAATATTATATTTAAGTAGCTCCATTATGTAGTTTCTATTTACTTTGCAATTTTTATAAATGGTGCATATATTATCAAATGTCTTAATATATTTGATACAATTTATGTTCTCATATATACATATATTGTCTTTTATTAACTAACGTAATGGATTAAATTGAGAGACTTTTCTAACTTGAGCTATCTACTCATTCCTCAAATAAATCTTTTATGTCATATTGTAATAATCTTTTGTTATATTACTAAATTCCTAATAGCTAATAGCTTATTTAGAATTGTAACATTTTAATTCATGATGAAGATTAGCCTGTAGTTTACTTATTGGTAGGGCAGGAATATAATACAGATTTCATAAAATGAAATATTTTTTCTAAAAAAGGTATAACTTCAATAACTTTAGAATCACTTCTTCTTTTAATTCAGAGAGTACTCATTTTGAGCTGACTGGTCTTAATGCTTTTTGAATAGCAGATTTTCCAGGCCTTGCCAATCTCTGTAGCAATTGATGTATACAAGGTGTCTACTTCCTTACACATGGCACTGCAGTTCATTTTTTGAAAAATCTTAGCTAAAAAACAGTGAATTTGTTGTGTCTACTGTGCTGTACCTGAAGCTCCTTAAATGCTGTTTTGCTGTTGTCCAGTAGCTCTCTAGTGCTGCACCTCTGCTCTGTTTATCATCCTCTCTCTGGTCTCTGAATCTCCATGGATGAGTTATTATGTTTATTGTTGGTTACTCTGTCTCACACTGTGGTAGCAGTCCCCCAAGGGTTGGAAAGGAACATGTTTTGTGCCCTTTGGGCTTTTGCATCTGTATCTCCTTGAACTCTCCTAGCCTCAGAGGTAAAGATACCTCAGCTAGGCACTTTAGTTTCTGGAGGACTAAGGACACCACAGATACTTAAGTGCTGCCCCCTGGTTCATGGTTCTGGGGTCAAGGTTTTTCCAGCATGCACATCATTCCAATTCCCTGGGGATCCCTGAAGCCTCCATGCAGGCTGTGACTTGGACTCCTTGTTGAGATTCCCCCAGAATTCAGAATTTCTCAGCAGCTTGAATCAAGGCAGACACACAGATTATTGTTGAGAACAAAGGGAAAGTCATGCATTTTTTTCTTGACACAGTCATAAACTGAGTTTATGAGATGAAATAAAGGCCTCTCTTGATATTCTTTAATTAAAATCTCCAGCCACAATAGGCAGTTCTCATGAGGTGTTGCTTTTGATTTAGTACCTCTTCTTGTATGTCATTCCCTATTGAAAGTATGGAGTGGGTAGTCAGGACAATTCACTGAATAGCAACTACTTTACATGCATCACACAGTCTACATAATTTATTCTAAAAACATTCCTTCAGACAGGCACGAGTATACCTGTTTTATGGAAACTATGGTGCAGTGAGGTTAAATAAATTGCTTCGGGTGACAAATCTCAAGAGGCAGGTCTATAGGCAATATACAGGTCTGCAGGAATATTAAGGTTTTTGATCTCAAATAAAAATCTGCTCTTTTGCTTTCATTACTTCCTTCTCTATTTGAAGTTCATATTTTTTTTAAATTGCCAAGTGCAATGAGGCAAGGGTCTTGGACATACCAATTGTCTTTAAGATGCCGCCCACAAGAACACAAGACATCTCAAGGCCAAAGTCAAGCAAAATGACAATTTATCAGGTTAAACAGTGTTTATATTAAACCAAAGCAGGCTGTAAAAGGTCTGATGGACAACACTGATATGTATACTTTTATAAGGTTTTATTTTCCCTTTAATTTGGAACAATTTCTTGCTCTCTGTTGACTTCTGTTTTCCATCAATTTTTCAAAATTATTTGATTCATACATAATAATAGCACATATTTATGAACTACATTGTGATATTTTGTTACATTTGTATATTGTTTAATGATCAAATCAGGGTAAATTGGCATATCCATCACCTTAAACATTTATCATTTAATTATGGTGAGGCATTCAAAATCTTCTTGCCATTTTGAAATATGTAATACATTTTACTGACTACAGTTACCATACTGTGCAATAGGATACCAGAGCTTATTTTTTCTTATCAAATCTTAATACTGGACCCATTCTACCTCCCTCTAACACTGTACCCATCCTATCTCTTATACTCTTTCTACTATTCTATTCTCAACTTCTACAAAATTAACTTTTTTAGATCCCACATATAAAAGAAGATCATGCCATAATTATATTTCTGTTACTGACTTACTTAACTTACTATTATGTTATTGAGGCTCATCATGTTGTCTCAAATCATAAGGTTTGTCCTTTGTGTGGTTCGATCGCACTCCATTGTGTATGTACCACAATTCCTTTATCTGTTCATTAGATGATGGACGCTTGGGATGTTTCCATTTGTTAGCTATTGTAATTAGTGCTTCGGTGAACATGGATGTGCAGAAGTCCTGTCAACATTTCATTTTCTTTAACTATGTATCTGGTTGGGGGATTGCTGGATTACATGGTAGTTCTATTCTGAATTTTTTTTTTTTTTTTTAGGATCTTCCATACCTTGTTCCATAATTGTTGAGCTAATTTAAAATTTCACCATCAGGGTATAAGGGTTCCCTTTTCTCAACATCCTCACTAATATTTATTATCATTCATGTTTCTGATAATAGTCATTTAAATTGAGGTGTGATGTTATCATGCTGTGGTTTTTGATTTATATTTCCCTGATGACTACTGATGATGATTGAGCACTGTTATATATATATATATATATATATATATATATATATATATATATATATGTCATTTGCATGTATTCTTTGAAGACATATCTGTTTGGATCTTTTGCCCCTTTTTAATCAGGCTATTTGTATATTTATTATTGAGTTTTTTTGAGTTTCTTATGTATCTTAGATATCAATACCTTATTACGTGTATTATTTGTAAGTGTTTTAGTCACCTTTTTTTGCTGCTGTGACCAAAAAGACCTGACAAGAACATTTTTAGAGAGGGAAAAATTTATTTGGAGGAAAACATCTGGACACATGGCTCCAAGGAGCAGAGAGAGAGAGAGAGAGAGAGAGAGAGAGAGAGAGAGAGAGAGAGAGAGAGAATATATATGTAAACCTGAAGACACAACCCAATGGCCCACCTCCTCCAGTCACACCCCACCAGCCTACAGTTACTACCCAGTTAATCCCTATCAGGGTTAATGTAATGATTAGATTAAGACTCATAACCCAGTCATTTCACCTCTAAACTTTCTTGCATTTTCTCACACATGAGCTTTTAGAGGACACCTTATATCTAAACCTTAACAGTAATTTATCCTCCCATTCTGTAGGTTGTCTCCCATTGCCTTAATAACTCATGTTCATGACAAGCAGCTCAAGATTAATCAGTGATAGAAATCTGAGTTTTCTCATTATTCCACCTAAGAACATCTAGCTAATCTTGTGTGGAGGTTTCACATTGTCTATTCCATATATGTAGAGCTCATATATGATACTATTTTAGTAAGGTGCTTCATAAAACAAAGAGGTTTGCACAACCATCATCTGAATTAATATATAGAGCCCATGTAATTTTTGCATTTGTCTGTCTGGCTTCTTAATATCAGACATAAGAGAGGTACTGATAATACCTTGATATCAAGATAATAGTGGAACCAAGTCACACCCTCTTTGCTGGTTTATGGCCAACTCCTTAGACAGCTCAGAGATCTACAGCCCATGGCATAGAAAATGGAGACCCAAAGAAAAGGCAGAGGCAAAAGGATTGAACCTGCTTAATATACAAGAAATATAGGAATTAAAATAACAGAAGGGTAAGAATTGTGAGTTCAAATCCATTTGATCTGAGCTGATTGTTCGTAAGTGAAGATGATTCATAGTTAGCCTGGTTCTGACTTCCTTCTTGGCCTTAGATGTCTGTTGTTCCTAAGACCTATGTGTGGCTTTGTAGGATATATAAAATCAGTCTTGTGTTTGCCTTCAAGGAGCCAGGTGGTAGAATATAGAGGGTAAAGATGAATCCTAGGAGTGTTTCGTGAAGAGGAAAGATATCCCCAAAGAGGAAACAAACAAAAAGATGGGCAAATATATACGGGTCAGTATGACTTCATGTACGTGGTACTAGGTGATGAGCATGAAAAAATAAGTGACAAGACAAGAAAAGGAGGAATCAGATCACAAAGGGCCCTGGCATGGAAAATGTATCTAATAGGAGGGGAAGGGGAAGGTCAAGATGTCTGAAAACTGGTCCAGTTTTTATACCATCTCCTGATAAGAAAGCATCACGCTGATCCCTTTGGCTCCTGGGAAACGCCTCATTGATTTCCAGGATACTCTTTCATTATGTTCCCACCTTTCAATAAAGGAGATTCTAGTAAAAAGTCAAAAATATTCAGGAATATGGCAAACCTGTAGCCACTGCAAGTTAGAGTTTAGTTCTTGGTCCTATGCTTCAACAATCCCACTCCCAAAGTGCCTGGGGCCACGCAGCTGATCTTTCCCCCCTGACTCCTCAAGACCTCTGTAACTCTGCAGAATGGGTGTATGTAAAGAAAGGCCCTCGGCCTCCTCCTCTACCTGGATCTCAGAATTCAGCTGCAGAAACAACCTAGCAAATTCCCTTCAAGGGAAGCAATCCTTAAGCAGTACTTAACAGAAAATATACTGGTCTTCAAATTCCAATCTTTTTCTAGCTACCATGTATGATGCAGCAGAATGTTCACAGTTTTTTTCAAAAATAGAAAAACATTCTTTTTTCTGAATGTCACAATCAGGGAAAGAGGGACAAAATGCAGACAAGTGAGAAGATTCATTACTGTGCTTGTCCTGGTTTTTGGTCATATCACTCCCTAGGGCTGGACCATTCAAAGCTTTTGTCTGTTCTACACATCCCTGTGGGCAGCAAGTCTACAGAAATACCCATGATAGCTCCCCATAGGTATCTTCAGTTGTCAAAGTTTCCTTTTATATGGTGACATCTGGACATACTAAAGTCATATTTTCATTTTCTACAAAGATGACTTATTTTGAAAGATTGGGAACCTGTGCTTTAAAAACATGTTTTCCCTCAACAGAAAAGATAGGGTGAGTGCTAACAGTACACAGAAACTGATTATTTCAGCTGTAAATTATGAGTTCCACAGAGTGATGATTTCGAGAATGAGGTAGGGTTTTCAAAGATAAAAAGTCTATATTTCCATCCAACACTTTTTATTCTGCAACAAAAGAGTTATTATTTCAATCCTGTTTTTAACAACTTACTTTGCCCTTTGGCAGACATGATGGTTCCTTTCAAATGAGGGTTGGGAAATCTTATATCATTAATTTATAACTACCAGCTAACTACTCACTATGCTTTCATTAATTGACTAATACAATTTATTTATTTATTCAATGGATGCCTAAAATTTTTATGCTATGTAGATGCAAAATAATAATGATAAATTATTTCTATTTCTAGAAGTTAACCACCTAATTATATAGACAAGACAAGCAGACAAATAATTATGACACAAAACAATTTACAACAAGGACTTTCGAATGGTTTAATTAGTTGAATGCTACAGTGTGTGGATCAGGAGTTATAAATACAGATGGCTAGGGGATATAGCAGGAATAAAGGAGAGACAGAGCAGGGATTGGTGAGGACTGGAGCAAACTCTAGAGTTCTCTTACTACCTAAAGCGGACATATTCTCCTTTCACTATTTTTCCTATTTTTCAGATATACCCAAAGATCTGGATTTTTCTCCATGAAATACCTAAAAATAATAATTTTGATGACAGTTACCTGTCATTGATATAAATCAATAATGGCAAGCTAACAAATCATATCCACGTGCAATACTGAGCCCAGAGGCCACCAGTTTTCAAACTTTTTTTTATAGCCATTTAGAGAAGAAAATAATTATAACAGAAAAGAATATAGATTTTGGAATCAGTCAGCCACAACCTAAAGTTAGTTAATTCACTTCTTAGAACACTAGCAAACAACAACAAAAGCAAAACAAAACAAAAACAAAAAAATAAAAAAAACCCAGGTAATTCCCAAGGTTGTTATGAGAATTAAGTGATAGAATCTATATGAAGTATTTATTAAGGTTACCAGAAAGTTATAAACACTCATTCAATGATATATTTTTCTTCCCCCCTCTCTCTCTGACACACACACACACACACACACACACACACAGAGTAATGTTTTGGAATTTGGAGACAGAAGGATATATGACTTCTGTTATTTACTCTCTCTTGCATAGCAACAATGCACTCCACACAGAGTAATGTTTTGGAATTTGGAGACAGAAGGATATATGACTTCTGTTATTTACTCTCTCTTGCATAGCAACAATGCACTCAGAGTAGATGTTGAATTAAATTGAATACTAATAGTCTATTATTGGTCTCACTTCCTATTTTGTGTGTGGGGATATGTCAGATTTATTCCAATATGAATGTGTACTTTGTTTTTATGCACTTTTTATATATTAAAATTGTCTTGTAAAAGTAACATTCTAACATTTTGACATTTTATTAAAAATAACTAAACAATTATAATGAATTCCACTATTTTACAATTCTTTTTTACATTTTTAAATATTATTTTTAATTGACAAATAATTAAATATACTCACATGGTACAGTATTATGTTTTGATAAATGTTCACATTGTGAAATTATTAGATCAAACTCATTAGTATAATTACCATTTCACTTTTTTGTGGTGAGAACATTTAAGATCTCTTTTAGCAACTGTGCAGTCTATAAAACTTGCATTTATAGTAGAGAGTAGAATGGTAGATAACAGATGCTTGGGCGTGGAAGGGTGGAGAATGAGGAGATGTCATTAAAAGATATAAGCTTTTAGTCAGACAAGAGGAATAAGTTTAAATATATATATATATATACACACACACACACACACACACACACAACATGGTGACTTACATAGTAAATAATAATGAATATTTTAAAATGGCTAACTTCTTATTAGTTAGACCTAGATGCTAGGACATATTAAGGTTTGATTTTTTACATTTTTTTTTGTGGTTATAAGGTGACTTTATATATAAATTTTCATTAAAAATACATAATGAATAGTTATTTCTCTTTGGGGGATAATAATAGCTACATTTGATCAATGACTAGAAACACTAGTTCATTAGAATTTGCAGAATGGTGATAGAATTCTTCATTCCTTCTTCATTTGTTAGCTAGAATACTTCAAAAAAGAAAAACATTTTTATTGGCTATTGCAGTTCTTGTCCTTCCTGATAGACAATTTTTCCCTTCTTTGTTCAGTAGGAACCTATTCATGTGGCTATTAAATCCTTTTGTCATGACCCTGATTGACTCTGATACCTTTCCTGCTTTCCACATTATAAAATATTCCAGGATTAACCTGTTCACCTTCTGTTGTGAACCTGAAATCAGCCACTTCTTCCAGGACTTCTGGTTCCTTTTAATGGGAAGTGACACTTAGAAACCACATTTTGGGCATTTGGGATGCTCATTTCTACTGAAGTGATACTTTTCTTTCTCTTTCTTTTCCTCCTCCCCTTCCTGTTTACAGACTAAATTTCAGTGCTTTCTGTTATAAGTAATTTTTCCCAAGGACATGCTATACTTTTTCAATATGTTCAAAGAAAAATTTTTTTTAATTTGGGGACATTTCCTTATAGTATAGTTGTTGGTATCTGCTCTGCTTTACTGCTTTGAACTTCTCCTCTAGTGACTCTACACACACACACACACACACACACACACACACTTTCACATAAATCCTCTTTTTTGGTTCTAATTTGTTGTACATGACAGCAGAATGCATTTTGGTTCATTGTACACAAATGCAGCTCAACTTTTCATTTGTCTGGTTGTATACGATGTAGAGTCACGCCATTCAAGCAATTATATGTGTACCTAGGGTAATGATGTTTGTCTCATTCCACCATCTTTCCTACCCTCATACTCCCTCCCCTCTCCTCATTCCCCCCTGCCCAATCCAAAATTCCTCTATTCTTCCCATGTTCCACCCCCATTATGTATTATCATCCACTTATCAAAGAAAACATTTGGCCTTTGGTTTTTTGGGATTGGCTTACTTCACTTAGCATAATATTCTCCAACTCCAACCATTTATCTGCAAATGCTATAGTTTTCTGCTCTTTTAATGCTGAGTAGTATTCCATTGTATATATATTTCTTTATCCATTCATCTATTGAAGGACATCTAGGTTGGTTCCACAGTTAAGCTATTGTGACACATGAATACTTTAAATCTGTTTTTCTGTTGTTTATTTTTATTTTTCAGAATTCTTTGTCATATTTTAATTTTCTTAAGGAGTTATCTTTGTATTAATTTGCTCATGTGTTCTAGTTTTGTCATTATTTCTGTTTATTTCTTTCATTTTTTAGTATTTTCTGAGTTTCTGCAATATTCTTACCCAATATTCTTTTCTTCTGATCACCTCATTGCTAAATTTTGATAATCCTAGTTTACACTGTTCATTCTGAGCTTTCTTAATTGTTTTTCTAGTTCAGTTTTGAATACTAACTATTCAATTTTGAATAATGGGTAAAGTTTCCATCTGTTTTTTGAGTATTCATTTCTGGTTTGCTGTTATTATCTGTGAGAATATTGTTATTTTCCTAATAATTCTATTTTAAAAGTTTTATAGCTTTATTGAGCTATAAATGACATAAACTAAATTACACATATTAAAAATGTATAAATGGATGCATTTGGGCAAATAACCATGAAACACTGAATATAATTAAGATAATGAACATATCTATTTCCCAATTGCTTTCTGAAGCTGCATTTGCTAAGGGAGTTATAGTCTTTTTAAGCCACACTGAAAACAAAGTTATGAGTCTGGTAGGATTGAGTAATGAGGTCCCTTTCTCAAGACAGCCCCTTTCTAGATAAAGAGGAGGAGATAAGCAAAGTTTAGAAATGGATTCAAAACTTTTTTGTGCTGGGTAGTCCTTACTACCCAACAAAATGGCTGTTCTGACTTATCTTACCACCACAGGGTGACATGACTGCTTTACCAATTTTTCAATGAATCACCTAAAAATCTTCTAGGTCACCTTTCAACCAAAACCATATGTTTATGAATTGGAAAATTGAAGGAAAATCACAGTCCAAGCATAGTTAATAGTGTTGTGTCTAAGAAAGTGAATGGAAGGGTTGGGGATGTAGCTCAGTTGGTAGAGCGCTTGCCTCGCATGCACAAGGCCCTGGGTTCAATCCCCAGCACCACAAAAAAAAAAAAAAAAAAGTGCATGGAGGATAATTTGCATACATCCCTGCTATATGGGGATGTTGCATTCAAAAATGAGATTTGACTTGGCTTCTTTGGGACTTAGACTGTATCTCAAAGAGATGTATTTAAGCCTCATCTAGTGTCAATTCAAACTCCCATCCTCACCTCAGACCAAGAAAAAGTAAAAAAAAAAAAAAAAAAAAAAAAACAGAAGAGACCATTCCTTTTGAATCTGAGCCACCTTTTCTTTCACCCACAATTCTAGTGCCAAACTCATCTGTGATCACTTAATCGACAAATATTTATTGAGGACATAATCTGTGCCAGGGACCCTGCTGGAAGCTGGAGAAATAACAGAGAATTTGACCCAAGAGATGGATCTCAGCTTCCTCTGGGCATGTGTGTAGCTCAATTTTGATACACAGTTGGCCCCTCTCTATCTGCAGGTTTGGCATCTGAAAGTTCAAACAAGCACACACGAAGAATATTTTTAAAAATTGAATCTATACTGAACACATATAGATTTTTTTTCTTGTCTTCATTCCCCAAACAACACAGTATAATGACTTTATATAGCAGTTCCATTGTATAAGTTATTATGGCTGATCTAGAGAAGATCTGAAGCATACAGCAGGAGGGTGTGCAAATACTGTGTATTTTACAGAAGGGACTTGAGCATCTGCAGATGTGGTATCTAAGGGGTCCCACAGATACCCAAGAGATGGCTGCATTTGTCCTACTTCACTTGTTCTTAACTCATGTTTCCAAGCTTTGTGAAGGCAATTCTACAACTTTACTTCTCCATGATGACAGAAACTTGCCTCTCTTTCCTAATCACTTCCTATCTAGTCCTTTAGAGAAGCCACTATTGTGACTCTGAAGTTCCTATTCCTAATTATCAAGGTGATGAAAGTCCAAATATGCTTATGTCACAATGAAATGTGGATCTGTAAGGACATCTTGTTTACTTAGCAACAAATAACACTCCAATCTGGAGAACATTCATGTTACAATGGCTAAACTCTTAGTTATTGTTTCTATTATAAAAGAAAACACTCCAGAAGCAATCCTTATTGTTGCTCAGTAAAGAAGGAAGTGCTTGAGGTACTTCTGAATCCTCAGTTATAAAACACTATTCCCTGAGTTTGCACAAATTTATTACATTTAAAGTGAAAACAGTCATTTTTAAAAAATCCTCATTATTGTCAGTACACAGGAACATAATAGTAGCTGGCACAGGACTCTAAGCAGGCAGGCAGAAGAACAGCCCACTCCAGGTAGGAGACCAGCCTTGCACCTGTGCCCAAGGGCCATCAACTGTGGTGCTTGGAAAGAAGTAGGTTAGGAGAAGAGGCACAGTATACATCTCTGCAGGCCCGACCTTGCTGGGGACATGATATAACCTGGGAAAGTGGGGCCTGTGTTCACATTAGCCATGCTTGCTTCTCCCCATTCTGTGGGGAACAACCTACATCTTGGTAATTCTGTTAGAAATGCAAATCCTAGGATGCAGCAAGCAGGCATGGATGGGCAACAATGACAGTAAACAAAAGTATCACCCCACAAAAGGAAGCTATCCTTCCTGCACCCCTTTAAGTTACTGCACCTGGTATAACTGCCTCAGAAATCCCTTCATGGGGATTCCTGCTGCAGAATATTGGCTACAGAAACACCATTTTGCCAGTGGTGTTTGTTCAATCAGGAATAAAACCTATGGTTCATTCCCCTTCTTTGCAGTTTTCTCCTATAGTGTAAGAAGTTAGGTCTAAATAAGCTTGCTGATTAAGGTTTGTTTTGCATTAAGACTAAAAGAATGAAAGAGATGTGACAGTCATGTGGAAAAGACAACGAAGTTTATATTTCCCCCTAAGATAGGGAGCTTACTCTCCTTTAGGCACAAAAACTCCATAATGACTCATAGCAAACATTCTAGTGATAGACCCCCAGCTTCCAGAATCCAGGTCCTCTCTCAAGTCTCCTTTACTGCGTCTTTTCTAAATGATCAAAATCAAGAGCTTCCATGGCATGATGTACCAGGCGAAGAACACTTCACTTTGTAACTGAGGCTGTGCACATTGGGGGCTGCCACTCAGAGCTGTTCCTTCCCATCCACCCATCCTTGAAGCTTGTCAATTCTAATTTCAAAATATAATTGGAATATGCCCACTTCTCCCTCCCACGCCCTCCTTCACTGGCACCTGGACAGAGCCCTCATCATCTCTTTCCAGGATGGTTGCTTTTACCTCTTTACTGGTCTCCCAGTTGTCACACCTGACCCCTGTGGTATATTTCCATTTCAACCTGAATGACCCAATCTCGGCATCAATCCCCTTGTGTCCTTCTTGTGTTCAGTGCGTTCCGATGATCCTCCATTTCTCAGAGTTAAACCCAAAGTGATTGGCATGGCCTCAGATATCCCACACCCTCTGGCTGCCTCCCTCTCTCATCTTGTCCCCTACAAGTTTATATCTTGGTGGGTTCCTGCCAGCCTCATTGATCCTTTCTCCTCCTCACACGTGCTCACACCTTCCACCTCAGAATCTGCAAATGTTCTATTCTCTCTGTCTAGAAGATTCTTTTCCCAGATACCTTGAGGCTCATTGCCTTTCTCTCTGTCTCACTTGTTTTGCTCCAGCCACTCCTTGCTGATCCTCCAACATGCCAGGTCCTTCCCTGCTCCAGGGGCTTTGCTCTTCCTATTGGCTCTCCTTGGATTACTCTCCCGCCCCCGGATATTTGGCAAGATCACTGCCTTTCTTCATGTCTCTGCACAAATGTCACATTTGTGAAAGTTTCCCCCGACCATACCTTCCAAAAAGAATCATTCTTTTACCCCTTTATGCTGGTCTTTTCCATTCTGTTTTGTTCTTCTTTTTAGCATTTAGTATCACCGGATGTATATTTACTGGCTTCATCATCTGCCTCCCTCCACTAGAACAGAAGCTCCCATGAGAGCAGGAACTTTTCTTTTCTCCTGTTTGGCCATTATGTCATTTGTGAAATGAAGGATTAAAAAATATTTTACAAGTGGGTGAATTGATGGGTGAATGAATAGCCCTATGAAACATGAATAAATGTGCACAACTGACAAATGAGAAACTGAGAGTGGATCACCAACCCAGCAGAGCTTGTATAGATGGGATTCAAATCCAGGTCCACACTATTAATCACAGACTGAACTTTGTGACCTACATAGTGGAGCCTAACACCCCCTGTGTTGATTTTGAACATTAATACATAGATGAGTATCTCAACTGCATCATTACTAGGAGTGTGATATAGACTTATTATTTTTATTAGTGCATTATAATTATACACAATAGCAGGGCTCATTATGCACATAACATAATGCACATAATATATGCACATAACATATATGCACATAACATAATTTGCACATAACATAATTTGTTCCATTTTATTCCCCAGGACCTCTTCCTTCCCTCCCCTGATCCCCTTTCTCTACTCTACTGGTCGTCCTGCTGTTTATTTCTTTTATTAGTGCATTATACTTATACATAAAAGTGGGATTCATTGTGATATATTCTTACATGCATTTTGCATATTTTGGTTGATCTCATTCTTCAGTTCTTCCTCTTTCCCACCTTTCCTCCCTCCCAATGAGTGAAGAATTATGTCTTTGAACAGAGACAGTGTCTTCAGTACCAACCACTGTCCTGCCTGCAATTGTTCTAAACTATTGTAGCTTTTTAAATTTGTGTATGCATGTGTGTGCACATGTAAATGCACAAAAATGAAAAGGGCTCTACCGTTACAAAGAAAGTTGTGATTAGAGAGTGCTTTGCCATACAAAATAGACTTAACTTTAGAAAAGTGGCTAAAACTTTCAAAAAATACTGTTTTGAATCATTACATTCTCAGGACTTTTTAGTTTTCTATTTAGACTCTCCCCGATAAATCTTACCCCCTTAGCACACGTTCCCATTTATCTCCCATTCTTTGTGCCCACGGTGCCCATTACCATAGTTTAATCTCTTACCCCCCCTCACCTGGAGGGTTGCTAGGGGTTGCTAATTAGCTTCCTGGAATCCTTCCTGGTAGTCACAATCCAACTAATTCATCATCTACCAAGGTGAGTAGTCTTTCTAATCATTTCTCTCCCTTGCTTAAACCCCTTCAGTAGCTCTGTATTATGGACCAGTGGATACCAACCTTGGTGTACTGGTCATCTGGGATAGTTATACAAATATATATGTCCCACCTCTGTAAATTTTGATTCAGTTGGCTGATTCTTATGTCAAAATCCTGAGGTCTAAATGTCAAATTCCTTAGCATGTGGCCTCTCTGATCTGCATCCTCATCTCCCAGGAATCATTCCTTACTCTATCCTCCTCTGCCACCCATCATCCTGTCTTCTAGCCATGCTAAACTACCTTCAGCTTTTCAGCACATTTCTTGTTATTTTGGGAAGTTGTGTCTTTGCTCCATCACCCTAGAATGTGACCTTGCTTCCAGATTGTCTGCTTGGTAACACCTGTACTTCTCTCTGCAAAGATATTTATGATGCCACCATATTGAATTGATTGCTCTCTTTTCTTATTCTGTTTTATCTATATGGGTCTCTTTCAGAGCTCTTATAACATCTAATTGCACATTTTGCTTTCTTAAGAGATTAGAAGTTCCTTGAATTCAGAGCCCATGTCTTTTTCTCTGTGTAGCCAAGCATCTGGTATTTTTCCTGGCACACAGAAAGAGCTCAGTAAACATATGTGTTGAAGAATAAATGCAAAAGTGATAGAATTTAAGAAATTGGTGTATTCTTTCAAATCAGATTACAAGTAGAGTTGATTTCCTCCAGTTAATGAGTAATGAAGAAAAACAATCACATAGTTTCACAGCACAGAAGGTCATGTGCTCTCAGTTCTGAGTAGGTTGGGGTACCATAGTTACATCCATACTTTGGAGAGTTGTGTCAAATTCAGTGTCTTGAGCCAGTCACTCAGTCCAATTCTAAATTTCTGCAGCAGGGTCCCAGAAAGCTATATTTTAAGCAAGTGCCTTAAGTGATTCATATACAGAGAATTCCAGGAGCTCAAGAAGGTGACTGCCTTAAAGGGTTGTTTCTCTTCCAGAAAAAAGACAGACAAAATGCATGCCTCAGATCCTGCAATCCAACACCCAGGTGTCCTGCTAGTATAAATATAACATAAATATGCTGAGCTGTGGCAAACACACTTTTCTGCCTTATGGCCCATTGGAGGTTGTAAACACCGTTTAGAGCCGTCAAGCCATGGTTGGTAGGAGAGCACTGTCGTTAGGATGCTAATTGTTGACCATAACAGTGGAAGTTGTAAAACTCTTGAAGAGTTAATTACCAGAGTCAGCACTCTGCTCAAGTGAGCCATTTAGTACACAGCTCTTCCACATGCAGGGCTTACAAATTTCACTCTGTCCTCCAGAAGGAAGGAACCCCAGGAAGCTTGGGGCCTGGCTTGAGAGGCTGTGATTTCTTCATGGGTTAGAATTTTGTCCGAATCTCTTCCCTACCCCTGCAACCCTTCCTTCTTGACCTTTGGAAGTGAGAAAAATCTCAACCGAACAGAACTGCTGGGGAGATTTCTCGGTGCCATTGCTAGTCATAAAAGGAAATTGCACAACATCCAACCCCTCCCGATAGTATCCGGGCGCCTCCAGACTCAATATAAAAACTAATCTAATCAAAACAGACACAACCAAAAAGAAAGAGGTAGGTTGAAAGGCCTTCTGGGAGGCGCCCTTGTAGGAAGTGAGGTCAGGTGAGGTGCGGGTGAGGGAGTCCTAAGCCTTTGACCACCTTGGCTCCTTCACAGGCTCAAGCCCTCTCATAAGATCTTCCTAGCAGCTCCATTTGTGACAGATGTATCTGTGGATTCCAATCCCTGAAGCAATGTCTGCTTTGCTTTCTATCCACACTGAACCTTGCCTGGAAAATTGTAGAGAAATAAGGAGACAGTGCTAGGAATAGTCGGAAAGATTTGCATTAACGATAGAAGGTACTTTATACAAAAACATGAATGTAGGTGCACCTGATATGTAGGAAATTGGACTCTTCCAAAGTGAGAAGGGCAAAAGGCTACAGAGTTGGCTTCACAAATTGAAAAAGAAAAATTGCTTGGTATTTTTAGAATAGGCTCATCCCATTTTTACTCAAATTTAGAAAACAAAAAAAAAATATTTCACAACAATAGCTACTATTTATGGAGCATATTTTATGTGAAAAGCATTTTATGGAGTGTAATATATTATTGTTGTAGCCTTCACAACATCCCAGAAATATGGAAACTATTATTCCCATTTTATAGCTGAGGAGATAGAAGTTCACAGAGAAATTGCTTACTTACTTTTTAATGCTTCAGCAAACACTAGCATGTGCCTGTCTAGGCAATAATAAGACACATCTGTTTGCAAATCAATAATACAAGTAGCATGGAGATTGGGTTATAAATAAATATGTTTTCAGATTTTTTCAAAAGGCCATGTGAGAGGCATACTCTCAAATATTGTCAAGTTCAGAAGAAGAAAGAGATAACTGTGGTTAGAGTAGTCAGAGAATGCTTCCTCGGGCAGGGATTTGAAGAGTGGGTAGAGTTTAGTCTGGCTGAGGAAAAAAAGGTAATTGCATTAGGGTGGACAGGAATGATGGATCGATGCAAAGAGGCAGAACTCTGGGGCACAGGAGTTGCTCAGACTGCCAAGTACAGTTTGTAATAAAAGCATCGTGGGAAAGAAGTTTAAAGGAGTTAGTGGGTCTAAGAAAAAATAAATAAGCCGGGCTTTTGAGAGTTAGGTTGCAAAATCTGGATTTCTCCTTCTACACAATTGGGAATCTTCAAAATTTTGTTGGTCAGGTTTAGGTAATTTGGTATAGACTGAATTAAGTAATGGAAAGTCATTTCACTGGCTCAGAGATAGGAAGATTCATGGGCAGTGGGAGGAGAGAAAAGGATGAGAGAGAAGGAAAGGACAGCTCTAAAGAACAATGACCTGGCCTTGCTCTCAAGGCCACAAAGACCTGACTTGGAGTCCTCCTTCTGCCATTCTTTTGTACCGTAATAATGGGAAGGGCCAACACATTCTAAATCCTTACTTTGTGCTCTGCACTGTGCTACCATTCCTTCATTCCACTCCTACTTATCAAGCATTTCTCCATGTTAAATAGCATTTTAGTCACCAGAGATCTAATTGGACAAGACAGAAAATGGTCCATTCTGGTTCTAATTCTTTGGGACAGATATCACTGTCATCACTGCTTCACATCTGAGGAAACCAAAGCTTTGAGAGGTTAGACAACTACCCAAGATCACCTGAACAGCAAGTGGTAGATCCATGACTGTCTGGATTCCCAGATTTGTCCATCAAACCACATGTTATTATTATTGCAGTGTGTAAATAACTGACTTTCTGAGCTTCGTTTGTCTTTCCTGTCAACTGGGGATGTAGAACCTTTTCTTGATTTAAGTGAGTGGTGTTGATTTATTCATTCTATACTGGCTGCTGATTGATTGGACCAGAGAATAGCAAAGAGCTTCTCAACTATCCTTTAAATAAAGCCAGCCTGGTTCCAGGGATCTTAAAGGAGAATGGGGCCCTGCTCACATGCATGGTGTTTTGGCAAAGGCCACATTTGGATTAGCAAAGATAAAGGCAGATAAATTCATTCTTTTCAACCCAAGTTTTGAAGCTTTCTTTCTTGATTTTCCTAGGAGTCAGGAGAAAAGAATTGTCCCTGTGTGCATCTGTTTTATTCTGAAATTTTGAAAACAGTGCCACGTATCATGGAAATTATTATTATAATTATGGGTTTGAGGAGTTTGATAAGAAGCCATTTTTCTTAGGCTAGACTCTAGGAAGAAAACAGGTGAGAGGCTTCGTGACTTGGTTAAGTATGTTGGAGTAGGCATCCTGTGCGGGTAATACCAGCTTCTTAGTCAGAATGTATTCATGTGAAGGCGGCCCGGGGAGGGGCCCGGAAATGGTGCACAATCCCTGCAATTGGGACTTGCTGCTGGGCCACCTTTTGTGAGACAGAGAATGCATCAAGAAAAGAAAGCCATGTTAATAGGTCCTGTTTTTGAGAATACCACCCACCATATCTTCCCACCAGAACAGGTACAGGGAGAGTTGTTAAGAACATTGAAGCCAGTTCCTCTTAATTTTTAAACACAAAAGAAGAAAGGCCCCAGATGTGAATGAGAACTCAATTTGAACAAGGCATATCATTCACAAAATGATTGGAAGATAACTGTTCCAAGCAAGTACAGAGCACAAGTACGAGATTAGAGATCACTTCATGTGATTTTTCTTATCATTGAATTCATGTTCATTAAAAAGTGTTTATGTTCTTGGTTAGGAGCTAAGGATTCAAGGCCAAATTTGTAAATGGAACAACTGAATGTGTTCGCTTGTTTGCTGATAGTACTAAAGAAATGACCTTGGCTTAAAACATAACAACTCTGAAACTCACTCTCTCATTTGTAAAATATAAGCAATGACAATTTCTTCATAGGATTGTTATGAGGATTATAATAAAAATGTATATAAATCAATAGTCGAAGTGACTGGCAAATAGAAAGTGTTCAGTAAATGTTACCTACAATTACCAGTCAGTGTTAGGTAAAGCAACAAACAATGCTAGAATACTTACTACCTTAAAGAGGCTTAAAAATTGGTCACATATACTAATTTTCCAAAGAGGCTGTAGAAGATATGATATAGGGTATAAACATCATCTGAGAGAGGAGTGGTCAATTTTAGGTAGAGAACCTAAAGGTCTTCTTGAAATAGGCAGATTGGGGCAGGAGGGTAGGGGCAGGAAAAAAGGATATTTCAGGCAGATTGAACATATATAAAAAGATAGTATAGAAAGCCAGGACTTCTCAGAACATGGAAACCGTTCCTTTGTTATAGTTTGGATATTAGGTATCCCCCAAAAGCTCACGTGTGAGAAAATGCAAGATGGTTTAGAGGAGAAATTATTGGATTATGAGGGTTTTAACCCAATCAGTGAATTAATTGTTGATGGGATTAACAGAGTGGTAACTGAAGTTGAGTAGGGTATGACTGGAGGAGGTGGGCTCCTGGGGGCATGCCTTTGGGGTATATATTGTGTATCTGGTGAGTGAAGTCTCACTCTGTCTGCTTCCTGATCATCATGTGAGCTGCTTCCCTCCACCACACTATTCTGCCCGGATATTTTGCCTAACCTAAAGCCCTAAGGAATGGAGCCAGCTGTCTATGGACTGAGACCTCTGAAACTGTGAAATATTAAATAAACCTTTCCTCCTCTACAGTTGTTCTGGTCAGGGCCTTTCATCAAGTGGTACAAGAATAAAAATAAAAATAAAAATGTTGGCTAAAACATCCTTGAGTTAGAACACTGGGATGTGGGGTGCAAAGGCTGAAGAGGAAGCTAGAGGTCAAATCATGGAGGACTTTGGTGCCATTTGGTCCTTGCCATGATCTGAAAGAGTTTGTTCCTTTAAAATTCAATGTTGAAGCCTAATTATCAAGGTGATGATATTAGAAGGTGGTCTCTGTGGGAAGTGATTTGGTCAGGAGGGCTTCACCTTTCTGAATGCGATTATTGCATCAGGTAAAGTGCTATGTGAGATTTAAGAAGGAAAGGCCCAAAGTACCATAACAGAGGAACCAACAATGCAGGGGCCTTGCTCCTGTTCCAGACTGTGACCCCCAGCAAGTTAATTGACTTCTTTCATGATTAATATCTTCCTCTGTGGATGGAGACCAATAATTCTCACATGTCTATTTCACCTGAGAACAGGAATGAGTACTGAGAATATCAGAGGAAACAATGATGAGAATTATAAAGCACCATTGCTGCATGACAGACCATGATAAAATGATGTTCATATCAGTAATAACAAAGGTAATGAAGAAGCTGGAGAAGATTATGGGAAACACAGTGAATGAAAGGAAAACAGTAAAGATCATTATGATGATTCACTCTGATTCATTTAATCATTCAACAAATACATGTTGAAGGTTGACTGTATGTTGGACACTGTTTTAGCACTATGGAGACAGTAATAAAAGAAAGTACCTGCCTTATTTGCTATTGAGAGGAAAATCACAGATGGATTAATAATCATATAATTGAAGAGTTTTGAATAGCAAGAAGAAAAACAGTGTGAAGGAAGAGAGAATGGTGGGATGTGGCAAGATAATGGTGATGATGACTCTGGTGAAGAGCTGAAATCTCAGCAAAATCAAAATCTCATGGAAAATTTCAAATCAGGGAGGTAGGGAGCAGTGGATTCCACTTTCATTTCTGTTCTCTAGTCCAGTCTTTGTCACTCTAGGTGGTGCATGGTGATAGACAGGTGGTATTATGGCAATTGTGTGGGCCAGAAATGGGTAACACACTACAAGAGAGACCAAGATGTAGAAGAGACGATCTTATGGTTGAGAACTCATGAAGTTTGCTCTGAGCTCATATGACCAACAGTCTGGGAAAACAAAGACTCTGGTTGTTTCTTTCATATAAAACATGTTTCTGAAGCTTGTGTTCCTGTCTCCAAGAATGGTTTCTGGGTAAGTTTCAGGAGTCTGGCACATACTGCAGGTTAGCAACATCAATTTTCCCCATAAGAAATAATAACACTGTTGTAATTGACTTTGGCTTTAAACTTGTATTTTTGTCCTAAGGGAAACAAAGTTAAGGGTGGGTGGAGAAAGGCCATTAAAACCCTAGTTCTTTCTGCACATACCGAGAGCAGACTTCACCCACCCGAGTTTTGGCAGCCAGTATCCAAATCAGCTTCAACAAATTCTGAGGTGAATACCTGAATGTCCTAGAAGCAGAGGGAAGTACTAGGGACAATTAGCACATTCTGTTAACATTTTTTAGATTTAGAGTAGGTAAAAGAAAAGACCCCAGTGGACTCTGGATAGTCACCAAAAACGTTTTATTTGTGCTTATGTTCTTTGTCTTTTTGTACTGCATTGGACAAATTAATCAGCAAACATTTAGTAGTTTGAAGTTGGGACAGAATATAAGAGAGAATGAGTAGGTGAGTGAAAGACGAAATTAACAAGACACAGTGAAAAAGAAGTAAAAGAAAAAAATGCAGAAATCAATCCAGGCTTGTCTTTGCCAGTTGAAGAGCCTGGACAGGGTGCTGATCTTGAGCTCCATTTTCCTCATCAGTGAAACAGGATAATGATCACGTCTACCTGAAGGAGAAACTGTGAGCATTATGAAATAATAATTTTGCAAAGTTCCTAAAGCAGTGCCCGGAAAGTAGATGTGCTCAACAAATGATCAGTATTAACATACTAGTTATCATGTATATGATCATTGTCAAGAAAGGATGGCCTCAGATGATGAACTTCAGGACCAGAAGGGGGATGCGTATTGTAAGTATATTTTAACCAAATGGTTAGTCACATCATCACTTAGCAAGGGTTTTGATCCCAGGTACGTTCTGTCAGTTTAACTATCCCAGAAATATGAAGCAACACACTTATAGTTATTGATCGCTTCAACATGTTAAATACTGTTAGGACACACAAAGAATTATAAAATGTGGGTTCCATCCTCAAGTTGACTTTACTATTTAGAGAAGTAGAGTGAGAAATAAACCAAAAATAAATCGGACACCAAGCAATCCAAGTTAAGTGCAATAGGGGTCAGAAGAAGCAAAGACAACTAAAAGGTAGAATAACTGGAGATAGAGAGAAAATACACTGCAATTCCACTTTCATAAGAAGCAGATGTTCTTAAACTTCATGATGGGAAATAAAGCAATAAAAACAGAAGTTTAATAATGAACATTTCAATTTTAAAACCTTGGAAATTCTAAAATATTATTCGAAATAAACTTTATATCAGAGAGGAAATGAATGGTGCAGAGAATAGCTACCATAAAAATTCCACATATCAAATTTATGATGTGGTCAAAGCTGTACTGAAATTAAATTACATTGTCATAAATGCTTTCATTGTTAAAGACTAAAGAATAAATATAAAGGAAATAATTGTTCAATTTAAGATGTTAGAAAATTAACAGAATATGCCTAAGTAGCAGAAAAAGATGAATAAAGTGGAAAGTAGAAATGAGTTAGAAAGCAAAGAATCGAAACACTTTAATAAACAAAAGAGATTGTTCTACAAAATAATTTTATAATATAGGGGAAGTAGATACATCAGGAGTAGAGGTTGTGAAGTGAGTGGACAAGACTATCTTCCATTAGAAATGAAAGCGTCCATAAGAGGTAGGAAAAAAAAATTAAATGCCACTAAAGCATTTTAATGACATTATAATGTTTTTGGAGGATATAAATGGTCAAAGTTGACTCAAGAAGTAGAAAATAAGAATTGTATTATCAAAGAAGTTCCCCCCCCCCCAATTCCAAAACAACCTCCATGATATCAGATTAATTTTACATGTGACTCCTTTAAGGAGTAGAAAAATAACCCTGTTATTTTTTACTATTTCATAAAAAGAGGTTGAAAAAGTCCCAGTTTGCTTTCTGAAGCTAGCATAACTCTAATAACCAAAAATCTGATAAGTAAAACACATATATGTGTGTGTGTGTGCGTACACATACACACACACAACACACACACACACAAAACTTAGTACCTAATAATAAATGTGTCCTATTTAGCTTTGCTAGATTCTGACCAATCAGACTAACCCACCACAACTCCTGGGAGAATAAGATAATGGGTGGGCACAGATCAAGATGAAAGAAGGTGTTTATTGTGTAAGAGGGCAGATTAGGAGCCTCACTTCCTTTTACCTACATTATCTAATTGGAAGATTCAGAAAGACTTTTGAAAAAGCATAGTATTAGTAAAAGAACTTAGTGTAGCGATTGGTAAAAAACAAACATACCAAACAATTATTTTTCTAATTAATTTAAAAATATAATGGGAAATGTTTTCCCCCAAATACAAAATGTCTGGGAATAAATTTAGTAAGAACACTTGGAATCTATGTAAAAGACACTATATATCTCTCCCAAAAGACATGAAAGGATGTTTGAGTACATGGAAAATTATGCCTTGGTTCCTTCGTAAGGAGACTGAATAGTGTCATGTCAAATATACCAAAATAATGTATAAGATTACAAAATTAAACTGAAAAAGGCAAATAGATTTTAAATGGGCATGATAACTTGATTGATTTTAATTTATTAGTACTTAAATTTTACTGTTAGTATTTAAATAGTAGTTTTAAAACTAGAATAAGTTTTAAATGCCTAGAAATATATTAAACTAACACGCTAATTATGGATGTCTATGGGTTGGGTGTCTAGTTGCTTTTATTGTTTTTCCCTCTGTGCTTTCTCTATGTTTTCTAAATTTTCAATGATACAAATATATTAATCTTATTATCAGAATAAAACTCAATGTTATATTTTGAAGTAATCATAGAAGGCAGATAGAAAAAAAGACAGTCTAATTTCTGGTCTGTATGAAGAAACAGGAGGAGCATAACTCTTAGCTCCATAACCTCATGTGGAATTTACTTTCCTAATTTGAGGATGCAAATGTGTCTTTTCATAGTTCCATGAGGAATGGGTATTTTCTTCCTTTGTTTGCTGCTGAATCTCCAGCATCTATACCAATATCTGGTTTATAATATACACTTAATAAATGCTTGATGACTATTAAATTAATATATATTAAGTATGGCTGACATCTTACTTTAGCTCCTCAACCTCAGCCCCAATACTGAGATGGGGACTTGGATACAGATAGGAGTTAAGCCCTAAGCAGGAGGCAGATAAGAGGTAGAGTGAAACGGGAAAGGACAATTAATCTAAGGATGCATTAGCTAAGTTATATCTGTAAGTAATAGGGACCCAATTCTCTTGGTGCCTCCTTAGAATCACACAGAAATTTACACCTGAATAATGAGAAACCAGGGGCCCTTGTCCAGGGGCTCCAATCACCCATTGATCAAAGTTTGTCCCTAAGGGAACTGATTTCTCTGCTCTCATGAAAGAGAGAGAGAAGACATTAGTGTCTTATGCTTGAAGCAAGACACAGTCACCATGAAGTGAGAATTCGTCCCCAGGGAGCTATTTACCATAGCAGCTACTAAAATCAAACTTGGACCATGAGGTGGACTTAGGGTACCAGAGTGTCTACCACAGTCAGTTATATCATGGTGTTGTATTAGGAAAGTCTTAAACGTCAGGTAAGGTAGGTTGGTCTTTATTCTGCAGCAAAGAGGACCTTGGAGTTTTCCAGAGACTGAAGAACATACATAATCATACATGCATAGAATGTAGTTTGCTCTGTTTCAGTCCCCAGTACTTCCTCTTTCTCTCTATTCCCCTTCCTTTACTGATCTTCCTTCTATTTATTTGTTGCTTTTTTAGTTGGCGCATTATAGATATACATATAGGTGAAGTTCACTGTGGTTTATTTATGTACATAGCATAATCTGGTCAATTTAATTCTTCATTCTTTCCTTTTTCCCTCCCTTCCTCTCTCTACACCCTTCCTCCACTCCACTGATCCTCCTTCTGTTTTCATGGGACCTCTCCTTTCTTTTCCTTCCTTCCTCCCTTTCTTTTTTTTTTTATTTTTACTTACTTTTTTTTTTTTTTTTTGCTAATTTTGCTCTAGCTTCTGCATGAGAGAAAATGTTTGACCTTTGACCTTGACTTTGAGTCTGACTTCGTTTTATTAGCATGGTGTTCTCCATCCATTTACAAATACCATAGTTTCATTCTCTTCATGGCTGATTAAAACTCCACTGTGTATATATATGCCACATTTTCTTTATTCATCCATCTCTAGTCAGGCACTGGGGCTGGTTTTATAACTTGGCTATTGGGTAAAAGAACTAAACAGACATTTCTCAAAAGAAGCAATACAAATGACCAACAAATATATTTTTAAAAAGTGCTTTAAAACTCGGGGAAATGCAAATCAAAACTACATTGAGATCTCATTTCACTCTAGTTAGAATGGCAATCTTCAAGAATACAAACAATAATAAATGCTTGTGAGTATGAGGGGAAGAGGCACATTCTCATACATTTTTGGTGAGACTGCAAATAAGTACAACCACTTTGGAAAGTAGTATGCATATTCCTCAAAAGACTATGAATGGAACCACCATATCCCACTCCTTGGTATTTATCCCAAAGAATGAAAATCAGCATATTATAGTGATACAGGATCATCAATGTTTATAGCAGTGTAATTTATATTTAGCTCTCTTTTGAGACAGAGTATCCATCCATGTCATGGTTGATTTTCCTCCAAGGTTTGTGGTGCCATCATTGGCATCAGGACTGACTTTTTGCAGTTCTGCCTGGGCCACTTTGATGATAACAGAGAGCATCAAAGACTTTTGACGTCTCCCCTTCCAGGAATCCCACAGCTGAGTGAGTTGTAATCCAAATGAACAAGAGTTCTGCTTCTTTGGCATTGAAGTGCCACCTAACTCTTTATTTTTTATTTTTAGTTTTCTTTGGTTTGGTCTTTTGGACTTGCTATATTTCACTACCCAGGGCTCTTCTGGACAAGGTCCATTTGGATTCCCAATGCCTAGTTATCTAGTTGTCTCTTTTTCTCCTCAAAGTTCTGCATCACTGGTTTCTTACCTATTGGGATCATACTGAGGACAGTTTTGAACTTCAGTGACCCCTCTGGCAAATCTGAGATATGTATAAGAAGATCCATTTTCACAACACCTGAGAATGAATGGAGTAAAGTTTCTAAATAATTAATGATGAGCAGGCTTTTTCCCATTATTATTAGTAGGCACATAAAAGACAGGAAAATTCTATGTTCACTTCCCCTAGAGGCCCCTTAGAAAAAATTAGTAAGAATATACAGAATCTAAAAATTTGAAATTAAACTCTCTTCTTTTCCTCCTGGCACAACTCCAAATCAACTTTCTCCTATCATTCTATATGTATCAGCCCTCTCTTCTCCCTTATTCTGCTCCTTTTAGTACTTCTGAATCTACACCAGGCCATTTTAACTTTTTCTTCACATCATGTCCAATGGATAGTGCCTATAATTGTTTAAAATGTACATGGATATGAAGTCCAGTCTTATTGCTCTTATAGCTTTTAGTATTGATGAAGATGATACTTGCATATTGTAATTAAACCCTTGGATAGAAGACAATTAAATGAAGAATTTAGGTTTTTCCCATGATCTTTTAATCCTGTACTATCTGATCTCTATCAGTTGGTTCATGACCTTATGTGACTTAAAGATCCTAAAATTTACTGAGAAACTACAGGTTATATTAATTAGCAGCTATCCTAAAGGTCTTTCCTGCAAAATTGATTGGTCAATAATCCAGCTTTATAAATAGAGTAGTAATAAGTCCATCTCTGATTTTAGAAATTGCTTTAACATCATTTAAGAGAATACTATAGTCTTAATAGGCACAAAGATATAACAATTGCTTTGTTTGCATTCTTTGTTGATGTTCTTAAATCAGGGCTGCCATGCAGATAGATAAAGTAGAACTCAAATTATCATTATTTGCTGATGATATGATTTTATACCTAGAAGACCCAAAAAATTCCACCAGAAAACTTCTAGAACTCATAAATGAATTCAGCAATGTAGCAGGATACAAAATCAACACCCATAAATCTAAGGCATTTCTATATATCAGTGACAAATCCTCTGAAAGGGAAATGAGGAAAACTACTCCATTTACAATAGCATAAAAAAAACCATAAAATATTTGGGAATCAACCAAAGACATGAAAGACCTCTACAATGAAAACTACAGAACACTAAAGAAAGAAATTATGGAAGACCTTAGAAGATGGAAAGATCTACCCTGTTCTTGGATAGGCAGAACTAATATTGTCAAAATGACCATACTACCAAAAGCACTATACAGATTTAATGCAATGCCAATCAAAATCCCAATGACATTCCTCATAGAAATAGAAAAAACAGTCATGAAATTCATCTGGAAAAATAAGAGACCCAGAATAGCTAAAGCAATCCTTAGTAAGAGGAGTAAAGCAGGTGGCATCACTATACCAGACCTTAAATTATACTACAGAGCAATAGTAACAAAAACAGCATGGTATTGGCACCAAAATAGGCCAGTAGGCCAATGGTACAGAATAGAGGACACAGAGACTAACACATATAATTTTAGTTATCTTATATTAGACAAATGCACCAAAAATGTACATTGGAGAAAAGATAGCCTCTTCAACAAATGGTGCTGGGAAAACTGGAAATCCATATGCAATAAAATGAAATTAAACCTATATCTCTCACCGTGCACAAAACTCAACTCAAAGTGGATCAAGGATCTAGGAATTAGACCAGAGACACTACACCTAATAGAAGAAAAAGTAAGCTCTAATCTCCAACATGTTGGATTATGTCCCAAGTTCCTTAATAAGAATCCTGTAGCACAAGAATTAATACCAAGAATCAATAAATGGGATAGACCCAAATTACAAAGCTTCTTCTCAGCAAAAGAAACAATCAGTGAGGTGAACAGAGAGCCTACTAATTGGGAACAAATTTTTACCACAAGCACGTCAGAGCACTAATCTCTAGAATATATAAAGAACTCAAAAATCATAACACCAAAAAAAAAAAAAAAAACAAATAACCCAATCAATAAATGGGCCAAGG
Organism: Tamias sibiricus; assembly: GCA_025594165.1. Classification (NCBI taxonomy): domain Eukaryota; kingdom Metazoa; phylum Chordata; class Mammalia; order Rodentia; family Sciuridae; genus Tamias; species Tamias sibiricus. The sequence goes on from CM046663.1 coordinate 155,162,463, forward strand.
AACTGAACAGACACTTCTCAGAAGAAGATATACAATCAATCAATAAATACATGAAAAAATGCTCAACCTCTCTGGCAATTAGAGAAATGCAAATCAAAACCACTCTAAGATTTCATCTCACACCAGTCAGAATGGCAGCTATTAAGAACACAAACAACAATAAATGTTGGAGAGGATGTGGAGAAAAAGGCACACTTATACATTGTTGGTGGGACTGCAAAATGGTGCAGCCAATATGGAAAGCAGCATGGAGATACCTTGGAAAACTTGGAATGGAACCACCTTATGACCCAGCTATCCCACTCCTTGGTCTTTACCCAAAAGACATGCAAACAGCATACTACAGGGACACAGCCACATCAATGTTTATAGCAGCACAATTCACAATAGCTAAACTGTGGAACCAACCTAGATGCCCTTCAGTAGATGAATGGATAAAGAAAATGTGGTATATACACACAATGGAATATTACTGAGCAATAAGACAGAATAAAATCATGGCATTTGCAGGTAAATGGATGGAGTTAGAGAATATAATGCTAAGTGAAGTTAGCCAATCCCAAAAAGCCAAATGCCAAATGTTTTCTCTGATATAAGGAGGCCAATTCACAGTTGGGTTGGGATGGGGAGCATAGGAGGATTAGAGGAACACTAGATTGGCCAATGGGAATGGAGGGGAAGGGAGGGGGCAAAAGGGTGAAGAAAAAAAAAAAAGATGGTAGAATGAGATGGATATCATTACCCTAAGTGCATGTATGAAGTCACGAATGGTGTGAATATACCTTGCATACAACCAGAGATTTACAAAAAAAAAAAAAAAAAAAAAAAAAAAAAAAAAAAAAAAGTGCTCTATATGTGTAATATGAAATGTAATGCATTCTGCTGTCATTTGTAACATCTTAGAATAAAAAATAATTTAAAAAATTTTAAAAACAAACTTCCCATTTCCAAATGATTCTGGACTATCTTCTTTACCATAAATCCTTTCGCCTTTCCATCAAAAAAGTTCTAATATTTGGAATCTCAAATATCCCTTCCACTACCTTTTCCTCAACCACTCACGCTTCTCTGCCCTCTTTTGCCAATCAACATGCTTTGCTGCTCAGTGATGCCACTCTACCGGCCATCTGGAACTAGACCTCCTTTCTAAATGGGGTGCCACCATTACATATGAACCAGTACCTCTATCTAGAACATCCAGAAGGAGAATAGTCCCCAGTCCACAACCTAATGATTGTGCAGATCTATTTATGGCCCACTAGCAGAATCTCGGATCTAACATCTCTCTCTGAAAGACTTGGTCCAATAGTCCAGATGTGAGACACATCTGGAGTCTGAACCCTTAATGTCTGAATTTAGCAAAATTCTTACCAAAACTCTCCCCATATCCACTGGAAAAAAGGAGGCCACTGAAGGACAGCAGCCCATGATAATTTCAGGCCTCCAGATAAGACTCTTCATCCTATACACCTACCCTTGTCCTAACTGTCAGAAAGACAAATGGGCATGGTTGCTTGTTTTCTGAGATATAAGTATCATTAATAAAAGGGTGCCCTTTGCTTTCTTACAGCCTCAAATTGTAATACCCTCATTGTTGCCAATCCCCAGAACAGCTGCTTACTTTTCCTTGTTACAGCTATGCTCTGCATTTTCAGTATACTTTTCCAAGCAGACACAGTACCTATTTGCATTTGCTTGGAGAAATCAACTATATATATCTTTATACTCGCTTTATACTCTCTTACTTCTCAAAATTATTTAATCATAGCCTTAGAAGCATCCAAATCACTCAGGACCCTCTTTTAAATGATATGTGGATGATCTGTTATGTTCTCCAAATCAAGTCCTGCATAATTATGTCTCTCTACTTTTTTTTTTTAAAATATTTCAATATTTAATAGAGGAAAAAATCCTACATAACCAAGAGTTTCACAGAATCCCAAGAATACAAAATATAAAATACACACACATTCAAGCTTGTCATACTCAAATGGCTGAACACCAGAAATACAAAGAAACCTTGAAAGCAACCAGATAAAAAGAAACACATTCACAGAGGAACAAAAGTAAGAATTATAGCACAGTGTGCAAAGATTTTGCAAACATGGAGTCACACCTTAAAGGTAGCAAATTTTAAAAACACAAACACTATTAATTCAGAAGTAAGCATTTGAATAACATGTCTTTCAAAAATGAAGAGAAAATTCAGACTTTTTAATTAAAACAGAAGACAAAAGAATTCATTATGAGCAGATAAAATATACTGAAGAAAGTTACCAGTTGTTTGATTCCAGGTGAAAATAAAATTAAATATACACAAGAAGGGAATTTAAAGTAGATTTCAAATGGTAAAAATTATTATAAAAGACAGTTTTCTGACATTTAATCTCTGTAAAAATAAGTAACTGTCTATAGTAACATCATATTTGCAACTATAACATATTTACAAGTAAAATTTATGATAACAATAGTAAGGGAGACAGAAGAGGGGAGGAGAAACAACTAATACATTTTCGTTACATTTCTTGTGGCATAATATTATTGAAGGTAGACTATGATAAGTTAAAAGTACAGAAAGTACACTTTGAAGCATCAAATAAAAACCAGAAGGACTTTAATTTAATACATGAAATTATTTAAAATATATATTGAAAGTTAGGCAGGAAAAAGGGAGGGGCACAAAGAACAGATGGAGCAAATGAAAAACAATTAGTGGTACCATAGACTTAGTAAATAAGTCAAATGTAAGTGATCAAAATCTATTTAAAATATACAGAGTAACAAATTAGATGAAAATAAAAGCAAGACCAAACTAAAAATTGACAAGAAATGTCTCTTTCATACAGACATGATATTTGGAAAATAAAATCATGTGAGAATGCCCATTATAGATACTAAGAATGACTTGATTAATATCAGAGAAAGCAGACTTCAAAGCGAGAAATGGAGTACATCATAAATGATTATTCATCAAGAAGACACCTAGAATATCTAAATATGTATGTATATAGTACCAAAGCTTTTTTTTTTTGGTACAAATATACATTGTATATAAACAGTGTTTTGTAAAAAGATGCTCTATATGCTTATTGTGAATTATAATGCATACAACTATTATAAATATAACAACTTTGAATTAAAAATAAATAAATAAATCTCCATTTTCTGATAGCATTACATACCAGGGATGCAAATCTCTAAGGATTGTCTTCAGTTCTGTCATACCCATATACAGGATCTAGGCTATGACATCAAGCAAAATGGAAAGACTCTTTCAAAGATCAGATGATATTTGTGACTTTCCTGGGCCACTTCCCAGCACACAACTTAAAGGATTATGTGGTGTCATGTAATCCAGCAGACATTTGATTTGTAACTTTTATAAAATGGCTTTTCCTCTGTGTGGCTCAATGAAAGTTGACAGCATGAGCCCCATTCCCTGAAAGAATCACTGGAAACTGCCATTGGTAACAAAAAGGACTCTTGAAAATATAGTAGCCTTGGACTCACCAATTGCCATCAGATTTTCTATTTGTACATTAATTATCAAGATAAAATTTAGGGGTTCTAACACAACTGTATGATGAACATCAATGACCTATAATTTACTAGAGCCTCTCAATTTACCATGTAGCAAAGTGTCTCCTACAAAACTCTCACCCAAATGTGTTTTTCTATCATCGTCTCACTAAGCCCTACCTACCATCCTCTTTCACTCCACAGAAAGAGAGCCTCATGACTGCTCTTCTCTTAGCCAGGACTCCCCCCTGCCACGCTCTGATTTCCTTGATGCCGATTAAGAAAACCAGCATTTAGAACTGTTTATAAAGGTTCTTATTTAACCCATTAAGTCCCAATTTTTTAGTTCTGCAAATATTTCTATAAAATTGACACAGGTATATTAAAATAATTTGGAAATCATAATATAATGCTTATATATTATATATTTTCATATATATGTAAACATATATATTCAAGCACAAATGTGTGAATATATATATGTATATGTATATATATATATATATATATTTAAATACTCAAATCATTCACCTATTACTTTTCTCAAAAGAATAGACATCTAAAAATGTAATAAGTATAGCAAAGCTACCATAATTGGCATAATATTTGTTGCTCAATATGAGTTTTTGTAGGTGTTCTACATCTGGGGTGATGGGACAAAATGGGTTAAGAACTCCAGCAGAAGCCCGTCAAGCCAAATATTCAATCACAGTCTATTCCAACTTGCACGAATCCAATCCTTTCCCAGAGCTGATTTTGTAGCTGATAAAACTGTGGCACTTCCCAGGGACTGCCAGTTAACTAAAGACAAGAGAGCTTTTGCTATACAAATAGTAGATATGCTCTGGGAGTGATTTATGAGTTTGATATGCTTTCAAGGTAGAATAGCTTTTTAACGTCCCTGTGCATTATTATGAATGTGTTCTTACCAGTGACTGTTTTCTGGTTGGTCCAGAGCTTCTTATTTCTATAAAGCAGCTATTCTGATAACAGCAAAGAAATATGCTTGTTTCCCATCTTAAACATTTTCATCACTTAAAAAAAAAAAAACCCTATTACTAAAATCACTCCCCTTTCCCCACCCCCTATGCAACTTCCCTCTGGATCCCTATGAGATCATTAATCAACTTCTGTCTGTATAGATTTATCTATTCTGAAAATTTTATATAAATGGAATCACACAGCATGTGATCTTTTGTAACTGACCTCTTTCACTTAGCATAATGTTTTCAAGATGGTCCATGGGCTAGAAAATCAATACCTTTTTATTGCTAAATAATATTCTACTATATTTTGTTCATCCTCACTGGGTGAGGGAAATTTGGATGTTTCCATTTCGAGCTTATGTGAATAACATTGTTATGAAAATTTATGCAATATAGAAATTTTCATGCAGACATATGATTTTGTTTCTCTAGAGCAAAACATTTGCTGGGTCAAATGTTTTCTATAGTAGCTACATCATTTTACATTTCCACCAGGAATAATAAAGGTTCCAATTTCTTCACATTCTCACTGACACTGTCTTTTTAGTCATTCGAATAGGTGTGGATTGGTATCTCATTGTTGTTTGAAGTTGCATTATCCTAATAACAAATGATGTTGAGGGTTCTTTCATGTGTTTGTTGGTCATTTGTATAATTTTTTGAATAAATATCTATTAAAATCTTCTGTCCATTTTAAAATTAGGTTCTTTGTGTTTCTTGTTGTTGAGTTCTAAGAGTTCTTTATATGTTCTGGGAAAAAAGTCCTTTGGCATATAAATACATCCTATAGTATGTCTTTTCATTTTGTAAATAGCATCATTTTTGGAACATGAAAGTTTTTTAATTTTGATGAAGTCAATTAATATGTTTTCTTTGTTGTTCTGTTTTTAGTGTCATATTTTAAGAACTATTGCCTAACCCAAGGTCGTTTGCTCTAGTATTTCCTTTTAAGAATTTTATAGTGCTAGGTAATTGCATTGAGGTTTCTGGTCCACTCTCAGGTAATTTTTTATATTAGATGAAGTAAGGGTCCAACTGCATTCTTTTGCATTGAATTATCTTGGAATCTTTATCTAAACTCAATTGAACATAAATATTTTAATATATTTATAGCCTCTAAATTTTATTCTTTCAATCTACATGTCTATTCTTAAGCCAGGATTACAGTGTCTTAATGAGTTTATGATGAGTTTTGAAATTGGGAGGTGTCACTCATCCAAATTTGCTCTTCTTTTTCAAGAATGTTTTGACCATTGTGGATTTCTTGTATTTCTGTATGCATTTTAAGTTCAGCTTGTCAATTTTTGCCAAAACAGTATCTTGGATTTTGATAGGGATTATCACACATAAATTTATAGAGTATTGTCATTTTAAAACTTAACAATTGATATTATCCATGAACATAGGATGTTTTTCCATTTATCTAGAGCATCTTTGATTCATTTCAACAATGGTTTAGAGTTTTCAGCGTACAAGTCTTGTACTCCTTTTGTTAAAATTATTTCTTGATATTTTGTGCTTTTTGGTTCTATTGAAAATGGGGTGTTTTCTTAATCTCCCTTTATGGATTGTTCATTGCTAATGTATACAAATACAGTTTATTTCCCTATATTGATCTTATATACAGAAATGCTGAATTTGTTTATTAGGTGTTATAATTTTTTAATAGATTAGAATTTCCTGTGTACAAGTCCATGTCATATGGCAATAGAGATAGCTCTACTTCTTCATTTCCAACACGAACGATATTTATTTCTTTTTCTTGCCTAATTTCCTTCACTGGAACCCCCAGTACAACATTGAACAAAAGTGACTAAAATGCAAGTACTGGTCTTGTTTCTGATTTTGGGGGAAGAAGTATTTCACCATCAAGCAGGGTATTATATAAGTGGATTTGTCATAGATACTCTATGCATACCATTTGGACAGTGCAACTTCAATTCTTCCCTCCCAAGTCCAATAAGATGTTCTTTCTCTGCATATTTACTTATTCTTCCTGAGAAAGGAAGAGTCACATTCTTAACTGATGAATTTGGAAGAAGAACTGGGCACATACTTAGATTCCTTTTCTCTGGGGACCCAAGGCATCTGTGCATTTAGCTAGGGAATATGGTATGACCAGTAAAATCAATCCTTGATAAAAGCTTTAGTGTGCTCTCCAATCATGTACTTTGAATGACATAAGAGCTTCTTCCATATAAGCAGGGAAAATTAATTTGGCTAAACAAGTATAAATTCTTTGGTAAGAAAGCAGAAGTTCAATGTGGAAAGAGAAAGAGAACTTGAGAGATAAATGTTTATCTCCGATGATGGACTCAAAGGATTTAATTTTTAAGGATAAAATAGTATTCCTGTAAATAAAATCAGAGAGCCTTCTTTAGATAGCCAATGATTTTCACAGATTTTGGACCCCAGTGTAAAGTAGCATTTGCTGTGACTCTACTAGCTGTACCACACACACAGAGCTGAAAAGAAGGGACTGTAATTATGATTAAAATCTTCTGATAATTGAAAGCTGTCTAATGAAGAAGAAATTAGATTTATTTTGAAACCTTCAGAAAGCAGGTCAGAAATAACTCACTAAAACAAATGCAGAATGGAATTTGGTCAATGCAAAGAAGAAGCAAATGCTTAAATCTGCTCAAAAAAATGGAATTGAACACAATGCAATGGCAAAAGCTACCATTTCTGGAGACATTGCTGCATTAACCAGATGCTCACCTCTAGATGATGTTGGTAAGGGGGATTTCTGTATGTAGTAAGGATTTAATTAAACTTTCTACATAGTCCCTTCCAACTCGGAGATTATAGGATTCTAAAAAGCACTAACACGGGAACTGTGCACAGTTAACAAAAGACCTCATTTTGGACTCAATTTATTTTTACTAACTAGCTATATTACTTTGAACGAATTACTTATATTTTATGGACTGCTGTTTCCTTATCTGTAAAATGCACACTTAGAGTTAGAAGAGATAATCATTATTTAAATTCTCTTTTCGCTAAAACATTGAAATGCTTGAGATTGAAATGGATGGACTTAGAGAGGTCTGAGCATTTAGAACAGGACTTTTCCAACCAGGGCAGATGAAGACTGCAAGTACAGCACAGTGGTGATCTAGATCCAGCTTACACTGGCTCAGAGGAGCTGATTGAACATGTTTCTTCAATTCTGAAGATCAGTGAATTCAGGTTGGTATCATGTGAATATTTAGGTCATGGACTTAAACAAAGAGTACAAATCTGAGTGTTTCACAATGACCAGCAGGTATGGTTTTATGTGAATCAATCTCAGGCAGCTGGAGTGGTGGTGAGATGTCTTTTCCTCCTGCTTTACGGAAAAACAGCACATCTCCTGCTATACTAATTCTCACTAAGAAGCATTACCCCACAGTGTAGAGACCTCAAGAGCACTAAACAAAGACACAGTTTGAAGTCCTATTATTGATGCTGAGAATGTGAATGACTAATGACTTGGAAATCAATCCTTTTGCAAGGCAGGTAGTTTTTAGTTTGTTTTCAATAAAATTGAACGGGCAACTCAATCTGAGCTGTCAATAAACAGATCATTAACAATAATTTTTATGATAAATCACTATGATTTTTGCACGTAGTTAAGGAAGGAGTTCAAAGAATTGTGTGACATTGTTGTAACAAGTCTTGAGTATGGTTTGTGAGTATTTACATTTTAAAGATAAAAAGACTGAGAGAAATAGATTCATGTGAATCCTGAAATGATATTCTTTTAAAAGTACATAATCTAATTGAAATAAAAGCCTATTCATTACATTAAGAAATACATTTAACACAAAATTTTATGTTTTAATTAGTAAATGTCTTTCCAAAATTTCAATATGTTTCTTGTTTTGGTCAATATATGAAATAATAATTTTAATGATTACTAACAGAAAAAAGCTAATGTGTAGAGATTTATGCTCACAGACAATAAAAAGCTACCTATCAATTTATGCACACTCTTTTGATGCAGAAAAGCATAATAGGGCTTTTGATCAAATGGTTTCATACATAAAATACATTACATTAGAATAAAAGGCTGGGCAGGAAGTAGAATGAAATTTTATGTTCAAAGAGAAAAAGAACTGATACAAAAATCCTAGCTGTTAATCTGTTAATAAACTTACTGTGTGTATGTTTTTGTGTGTGTGTGTGTGTGTGTGTGTGTGTGTGTGATTACAATGATGGCAGTGGATATCAAAGTGCTAATGCATTTTGATTCCCCTATATACATTTAAAAAATAGTTGTATTTGATAATGTTAATACATATCATACATTGGAAATTACATCCTTGACAGTTTCGTGTGTGAAAAGGGTGTGTGCATGCCTACCCTCTCCCATAATAAATAACACAATATAGAGGAACACTGGTACTTACCAGTCATACCAACTGGGCAACACTACTATGAGCTATTGTAGTACTTGGTATAGAGAAGCCTTTCAATAAACCCTGGATTGGCTGATTAACCCACCTAGGGAGGTAAAGTCCATAATTCGGTGAACAATTAGAATACTCAGGGTCTGCAACCAAACATTCTGTCAGCTGGCTAAGGAGTTCTTGTCTTCATTCTATACTGAGGCCTGCCTGGAGAAAGATTCAAACCACACCTAAAGCAACAATTTAGATAATGCAATGCAAGAAAGTCTCAAACTTTTCTGGATCCAAACCTCGGATAATGACATTCTGCCCAAGGTATAGACATGTTTGATATAGTTATGGATATTTAAGAAGTACAGGTTTTGTTTTTTGGTTTTTGATTGTGTTTTCTGGGAGCTAGGCATGAGAAACATGGATCTTTCAGAACAAACCTTATAAAATAGATTCTGGGTTCAGAATGTTGTGATAAGGAAACCTCCCCAGCTTTGTTCTTTGAATGTTCCACCTCTATCCTCTTCATTCCTCTCTTAAAAAAGAGATTGTTTGCAGAATAATAATAATAATAATAATAATAATAATAAAAGAAGTGAATCTTGGTGTAGTTTCTCTCTTCTTTTTCTTGGAAGCCAGAATTCTAGTTTGTTCTTTTCTGACTTACTTTTGAAACAGGTGCCTGTCAAGAGAGACAGTGGTTGGGCAGCACAGACTTTGATTAGTTTTTAGTCTCATTGTGGGGTCCAGCATCAGTCAGCTTGTGCTGCTGTACATCTAACCCTACCTCTAGCACAACTTTGTCTGTAATAGAGCTGATTATTTGTTCTCCACTCTCAGCTTTTGATATTTCTCAATCTGACAGGGACAAGGTGGGGGTACCTAAAAACCTCCAAATAAAAGTCCATCTGTGGAGTTAAATTAAGAGGTAAACGTGGTTGCACCAGAAGATAATTTTGACCAGAATCGGGAAAGCATGGCATAAACGAGTAAATAAGGCTAGAATGGGGATATTTTTGAAATGCCAGGTAGTGAAAGCCCTGCCTCTTATCTTATCTAAATATGCCCCATCTCTGTAGGCTGGCACTATGGCATGTGTTTTATTATTTTATTTTATTTCTCCATATTTTTATTGGTGCATTACCGTTGTACGTAATGGTGGGATTCATTGTGGCATGTGTTTTAAAACCTGACCTAACCTATTACGAGTTATCATCTGTCCAATGTAAAAAAAAAAATGAGCGACATCATAGCATTATAACAATGGAGATTCCTCCTGTTTGAATATTCTGTATACACACACACACACACACGTTATATATGTGTGTGTGTATGTGCATACACACACACACAAACAACGTTTTAAGGACATGTACATAAATTTTGGCTGATTACAAAAACCCAGCCTATTAGTAACTGGCTTTTAAAATTTACTATCATTTATATGCCACACTGATAGGTTTGTGACTCTGACAATGTGATCCTTGCTACACATGTCCAGTGTTCTCACTGAAGCATATCCACCACTGTGGCTACAGTAGCTCTCACAGGCACACACCCCGGAGACAAGCTCTGTCATTACAAATCTCTGGTGGAACTTCAGAGTGATTTTAGAACATGAAGTCTTAGAGCAGAAATCATGAACTGATAAACATGATAGTATCAGAAACTACAAATGATTATGAGGGACATGGAATTCCACCTAGTCAACTTTTTCTTTCATTCATTCATTCATTCATTCATTTGTTCATTTACTTAATATGTATTTATGAATTATCCATGCACTAAGTGCTGAGCCAGTTGCTTACTGTAAATTGCATAGTCATAAATTCTTCCCACCTCTGTTCCTATAATATGACTGTAATATGACTTTGTTCCTGTATTATGGCTTTGAAGAAGCTTCTCCCCTCAAGAGTATATTTCTCTACCTCTTTAATCTAGCTTGACCATGGGCCCTGATTTTGCCAACCTGATTTGCTAATGACAAATATTAGCAAAATATTTTCAAGGCCTTGCAAAGTGCTGAATTCTTAGGGTTTGCTTTCTCTTGTTCCCAGGAACCATCTGACCATCACCATATGGAAGAGTCTAAGCAAGTCTGAAGATGAAGAATGACATGTGAGTCCACAGTTATCTCCATTACCCTTGCTGATAGTGGGCCAACTCCTGGACCTGTGAGTGGGCCATTAACTGTTAGCTGACTGCAGATGCGTGAATGAGCCCAGTTGATATCACATTGAATAGTGATAAGCTGGCTTAACAAAGCCCCTCCCAGATTGCTGACGCACAGAATCATGAGCAAATAAATAAGTGGTGTGTTGTGTTAAGCCACTCAGTCCCAGAGGTGGTTTGTTACACAGTAAGAGCTAATTGACCCAGTGCTGGAGTTTCAATAGGAAATAAGGCAGAAAATGTTCCTGCTCTTGTAGAATCATCAACATTCTTTTGTGGGAGAACAATAATAATAATAATAATAATAATTTAAAAATTAGAACTATCAGATTTTTAGAGAATTGAAACAGGGCCAACATAATAACAAGTACCTCCAGAAATATCCAAGGTTGGAAGTCAAGGAAATCCCCTCTGAAGAAATGACACTTAAAATGAGATTTGAATGGCCCAAAGGAGCTGGAAAGACTAGGGATAAAACTCTTCTATGCTGCGTTCTATGAGCAATGATGTTAGATAAGGACCAGATTTCTGGATAAATTGGAATGGTGTGTTAGCCTTTCATTGCTGTGACCAAAATACTTGAGAAAAGCAATGGGGAGTAGAAAATATATATTTTGGCTTACAGCGTCAGAGGTTTCAATCCACAGTTGCTTGAACCTGTTGCTGTGGTCTTGTGGTGAGGAGGAGCGTCATGGTGAGAAAGATGTGCAGAGCAAAGCTCCTCACCTTACGGCAGCCAGGAGGCAGAGAGAGGGAGGAAGGGGCCTGGGACAAGATGTGCCCTTCCAGGGGCAGGCCTCCAGGGACCTATTTTCTCCAAGTAGGCCTCACCTTCTAGAGTTTCCACCACCTCCCAATAGGGCCATCCAATTATTAATCCCTGAATGGATCAATCCACCAATATATTCAGAGCCTTCATGATCTAATCACTTCCAATGATCTTCACCTCTGAACACTGGTGCATTAAAGATGAAATTTTCAACACAAGAAGCGTTGGGGGACAGTCCAGATGCAAATCATCACAGATGGGGGAGTGTGAGGCAATGGTTTCCTGACACATTTCAGAACTTTCAAATCTGAAGATGTACATGGTGCTCTTGTTGCACTAAGACAAACAGTGGGAGAAGGCTGGGGAGAACAGTTCTCATGAATTATAGTGCATGTCCTGCAAGAGGAGTTCCCAAGATCTTTGCTCAAAGTTTGTGCGTTTACTGCTGGGACCTGGGGAATTTTGCACTTGACGATTTTGTCCTGGTTTTAGAATAAACTTCAAATGTGTATATGACAGAAGCCAAAAACTGCCCTGAAAAGACAGCAAGATGGATGATGTAGAGATGGTACAAGACTCCATGGGTCAGCATACGTGTTTCTTCAGAACACTAGATTGACAAAACAGTTTACTTCTAAGCTACAACATGAAAGATTTCAAGCAATTTTCCTTTAGTTCCCTATCACTTCATTCATTGTAGCCCAGGCTGTCATACCCAGGCCGAGTCCACAGACTGAAGGGAAAGGATTAAAAGAAAGGAAAATAAGAAAAAAAAAATTAGTACAGTAGAAGGAGTTGGGGGAGCTTACCACATATCTCTCCATGAAGAAAGTCAAGAAATTTATTCCAAAGAATGATAGTTATCAAAATGAATTATGCCAATATTAAGGTAGAATCCCAAATTGTAGCTTGATTGATACCTAAAACCCTTTATGCACAGTTAAGAAAAGAATTATGAGATAGTGGAGAAAAATACTGGAAAAATAACATCAAATACACATGTACTTGCACATACACACAATGAATATTTCTAGCAGAATCAACCATCAGTCATGTAAGACCTTTGCTGTCAGGTAGAACTAATTTAGAATAAAGTTTGTTATAATATGAAAGATGGAAGGGAGGGAGGGAGGAAGGAAGGAAAGAAAACAAAGGAAGAAAATGGAAGATTACAGAAGAGAAGATATGGGAAGTAAGGAAAAGAAACTACAAAGCTAGGAAGCTACAGTATTAAGCATGTATTAAAGTTACAATGAAAAACAATAAACAAAGCAAGCCACCTGTGCCTAAGCTATAAACCACTATCCGAGACAGACTATAGCGCCACCTCCAGGCAGGAAGAATTTTTGGATGGCAACACCAAAAGGATTTCACAGCAAACTTGTTTTTCCAACAAGTTTGGGCTGGTGGGATGATTGCTTTTGAATGCTGATATCATCTTTGACTATGGTTTCTACCAATTTGTAAATGCCCAGAAAAGTTGGCTTAAAGGAAAAATCAACATAGCACTTTAACCCCATCATTTGTTTTTAGGGTCTTTCCACCTAAATTTGTTTAAGGTTAAATTTGCATTATTTTTAAAAACTAATATTGTACTTGGCACTGATATGAACGTCAACATTCTTATTCATTAGCTAGAAAGCCCTGCCAAAGTCAAACTTATTTTCAAAGCAAGCCAAAGCCTTCAGTGTAAGAATAAAGACCCAAACTAGGCACACACTCTTCTACTCTTACTGCAAAATCTTAAAAAATTACCTTAGGGTTTGGTTTCAGATATACTATTAGATGAAATCTTCACAATTAAAAACCTGAGAAAAGACCAAAAAAACCAAAACAAAACCCTTTTCTTCCTGCAGTTGGTTTTGAAGGATCTCAGGAAGGACTTGGGAAAGCAACATCAGTTATTAACAGGATCTGTGCAGAAAAATGAAGAAACTGCTAGAAGCTGGCAGCCCCTGACATCCTGTGCAGGGCCCTGCCTGGAGGGTAAGCTTTTCCCAGCAAGCCACCACCCCACCAGAGCAGGAGCTCAGGAAGAAAACATCTACCACTCATGCCTAAGGACACATTGGCTGTTCCAAGGGTGATGGTCCTCTGGGGTCATGAAAGTGCTTTACCAAGTCAAGATAACGCCACACAATAAAATGGCCCCCTGTTTTCTTATCATTGGAAAGTCATGCTTGCTGGAGACTGAGCTTTTAATGGCCACATTAACCTCTTATAACCATGATCATAGGGTTCATCATGCCCATGGAGTAGAGACTCTGGCCCATCTGGATGCCTGAGTGGGCACCAAATACCCTGGCCCTTGGTGCAATGTAGAGCCCTGTGAAGAAAGCATCAGTGTGTGCTAACGATCCTTCCCTGACAACTGGCCACTGTCTCATCTCTCCACTCCCTTCTTGCAGGAGACCCAGCAGACATGCCAATAAAGGTACAGGCTACGTGGAGATGGAATCAACGGAGCAGGGATGACATGGCTTCCTTGAGAAGATGAGAACTCTACCAAGGAGCTGGCAGCTGTCCATCATGTCAGCTTCAAAAGGTGCTGAGAATCCCCTCTTCCCAGTGGTGCAGCCTCCTGCACAGAGAAGCTAGGTGTCTATTATTACCTGTTGACTGAACTGAAGGATGTGTCTGGCCTGGGAGGAGAGAGGGCTTGGAAACTAAATAACCTCTCTAAAAGTGGCAGGAAGAGTCTGGAATGAGGGATTCTGCAGACAGGAAGATGGGCCAGTGCCACACACAGGTGGGATCTTATATCCAGAGAAATGTACCACGTGTTTACCTCAAAGAGAACCAAATTTTCTCTATTGCTAAATAGAAATGCTAAAAAGCCTTATTGGGATTTGGGGATGAGTAAGGATTAACAGAGGTAATGGATATGAAAATGTCTTGCACATCTTCAGCACTCAATGGATATCATTTCTAATTCACCAATGGCAAGCTGAGGCCATTGGTGAAGTAGAAATTCAGAAAGGTAAATTGAGTTTCCCAGAGTCACACAGCTATCAAGTGGTAGGTAGGGTCCAACTGGGATCCAGTTCTGATCCTGAGCCCAGCTCTCCTTCCACGAAACCTTGCTGCCTCTATCAAGGTAAAAACAGGAAAATCAGAAATCTTAGGGGTGCTTGTTTCCTTTTGTGGTTGAACACAGGAATGTAGGTACTTAAAGCTCTGCTGTCCTCAGGGAGATGAGGCACCCAATGTTCTCAGATGAGAGGGCTTGAGAGGGCTTGAGAAGTGTCGAGAGGAGTGGGGAAAATCAAAAGTCTGAGTTGATAAAACAGACCCAGGGATTCCACTACTTAGCTCTGTGTGACCTTCAGGAAATTGCTCAAGATTTCTATGTCTCATTGCTCTTGAGATCCTTTTTCTGAAAAACAGGAGAGATAATAGTAGTATATACCTTATAGTTGTAAAGATTAAAATATATGATGTATGTGAACCAGGACAGTGTCTGGTACACTGCAAGAACTCAGTCAGTGCTGTCTTCCATTACCAAAGCTATGATTCCTAACATGTTTCATCTGTGAAATGAGGGTGGGGGTTGAATTCAACCGATCAGAGAAAGACCAAGGATTTGGGTTTGGGATCAACCCAACTCTGCCCACCCCTCATTCATCCACTCAAAGTATAACCATAGTTGTTTTTGTATTAATGAAACATATTTATCCAATCCCAGCCAGATCACCTCCCTCCCTTTCCTTCTTAAGGGACATCAGGCTAATGGCAACTCTATTGTCTGGATGAGGCTGGCAGATGTTTCAGTAACCAGGCCAGGGGGAGAGGGTCATGAGCGAGGGGCCACTGTAGGTAGTCACCTGGAATTGTGGAAACACAGAGTCAGAGGAGGAGTAAAAACCATCATCACCAAACACACACACACACACACACACACACACACACACACACACCAAGAGTCTGGGATGAGAAGGCAAAGAATCGTTCCAACTAAGAAGCGAGAATGAGAGCTAAAGCCAAGGCCAAAAAATGATTCCTCTGGTTCTTCCGGCTACCACCCTGTCTCCCATCTGTCCTTCACAGCCAGACTTCTCAAAAATGCTTAAGCTTGGTGGATTTATTTTCTCACCTCCCAGACACTCCTCAATCCCCTCCACTCTGACATATATCCCCATCATTCCACAAAACAGTGCTGCATGGGGGCACCGATGCATTTAAGGTGCTAAGTTCCAGGGACTATGTTTCAGTACCCATTTGACCTGACCACTTAATAGCATTCTTCACAGCTGACTAGTCCTTCCTCCCTAAAGGACTTTCTTCCCGTTTTCTGTAACACCTTGGTCTCCTGAGTTTCCTCTGACTTTTTGGCTACTTGTCAGCATCCTTTGAAAATACTCCCATCTTTATGACCATTAAATATGTGAAGTCCTAAAGATTCACTTCTATACCCTCTTTTCTCACTTTTTATTCTTTTCCCAGATAATCTCCGTTTATAGTTTCAATTATCTTCTCTATGCCAATGGCTCTCAGATTTGTGTTTCTGATTCAGCCTTCTCTCCTAGAGCAGACCAATGTATCTGACTGCCTATATAGTTTCATAGACTCAAAAAATGCTTCAAATTTAAAAATGGTCCAAAACTTAATATGATGGCCATTTTCTGGTGTTTTCAGTATCACTGAATTTTTTTTTTAATTCAGTCAGTTATTCAAATCATAAACTAGGACTCATTCTTTATTCCTCCACATCAGTATCACCAGTTCCTATTTATTTTATTTCCCCATATCTGTTGAATCAATCCATTTATCTCTATCTCTACAATCAATATTCTAGTGTAAGCTACTTTGCCTAAACATATTAATATCTGGTTAATCAATTTCACTGTGGTCCCCTGCCCTTTTTCCTAGTTCATTTTCTACACACTGAGACCAAAGTAATATTTGTAAGCCATAACCGATTACCTGAGACCCACATCCCCCTCCCACTACTTACACACTGCAGTGGCTTTCCATGCTCTTGGGGTAAAATCATGCACATAACCTGTTTGTTTAGTCCCTGTATTCTTGCCTCAATGATATTCCATGTTATTCCCTTTGTCTGAAATATCCCACCCTCCCTCTATTTCACCCACCTACCTATACCCAATTCTTCAAATTTCACAGAAGTCTTTTCTTTCAGTCTCAGGTACAGTCAGGTGCACTTGCTAAATGCTTTCATAATATCATGACACACAACTTCTTCAGAGCACTTATCCAGCTTAAATTTGCATAATATATTTTTTTAAATTTTTATTAACTCTCTCTCTCCCCCCCACCCACAGCCTGTTGACAGCACAATTGTTCTGCTCACTATTCTATCTCCAGTTTCTAGTCCAATGTTTGGCACATAATCGAGATTTAATTAGTGTTGTTGAATGAAGGAAAAACAAGTTAGAAGGATAAGGAACTTTGTGACTCTTCTAGGACCAGAGGTGAGAGAGTCAAAGCTCTCTGATTCTCTGGTGTGCTGGTGGCAACATTCCAGACATCCCCAGGTTCAAGGGTACAGGGTTGGAGGAGGACACAAGCATATCTAAGAAGTGGATCAAAGTTTTAGTGCTATCCTTGCTCCAAAGGTTAGAATATCCTGACATGACCCAGCCAGGATCCATGGCGAGCAACTTGAAGGGGAGAAAGGAAGAGTAGCTAGAAAGAAGTGCCAACAGATGGAGGAAGCCCAAGCAAAAGGAAGGGAACAGCGGACACAGCTTCTGGGGCTCTCTCCAGAAGGCCTTTCCACATTGACAGTCTTCTCCCTGCAGGTGATTAATGTGACACCCCTGAGCTTCTGTCTGTCCTTCTCTGTGCTGGTTTGAGAAGCTCTAGAGTTAGTTCCTACAGTATCCAAATCAGTGCATTTTTGTTATAGTTTGATTTGCTTCTGTTTGTAATACCAATGCCCCTACCCCTTCTTCCTAAAAAGATAGGAGATATTTGAAAATGGCAAAGGAGCTCTTTTGTTCTCTCCCTGGCTGCAGAGGCAAAGGAAACAACAAATTGTCTTATGATGTAGAAGTCACAGGATTTGCTTCTAGCACAATAACTCATGGGGAGGGAGGCATATTCACTGGAGCAGGAAATATTTGCTGAGAATTGGACGAAACTCACAGAGAAGAGCCAGAAACCATGGTGTTTCTGAGTTATGCTGCATAAGTCTCATCTCAACCCCAACTCTATCTCCTGACTTGCTGTTTGACCTTGGGCAGGTGACTTATCTCCTTCATGGATCCATTTTATCATTTGAAAATGGAGTCAATGATACTATTCTTACTTAATAGGGTTTTGGGGAAGATGAAGTGAGATTATACATGAAACAATAAATGTTAGCTCTTAATATTCTAAGACATTACATACAAGGTACATATTAGGGAAGGTATTGTTCCTTAATGTGACAGAATGCAGTTTTAATATCTTTGGGGAGATTAAATGTCAACAGATATTGGATACATGCTCCAATGATTTCATGGTTTCCAGAAATAAACTTGGAAGATCAACATCCATCCCTGCCTGGTATCTAAAGTCATGCTTCTTTAATCAAGAATATTTATTACAATACTCAGAGGGTACATAACAGTGCACCTGGGATGTGATGTGATATCACAAGGTAGACACGGTAGATCTGCCTGCAGCCTCAGTTATAGTCCATGGAATACAATTTGAAACATTTAAAATAAACATAACAATCGTGTATGGGTTAGAAAGCAGAATGTGAAATTCTTCTTAGGTTTCACAGAAATTTCAAGGTAACTAGGGAATCCTTGAGTTGTGTCCCCAGACCTCCAGAGAGATGAAAGAACGTGCTCTTCTTCTTCTCTAATAAGGATATTTTGTGGAACATTTCAACAGCACTGATTTTAAGAATAAAAAGAAGATCATCTGAGAAAGTAATGCAAGATGTCAGATTCTTTTCACAAATTGTTTTTCTCTTGGCATTTCTTCCAAGGGAATTGAGAATGAACAAAGAAAACAATGAAGAAAAAAATCAATTGGTTTAATGATCCAAAAACTAGGGTTTAATGTTTCTGGCAAATGTCACAGCAAATATTAAACAATGGGTTCCTGGCCCCTAGATCAACTTAAATTAATCCAGCAAATGCAAATGAAAAGGATACAATCCTTTCTCCTGATCTGTAGCACTTAGATTTAGAAAATGTAAAGCTAGTGTAGATGGGGAATACTCCAGATTGCAGGCTCCCATCTAGGTGAGATAAGACACAGAGTACAGAATGAAGGCCAGGCATAAAGACCTGATCTTACATCCCAGCTCTGAGGTCAATAGAATATAGATCATTTGTTTAACTCCTCTTGGTTGCCTCATATATAATTGAAGAGTTGGACTGTGTCTATGCATTTCAGGGTTAAAAGGACCTCAGAGGTCATTTAGCCCAATCCTTCCCTGATGCTTTGGTTCCAGTCTTTTGTCTGAACATTTCTAGATCTCAGTAGACTTTGTTACCTCTGAGTGTCATTATTGGATGAATAGTGACATTATACATCATAACAGTCAACAATGACATTCATTCCCCTCTCAGAGCTGGGAGACAGGAGACTGGAGTCTGGGTTCCACAACAAATTGATATATATCTGCATATAAAATTCTTTATCTCACTGAGTTTTAGGCTCCTCTTCTATAATGAAAGGAGGAATAGAATGCATAATTCTTGAGAGGATATTTATGAACCTCCAGTGACATCAAATCCCCAATATTCAAATAACAGTCCTTTCTCTTTTTCATCTTTACTCTCTTTGCTCTAGACTATATCAGAGAACATAAATACTTTGTCACTCTGCCACCTGCCTTAAATGGGGGCAAGAGTCATGAGGTGCTCTTCTGGGAATAAAAAGATGGTCCCTTCTCTGGGGATCTATACTTCACACACAGCAGTCTCCAGAGAACTTGCAAAGTAGTCTCACCCTCACTCTCCAGCTATCATCTCCTTTCTCCTCTGGGCTTCTATGCACATTTTTCTTCTCTCTCAAACACAGTGTGAAAGGAAGCTGAAGTCACACAATGAGAGATGTTCTGGAAAACAGCACCAATATACAACTCTGGAGTTGAGCTCCAACCATACAGTGGCTAGTCCATTAGCCAGAAGCTACTGTTAGGACTGACAGCCAATTAGGGTCAGATCAAGAAGAAAGAGTGAGCATGAATCAGGTTTCCCTTAGGAAACCCAGGTTCTCTAGGTTCTCAGGGTTCAATGCAGTGGGGACCAGATTGCCCACAGGTGCAATTGTCTGAATGTCATCAGTATCCTAAAACTGGCAAGGATCCATCAGTGACACTAATGATCAAGGTGAATTTTCCCAGGGTATTTTAAAATGACTGCATTAATGATGATAATTCATAGCTTCCCTGTATTCTGCCTTTGGGAGTGCCTTCTACATGGACTCTCAATTTGACTATATCTTGCATTGATCAGTGACAAAGTAACCAAATTTAATGCAAGCAGAAATTTGTGGAAGCCCTTGCATATGTTCTTCACTCTTACTTCTCTGTAAGTACTATGAGAATGTACCTGAGCCAACATGTGAGAGTCATAGCAAGAGACCCTTTCAATCCAGCCATCCCTGTTGAACTATCCTACACTGGACACTGAAATCAAGCCGAGATATGGAAGGGAGCCTACCTGAACCCAAAGAATCACCCTGCCAAGCCCAGCCTAAATTGCTGTCCTCTGGACTCACACTGTCATCCCATAACTGGTTTTGATGCTCACAACCAATAGATGATTATTTTAAGCCACTGAATCTTAGAGTGGTTTAGTCTATAGCATTATTGTGGCAAAAAAAAAAAAAATCATCACAGAGATATTTAACTTCTCTTCTTTCATATGTGGGGAACAAAACTGATTCTTTAATTAGGCCATATCAGAAATAAGATGTTATGGAAAACACCACCAGCGTACAATTTTTAAAACCCTGCTTCCTGTCCCCCTCCCTCATGCCCATTAGAAGTCAAACTCTCTGAAACTTTTGTGCATTTGTTCTGTCCTTTCACCAAATAAACAACCACCACCACCACAACAACAAAAACACCCTAAAAGGCAGTCACTGCGAAGCAACTATGATATTGCTTCCTTGTCCTTTTGTTTCCAGGTCCTGGTCCTCGGGTGAGCACTTACAAGCAGAGATTGTCAGTTGAATTATGCAAACCTCTGGAGTCTGCCGTTTATTTCTCATTATTAAACAAATAATAATAATGATGATAAATTCCCCAAACAGATGGCTTCTCCTGTCAACTCGAAGTCTTCCTGCCTCATCTAGAAATAAGAATTGCCCAAAAAGACATTCTACAGAAAGCCTAGCTGCAATCAGGTGGACCCAAACTGACTTCAGACCATCTCCTCTTGATCTTTATTGGCCCTCTTCTGCATGGTAAGTCACTGGCACCTCAATAGAAAGAATGGCTAGGATGGACCCCACAGCTGTCTGGCTAATGACCATGTTTATCAGAGGAGACTTCAAAAACGTAATTCCCTTTGGTATTTGCTGAGCATGTACTGGGTTTCCTGGGTTCAAAGATCCAAGGACATTTAGCCTTAAAAACTTCCTTTTCATTCCCTGCATGGAGCTTCCTGGCTGCTCAGCTACTTGTCTCCTCCAGCTTCATCTACCTCAGCCATCTGCCTTCCAAGCTGTGGACAGACTGGGCCAAGAAGACAGGACTGCCCAGTTCTTCAGTTACAGAATTCCCTGTGGAGGGAAATCCATATGCAACTGTCTCATTGTTTTCCTTGTGCTGGTTAGGGACTGGGTTACCAAGAAAGTCATCAAAGCCATAGAGACACAAAGCCAGGCTGAACAGGTGCTGTGGTGCTGAGTTTCCTCCAAATGTCCCTCATCAAGAAAAGAACTGATCTTGAGGTAGGAAGAAGGTCTGATTTGGAGGGGGAAAAAAGAAAGAGGAAATCGTGGAGGTTAAGGGATCATTCCATAGCAGAACTCCTAAAGGACTGGATTGGTGAACAGTGCTACATGCTGCAAGAGGAAGGGACACTCTCAGACCAGTAAAGTGGGTTCTCCATAAAGGCAGGGCTCCCTCAGTTTGGTGCATTCTCTTGGCATTGGTCTCAGGAGTTTGGAATATAACCAATTTCAACAGAAGTTAGGGGAGCTCCACATTATAGTTTTGGCTGAGCTCTCTGGTAACTTCCCAGGTAAAATCATTCTTATTAATTGCTTAAGTGGAAGGGCAAGACATTCAAGTTTACTCTCTCCCAAGAAGCCTTTACTTTTTACCAGGTCCTTAGTGGAGACCTTCCCTTAACTCAAAAGGACTCATGTAAAATATGGGAAGGCAAGAATCGCATGCCCTTAGAAGACTGGTGTCTGGACCCTTGTTTTGCCCCCACTTAGATGATTTGTGTAACCCTGGGAATGGCATGATTCTTTGCTTAGACCAACTTTCCTTATCAGTAACTTGGGAAGGTCACACCTTAATGAGCTTCCCCTCCTCTGGCACTCCATGGTTCTTATTCTTTCTCAGTTCAAATGTAGTTATCCATCATTTTACAAGGAACTTTGCAGAGAGCCACACATGGTCAGCTGAACACTGGTTCTTTCTAGACTCAGAGCAATCCTATGAGGTCTGCTTGGTCCTGAATTTATAAGCTCTGGCTTCAGAGTAACCAGGTCAGAATACTCACCTTTGGTATGCCTAATAAACAAGCCCAACTGCTTGACAAGCAGATGAAGAGGTTTTATTTTGTTTGGCAAACAACAATAACACAAAATGCTAAATGGGACTCCAAAAGAAAACCACCTCCTTCATTTATAACTGTCTGCATCAGCAAATATGTATATTGAATAGAACTATTCATCAACTAACGCATTAATGACATGAGGCAAACAGATCTTTAACCACTTACCCTGAAAGGCAAGCTTTGTCAAAAAGCATCTTTTTGTCCAGGGGAAACATTGGCAATGATGCTTAGTATGGTTATTTGATGTGATGAAACTGTATTGTCTCGGGGTAGCTAGCAGGCAAGAAGCCATTCCCTAGAGTTACAAAACGAATCTTTACTGGATTTGTCACAAACAAAGGATGAGATGTTCATGCAAGGAGTGAGGAGCCATTCTGGGCTTTAAGCCACCATTCGCCCTCCCAACCTGCTGAGGAAATTCAATGTAATCAAACTAGTCAGCAAACAGACCAGAGACTCTGAAATTGATTAAATCTGTGGTGTGGATGTGTTTATTATGTTTCCTGTGACTTAGCAGCCAGGGCCTCTTTAGGAAAGGGAAGGAAGGATAAAAAGCTAAAAAAAAAAAAAAAAAAAAAAAAAAAAAAAAATCCTATTTGGAATTCCAAGTGGATATGCTGGTTTCTGCTTATTGGCTTCCATGGTTTACAACCAACCATAATGGATCAATAGTTTTGCACCCAGTATCTGGGCTTAGCAGCTGAAGAGGTTGTAAGGTCTCTCTGAACTCAAAATTAACCCCAAGTAGACAGGCCTAAGACTTAACGGGGGTGAAGCATGCCAGAGGTCCTTACCTACATGTTAGGGTGAGGCCGACAAACCCACTGTTGTTTTTATTTCCCTAATAAAGACCAAAGCACCAGATCTGGATCTCTGTTGATTGGTTCAGTCACGGAAAATACACACGAGTACACAAACACATGCAGATATAGACATACCCCTTTGGAAATTTTTCCATTGAATGTAACTATCGGTTTCAATAAACAGACTTTAACAAAAACTAATTGGGAAACTCTGCGCAATGATGCTTACATTCTCATTGAGCAGACACAGACTAGCCCCCGGGACGTGATTGGCTGTATCAGGCCCAAGCAACCTCCCCAAAGAGAAAAGCCCGCTCTTCACAAGCTGGTCCTTCCTGTGTGCCATCTGAAAGTGCCAGCTGGATTTGCCTATCTTTGTCCATTTCCACAACAGTCTCATGCTACCTCCTAAGTTCACACGCACACACACACACACACACACACACACACACACACACACCAAACTCTCAACTTCTTTCCCCTCTCCTCTGATATTTGGTTTACTTGCTGCTTCTTAACTGGGCACAATCTTAATGATAGTTTTTGCTTGCTATGTTTCTCCTGTGCCCAGCACCTCCACAAGCCCTCACCTGACCACATGTACTTCAGGTTGGCTTTGTAAATACAATTTTCCTATTCTTGAAAACAGTTTTCTGTAGGTGGTATTCTCTGAAGTGATTATCTACCTTCTTCTTTCTACCTCTTTGCATCATGTGTACTTTTACAATAGTGGGCAGCATTTTTTACAGTAAGAATGGACTTTCATTTTAAAAGAGAAAAACAAGGGCAATATGCACTCAGTAGTGAATAATGATTGCAATGCTTGTAAAGCTATCTGTTCAACAATAAGGCCTGGAGGAGGAATACACTTGAAAATAATTTCTGTGTTCAATGGGGCTCTATGTTTGTTATTTCCTCTCTGATTATAAAGAAGGCTTAATATTCAATAGAAAAATGAAACCTTCAATAAATGGTCTCAGAGTCCAACTGAGCCTCTAAGGATCAGGGGGAAAAAAAAAAGTGGGTCCCAGCACATAGGTATGAACCCAGCAAGGCCACCCAACAGAGGAAATGCATTTCATGCTCGCTCTAGGCATTGCTTCCAAATTCTTCTCTGGGCATAGAATACAGTTCATGTCAGGATCATGGCCATGGCTATTAAATTGAGTAAACAGACTTTCTGTTCTTCCAAAAGCATGACCATGATGCTGCTCTGCCCAGTCACCTGGGCATTTTCCAAGCTCGGGTTATCCTTCATCTTTGGCATCTTACAAACTGATGTTAATCCTCAATTTGGGATAAAGATGTCTGAGATAAAATATTCATTGGAGATTAGAAGTGCCAAGCTTTAGAAAAGCAGGGTTCCCCACCCCCTGTGTTTTCTAATCTTTCTTAAAAGCACTAAAGAGCCAGCACATGTCCAAGGATTAGCTGTACTTAAATGTCCATCTTAGAAGAGGAATTTTAAAGGGGGACCAGCTGTTAAAAAGATATTAGCAATAATTTCTCAAAAATGCTTTCCATTCAGGACAGTATCATTTGTGATGCTTTTATAAAGAAAGGCAAAAAAAAAATTTTTTAAAGAGTTAAAGAAAATGAAAGAAAGAGCCAGGCATGGTGGCACATGCCTAGAATCCTAACAGCTTGGGAAGCTGAGGCAGGAGGATCGTGAGTCCAAAGTCAGCCTCAGCAATTTAGCGAGGTTCTAAGCAACTCAGTGAGACCTTGTCTCTAAATAAAATATTAAAAAGCGCTGGGATGTGGTTCAGAGGTTAAGTGTCTCTGGGTTCATCCCAGTACCAAGGGCGGGGGGTGGGGGGGAGAAAAGAAAGAAAGAAAAAGAAGGGTTAGGAAAGAAAAGGTACACAGGATTCTTTTAAATGAAAACAGTTGCTCCCTGAATATGTTTACTAGAGTACCTTATCTTTTATAGGTACCTTCCTTTTTCTTAGTGGGATTATATGTATGTCCATTAAATAGTTGCAATGCACAAATCAATCTGAGAGAGAGACATGAAATTAAATAGGTAGCTGAGGGTGACATTTGGTGACAGGGACTCTGTTCCTAGCTATGTCAGAGGTCTCTGAATGTACTAGAAGATACTAGAAGCCCAGACTGAGGTCAGGAAAGAACAAAACTAAGCCCCAAGGATTGTTTTCTCAGAACAAGAACATCTGAATGCCTATGCTTTTAGCCTCAAGCATGCTGGACAGAAAAGTGAGGAACAAAAGTGATACCAGGATGCTATGGATAGAGGAAGGAGTGTTTGATATTGGCACACTGGAATACCATTGCAGTTTGACGATTCTGCTTCCCAGGGGGCACCATGTTTTGGACTGGAATAAGAGAGTCACTCTTGTAGAAAAAGTCATTGGAACCATGTGTTCATTTACTCCAACTCTGCAGCAAGCACTGAAGAAAGAAGATCAACTCTGCTCCGAGGACTGAGTGCTTACAAAACAGAGAGACTGTAAACGGAAGGAAGTAGAGATTTTTGTTTGTTATTCTGTTTTGTTTTTGTGGTGCTGGGGATTGAGCCCAATACCACAACTGCTAGGCATAAACATGTGCTACACAAGAACTTTACCACTGAGTTACATCCCCAGCTCAGGCGCGGGGTTTTTGTCAAATATATTATAGGGACCAAAGACACCCTTAGCAATAATACTGAAAAAGGCTATACTCAAATTTGAGCAATTGTATCAGCATAAATAAGTTATTGAAATAGCAAACTACAACAACAACAATATTCTTCCCCCAAGTTGAAAGCTCTTTCTTCTATATCATCAAGGTTGATAATGACAGCATAATCCAGATGACTGGGAATCATTTTGATGCCCACCAAAATTAAGATACAAAACCATTCCATCACCCCAGTGAAATGCCCATAAGATATTCTTTATACTCACATCCTGCCCACCTTCAAACACCTGGCAAGCTCTGTTGGGTTCCCCGTTATTAAACTTTTGTCTTTCAGCAAACATCACATAAATATAGTGATATAACCTTCAATGTTGACTTCTTCCACTCACTCGAATGATTCAGACAGGTTGTTGCAGCTATCAGTAGTTTATTCTGTTGTATTCTGAGTTGTATTCCCCCACCAATCCTTTGAAGGACATTTAGTTTGTTTCTAGTTTGCACTATTATATAATAGTTGTATACAGGTTTTTGTGTGAACACAACTTTTTTATATCTGTAGGGTAAATACAGAGGAGTAGGACTTCTGGGTCATATGACAAGTGTGTATTTAACTTTATAAGACAATGACTGTCTTCCAGAGTAGCTATGCTATTGTGCATCCTAAGGACTGATCTATCAGAGTCCAGCTCCTTTCCAGCACCTGGTAGCATCAGTGTTTTTAATTTTACCCATCCTAAGAAGAGTGTATTGGTATCATGATTTTAACTTGCATTTACATAACATCCAAATCTTTTCATGCATTTAATTGCCTTCTGTATGTCCTCTTTGGTCAAGTTTCTGTTCAAGTATTTTGTCTATTTTTAATTGGTTATTTGTTTTCTTACTGTTGATAGTTGACAATTTGTAATGTAGCCTGGATATAAGTCCTTTGCAGATAAGTGATTTGTAAATATTTTTCTCCAAGTCTGTAGCTTGTTTATGATTTTACATTAATATATAAGATTCATTTTGGCATAAATTATATAAAGGAGGTGATATTTAGGAAGGAATTCTTTCTGTTTACTGGCATGTGCCTGAGCCATGGTCCTAATACAATTTGTTGGGAAGACTATTCACTATAGATTACTTTGCATCTATGTCAAAAATCATTTGGTCATGGAGATATGTTTCAAAACATCACCTTTTATCCCACCAATATGTAATATGTACAGTGTATATGTCAATCAAAATTGAAGCAAAAGGCTAAGTATGGTGGTGCACACCTGTAATCCCAATGGCTCAGGAGGCTGGGGCAGGAGGATCACAAGTTCAAAGCTAGCCTCAGCAAATGCAAGGCCCTAAGCAACTCAGTACAACCCTGTCTCTAAATAATATACAAAATAGGGTTAAGGATTTGGCTCAGGGGTCAAGTGCCCCTGAGTTCAATTGCTGGTACCAAAAAAAAGCAAAAGGCCAGGTGTGGTGGTACACATCTATAATTCCAGTGATTTAAGAGGCTAAGGCAGGAGGATTGCAAGTTCAAAGCCAGGCTCAACAACTCAGTCAAACTCTGTTTCAAAATAGAATATGAAAAGGGCTGGGGGTGTAGCTCAGTGGTAGAGCACTATGGATCCAATCCCTGTTATCACAAAAAGTAAATAAAATTTAAAAATTAAAACTCAAATCAATTGGCTATATTGGTATGGGTTTATTTTTAGAGTCTTTATTCTGTTTTACTGATTTATGTGTTTGTCCCTATGCATGATTACTATAAGTTTATAGTAAATCTTTAAAACACATTAATGAGTCTTTTTCCTACTTTTTCTTTTCAACATTGTTTTACCTCATTTGTTTTTCCATATGAATTTTCAAATTAGCAGTATATCTACAAGGCATCCTGTTGACATTTTATTTAGTCTTTTGATCCATGAAAACAATGTCTTTCTATGTATTTGGGTCTAATTTTTCATATGTATTTTCTCACAAATGTAATATAAATACTTAGGCTTTTAAAATTTGTTTTTCAGTGGATCATTGTACATAGGATAACAATTTATTTACATGTTGATATTTACATCCTAGGATATTGTTAAAACTCTCATCTTGATTCTGGGAGGCTTTATGTTTGTTTTGTTATTTAGATTCCTTGAGTACTTCTACATAGACAATCAAGTCATCTGTGAATAGTGCCAATTTTACTTCTTCTACAGGAAGAAGTAATCTATATGCCTTCCATTTTTCCTTCTTCTTTTCTTATAGCATTGGCTAAGACTTCCATTATCATATAATTTATATAAAAACTCCTTCTTATGGTAGTTGTAGTTCTTGCTTCTGTAACTCATAAACATGGAGCTAAAATAATGTTAAAGTATGGTTCCCTGACTTCCTTCCCTTTCACAATTAAGGGAACTCCAAGATCCTACCAAATTTCTTCCAACTACTTCTAGATATTTCCTTAGTGGTGGATTTTTACCATGTAATTACCATTATTTTCTCTTCTTTCCTGAGGTCATGTCCCCTCTTGCTTTCAATATTCTGATGCTAGAATATATATTTAAGTTGGACCATCTTACTCTTTAAGGATGCTGTCTATTCCTTACCCCATCACATCCTGAAGTTCTCTTGAATGTGAAAGTTAAAAGGATAGTTGATTTATTTTCTGAGCTAGATAGTGGAATTCATTTACCAACACCTCTCAGTACCTAAGAAGAAATAGCACTTTTGATGAAAATGGCTCCAGCAAACTCTTAGAAACTTCTTTTATTTCAGTCAATTGTGTTTGCCTTCTTATGATTCTCTGGCAGAAAAAAAAAAAAATTAGAAAAGGTGTTATCCCTAAAGAATTTACCCAAATATTCCCAGCTAATGAAGTAATAATTCTCTGCACTATGATTTAAAGACAAAGATAAAGAAAATTCTTTGCAGGAAGATACATTGGGAAATGGTGAAGACACGACCACATTATACAAGGCATGAGCTAAACACCAAGTGTTACAGGACATTATGGAATTGATGAAAGTGAAAAGCATCTGAAATTGCTACACTCTTTTGGTTGTAATTTTACAAATCCATTGGCGAGAGAATGATCTACATCTAATTGGGAAAGCAGGCATGCCATGCCTTCTGTTTATTTCTGTGTGTACATTTGACAGCATACAATTCAGTCCACTCTAATTCTCTACTTTATTCTGGAATGTAGTCTTGACTGTTAGGGAAGACCTGGGTAGAAGTCTTAAACCCAAACTGTGATATATAGTAAATAAGTCTGGAGGTGTCTGCCTGGCTCATAATCACCTCTCCTTTACTGAAAATTGATTTGATACAGAGGAAAAGATTTCATGACCATGTCAGTAGTGAGGTGCCCCCAGGTAACAATGATTAAGAGTGTAGTATCTGCAATCAGACTTTTTGAGTTCAAAGTCTGCGTCTTCCCCTTTCCAGCTGTGACTGTGGCAAATTGCTTACCTGTTCTGTTTCTCACTCTTTCCTGTGTAAAACGGTGATTATAACATTACTGACTTTAGAGTTACTCTGAGGATTAAATGAGATACATTCCCAAAACACGTGGGTAATGCCTGGTACATGGTGCACACTCCCCTGCCATGGAGACTGATCTGGGGCAAATCTCTCCTTCACGGCAGCCCACTCAAAGCATTTCTGCTTAGATTTGGAAACCAAAAAGAGATCTAAGAATCTTGGAGCTGAGTCACATTCATGACAGCTTAAGAGAGAAGGGCCCTGAACTTCTCCTGAGAGAAGTAATTCTTGCTCTCCTGAACCTTCTTGCTCATTTCTTCTTTTCTGGGAAAGAACTCAGTATGGATCTAATAAAAGGAAACATAGTGAAAAGGATGCAGGATGTCCCCAAAATGGCGGTCCGGTCACTGCTATTCAGGCTGGTGACATGAGAAGAGATGACAGTAAAGGGCTAGAAAATAAGATATATCCTGAGAAAGACTGGGAAAGCTTTGGGAGACTTCTAGTCACACATCTTGATGTCTTTGCAGGTACTTGTCTCTTTTCTGCTCATTTATGCTATGAATCCTCACATTTCAGCCAGTGTGTTATATCCTAGGGAAAGCCTTCTTTGGACCACGATGCTAAGTCAACTTCCTTCTCTGAACCACCATTCCAAGTCAACTTGGACTGCTAGAGTGCCTGGACTTCTCTTTCCATGCATTTTACACAAGTTACAATTATATATGTACAAGATGTTTGGTGAATACTTGTCTAGTAGCTGAAAGTCCCTAAGAACAGAAACCATGTGATTTGTTCATTGCTGTGTTCCCTGGACTAAGAAAAGTGCCTGAAACAAAGACAATGACCAAGAAAGAGTGATTGAATAAATAAGTGAGTGAATAAAAGAACACCCAGTGCAAAACCGTCCCACAACTATTTTGATTTCTGGGCAGAATGTGTTGCCCCCTCAACCATGCTTTCAGACTACTTTGCAGATACACTGATTGTTCTCAAAATCATTGTCTCCTACTGGTGGCTTCCAAACTCAGCTATGAGTTCCCAATGGCAGGGTTTATGAACTAACCACTCATTTATCCCTTCTGCTACTCTTTAAGCCTGGCACATACAGGTACTCGATTCAAATTTGTTAAAATGAAAGAAAATCGAATTGCCTCCCACAAGGCGAAAGTAACAACTGGGGCCAATTTGTGACATATTCCATAGGAAATAAGTGAATAAATAAATTGTTTCCTTGATTTGTCCATTCAATTTCATCAAGGTGATCCATTTGCTGTAATCTTACAGTGCACTTATATCAACTTTTTGACACTTCAAAGAACTTTAAAGTCTTTCAGTTCCTTAAGAACCAGCCAAAGCCCTGAGATATAGCCAGGCAGGCATTATTGTACCTATCTTACACAGGGAAGTGAGAATCAGGGAGGTTAAATTTGCCTGAGATCAACACCCAGGAAAGAGTGAGCTAGAGCAACATCCAGGTTTCCAGACTCTAAGGAGTGAGGTGTGTGCTACTGAGAAGGGTAAAAACTGAGGTATATTCTTTCCTCATACATCCCTTCTAATATCGGGAAGAGAAACAAAGAGGCCCAGGAGGGAGCGAGGACCTTCGCCCACGATCTTTTGAGTCAAAGATCATCCAGGTAGCTTTAAGGGATGGCTTTTTCTCTGCATGGTTGTCACCGTGCTGTTTCCTCTATTTTCTTTTAAGCTCATGGCTTTTTTCTTTATGGCTTTTTGCTAAAGCTAGGCTTTTTCTCTGCATGGCTTTTACCATGCTATTACTTTCTGGCTTCTTTATTTTTTATGGCTTTTGGCCGGCTACTTGCTTCATGGCTTCGGCTTCTCGCCGGCTCTCGCCGGCTACTCGCTTCGGCTTTTCGCTAATTCTTAACTGGCCTCAACTGAGTACTACTCTTTTTGCTGGTCTCAAAGTCAGAGGCTATGCTTTCTTCTCCTCTCTCCTCACTATCTTAGCTTCTTGTTCTTATATCTTATTTTTTCTTCTCTGCCTGCCGAGCCCCGGACGGGCCACCATTTGTAAGCTGCCTGTGAGCTTAGAGAGAAAGATTAGAGGGCTTTCTTCTTTCTTCTTTTTCTTAGCTTAGAGAGAAAGATAGAGAGAAAGGAGATCTTAGAGAGAGCTCATGAAAGAGAGAAAGAGCTTAGAGAGAAAGATTAGAGATGCTTTTTCTTCTTCTTCTTCTTAGAGTTAGAGAGAAAGTAGACATCTTAGAGAGAAAAAGAATGAAAGAGAGAGATTTCTTCCTTGCTTTTAGAGCTTCTTTCTTCTTTGTTCTTTCTTCCTCGGGAGCCTTGCTGCAAGGAATTATGGCTATAAATCGATGCTTTGGGATTCTATGGTGCTTTGCTCATGCATTTACAGTCACATACATACTTATTATCAGAGAACAACATGCTTAGGTTGAAGTAGACATCAAAAAATGATCTGTTTCTCCAAATGCATTGCAAGGAAACCAATGGGCCTCTGAACACATGCTTAGGTTAAAGTATGATCCTTTTATGGAAATTATCTTTGATTTATGTGCAAAAAAAATTTTATGATTAAACAAAAAATGACAAATGGGAGAAACCAACTGCTTTATATTTTATTAAAAACACAAGGAACAGCCTCTCACAGACACATGCTGAAACTATAAATCATACAAATCATATAATATATAAGCATATATAAATACATAAAATGCATACCACATATATGAATGCACAAATATATATAAATATATAAGTATATATAAATATATGCTGAAATTATAAGTCAAGAGATGTCAAAGATTATTGATCACCAAATAGCTGCACACATCACCTTGGCAGGTCTTGAAAGTGGCCAGAATATTATGAGCTGATGGAAAAAATATGGCTCCTCCTCCCACAGGGTCACATTCAACCTTTCCCTAATATCACCATTCCTTCATGGTAGATATGGCCCATTATCTCAGAAGAACAGTTTTATGCTTTTTACAAAAGAATCTCTTTCTTAGAAATTCACTTTAAAAAAATTTCTAAAAGTGAAATTTCTAAACAAAGTTAGAATACATATTATTTGAATGTGTTTGTATGCATATGTATGTATGTATGTTTGTTTACATACACATACACACCCTAACATTCCTTATGTTTCTGCAGTTCTGGTTGGGACCTAGCTTATATTATCCCTTCAGGAGACCATGTCCACCTGCAGCACATTCTAATTCCAATCTTTGCAGGGGTGGGGATACACTGGTAACTGGCTACTTCATCCACTCCCTTGAACAGAAAATGTTCCATGGGGAATAGGCACAGTGTCAGGCTCCAAGCTAGGTGCTCTGTCCTGAAGTACCAGTGTCCTGACAGAGGACTACACAGAGGTAGCTCTTGTATCAGACAGGAAGCAGAGTGTCTAATCCAATGGGTTCTATGTGAAGGGCCTAGTTCTTGATGTGAAGGCAGGCTAAGGAACCAACAAGGGAGGGTGGGGTCCTCAGTGACTATAGGATCCTTGAAGAGGACAGAGCAGAGTTACCACAATCCAGTGAAATCCAGTGCCATGAAAAAGGGCCCAAAAGAATGTGGTCATTATCCAAACCATGGCAAGGACACACCAGGAATAGGAACAAATACCCCAGCCTGATGTTCTTATGTGAATTTCCAGGTCTTAATTTTATAGTATCAGTTAAGAAAGATATAACTATGGGGAAAACATAGCAAACTGTGTACAGGGCCTCCCTGTATATTTTTTGCAACTCCCTATGAATCTATAATTACTTAAAATAAAGTTTATCTTTTAAAAAGCTGCAAATAGTCCTGGAACATTATACAGAGGGGTTATTGTGGGTATTAAAATGGACATTGTAATTCTGAAGCTCTTTTATGTGCAGAATAGCATAAATACATTGATATTAGAACTAAGATGTTTGCTCTAAGAGAAAAGAAATACAAATGCAACATAAAAGAAGATAAAGAAAGCTGGGCACAGTGGTGTGTGCCTGTGATCCCAGCAGCTCACTAGGCTGAGGCAGGAGGATTGCTAGTTCAAAGCCAGCCTTAGCCACTTAGCAAGGCCCTAAGCAGCTTAGCAGGACCCTGTCTCAAAATAAAATATAAAACGCGCTGGGAATGTGGCTCAGTGGTGAAGCGCCCCTGGTACCAAAAAGAAAGAAAGAAAGAAGATGTGTAATATCAATTATGTTAAATTTGAATGGAAAATTCTAAAATAAACTCATCTTTTAAAAGATGTATTTCCTGGCTCCTTCCACTGAAAGGGGAAGCAATGTTAGCCAGTAGCACTCACACTTTGGATTCTAAATGCCATTTCCACTAAAAGAAACCAGAGAAATGGCTGATATAGGTCTGGATAAAAGACTATGTGAGGTGAACATGGTGTGCCTTGGGCCAGGGGATGCTCAAGTGTAAGAGAGTATCCTCAGGATGTAGGAGCTGACTTGAATAGGTACTACTATCCAAATTTGGAATAAATTTAAATATCAGAAAAAAAATAATAATGGTAAAGAATTATAATATGCTGAATGCTTTTTAAAATACTCAATTATTTAGAAACAGAGACAGAGGAAAATCCTACTTTTCAGAGCAATACTGGTTAATCAATGTAAGAAATAATAGAAGTAGAAAATCACCATTTTCAATTTCCCATGAAATAGATCGGGCAAGGATCATCAGTGTCTGTTTAACCTATGGGTAAAATATTGATGGAAATAGGACATTCACACAGTTGCAAAGTACTACCCCTGTATCTCTCACTGTTGCAATGAGGAATTGGACAATCGTGAGATCTGGTGGCCATCATCTTAACTACAGGATCAAAGTGACTTGACTGAGGGCAACAGCATGCTACGCTTAAAGTCTGAACATACTAGTGACTCAAAGAGGGGAGAGTAAGTCCATCAAGATTAGGGGCAGGAAGGGCTTCTTAGGGACCCTGAGCCTGGAATGTTGAGGAGGAAAGGGCCTGTTGCTGGGAAAGGTGTTCCAAGCAAAGGACTCAGCAGAAGCAAAGGCACAGTGACTTGAAAAAAGTGCTGAATTTAGAGAACCACAGCTAGTTTTAAATGGCTTCAATGACAGTGTAGGGACAGGACTGAAGACAGGTGAGGCTGGAGAGTTAGGAGAAACCATGCCATCGGGGATCTGTCTTACCAGGCCAAGGAGCTTGGACCTTACTCAAAAGATGATAGGAAGACATTGAAGGGTTTTAAGTAGGTGGCAACAATTAGGACAGGAAGATAGTGACTCATGAAAGAGCTACAAAGGAGGCAGAATCCACCAGAATAATAACCCATCAGTGATGTGGAGGTTGAAAGAAAAGGAAAGAATGAACTGGAGAATGTTTCTACCCTGAAGGTAGATTCTGAGCATAGACAACACTGGGCTGGAGAGCTGGGGGACAGGCATTGAAAGGTCACATCCAAGTCAGCAGCAGGAAGGTGCCTGGATCATTAGTGATGTTTTTTTTTTTGTTTTGTTTTTTGTTTTTTTTTTTTTTTTTTTTTTTTTTGGTCAGGAATAGGGAAAAGGGAAGACTAACAGGGTAGGTTGTGGTACCATTAACTGAGATTGAAAACACAGTAAGAGGAACAGGTGTAGGAATGGAAGTAGAAGCTGTTATTTCAACTGTCCCAAAGCAAAAAGGGTGACTAGTTATTGCAGAATAACTAGTTGAGTACCTAGTGGAGATTCAGACATATGCTGGAGGAGTCTTTTGGCGTTCTAATGGTAACTTAATGACTATTTAATATATAGATTATTTACTCAGTAGACTTCAGGGGCTCCTTCAACACATGCATGAAGGAGTATCTTTTGGATTTAGAGTCTGGAGCTTTAATAAGAAGCATCCCATTGGGTTTAATAGGATTTACATAGATAGAAGGCCTGGGGATGCTAAAAAAAAAAAAAAAAAAAAAAAACTCTCAACGTGCTTTTGCCTTTAATAATAATTAATAATGAAAATCCTCTTTCCCATGGGAGCTGAGCATAGGCACAAATGTCTGCTTGGAAACCATATTCTCTGCTTTGAATCTCAGTCCCATGCCAAGGCTCGCACCCCAATTCATCAGGGCCTGAGAGGCTGTGTAGCTTGGGACCCACACTGGGTGACTTATAATTAAAACGATTGCAATTCTTTCTTTAAAATTAATTCCAAATATAATTTCTTATTTGGCTCATCAGGGCATGGCAATGCACAGTGGCCTATCTGTGGGGAAATTAAAGAAAAGCAGGAGGATATGCACCACACAGTTTTTATATTAAAATAATCACTCATATTTTTCTGGCAACACTTTTTAATAAGTGTCAAATCTTTATTGCCTTCTTTGGAATTAGCATCCACATTAATCATGTCAAATTCATATGGTATTTATTTCTGGAGGTTGTAAAAATCAATACAGGGGCTTCCCCAAGCTAATCAATTAGTCCAAATTCTCTCCTGGGTTTCTGATCTGCGAAAGCTCTGCTGGCTCAGGAAGTAGCAAGAAATCAAGCTCCTGACTTTGTGATGGCCACAGGGACAGGGGAGGAGATAGAGTTCCAATCCTGAGTCATGTATCACACAGTTCCCCTACTGTCTGAGGCAACAAGATCAAGGTCCTTTTGGGGCAAACTTTGTGACACAGGAAACACATATTCTCACTTCTCTATTGCCATAGAGCGGGGCCAGATGAGAGGGCTGACAGCTCTCAGCCCTCCTTTTATGGTGAAGGGAAGGCCAAACCATGAAAGCACTGTAGATGCTGCTGGTTCTCCCAGGGACAGCTCTATAAATCATGGAAAGCACTTTCCTAATAAAGAGGAAAGAGAGCTTTCCCAGAAAAGCTGGTACAGTTTCCTTCTGTTTGCTCTTTTAGGCCTCTCCGATAGGCCTACTGCAATGGTGTGTCAGGTTTTTCCATTTCCCAAGTGGGTGAGTGACATTATCCAACACCTTCCACTCCACAATGACACTCATAGCAGGGAAATTAGAGGATGTGGTGGCTGGCCTTGATGTTAAATTTGACCAAAAGAGGCAGTGAAACTTGGGGACTGAACTTTACCATCATCTTCACCTTTAGAATTGAAACCTCTAATTTCACCACTGCGGAAGCAGAGGAAGTGAGATGTCTAGGGTTTCTTTGGATTTCATTCATCAAGGGAGGAAAACAACAGGAAGACTCAGTATGGTAGCACTGGGCCACTCTGCACTGTAACTCATCAGTTTGGGGTATCTGGCATTGGTTATGGAAATTTTATTCACTTCTCATGCAAAAGATAGAGTCTGGTTTAACTGATATATTACTACTGTATGCACATGTATCCTCAAAATCACAGAACACAAAGAACTTGAGTTATGTAGGCAAT
Source organism: Tamias sibiricus (assembly GCA_025594165.1). Classification (NCBI taxonomy): domain Eukaryota; kingdom Metazoa; phylum Chordata; class Mammalia; order Rodentia; family Sciuridae; genus Tamias; species Tamias sibiricus. The sequence goes on from CM046663.1 coordinate 155,199,246, forward strand.
GACTTCTCATTATCAATCCAAATCCATAATTTCCAGAGAAATAACCCATCTCAGTGGAACTCCAATTATCAGCTGAAGATATGGCTGTTCGGAATATTATATGTTTCCAGTCTTCCCTGATACTAGATGTATTCAGGTAAATGTGTTGTGGCTAATGGGGTGCATTGGAAAGTGTATGACTTCAAGAACACATCCTTAGAGGTAGGCACCCACCTGCCGGAAGGAGAGACCCAACCGCCAGTTTGCCTGGCCTCCAGGGCCCAGAGTAGCATCTCCCTGCTGCTGCACACAGGGCCAGACCTGGGGAAGGGCTTCCTCCATTCCCAGGAAGAGTGTGACCTGCCCAGCTACGACCAGAGCAAGAGGTAGGCACCTGCCCTCCAGAAGGAGAGACCCAGCCGCCAGTTTGCCTGGCCTCCAGGGCCCATAGTAGCATCTCCCTGCTGCTGTACGCAGGGCCCAGCCTGAGAATAAGCCCCTTCTACTATTCCACTGTGCCATTCTGCAACTGGCCAAAGGTGCAGCCTTGACTCCACTTACAGGACTGCTGACTGGACATGATCCGGGTCAATTGGCTTAAACTGGAAGGGAAAAAAGAAGGGCTTCCAAGGGTCCATTTTGTTTGAGACTTGTTCTTGGGTTCAACGTTTTTGTTTTTGTTTGCTTGTTTGTTTGTTTTGTTGTTTCTTGGGGGGTTTTTTGTTTGTTTTTGCTGTGATTGACAGTGTGTTTGTGTGCTTCTGCTCCTCTTTTCTTCCTTCTCACTTTTATATTTTCTCTTCTTCCTTCATCTTCCCTATTTACACCCTGCCATTGCATTCTCTACAGAGGCAAAAACAAGTTATACGCAGAAATTGGGATTTCTAGAACGGGTACAATTGAAATATATAGCAAAGTGGTGTTATATATAGTTTATTCTCTACTTTCTAGACTCACTCTCTCTCTTACACTAATTTCTACTCCTTAGTCATTTTTTTTTTTTTCTTTTCTTTTTTTCTTTTCCATCTTTCTTTATTTCTTCTCTCAACCACTGCATAAGTTAGGTTTATGTATAAATCTGTCTTTCCACCCAATCATTCACTCCATTCTCTTTCCTCTCTTGTCTGCTTATACTAAACCACTTCCATAGAACTCTCTTTTCATACTTTCTAAGAAAGAACAAGTCAATACTCTCACTTCCTTCTTCCTAAACATATCACCTCTGTGTCCATTACTTGAAACTATAAAACCCCATCAGAAGCATACAGAGTAAATTGGAAACAATATCTGGGTTAACTAAATCTCTACAGTGTGATCAAACTGGGATTCTCTGAATAGAAAGTGTTTGATTTTAAAGTGTAAAGGAAATATAAGGGGATCTGATAGCATTGTACTACAGGAGCAACATAAGGTTTTAAGGTAAAATCAAAATAGACAATGTCCCACAGTGTAGGAAGAATAGACGCACAAGCAATATGAAGAAACAAGGGAAGAAAGTGACACAAACAAATCAATATACCTCCTCAGTAGATTCCATGGCATGCACAGTTGGTGAAATGCCAGAGATGGAATTTAGAAATTACATATTCCAAATGTTAGCGGAACTTAAGAATGAACTCAAAAATGAGATGAGGGAGCAATTACAGGATGTGAAAGATCATTTTGACAAAGAACTCCATAAACAAATACAGGAAGTAAAAGATTACTTCAATAGGGAGATAGAGGCTCTAAAGAGAAACCAAACAGAAATTCCAGAAATGAAAGAAGCAATAAACCAAAATAAAAGCTCAATTGAAAGTATCACGAACAGAGTAGATAACTTGGAAGAAAGAACCTCAGACAATGAAGACAAAATATATATCCTAGAGAAAAATATGGATTACACAGCTAAAATGGTAAGAAACCAAGAACAGAACATTCAAGAATTATGGGACAACATAAAAAGACCAAACATAAGAGTGATTGGTAGAGGAGGGGGTAGAGGAGGGGGCAGAGTTTCAAGCCAAAGGAATGAGTAATTTATTTAATGAAATAATTACAGAAAATTTTCCAAACTTGAGGAATGAATGGGAAAACCAAGTTCAAGAGGCCTACCGAACACCAAACATACAAAATCACAACAGATCCACACCAAGACACATTATAATGAAAATGCCTAATATACTGAACAAGGAGAGAATATTAAAAGCCACAAGAGAAAGGAAGCAGATTACATATAGGAGGAAACCAATCAGACTATGTTCAGATTTTTCTACCCAGACCTTAAAAGCAAGAAGATCCTGGAATAGTATATTTCAAGCTCTGAAGGAAAAGGGATGTCAACCAAGAATCTTATATCCAACAAAACTGAGCTTTAGATTCGAAGATGAAATAAAAACCTTCCATGACAAGCAAAAGTTAAAAGATTTCACATCTCGAAAGCCAGCACTTCTGAACATCCTAGGCAAAATTTTTCATGAAGAAGAAGAGAAAAATAACAACAAAAATCAACAAAGGGAGATATTAAACTAATGGAAATACCAACCAGAAGAGAAACCAAATCAAGCTAAAGATCATAATACAAATAAAAATGGATGGGAATAAAAATCACATCTCAATAATAACCCTGAATGTTAATGGCCTAAACTCGCCATTCAAAAGACACAGATTATCTGAATGGATTAAAAGAAATGACCCAACAATTTTCTGTCTCCAAGAAACACCTCATAGAAAAAGACATCAATAGACTGAAGGTAAAAGGCTGGGAAAAGTCTTATCACTCACATGGCCTGCGGAAGCAAGCAGGGGTTTCCATTCTCATTTAAAATAAGGTAGACTTCAAGCCAAAGTTAATCAAAAAGGACAAAGATGGATATTTCTTACTACTTAAGGGAACCATTCATCAACAGGATATAACAATCATAAATCTATATGCCCCAAATAATGGAGCACCTACATTCATCAAACAAACTCTTCTCAAGTTCAAGAGTAAAATTGACCACAGCACAGTTATTCTAGGGGATTTCAACACACCTCTCTCACCAATGGCTAGATCATCCAAACAAAATCTAAACAAAGAAACCTTAGGCCTCCTTAAAACAATTAATAACTTAGACCTAACAGACATATATAGAATATTTCATCCCTCAATAAACGAATACACTTTTGTCTCAGCAGCACATGGCTCCTTCTCCAAAATAGACCATATATTATGTCACAAGGCAACTCTCAGCAAATATAAAAAAATAGAGATACTACCCTGCATGCTATCAGACCATAAAGGGATGAAATTGGAAATCAATGACAAAACAAGGAATAAGAAAAACTACTCCAACAACTGGAAGCTAAACAACATGCTACTGAATGAACAAGGGGTTGAAGAAGACATCAAAGAGGAGATTAAAAAATTCCTAGAGGTAAATGAGAACACAGATACATCGTATAGAAATCTCTGGGACACTATGAAGGCAGTAGTAAGAGGAAAATTCATTGCACTGAGTTCATTCCTTAAAAGGAAAAAAACCAACAAATAAATGACTTAACATCACACCTAAAAGCACTAGAAAAAGAAGAACAGATCAACACCAAGAGCAGCAGAAGACAGGAAATAATTAAAATCAGAGCAGAAACTAATAAAATCGAGACTAAGGAAACAATTCAAAGAATTGACAAAACTAAAAGTTGGTTCTTTGAAAAAAATAAACAAAATTGACAGACCCTTAGCGATGCTAACGAAAAGAAGAAGAGAAAAAACTCAAATTACTAACATTCGTGATGAAAAAGGAAATATCACAACGAACACCTCAGATATACAGAAGATAATTAGAAATTACTTTGAAAACTTGTACTCTAATAAAATAGAAAATACTGAATGCGTTGACAGATTTCTAGAGTCATATAATTTGCCTAAACTGGATGTGGAGGCTATACACAATTTAAACAGATCAATTACAAGCGAAGAAATAGAAGATGTCATCAAAAAGCTACCAACAAGGAAAAGTCCAGGACCTGATGGGTTTATAGCCGAGTTCTATAAGACTTTCAAAGAAGAACTAATACCAATGCTCTTCAAACTATTTCAGGAAATAGAAAAAGAGGGAGCTCTTCCAGACTCTTTCTATGAGGCCAATATCACATTAATTCCAAAGCCAGGCAAAGACACATCCAAAAAAGAAAACTTCAGGCCAATATCTTTAATGAACATAGATGCAAAAATCCTCAACAAAATTCTGGCAAATCGGATACAAAAACATATCAAAAAGATAGTGCACCATGATCAAGTGGGGTTTATTCCAGGGATGCAAGGCTGGTTCAACATTTGGAAATCAACAAACATAATACATCACATCAATAGACTTAAAGATAAAAATCATATGATTATATCAATAGATGCAGGAAAAAGCATTTGACAAAATACAGCACCCCTTTATGTTCAAAACACTGGAAAAACTAGGAAGATCAGAAACATATCTCAACATTATAAAAGCTATTTATGCAAGGCCCAGAGCTAACATTATCTTAAATGGAGAAAAATTGAAAGCATTCCCTCTAAAAACTGGAACAAGACAGGGATGCCCCCTTTCACCACTGCTATTTAACATAGCACTGGAAACTCTGGCCAGAGCAATTAGACAGACGAAAGAAATTAAAGGGATACAGATAGGAAAAGAGGAGCTCAAATTAGCACTATTTGCTGATGACATGATAATATAACTAGAAGACCCAAAAAACTCTACCAGAAAACTTTTACAACTAACTAGTAAATGAATTTGGCAAAGTAGAAGGATACAAAATCAATACCCATAAATCAAAGGCATTTTTGTACATCAGTGACAAAGCCTCTGAAAGGGAAATGATGAAAACTACCCCATTTACAATAGCATCAAAAAAAAAAAAAATACCTGGGAATCAACTTAACGAAAGAGGTGAAAGACCTCTATAAGGAAAATTATAGCACACTAAAGAAAGAAATCATAGAAGAACTCAGAAGATGGAAAGACCTACCTTGCTCTTGGATAGGTAGAATCAATATTGTCAAAATGTCCATACTACCAAAAGCATTATACAGATTTAATGCAATTCCAATCAAAGTCCCAATGTCATTCTTCAAAGAAATAGAAAAAGCAGTCATGAAATTCATCTGGAGAAACAAGAGACCCAGAATAGCCAAAGCAATCCTGAGCAAGAAAAGTGAAGCAGGGGACATCACCATACCGGACTTTAAATTATACTATAGAGCAACAGTAACAAAAGCAGCATGGTATTGGCACCAAAACAGACTGGTGGACCAATGGTACAGAATTGAGGACACAGAGACTAATACATATAATTTCAGCTATCTTATATTAGACAAAGGCGCCAAAAATGTACAGTGGAGAAAGGATAGCCTCTTCAACAAATGGTGCTGGAAAAACTGGAAATCCATATGCAACAAAATGAAATTAAACCCTTGTCTCTCACAATGCACAAAACTCAATTCAAAGTGGATCAAGGACCTAGGAATTAGACCAGAGACAATACGCTTAATAGAAGAAAAAGTAAGCTCCAATTTCCAACATGTCGGATTAGGCCCCAAGTTCCTTAATAAGAATCCTGTAGCACAAGAACTATTACCAAGAATTAATGAATGGGATAGATTTAAACTAAAAAGCTTCTTTTCAGCAAAAGAAACAATCAGTGAGGTGAATAGAGAGCCAACTAATTGGGAAAAAATATTTAATACATGCACATCAGATAGAGCACTAATTTCTAGAATATATAAAGAACTAAAAAAACTTAACACCAAAAAAGCAAATAACCCAATCAATAAATGGGCTAAGGAATTGAAAAGACACTTCTCAGAAGATACATATTTAATCAACAAATACATGAAAAAATGCTCAACCTCTCTGGCAATTAGAGAAATGCAAATCAAAACTACTCTAAGATTTCGTTTCACTCCAGTCAGAATGGCAGCTATCAAGAACACAAACAACAATAAATGTTGGAGAGGATGTGGGGAAAAAGGCACACTCATACATTGCTGGTGGGACTGCAAAATGGTGCAACCGCTATGGAAAGCAGTATGGAGATTTCTTGGGAAAATGGGAATGGAACCACCCTATGACCCAGCCATCCCACTCCTGGGTCTATTCCCAAATATTTAAAAACAGCATATTACAGTGACACAGCCACTTCAATGTTTATAGCAGCACAATTCACAATAGGTAGGTTGTGGAACCAACCTAGATGTCCCTCAGTAGATGAGTGGATAAAGAAAATGTGGTATATATACAAAATGGAATTTTATTCAGCAATAAGAGAGAATAAAATAATGGCATTTGCAGGTAAATGGATGAAGTTGGAGAATATAATGCTAAGTGAAATTAGTCAATCTCAAAAATCCAAATACCGAATGTTTTCTCTGATATAAGGAAGCTAGTTCACAGTGTTGTTGGAAGGGGGTACATAGGATCAGAGGAACAGTAGTATGGTCAACGGAAAAGGAGGGGAAGGGAGGGAGCAAGGGGAGAGGGGGGAAGGAAAAAAAAATTGGTGGTTGAAGGAGATGTATATCATTATCCTAAATGCATGATTGAAGATCTGAATGGTACTTATATACTTTGTATACAAGTAGTTGTACGTAAAAAGATACTATATACTATACTTGTGCATTAGGAATAAGTAAATAAATAATTTTAAAAAAAAGAACACATCCTTATAGAAGAGGTACACTCCTTCCCTGCATTTAAACATGGTCATGGAAATGAACCATTCTGCTAGAATTCCAGGGCAACCTCCTAGACAGAGATTTAAGATAGAGGAGCCTAGGTCTCTGGATAACCACAGGTAACAAGACCATAAAGCCAACAGTGGACTTCCTACTCAAGAACTGTATGTCAACAAAACAAAAATTTCTTTAAGTCACTTATTTTTTTTACCTTTGTTACCCACAGTCAAAACTACACGTAACTAAAAATGAAGGCCAAAGATTAGCTGCAATGGAAATGGCAATATTTTCTCAGACCTCTAAGTTTAAATTCCAAATGCACCATTCACCACCCATGTGATCTTGACCAATTTACTTCCTCCCTCTAAAACTCAATTCTCCCAGGTCCCTGTTCAACAGGTATGAAGTTTCGGTTACAACAAAATGAACAAGTTTTAGTGATTGCTATATAACATTGTACCTATAATTGTACCTATAGTTAACACTATCATATTGTATGCTTAAAAATTTTGTTAAGAGGCTAAATCTCTTACTAGGTGGTTGCAGCAAAATAAGAAATAGAACAAGTATTATTATCTCATGATCCTACTATGAAAAATCAACTTGAGGCTTATGAAAGTACTTTGTACACTCAAAGGTACAACATAGCATTATGATGTTTGTCAATGCTGGCAAAGTTTTTTGGATTAGAAGGGAAAATAAACGACTCACACTAATTCAAGAAGCTTGCTGTAAGGACACAGTAAACAATAACATAGTGCTCTGGTCTAACTGCATCCTCCCAAATTCAAACAGAGAAGTCCTTTCTCCTAGGAAATGGTATGTGGAGGTTGGATCTTTGAGAGATAAGTAGGTTCAGAGGAAGTCCTGAGGGTAGGGACCTCATGACAGGATCAGTATCTCTATGAAAAGAGGAAGAGATAACAAAGAGCTTGCTTGGAAACACAGTGAGAAGGCAGCCATCTAAAAGCCAGGAAGATAGCCCTCACCAGAAACCAAAGATACCGATACCCTGATGTCAACTTCCAGTCTCCAGAACTGTGAGAAAAATAATGTCTGATGTTTAAGCCACCTGGCCTATGGCATTTTGTTATGGCACCCTGGGTAGACTAAGACTACACAGATACCCCAGAAAGTGGGGAAAAAAGCAACTAGACCTTTGGAAGCACTGAAACTAAAGAATCAGAAATGATTCACCACATTCAGTGTCCATCAAGGACCAGATGAGCTCTCCCTGCAGAGTTCTCCAGATAGTCTACCTTTCTTATTGTGTAATGGGCCTTATAACTTCAGTTTCCCATGAACAATGCAGACAAAAATCTCATCTTCTCTTTAGCAGTTAGCATGCCCTTGCTTATTACAGCACAAAGTACTGGAAGGCTAGTCACATAACTGTACTCTCACCTTTATCTTTAATGACTAAAATGAAAAGCTCCTTTCCAATGGGACATTGATGTGGTATAAAAGGGCATGGCATCTTTCCAACACAATCTGGCACCTGGAGCCATACATGAATTTTGATCCTAACAGAGCCCTCAGTTTCCTTATAATTTCTAGCTCTCCAATGTGACTTACCTCCTAAGTAATTGATCTATACTTTTCCCTTGCAAAAAGAAGAACAAAGAAAAAAAGCTGATCCAAGGCTTTAAGAAAAGGGAGAAAAGACATTCTGCCCTGCTTCCTAGGTGTGCCCTCCTGCTGGAAAAAAATAACATCTTGTGCTCAGGCAAGATGCTTGGAGGATAAAAAAAAAAAATTAGAAAGCAAATGTGAAAATAAGTGAAGCCCATTTATTTTTGATCAAGCCAGATGGAAAGGAAGAGTTGAAAATAAAAATTTCTAAACTTTAGCTTTCTTAATTTCACTCTTATTTCTTCTAAGGAGACTAATACCTCCCAGAGGACTCAGATTCACAGTTGCTGATCTGTGGCTACATGTGGGGTGTGTATGTGCACACACATATCTTGATTCCCATCTGCAGAGTATGAGAGTTCCAGTTACTCCACATCCCTACAAATGTTGTTATTGTCTTTTTAATTTTAAAGAATCTAAGACATTATGTAGTGGTATAACAATGTAATTTTAATGTCCTTAGTGCCTAACTATATTGAGTTTCGTTATGCATCTTTTTAATGTCCTAATATGAAATATCTGTTCAAAACTTTTGTATATATTTAATTAGGTCATTTTTTTCTTCTTATTGAGATTTGAGAATTAGTTATATATTCTGAATGTAACTTCTTTTAAAATGTGGGATTTTGGAACATTTTCTCCCTGTCAACAGTAACTTTAAAAGAACAGAAATTCCTAATTTTGATAAAGTCCAAATTATGTTTTTCTTTTATAGATCACTCTCTTGGTGCTATATATCTTTCTCTAACCTAATATTGCAAAGAATTGTTATTGCATTTTCTTCTATAATTTTCAGTTTTAGGTTTTACATTAAGGTCTATGACCTATTTTAAATTTACTATTAAAGATTCTTATGCCTTGCTCTATGATGCAATTGAGGTTTTCTTGGAAACAATTTAAATCTTTTTTGAGTCTTGGTCCTAAGCTTCATTAGATGGAATTGGAGCAATAGTTACTCTAGGGCTAATTTTGCCTCACAACTAAAGCAAAAATCTTCTGAATACCCTATCCCAAGACTGTAAATTATGAGATTTCCACTTTGGATGCTGGGAATAGAAACTACTTCTAGCCTTGCGTGAACTCTGAGAATGGCCTTTCTAGATTGCTAGCCCAGGTTCTGGGCTCCACCAGAATCCCCTCTCTACACTGTGGCCTAGAAACTCTCCAGTCAGTAATTTTGTCAATCTTGGAATCTGCTATGTTTGTTTCCCATGTTTCTGAGATGGCTATCATTCATTTCCTGTTATCAGATGTCTTCAAAGCCAGTGTTACATATAATTTTCCCTCTCTCTCTCTCTCTTCCTTCCTTCCTTCCTTCCTTCCTCCATTCTGTTTCATGAGGGACATGAAACAATTTTTGCTATTCCATATTGGTAAGAAGTATAAGGGCACCTGTAATCCCAGCAGCTCAGGAGCTGAGGCAGGAGGATTCCAAGTTCAAAGCCAACTTCAGCAATTTAGCAAGGCCCTAAGCAACTTAGTGAGATCCTATCTCAAAAATATATATTAAAAACAGGCTGGGAATGTGGTTTAGTGGTTAAGCACCCCTGGGTTCAATTCCTGGTACCCAAAAATAAATAAATAAATAAATAGATAGAGAGATAGATAGATAAATAGATAGATAGATAAATAAAAAGAAAAGAAGAAGTGTAAGTCTACCACAGTATGATATTTGAGAAATTCTGCAAGACAATAATGTTTCTTATTTTAAACAGACCAACCATTTGGGGCAGGTATGGACCATAACTTGCTCAATTTGATCCATCTGCAAACATTCAGAGAATTCCATCATGGAAGTTGACCTCTAGATTCTGACAGGGTGTTGTTCATCGATTCATTTGCCAAATATTTGTTAAGCAGCTACAGGCACTGGGGGGGAAGTGTCAGGAGAGTATATTAGCAAACAAAGTAACAATATCCTTGAACTTAGACAAATGCCTTATGCATGTAACCACTAAAGATAAGTGCTTCACATATATTAACTACAATACATATTCAGCAGTAACTCAAGCAAAGAAAGTTTCAATAATTTATTCAAGGTAATAGTTATTTTAACGAGGAAGGAGTCAGAGCTGGGATTCAAGTCAAGTAGCTTACCTCCAGAATCTTTGCGGTGAACCACTGTGTGGCATTGTCTTTACACATGTCAACAGACCAGTGTGCTGGCGCACATCAGCATTCATCTATACCATGATGAGAGGTTAAGCGGAGTGAGGACATAATGCTAAAATGTTCTTTCTGAGTGGCCCACACGATGTATGCCTTAGGGGTGACATTTGAGGCAGAAAGCTGAACAAAACGAGGAAGAGAGATGTACAGCAATCTGAGAACAAGCATTTCAGCATTTCTGGGAAAGCCCCTGAGATGCTTGCTCTCCTCAAGAAGTAGCAAGTAAGCCCATTGATGGAGCAGTATGGGAAGATGGGTGATCAAGGGCAAGAGTTAACATGACTTATATAAAATGCCTACCCCAATGCTTGACACATAGTACAAGTTCTCCCCAAATTGGCTAACACTATTATGCTTGGTGCATAGAACACTCTCCCCAAAGGGTGGATAACACTATTATCATCATCATCACTGTTAGCATAGGAGAGCTCTGAGAGAAAAATGACTTGAGAGGAAGGAGATTGGGTTCATTTCTTGTTAATTTCATTGCTTGGGTTAATCAGGAAAACCTGCTTGCAATCAGGACTTAAGCTGAGGTTTCAAGAACAAGACCTTTCACCCCTTTCCAAGTCACAATATGAGGCCTCTTTTGTTTGGGAATGGATGGACCCTGTGACTTGGAGATGACCCAAAGTTGCCAGACACTTAAATATCAGCAGGCTCAGGGAAGATAAACTAAAGATAAGCTAAAGGTCATTTTCTTTTAGATGAACCTTCTTTGGCTGGATCTGAGCCCCTTCCTTTTGGCTCTTTGATATCAGAATCCCTCAGACCCTTCCCCCCTCCTCCCCACCACTTTTGATCTTTAGAGGAACTATACATGAAGATGCTCATTAGGGCTTTAAGCTAAATGAAGCAAATTAAATCAGACCCAGGAAAAACCTGAGTTGTCCTCTGCATGGAGAAGTTTCCATCTGCACTATTTTAACCCAATAGGGATAGCTTTTCTGGAAGTCCAAATGGCACTGAGCAGGCAGAGAAGCCGAGAGTTATCTCCCATCAATCAGGGCTCTTTGCACTTCCATGTCGTACATTGGCAGCTCATCATACAGAGACCAGTTGCCCACTGAAGTCACTAGGTTGAAAGTACAGGGAGAAGGCTATGAGCAGAATTCTTTCAAAATGCCACAGGTTTTCAGAAATAAACATCTAGCCTGCTTCTCAGGCAATGCTCAACTCATAATTACCCCAACTATCATGGTCTGTGACATGGGTGGCTTACCTTTCTTTCCAATTTGCAAGAAATAAGAGAAGGAGGAGAGCATTGAGCAAGTTGCTCACTGTACTGTCCATGTCAAAACCTCTTGGGGAGTTTGTAAAAAATATGACCTCAGCTCCACCCCAGACCCACTTTAACAGAATCTCTATGACTAGCACCCCAGTGGTCAAAGTCACCAGGTGATTTTTAAACAAGGCACTTGCAAATGAGTCTTCAGGTACCTGAGAGTATGCCATGCTGGGATCCTGTCTTGAGGCAGCTTCTGGAAAGTTCATTGGGGTGGAGGAGAACCAGTGGTTTTCAAGGATCAGCTGGGGAGCTTAAAAATGCATCTCCTGGGCCCTCCTCCTGAGAGGCCTCAGCAACCTTCTTTGGTAATTCGTGTCTTATCTTTTCTTTCTTTTCTTTTCACTTTTCTGCTCTCCCAAGATCATTCTACCATGCAGCCAAGTTTGAGAACTATCGGGTCAGAGAGCAGGGGCAGCAGCACCAAAAGCCAAAGGGCCAGGCATTGGCAAGGAGTGAAGCCAACTGACCAGGATGGGGATGCAGAAACTCAAGTCCATCCAAAGTGGGGGGCCTCTCCTCAGCTAGCAACTCCTGCCACGTGGTAACAAAAGCCATTCTTGCCAACCACTCTTGAGTTTTCAAGGGAAGTCAGAAATAAGGCTTTTAAGATGACATCTTCTAGCTTCTAAAAGTCTAAAAATGAAAGAAAATGTGTAAATCACCATGTGCACAGAACAGAATGCACCTGTGGGAGGCTGTGGCACAGAGATTGCCAGTTTGTGACTTCTGCTTGCAATTTCACAGCCTGCGGATAACACTAGGTGGTCCCTTCACAGTGACCTCTCCTTGGAGGCTTGTTCCAGAAAGCTCACGGGCGTGTGTGTAAGCCACCTGCTGTCATAGAATTTATCTTCTTTGATGTGGGTTTGCCAGATTTCTTGACCGTTTGAGGCCAGAGAAATCAGTCTTGTAACAATATTTAAGAAAGCATATTTTGAACATTTTTCTCTCTGCAGTATCCTTCTATCTTAAATAGGTGATATTTGTAAGAATACAGTGTTTATAAATGACAGCTGAGAGTGCTTTTGTTCCTATCAAACTTGCTATTACTAACAGTCTTATCTCATCCAATTTACCTACCACAGTTAGAATCGTGCTTCTCCAACTTTAATATGTATAAGAATTACCAGAGGCATGTGTGAAAATGCAATCTCAGGCTTACAGTGTTCATATAGCTTTTTATTAACAGCAGAACACTTTTGAGAATCAAAGTAACTGAGTTAGTGGCTGTAAAATGGTTCATGCAGTCAGCTCACCCTGGCCTTCCTTGCATAAAATCTGATTTGGTGGTCTGCATTGGAGATGGGAACCCCTACTTTTAACAATGTACCCCACATAACCAAGATGCAGGTAGTTTGTGGACTGCACTTTAAATGCTGTCTCAGGAGTGCAAGAGGAAGACAATAGAAAACATCCACATGGGGAATGCATGTCCTCTACGGAGAGGACTCACTGAGATCCAGCTGTTTTGGGGTGCTCCATGCATTATAAGATGAGCAGCCAGCCAGCAAGGAAAGTTGACACAAATACTAATTGCTAATCTCACACATTCCTTTTCCCAGATTCTTCACAAAATAATTTGTTAGCTCTACTTGATTACATAGTACTTGACTGTCTTCAAGTAAATGCCTAAAGGCAACTGGTAATTAATGAGGTGCATATAAGCATTGTGATGGGTGATAAACATAGGCTGCAGACATGCATTTTTATGAAGATATGCTAATGAATCTTAGCACCCCAAAACTAAAAGCATCACTCCGGCATGGTTTCCTTTTTATACATTTCTTTTAGCCAACAACCAAGTGATAAGTAATGAGTTCATTTGGGGCTGGCTTTCCAGGCCGTGGGCACCGGGGATTCTCTGCAGCAGAATGCCAGTAAGTTCTGTGAGATCATGATTCCAGGAGCACAGAATTGGCAAACAGCATTTGCATTTTATTTCTGTTAGCCAGAATCCTATATGCACAACGTGAACTGGTCAAGAAGCAGCTTCCTTCGAAATAAGCTAATCCCAAAGAACCAAAGGCTGAATGTTTTCTCCGATATGCGGATATTATTCACAATAAGGTGGTGGGGAGAATGGAGGTATTTTGGACTAGACAGTGGGGAGTGAACGAGGGGAGGGGGCATGGGTGTAGAAATGATTTTAGAATGAATTGGATATTATTACCCTATGTGCATATATGATTACTTGGCCTGTATAACTCTACATCATGTACAACCACACAAACGAGAAGTTATACTTCATTTATGTATAATGGATCAAAATGCATTCTATTGTCATGTATAACTAATTAGAACAAATAAAAGCATATTTAAAATAAAGAAACAGCTTCCTTGTTTCATTTTGTTTTTAATTGGCCAAATCTTTCCTGATAAATTAAAGTCAGAGAAGCTCAGAGTGTATGGGTCTGTCACTGTGACAAAATGCCTGAGAAGAGACAGCTTAAAAGAGGAAAGTTTTTTCCTGGCCCCCAGTTTCAGAGATTTTAGTTGGAGGTTACTTGGCTCTGTTGTTTCTGGACCTATGGTGAAGCAGAAAGTCAAGTGGAGAGGGGTGGTAGAGCAAATCTGCTCATCTCAAGGTGGCCAGGAGGTGGAAAGAGAAAGAGTGAGGAGAAGGGAGTGGGGGATAAAATATACCCTTCAAAGGCAAGCCCCCAGTGACCTACTTCCTCCAACCAGGACCCACCCCCTAAATTTCCCATTGCCTCCTAATAACCCAATAACTATGAATCCATCAGTAGATAAATCCATTGATTAGGTCAGAGCCCCCATGATCCAATTATTTCTCAACCTATGAACACTGCTGCATTGGGGACCAAGCCTTCAAAGCTTTGAGGGAAATTTCATATCCAAACCATGATGCTGGGTGTGGGAGGCCATTTGGACTTCTAAGGGTAACATGCGAATTCTATGCCTTTTCCAGGCAAGGGGACAGAGTTTAGTGTTCAGAGCCTGGTCTAGAATCCTGCTGCCTGGGTTTGAATCCTGGCTCTGCTATTTATCTCTGTGTTCTAGAGTTTAACTAGTCTGGGCTTTGGTTTCCCCATTTATCAAGCAGGATAATTACAGTACCTATTTCAAAGGGTTTTATGAATAATCAGTGAGCTAATACTCGTGAAGCACTCAGGAGGGCACTTGACGTGCAGCAAGAGCTGTGAATGTGCACACTGTAGTTCAGAAGACCACGCCTCCCTTGGAACACAGTTCCCAGATAGGAAGTTGGGGTAAGGGACTATGTTGGCCTTGGCCTCTCTGATCTTATCTGTGAATCACTAGCTGTTTCCCCACTTTCGCATCAAAACTGCATTTCAGTTTCCTCATTCCCCCAAAGTCTCCTTATGACAATATTAATTTTCAGCACTATCCGTCCCATGAGACTGTTGGTTGGTTTGATACAAGAGCAAAACTGCCAGGTTAAAAAAAAAAAGGAAGATTTGCCCAAAAAGTTTCAGAGTGCAGCCATAGATTTTCCCAGAACCCTGGGGCCTTCCTGTTCCTGCTAAGACATGCTAGGCAGCTGGGTATATGCCAGTGACTATGCCTTGGCCTTCCTGGGGCCCATGGCTGTCCTTCCCAGAGTGAAGTTTGATCTCCCCACCTCCCCAGACACAGTCCACACACACTCCCCAGGTCCCTTACCATTCCTTCAGGAGAGACTGAAACTCTGTGCAAGCTTCTGTCCCCGCCACCCCCACCCTGCAGACATTCTGTGTTTAGAATCATAGGCACCTTTATTTTCAGCTTCAAGCAGCTGTTCCAGGCAGAAAATGCCTGCCAAGAGTTCTGGGTTGCATTCAGGCAATTTGAGCACACGCTTTGTGGAACAAAAGTCTGTGCTGACATTCTAAAAAACAGTAACACTTTAGTGCAGCAGGGAGGCATCCCTCCTCTGTGTGGAGAGGGTATTCCTGGGAGAGATTTGAAGCTGCAGAGGAGTAATTACAATGCCTTCTACTTGACATAACTTTAGTAAGTTCTCACACATCCATGATTTCATTAGCATCTTTTAACAACCCTAAGAAGTAGTCATGACAAGGATTAAGACCATTATTTTATAGGTGACACATTATTTTATGGAGATAAGAGACACACAAGCCTTTAACATTCAAGCCAGAACTTAGTCTCTTGACTTTCAAACCTGTGTGCTTTCCACAAATGACAAGAGAAATTTACACATTGTTTTGATATACAATTTATTGTTACAGGGCTGGGGCCTCCCAGGAAACTGAGGGAGTGCAAAGGTCCCCCTCCAAACCCTTATTCTTGAGATCAAGTCAGAAACATTTCAAATAAGTTGCTCAGAGTAACAGGCATGATTTTATCAGGAGGGATAAGAAAAGGTAAAGGGGACACTCTTAAGGAAGAGAGAGGGTCCTCTCAGAGAGGAGAGGGACAGTGAGCCTCTCCTACACTCCAGTTTTATTGGATATCCCAGGGAAGTTTCCCAGAGAGTCCCACCCAGGTCTACCTCTTGACTTTTGACTGGCAGCAGGATGACATCAGACTTTGAAGTCCCCAATGCCATGATGACTCTAGATCACAATGGCCCATGCTGACCAGTTCTAACAAGATTTTATGGTTAGGAGGAATTATCCTTATCTCCCTGAGTTTTAGGAGCTGGTCTATGAAAAGAGTCACAAAATTCTCCCCCTTAAGAGTAACTTGGATTCCTCTTTTATTTTTCTTCATTTTTTTATTTGTTCTTTTTATATATACATGACAGTAGAGTGTATTTTGACATATTATACATACATAGAGTATATCTTATTCTAATTAGGATCCCATTCTTTTGGTTATACATGATGTGGCATGTTGTGTATTTATATATGAACATAGGAAAGTTATGTCATTTCACTGTCTTTCCTATTCCTATCCCTCTCTCTTCCCTTCATTACCCTTTGTCTAAGAAGTTCAGTGGGTTCCTCTTATCAGCATTATTTTGAGCCTGCATTGCTACTGCAGATAACAAATAGCTTGCTAAGAAGTGTGACAAATCCTGTCCACTTAAGTCAGGCAGGGCTGCAGGTAAATTGCTTCTCAAAAAGAAAGCATGTGGGGGTCAGCACAGTGGGCCCATTTTATAGAATTATTCCCTTAACCTGTGTTCCCAACCACTCAGTCCCCTATCATTACCACAAACTAACATGAGCACAGTATCATTTTTATTCTCTTGAAAGTCCCATAAGTTAGGTGAGGAAATGTTTTAGTCAACACTGAATAGGTTCTATTATATGTTATAGTCAGCTTTTTCACTGCTGTGACTAAAAGACCCAACCAGAATAATTGTGAAGAAGGAAAAGTTTATTTGGAGGCTTACAGTTTCAGAGGTCTCAGTCCATAGAAGGCAGGATCCATTCCTCTGGGCTTGAGGTGAGGCAGAACATCATGGCAGAAGAGCGTGGCAGAGGGAAGCAGCTCACATGGTGATCAGAAAACAGAGAGAGACTCTACTTGGTAGATACAAAATATATACCCCAAAGTCATGTCCCCAATGTCCATCTCCACCAGCCACACCCTACCATTTCAGTTACCACTCAGAAAATCCCTATTGGGGGATTAATTCATTGATTGGGTTAAGATTCTTACAACCCAATCATTTCTTCTCTGAATCTTCTTGCATTGTCTCACATGTGGGCTTTTGGGGGACACCTCACATCCAAACCATAACAGTATAGTAACAAATAAGCCCTGATATCTCAGAAGCTGAGCCATAGGTTGGTTTCTTATTCATTTCATAATCTTGTGAAGGTCCAGTTAACTCCCTGTGATTTTCCTCCATATAGTGACTCATGTAGCCAGGGGTTCTGTACGTTATCATTTTTAAATGGAATAATGGTATAATAGAAATATTACAGTATTAAAGTATCCACTGTGAAATGGGAACAGAATGCCATCACTTTACCAGAAGATACTATGAGTAGGTCTCAAAAGAGAGCATGGCACTTCCACTTGAATGTGATTGGTCTGAACCCAGAAATGACCTCAATATATCTGCAAGGGAAAGGTGGTCTGCTTGTGTGCCCAGGAAGAATAAATAGAATGCATTTTGGCAAATACAAAGCATTTTATCTCCCACTTAAAATTACACCAGCACTTATACTAGGCTGCCCATGGAGAGTTCAAGGATAAAACATCACAGTTACAATCTTTTGACATCATCCCAACTACATGCTATCAATAAAATACCTAAGGGGCAAATTGAACTGTTTCCAAGATAAGGCTCCCTACAAGCCAGAATATGTCACTGCATGTCACAACAGTCTCCCAGGGTGGAGGGAAGGATGGCAGAAGAGGGTGCACCACACAGACTGAAGTAGAGATATTGCTATTTATTCACTCATTTTTTTGGTATAAGCTTCTGTACTTATAAATGATTTGATTGAATGTCGAATCTTAAAGCACACTCAAAAGGAATAGCAGTTGGAGCAAAGAATTATCTATACTAAATACTTTGGACTGCTTAATTATTACAACTGAGCTCTGTGCATGTTGGAAGTGAAAGTAGAAAGGAGAGTAGGGAAATAACATTTTTGAATACCTTCATTGTCTCAGTTCCTTTTTGAACTAAGCTGATGTGGGGATCAAATAAGCTGATGTGTGCAAAATACTTTAAATTAATTAGTCCTATGATAGTGATAGTCACCATTACATATTGGATGTTTTGTATAGACCAAGTCGATGGTTAAACACTTATACATACCACCATGTAAACCTAACTAATGTATCCATTTTGTAAGAAGAAAAATGAAGGCTCAGAGAGAAGACAGGAAATGTTCCAAGCACAGTCAGTGGCCGTGGCTAGTTTCCAACTCAGTCCTGATTCTAAAATCCGTGCTCTTGTCATAAACTAATAATTCCCTTTGTTACATAAAAGGAAGCACATAATTCAGAAAACACAAGGAAAAAAATAGAAGATTCATATACTCTCTATTTTACTAAAAGAAAAATATTGATATCTTAATGAGCTCCAAATCAGCAAGTTCAAAATTTTCCTCGCTATTTCAAACCACTTGGGAGTCCAGACAGAGTTCACCTCTGAGGATGTGAAAGGGGCCTGCAACATGTCTCTGGCAGGGAGAAGATCTGAGAGCCCATGGAAGAGAGCAGTCAGGTAAACAGATCAAGTTTCTGTGTGAGACCACATAGGAAGGCCATGAAGGAGATCAGCCAACAGTACTCCTGCATTCCACTTGTTAGATTGGATCTGAAGGCTTAGACACTAGAAAAGAGTGAATTTTCATTTTCATTTTAATAAAAGAGTTATAAATAATCAAGAGAGAATAAAACATGTAGTCTACATGTTAGTTCCTGTCACCACTGCTGGTGGACACATGGGCTGTCACTGGGCTTATTAAATTTGCTAGTGGCATTGCTGCTTCTTAGCACATCACCTCTCTAATTGACAGTTGTTTCCAGACTATGCCACTGCACAGACTCAAGGCTAAAAGTACATCCTTTCCTTCAGCTAGAGACCAGGTGTACCAGCCAGGAGTGGGCATTTGATGAGCCTCTGTGCTTTTTTGCCTACTTCATGGCCACCTGGAAGTGTTTCAGAGATCCTGAGCCAAGTGGATGTATCCTGAATTACAACACAAGCAGCCTTCATTCCGTATGGTTCTGACACTTGCAGATTTCAGCAACTAAGGTTAAGTTCAATAACATCACTTCCCCAACCACACAGTTCAGTTTCTAGTTACTATAGTATATTAACTGTCATTGAATGATGTATGAACTTTGCTTCCAGGTGTCCAAGACATGAGCCACTATGTAGATAACAGATGTACCCCATGATCAAAGACCAAGTAAATCACTTCTTTCAAAGTCTTTGGTGATCGGTCACTGAACATCCGTCATTCAGTCTATGCACAGCCAGCAAAGCATGTGGCTCTGTTGCCTCCTTGTCTCCCCATGGTGAACCCACAAGGCATTTTATAAAATGGATAATCAAAAGGGAGAGTTGGCCAACAAAGAGGAAAGTGCAGCAAAGAAACAAAAATTAAAACATTGAAATTGAGATTCAAATCCAATGTTAAGGGTGTGTAATAGTTGTCATGGGGAATGTCCACTCAGCTGCTATGTGAGAGACCAGACACAGGAACTAGGAGAAGGTACACTTTCAACATATGTAAAGCAAGTGCTTGGTATGAAAAGGAGGAAAATATCCTAGATAAAACTGGCTCCATCAAAAAACTTTACATTAAAAGACCTCTTGAAATTATTTCACAGCATTATAAGTACAAAGAATAAAATGTTGGAAGCCAACTTAAACTTAGAAGCTTGAGTATCCACCAAGGCACAGAAAAGATGTCCACTCATATTATAACTTATACAAACACAAGAAAGAAGGCACTAAACTAATCCTTACAATGTTTTCATAAGAGAAATAAAGACTTTTCATTCTCAATATTTTTATAACACTGTACTAAATAAATACTAGTTTAACTATTTTTTTTTTTTACATTCCCTATACATTTATAAGTGACAGTGAGAGAGCTTTACATTTTTTTGATGGAAATTTGTAAAGATCACAGAACAACTGTAAATTTCCTCATTGAGTATTAATATCATTTTTTGTGGTTTCAGTTTGTATGGTCATTTTGTCACACAAGACCATGCAAACCAAAGACCTCCTGTATGTGTGGGCTCTTCGGTGAGGATTTCTACTCATGTAAGGCATCATACAAATATAATGACCCCTAACAGAGGCCCATGGCATGCACCAGAGAATGAAGAATATTGACATGACACCATTCACTTGATTGACCTCTGGTGATGGTTCCAAAAACATGAACACAGTGCTATAAATGACAGGGAAGATGAACACTACTTGTGACATTTTTTTAGGAAAAGAGCTTCTGGGAGATTTAAATGATATAGAACTGGTGGAATACCAGTTGTCCAAAAGGAAGATTCATATATCTAAATGGAATAGTCAAGCAGATATTTAGAGTTTCTTATCTGATTCTCAAAAGAAATCTGGACCAAAGATACATAATTGAAATGTGCTTCCCTGTTGGTGACAGTTAAGGCCAAAGAAACAACTAAGAGTCAACATAGGAGATACGGAGGCAGGCATCAGTCAGTCCATCCCCCTTTCTAGTTTTGGCAATAAAAGCCAGATTTGGGTTTAGCTCCACACTACATGCGGATACATGTCTGGGGCAGGCATCTGCCGTGGGGCATGAGTCATGATCAGCCTGACGTAGTCAAGGTCATTCCATGCCTGTGCAAGGTTTAGGAAAAAGCTGGGATGCAGCTCTGGCCATTGAGAAGTGAAGAGCAGAGGCTTCCAGGAGAGTGTCTCTCACGGATGAAAAGTGTCAGGCACCAAAGTGTCCATCTCTGTGTTAGCCAGTTTAGATTCTGTGGTAGTTTGTCATGAGACCTAGGCCTCTGGAAACCATCTTACCAGAGGCTAAGCCTAGGGACCACGTAAAGAGAAAGCAGGACAAAAGAAAGAATAAGCTGAGTTGTTGAATTAACCAACCTGCAACTGACCCATGTCGGGGAGTCTTTCCATGTGGGGCAAAAGTCCTTACATGTTATGCTCTTCCTTGCAAAAGATGCTTCCTCATATGTCCAGGAAGAGCTTGAGAAATGACAGAGGCTAGGTCAGCTCAGGAAGGAGACTAGAAGGAGGCAGGGAGGAGGGAAGAAACCGTGAAGCTCCAAAGAAGAGACCTAGGACAGAGACTCCTGGCTCCCAATGAACTCTCTGACCCAAAGGCTTTCAAGCTAACATGCCACCTTCTCTTGCAAGTGTCAATCCTCTTTCCAAATCTACATGAACATCAGTGAAGACTTAAGACGCTAGTACGTAGAAGAATAAAAATCACAATCACCCCAGAGGGAATTTTTTACAATTTTTTCCCCTTAAAAATCACAGTGCCTCTTTTAACACTCTCAAGGCTTTCAATATGAAATGAAGATGAGCATCTTGGCAGGTGGTAGAAAGGGAACAAGCACAGGCAACCAGCTACAATAGCAATGAGATAACCTGCAGCTTCGGTAATGCCAAAATTATCCACAACCCAGGAGCAGATGATTAGTAGGAAAACGTCACCAATAAAGGACCAAATAGAAGGCTGAAAACTAGCCCGATCTTGTGTCTGCCTTTCAAATTAAGTAGGATGTGACATCTGTATTTGAGAAGAAATGTCCGTGGAGATTTTGTTATATGTGATTGGGTTGGGATGTCAAGACAGCATCCTCTGCTAACAGACTGAACAATCAAATAAGGGGTCTTTGTGTAACAAATCCTTCATAATTATGATGAGAAAAATGCATGAGTTACTGCTACAGAGTTGGAAATGGAGTTGGGTCAGGAATGATACATCTCTCTTCTCATCTCCCAACTACCAGAGACTGAAGAAATTAAATAAGAGTCAAGAGCTGAGGCTTTGAAGTCAGACAAGCCTGGTGATACCAACTCCACCAATTAATGCAGTTTGCTCTTACGCAAGTCACAAAATCTCTGGGCTTCCATTTCCTTGCGTGGTAATAGGAACAGTTATAATATTCGGTTGTATAAATATTTAGTGAGACTTTATTGTAACAATTTAAATGACAGAAATACTAATATTCATTAGCATTTATTATATGACAGACACAGTATGAGGAATGCCAATGAGAGACACAAGAGTAGAGCTCATCAGTAATGCCAAGATAGTGGTGAGTACATGCTTGCATTGAAAACGTGGGGACTGTAGCTTTTCTCCAACTGCAGTGAGTTCATCATTTCAATAAGCAAGATAGCCAATTTCTTAGGAAGACAAGGTGTTACCAATCTGGAGTAATCTGAGTGACCTTAATAAGTCTTGCCCCGGCACTTGCTCCCTATTTGTGTTTGAAATTCTGTGGCTAGTCCTTCTGTTAAGCTTTGCCCTCTTGCTCCTTTGAGCAATGGCACATTACCCAACTCCAGGTAGTTCTGGTAAGGCTTCTGATCCTCCCTCCCAGTATCCTAGCTATCAGACTGAACAGGGAGACTTGATGGGTAGAGTATTCACATGACACAGGCTGACCATTAATACTGACTGCTATGGTCTCATTGTTTGTGCTTTCCAAAAATTCATGTTGAAACCCAATCCCCAATGCAACTGTATTAAGAAGTGGGTCTTTGGGAGGTGATTAGGTAATGAGGGCACAGCCTTCAAGAATCAGATTAGTTCCCTTAGAAAAGAGACCCAAAGAGCTTATTTGCCTCTTCTGCCATCTGAGGACACAGTGAGAAGGCACCATCTATGAAGAAGAGGATCCTCATGGAACACTGAATCTGCCAGCGTTCACATTTCCCAGTCTCCAGAACTGTGACAAATAAGTTTCTGTTACCAGTCTAAGGTATGTTATTACAGCAGACCAGGTAGACTATTCACTGTCCTGACCCAAGATGGGCAGGTGACTCTAGGAGTTTTTAATTGGATGCTCAGAGACAGAAGCTCTCTGTCCCGTAAATTTCTATAAGGCTATAAGGATATGACTCAAGCTACTGGCAGCCAGGTTACAACTACTGGGAGGAAAGATATCTGCAGGAAGAGAAAATAAAATTAACAAAGAGAAGCAGAAGAAAAAGCACAGCGAAGTGACAGGAGCCCTGAGGACATTGCTTAGATCACAGATTCAGTCACACCTCAGCTTAGCATCTTCTCCATCCCTCCAAGCTATGGAAATAAACAAGTTCCCTTCTTTGCTTATACTACTTCGGTTTAATCAAAAGAGTTCTGATTATTATAGATCTAATCTAAAAGAGAGATACACAATCCTATGCACAGTTGTCGGACAGAAACATTTGTTGAGTTGCTGGTTTAGAGCACAGGTCTATCTCTACATATCTTCCAGTGACCCCTTTGAGATTTCATGTGTCTCTCTCTGCCCCCAATGACTTTAAAGTCCCTGAAAAGAATTTTCTTCTTACTCCAGGTCAGTTGGCCCCTTAAAATATTATTTACTGGAATCATAGTGCCTAAACTCCTCTCAGATGCGCAGAGTACTTGCAGCTAAAGTAAAGGGCTCTTGCTGCCAGATCGTTCAATGTGATTCAAGAAGAAACAACTGGGAATTTGAGGGGGAGGGTGCCTGCAGCCAAAGGAAACCCAAAGACACAATGGGTCATGCTCAAGAGAGGCAGGCCAGGGAATGGAAATAAGAGAACTGAGGTACCATGGCAAGTCCTGAGTCTACTCACGCCAAGACAGCTAGTCCCAGGACAAATTCTGCCTTCAGACTTTCTACATATTTATGGAACACAGTGTTTGATGACTTTAGAGATTGAAAAATAAATTAACTCTTGCCCAAAGAGTCAGAAACTGGGCATATGTGTAGGAAGAATTCCTTCTGTCCCCTAGAAGCACAATTATCTTAATAAACCCATTTGAATATGGAACGCTTTGTTTCTTGAACATGTGTCATTAATTCAGACAATAATGTTAACATCCTATGGAACTATTAGGATGGTCTCATCTAGACTGATAATAGCTCTCCTTTTTATTGAGTGCTTGCTATGTACCAGGCATCATATGAAGCCTGTGGCCTGCCGTATCTCACTGCATCATCACCGCAGCCTTATGACTTAGTGGAATCATGATCCCTGCTTTACACATGAGGAAACTAAGCTTCTGATGGTTAAGTGACTTACACTAGGTCGATGCTACTCAAAGGAAACTTACACTAGAATGTAAATCAACACACTGCTTCCTTCATTGAGAAAGTCTTATCTTGGGAATAAAAGTCAGCAGAACAAAGAGGCTACTAGGGACATGGCTGATTTACATTCTGGGGCAAGCCCCTCCTCTCCTTGTTGCCTAGAAACACATAGTTTGTGGACTGGCAGCTGTGTGTGAACTACACCTTTGATTACCTTGCCCCAGATAACAGAACTGTATGAGGAGAAGAACTGGGATTCCAAACCCAAGCAAAGATGGTTTCAAAGCCTCCTCTCTTAAAACCACTGTGATCTGTGGTCTCCTGGAATTGAATTCTATTGCCATCAACTATATATCCAGTGTCCAACTTGAAGAGTTAGATTCCTCAAGTCCCTGAAGAAAGGTACCCCAAAAGGTTAATATTTCCTTTCAGAGGTGCACAAAACCATTAGTCTGAGCAGAACCTATGTGGTGTGGGAGACAGGGTGTGTAATGGCAGTGGCCTGGAAGCTGAGCTGATGCTCCCTGGAGCAGGCAGTGTCTGAGACATGTGCTGACATAGGGACTGCTCAGACAGTGGGAGCCCTTGCCATGGAGTCCCTTTTGAGATTTGATTTACTGTAGCTTATAATTAGGATTGTCGCTTTGATAACCAAATGGATTACAGTGAGGATAACATTAGGGAGGATGACAAAAGCTGAAATGGGTAAGTTTTACAAAAATTAATAGCCTGGAAAAAATTGATCTGAAACAGTCAGGCTTCTGGGAAGCTGGTGTCTGAAGTTTCACAAGGCATGACTGTGATGACTTGAGCAATAAAGTGCTGGGGGCTGCTGCCTTTCTTCCCACCCCTGATTCTGTTCTGTATTTGAATTACCTTTGAAGTACATCCTTTCCCTCCTCTAATTCTTACAGTGTCTAAGAGAGAATGGCACAACCACTAGTGTCTAAGAGAGAAGGGTAGTTTGTTTTAGTTCAGCTCATTCATTCATTTATTATTTCACTTAAACATGTATTAAGTCTTATTCTGTGTCAGGCATTGTGTCGAGTATGAAGAAAGAACAAAAATATGCTCAAGCATCACAGAATTTGAGATAAGACCACTCTGCTGTTATTGACCCAGCCTTGGAAACTGAGAGGTAAAGAAAGATCTTAGAATCACACCAGCTTGGAACATCGAAAGTTAGATTCTGAGGCAGGGCACAAGAAGTCTCCAAGGTAGAAATAATAGTAACAGGTAACATTTGCAGACATACCAATTACTGTGTTAAGTATGTTACATGTATTCCTGCATTTAATCCTCATAATTACTCCAAGAAGGAAGTCTGATTATTAGCTTCCTTTTATAGAGGGGAAACTGAGGAACAGAGAGCTAAGTAACTTGTCCAAATTTACATTGTATATGTTAGATCTTGATCACAAACCAGTGTCCTCTGGCTTCAGAGCCCTTGTTCTTAGCTTTAAACCTTTTCTAAGTAGCCTATTAGCATGTCTCTTCTACCAGCTGAAACCTATTTTCTCTTTCATTTAGTTCATCAGGAACAAACAACTGCTGAATTCAAACCACATACCATTCTAGACTTGGGAGTGGGGCAAATAACAAGGCCTCAGCTGTGGTCAGTTCTCTAGGCACTTAGATTCTTACTGGAACACATGGCAACAAAACTTTTGACAGACAAGATGGCCTTTGATAGCACAAGATCAGCTCATGCTATGTCCATGTGTTAGTCAACTTTCCATGAAAATACCTAGGATAGTCAACTTTCAAGAGGGAAAGGTTTGTTTTGGCTCACAGTTTTGGAGTTTTCCGTCTATGGTCGATTGGCTCCACTGGTTTTGTGGTGAGGCAGCACATCATAGCGGCAGTGCCATCCCATGGAGTCCGGGAAGCAAACAGAGAAAGGAATGAGCTGGGGTTCCAATTTCTCCTTCAAGGGAACACCCCTAGTGAACTAATTTTCTTTCAGTAGGCCCCACCACCTAAAGGTTCCATTACCTTCCAAAAGCATCCTAGAATGAGGACCAAACTTTAAACACAATGAGGGATAATTTATATCCAAATATAGTATTCCATTTGCAAAGAGACTAGAAAGAAATCTAGACAGAGGTTTCCCAAACTTGATAGCACCTGGTGAGTTTTTAAAATATTCACATCTATCTACCCAGTGATTTGAATTTAATTGGCCATAAGGATTCCGAATGGACATCAATCTTAACATCTGCCCTGGTGATCTGAACGTATAGCCAGGATGTGATGACTGACCTATGTTTCATTATGTGGCATGTTAGGATGAAAAACCAAAGGTTTCACTTTAGGCTATGTGCTTTATACACAGCTGCTGTGTTGCTTCCTACATTCACATAAGTGTCCTTTTACATAACTCATTAACTTGTCAGTGAGAAGCTATTACCATGTCTGTTTTACAGATAAGAGATTTAAAATATAGCAAGAAAACAATCTTCCTGGGGCATAAGTCAGAGAATCAAGACTTCCACTCAGACTGTCTGCCTCTAAAGACTATTCACTTAACCAAGAGGTAGAAGAACTCTTGAGGGAGATGAATCAGAGCTAGGTCTGAAAGGACAGATGGAAGGCCAAGCAGAGAGGGTGGAGGACATACCAGAGGGGTAGGCAGGTGATGGACAGTCATCAGAGCCTGGAAGCCTCTCAGCAATCAGGACAACAGACCAGAGGGTTCTCTGAGTGAAAGCTGGGCTTTACTGCATCAAGAGGACTGAAGAAAAAAGTTTTTTTTCAATCTTGAGTAGGTGTTTAGAGTCATCTGGATATCTTGTTAAAACAGATCCCTGGACCCCACACTCAGAGCTCCTGATTCAACAGGTCTGGATGACGGCTACATTTAAGTGCTATGTCAGTATGAGAGGCCTTTTAGTAAAGTTAATAGGAAGCAGAAAAGGTTTTCACCCCTAAAGCCTAATGTTTGATGAGATTTTCAGATTTTAAGAAATCCTTTAATGAGGAGTTGAGCCAAAGTTTTGTTCTAGATGCATTTATAATTAGATATCAAAATATGTATGAACAGGTGCATATACATATATATGGAGCCTTAAAGATAGTTCATAAATATTTCTTCCTTTAGGGGCTGAGCAAGAATGAAAAATGTATGCTCATGCAAATATTAGCATAGCTTGAGGTCAGTTGATAGGAGGGGTTTGTGGAGTTAATTGGTGAAAGAGATTGTGTGTGTGTGTGTGTGTGTGTGTGTGTGTTGCCTTTATTTTTACTGAACATGGATAACCCTTACTGATTTAATGTGAGAAAACACAAAAGTTAAGCTCATCTATACTTTCCTTCACTGTGTCAGGGTCTTCATGGACATGTTGGATAGTAGCATTTCACCACATTTTCATTCTGTACTTTGGAGGCTGTAAGACAAAGGCTGGGCCCATCCTTAAGGATAAGTACTGAAGGAAAACACAGTGGACAGGAGAGGCAGTTTTGAAGCAGCCATTATAAGATCTGCTAAGAAGCCAACAACAGCGCTTGACTAGGGTTTTGGGAATTGGGAACATTCGCTGGAAAACTGTGGGAGTGTTTGCTGAGGATACCATCGCTGGTTAGCATGACCTCAGTATTATAGGTAAGGTGTTCATCTGAGGTCTAGAGAACTTAGATGCATTCATTCATTCATTCAACATTTTTTTTTTATTAATGTCTTTATGGCTCAGGCACCATTCTAAGAAATTGGGGTTATCTGTGAACTGAAGAGAAAAAGGGTATGCATCTTAGAGAATAACATGTGCTCTTAATGAGCAACTTCTTGGCAGCAAAGCCCAGATGAAAGATCTCTACCACTGGGATGATGAATGAAAGGTCACATTGAAGCTTGCCATCATTCATGCTTTTGGCCTCAGTTTTCCCTTCTATATATTAGAGCATATTCCTCCTTTACCCATCTAGTGGCAATAGAGGAAACAAATAGATAAGAAGAAAGAATGCTGTATTCATCAACAGCATACTGTCCCTTTGCTTTAAACCTATTTTCCTGAAAACTTTTATATAATTGCCAATAACACGTTGCTCAAGAGAGCGGGTGAGGACATGCTGTCTGTTATTCTTCATTTCAGCTCCCGGACTCCTGCTCTCCAGAGGGGCTGGCAGATGATTAACAAGTCATCTGATGAATATGCAACACGATTCGAGCTTAATAAGTCCCGCAGCTGTTGGGAACTTGACAAGGAAAACAAAGCCATAGAAATATGTGATATCGAAAAACCTTCTGCCAACTTCACAGATCCTCCAAGTGAGGTCTCCCAGACACAAATGTCCTGGGCTATTCCTGAAATGCAAAACGTGCTGGTGATGGGCTACACTGACCCAGTCAGTGGTAAAGATACCCTCTTTCCCCTTGTAATTTACCTTCTTATTCATCTATTTCTCAATTCTTATCATTTGTACACACACACCTGTTTTTTTCTATCAAGTCAGAAGTAGGAAATGCTCACTGAGAGAGGCACAATCAAAAAAGCTAAAATTCCAAGATAGACCTGAGTTAAAACATTGCTTCCCCTTTTTATAGCTATATAGCCTCAGCAATTCACTTGAATTTTTAGAGTTCCAGTTTTATCTTTAGTAAAATAGGCATAAGAACATCTAACCTCTGGTGCTGTGATAAGGATTTTCAATAGAGTGCTTAGAACATACTGATGCTGAATAAGCAGTCATAATTATGCTAATTAATATTATCATCACTATACCATTTTCATACAGGAAGAGATCAAAGTCTCCTTCTGAATTTTTGTAGACATTTATTGATTTTCTTGTCCTGCATCTATTGTCCTCTTTTCTGGTATTAGATTCATAATACCAATTTTTGGGCCACAAAAATTGGTTCTTGGGAAGACATGAGACCCACTCTAAGCCAAGAGATGCTTTGGTCGGAACGATTTTAAATAAAGGAAATCTCTGAGTTAGGGATGTACTTCAAGTGGTAGGGCACTTGCCAGCATGTACCAGGCTCTGGGTTTAATCTCCAGCACTGCAAAAAGAAAAGGTGATATATCATTTTATCTGGACTTCAACTTAGGAAAATATAAACGTTTCCATGTTTATATTCTAGGGGTACAAGGAGAAAGAATGGCTGCAACCAACCAAGAAGCAGAGCTGTTCTGAGGACATTTGTCTCAAGTCCCTGAATCCAGAGTCTCTAAGCCCTAGAACTTTCAGCCACACAAGGAACAAACTTATGGTGTTTAAGGCACTTTGACTTAAAGTTTTGTCAGGTTTGGTCACACTCAAACTAAATGGTGCTGACTTTGTGCATTTTATAATATGTAAATTATAACAATAAAGATATAATTTCATATCACCATTATTTTCCCCCAAGTTTCATGTAGCTCAACATATCGTCTTAGGAACAAATCTTATTGCCACTTCCACGAGACATTTCAGTGTAACTCATTCTTGGCCCATAAATGTGGACCAAGTGCTAAAATCAGCATGTTCACACCACCTCCCACATAGTATCTGCGCCTTGACACAGTCTTGCATATTCAATGATGTTAGTGGATGCATTTCCCGCTAACAAAGCTAGGTGGTTTTTAATGTCTACAAGACACACAGATTACAGCATTCGTAGGCACTGATGTCTGGATTCTCTTTTTCAAGATTATTATTTTTAAATGTGGGGATTTTCCAGGAAACATTATGATTTAAGCACAAACTACAGTTTAATTCTGCAAATCAAAGGAGTTTTATGGGACTCTTGGAGGGGAATGCACAGGACACCAACCACAGTCAGCCTCTTCCAGCAAAGCTTGCTAACATATGGCCACATTTACATCCTTGTTATTCTTCAGTAGAGTGCCATTTGCGCTCTGCATTTCTCATTAACAATTTGATTTATTTCCAGATCATTCAAGCCTGGGCAAAGCCAATGAAAGAGTACATTTTCCAAAAACATATCTCTATACAGGAGATGTGACTGATCAGTGTAGACAGAGAAGAAACAGGAAGGCTGTGACCAAGCACAGTGGGGCCTTGCCCATTCCCACAGCCCAGTTCCAGGAGCATCTCCAGCTACTGCTGGGAGCATCTTTTTTCCCTACGTTCTCAGTTTGGGGTTCCAATGACAGCCCACATTATTCTGGGTACACAGTGATGAATCTCCATTATAGCTATTTAATGTCTTTACCTCCTCCTTTTCTCTTTTAGAGCTTACTTATATTTTGACTTCTTCACAAGGAGAAAAGCATGTTACAATTTTGACATGCATATACTTTTGAGTTGGACAGGCCTCAGTACTTCTAATCCTGGCCAGGTCATCTTCAATCTGAGCCTTGATTTTCTCATCTTTAAAATGAGGCCAGGGCTATTGTGGGGATTCAGCAACCTAATACCTGTGAAGCCCCTGGCCTGGGCTCTGGTCCCTAGGAGGTCCTCTAAAGATGTTCACCTCCCAGCTCACCTGCTCCTTGTTAACATCCTCAAGGGCTGTACCCACACAGATCTCCCCTTTGTATTCCTCCATCTGTTAAGAAAACAGCATATCCTAAATATGTTTGGAATGAACACGTGAATAAGTGTGAATAAGTGTGTTTCATTCATTAATAAAATGATTTGACTAATATTTGTCTGTGCCATTAGACTGGACAAAAATGAACTCATTTTGCTCTCTTTAGTAACAGCACAGTCCTGGCACATGGTGCATATTAAATAAGCATTTGTTGAGTGGAAGAATGAATGGCCAAAAGACATCATCATTAAAAACTAAGAAGCAGAGTTACATGGGTAGGAATGGAATGTAAGTATGCATATGTGAGTGTCTACATTTCATAATCACAAAAGACGATTGTATTAGTATTCTCGTACAGTTCCATTCCACTGTGTTAGTATTCTTGGAGAGGCTGGGGGAGAGGTGACATTGAATGAAAAGACAATGAAGAAAGAAGAAAATTGGGGAAAAGTTGAAGAATGGATGAAAGAAGAGCATCAAAGCCTAGCTTGGAGTTTATTCCACAAAGCTATCATCAAAAGACCAAGGCAATTTGGTGCCCAAACCCAAAATCTGAACATGCTAAAAGTGTGTGGCCCGGGTTCGATCCTCAGCACCACGTAAACATAAAAATGCATTGCATTGTGTACAACTAAAGTAAATAAATAAATATTTTTTTAAAAAGTATATATTGTTTTATAGATAACGCTCAACACTAACTTCAGTTGCAGGTGTCAAATTTATGGTTTCTTTTATTATGACCTCTTACCCAGGTGCATTTCCTCCATTGCCAGGACAGGTGCCTGGGCCAGTCTGGCTGCCATTTTGGTCCATTGACCACTTAGATTGCTCTTTCACTATCTACGAGCCCAGCCTGAGAAGGATCTAGAACTCAGGGGATTCTGCCACGTTGCTAGCCTGGCTTTCCCTGTGTGTTGCCCTTGGAACTTACCTGCCTATGGATCCTGAATCTGGTTCCAACTTCCCCCGTGTGACTGTGAAATCCCTAGTTCTTTGTTTGCCCAGTTTACCTGAGCATTATTATTAGCCTAATGTAATATCTATTGTGTCTCTTTTCTGATTATAAAACGTAAAGATCTGGAGGGAAAACAAACATAGAGAAGAAAATTAAGATCACCTATAATCTTATTCCCAAGAAATAATGACTATATAAGCACATACACATATACACACACCAAAAAAAAAAAAAAAAAAAAAAAAAAAAAAAAACAAAAAAACTTTTCCCCTCCTCAAAATTGAAGTTTTATTCTTCATATATTTGTAATATTTCTGATTTGGTTTTCTTTTTGCTAAGAGTACACTGTGAGCATGTTTACTCCAACATAAATATTCTCTGAGTTTTGATTTTTAGAAGCTGAAAAATATTCCATGATATGATGTATCATAATTGAATTAATAAATCTCATATTGTTGGGCACAGGGTAGTTTTCCATATTTCACTATTATAAATCAGATTGTCTTCATAAGAAATTCTTAGAATGAAATTACTTGGTCAAAGGCTGTGTGGTTTTGAAGAGTTTTGACACATGGTTACAAATTGTTTTGCAAAAAACAGCAGATTCACTTCCCATTACAAATATACCAACACTGAGTACCATACATTTTTAAATGACTTTTGTAATTTAAAAAAATCCAATGCTATTTCCTGAAAGGACTTGTCATTCTTTATGTTTGGGAGTGTAAGAATTCTTTACATAGTAATTATATAATTTAGTACTTCTTTGTTGTCTGTGTGTATTGCAACTATTTTCCTATATTTTTTCTTATAGATATATACATGAAATTCACTGGTACATAAAAGATATAATAATCTCTTCCTGAACTACAGCAGCCATTTAAACACATTTCTCTGCTTAAACTTCTGTTATTACTTTTGCTTTTATATTTAACTCTAAAAATTTTATGATATGGCTTGTTTTGTTTTGTATTGATTTTGGATTTTGTTTTTATTTTTGTTTTTGTTGTTGTTTAGTAGGTAAAACAAGAAATTGTTATATATACTTTTCCTAGTGGTTAACCACCTGTCTGATCATCATTTACTGAGCAGTCCATTTGATAATTGATTTGCAATGCTACACATATTATGTACTAAATACTATTTTATCTTTTTATCTGTTCACTTATTATTACTTGATAAGCCTTATTTAATATCTTGAAGAGCAACACATCCCCTGGCCAATTATGTTTATATTTTCTTTCTTTCAACAAAATGTACTTATCTGCATTTTTTAAAATTTTTGATTTTCTAGATGAATTTTGTCATCTTGTTTTACATTTTTAAAAGTTCGGCTGGAATTTTGATATTAATTAAATTTAAATTTAAAGCTGTGTAGAATAATATTCAAAATCTTGAAACTTTCTATCTCATAAATATTTTATTCATTTAATCTTTTGAAATATGTTTCTATGTGTTTTAGGAGTTTTAAAAATGTTCTTTCGTATAGGTTGTAAATATATGTTTGATAAGGTTATTTTGTGGATATTTTTCTGTTTTTAGTGACCATTGGGCATGAAATCTTTAATTTTGTGTAATTCACAAAAGTTTTGTAATTTTTAGTGTAAAGTAACTTTCATATATTCAATTTATAACCAATCAACTTTCTGTACTCATATTAATTTTATTTTTATTTCAGTTTGATCCACTTTGTGTTTTCTAGGAAGACCATCTCCATTTACAAATAAGGATAATAGTATACACATTATATGTTGATTTTGTAATTATTCTCATCCCATCACATTGGTAGAATTTCTAGGATTATATATTTTTGTTTGTTTGTTTTTAAGTTAAGAGACTTTATTTTGAAGAGCACTTTTAGCTTCCTAGCAAAATTGAGTGAAAAATAGAGAACTCCCACCAAAACTACACATACACACACACACACACACACACACACACACACACACACACAATCAGCTCTCTCATCAATGTGGAACATTTGTTACAATCAATGAACCAACATTAGCTTAGCCATATCAATCAAAGTCTATAGTTTACATTAAGGTTCACTGTGTTTAAATTCTGTGGATTTTGACAAAGTTATAGCATCATGTAATATCCGCTACAGTATTTTACAGAATAGTTTCTCTGTCCTAAAATTCTTCTGTGTTCTTTCTACTCATCCTTCCTTCTCCAAAACCCAGGCAATCTCTGATTTTTTTTTCTATCTCCATAATTTTGCCTTTTCCAGAATTCCATTTAGTTGGAATCTTCCAGTGTGTACCTTTTCAGATTGGCTTCTTTCCCTTAGCAATTTACCTTCAAAGTTTTTGCATGATTTTTTTGTGACTTGTTAGCTCATTTCTTCTGAGTGCTGAATAATATTCCCTTGAATAAACATATCACAGCTTATTTATCCATGCACCCATTGAAGGATATGTTGGTTGATCCCAAGTTAGGGCAATTGTGAATAAAGTTGCTATAATCATCTGTGTACAAGGTTTGCATGGAAATAAGTCTTTAACTCATTTCAGTTTAAATATCAGGAGTACAAATTGTTGGATTACATGCTAAGATTTTGTTCAGTTTTGTAAGAAATTGCTAAAATATCTTCCAAACTTCTCTTTCATTGTCAAAAACTGTCCTGGTGGGGGATATAAATTATGTAATTTCTACATGAATGATCTGTTTAAAGCTGTTTGCATGGTGGCTATGTAAAGAAAGTGCTGATTTCCTCTGAAGGGGACATAAAGTCATAAACTTTCCAGATAGAGGTGAGAGTTCAGTGAGGGTATGTCTGTGAGAGCACATGACAAGCACTGCCTTCAGGTGAACATATGCTCTTCCTTCCATTTGTTTAGAACTCACTTCTCAGAATCCATCCACCCCTTTGGAAGTCATATTCACATCCACACTTGGAAAGCAACTTTCTAATACATCAGACTTCATAATCAGAGGTCATTGCTCCACTCAGCCTCACTCATCTCCTGCTCATTATTAATCTCTTCAGTCCTAGGAAGCCACATCAGACACACATCTTTAGGTGACAGAAGAGGCTGATGTGACCATAAAAAGTTGTCAGACTGTTCAACCCTGAGCAGTGGGAGGCAACAACAATAATTAGGTTCAGAATAAATGTGAACGCTGAAGGGTAATGAAGTATTCCACGTTCCATTCCGTTACCAGGCAGTCAGGGCTACTGAAGCACTCCCTCTGCAGCCCATTTTTAGCCAAGCTAACAAATGAGAGGTGGGAGGCATCTTGCTCACCAAATAAAGAGCAGGCATACTTGGCAACAGAGTGGCTCTGATACTCCCCAGATAGATCCCCCAGTTCCATCAAGGCTCCAGCAGAGGCAGGCTAGAGCCTTAACGTGAGACCCTAACCCCTCCGGGTATTTGGAGGCCCTACTAGGTGCCATGCTGGCAATGGAAAGGAGGTTTAGGCTTTGTATGATGCTGAGGGCCAGGTATACTCATTGGGGCACAAGATACTCTTGCTCCTACCTTTAAATCCATCAGTGGGGAGACTTTGCTTTATGCTACAGAGTTGAGGAAAGGGAACGACTGCTGACTTAAGTGTTATGCTTCTCCATCTGATCTTGCCCTCACCACTCCTTCTAAGGACAGTGTTCAAGAACACGAGGTTTGAATTCAGATGGACCTGGTTCATATCCTTGCTCTGGGCTTACTCACTGATGCTCTTAAGAGAATGTGCTTACTCTCTCTGTACCTCAGGTGTCTCATCTGCAAAATGAGGATGATAGGATGCTCCCCATAGTGCCATCATGAGGCATTAGTCAGATGGCTTTTACAAAGTGCTTGGCTTGGACCTGGCATATTTGAAGGGTATTAATTAATTAATGCATGATTAATACTTGTTGAATGAGGGAATAAGTGAATGAATAAAAGGAGACTACATTTGAGGATAGAACAGTGAATAATAATTAAGCGAATACTCTGAGTCAGGCACTGAGCCAGGATTGGGAAAAAAATAGGGAACAGAATTCAGATGTCATTCCTGTTGTCATGAACCATATATGGTACTGGAGCCAGATCTTCGTTTTAAAAGGAATGAATCGGGTGGCATTACTATTCCAGACTTTAAATTGTACTACAAAGCAATAGTAACAAAAACAGCATGGTATTGGCATCAAAATAGACCATTTGACCAATGGTACAGAATAGAAGACTCAAAGATGAACCCACACACCTACAGTTATCTTATATTAGACAAAGGTGCCAAAAATGTTCACTGGAGAAAAGACAGCCTCTTCAACAAATGGTGCTGGGAAAACTGGAAATCCTCATGTAATAAAATGAAATTAAATCTCTTTCTCTCACCATGAACAAAACTTAACTCAAAGTGGACCAAGGACCTAGGAATTAAACCAAAGACCTTGCACCTAATAGAAGAAAAAGTAGGCCCAAATCTCCATCATGTTGGTTTCGTCTCCAACTTCCTCAATAAGACCCCTATAGTTCAAGAACTAAGACCAATAATCAATAAATGGGATGGATTCAAACTAAAAAGCTTCTTCTCAGCAAAAGAAACAATCAGTGAGGTGAATAGAGGACCTACAGAATGGGAGCAAATCTTTACCACAAGCACATCAGATAGAACACTAACCTCAAGGATTTATAAAGCTCTCAAAAGCCTTAACACCAAAAAAACAAATAACCCAATCAATAAATGGGCCAAGGAACTAAACAGACACTTCTCAGAAGATGATATACAAATAATCAACAAATATATGAAAAAATGTTCAACATCTCTAGCGATTAGAGAAATGCAAATCAAAACAACTCTAAGATTTTATCTTACTCCAGTCAGAATGGCAGCTATCAAAAAAACAAACAACAATAAATGCTGGTGAGGATGTGGGGAAAAAGGCACACTCTTACATTGCTGGTGGAACTGCAAATTGTTGAAGCCAATCTGGAAAGTAGTATGGAGATTCCTCAGAAAACTGGAAATGGAACCACTATTTGACCCATGTATCCCACTCCTTGGCCTATTCCGAAAGGACTTAAAAACAGCTTACTACAGGGACACAGCCACAGCAATGTTTATAGCAGCACAATTCACAATAGCTAGATTGTGGAAACAACCCGGATGACCATAAGCAGATGAATGGATAGGGAAAATTTGGTATATATACACAATGGAACACTACTCAGCACTAAAAGAGAATAAAATCATGGCATTTGCAGGTAAATGGATGGAGTTGGAGAAAATAATGCTAAGTGAAGTTAGCCAATCCCAAAAAACCAAAGGTCGAATGATCTCTTTGATAGGAAGATACTAACTTATAAAGGCAAGAGAGAGGGAATGAGAGGAATAAAAGAGCTTTAAATAAAACAAAGAGGGGGGAGAAAGGGGAAGGGGAAAGGAGATAAGAATGATGACAGACTGAGTTATCCATGATTACCCTAAATACATGTATGAAGACACAATTGTTGTAAAAATACTTTATATTAAACCAGCAGCTCGAAAAATTTTGTTCTTATATGTAATATGAAATGAAATGTACTCTGCAAACGTGCATAACAAATTAAAATAATAAAAAATGTAAAAATAAATAAATAAAAGGAAATACAGCACTGATAAATATACATTTTAAAGTGGAGTTAAGTACTACATGAAAGCACATAAGAAAGGAATCTGATCTCAGGAGGGCTTTTCTGAGGATGTGCCATTTCTCAAGGAGAGCAGAGAGCATGCATGAAGCTCTGAGGTAGAAGGGAACATGGTGTGGTTGAGGTACCAGAAGAAGGTCAGTGCTGTGCCTTTGCCATATCTAAATGGGCAACTGGATTCATGGGACTGGAAGTCCATGTGAAAGCACCTGTGTCCTCAGGACACCTCTGTGCTGCCCACAAAGGGCATGGGTAAGCCAACCTAGCAAGCTAAAAGTGGAGTGAGATTTAGAAGGCAACCAGGAGAATTTGCCAGGAGAATTAGCCAGGGTTTTTCAGTTACTAATGCTGCATAACAAATAGCCCCAAAGTGTAGCAGCTTAAAATAATCATTTTATTTTGCTCATGACTTCGTGGGTTGTGAATTTGCCAAGGGCTTAGCTCAGCAGTCCTCAAGTGAGGTTTCTCATGCAGTTACAGTCAGATGTCAGCCAGGGCTACAGTTATTTGATGGCTCCACTGAGTTGGACACTCAAGATTGCTCACTCTCAGGGCTGATGGTTGCCACTGGTTGTAGCTGGGAGCTCAATTGGGACTATCAACTGGAATGTCTGGGCAGGGCCTCTCGACATGCTGCCAATTGGGTTTGACAGCCTAGAGCACTGCTCAAAAAATATGAATGAAGTGAGAAGGAGCAGAGGGGATGGTGGATACAGAGGGGATAGGAAGACAGTTTTTTTTAATTTCTTCCTCCCTCCTTCCTTTCTTTTCTTTCCTAGTGGGGTAGCTGTTTGTTTGTTTGTTTGTTTGTTTTGTACTGGGGATTGAACTCAGGGGCACTCAACCACTGGGCCACATCCCCATCCCTATTTTGTATTTTATTTAGAGACAGGGTCTCACTGATTTGCTTAGTGCCTTGCCGTTCCTGAGGCTGGCTTTGAACTTGTGATCCTCCTGCTTCAGCCTCCCCAGCTGCTGGGATTACAGGCGTGCGCCACCATACCCATCCTGGGGTAGCTTTTAAGTATGTTTTAAGTATTGATGGGAAAAATCCAAGGTGCAAGGAAGCAAATATCCAGGAGTGAGAAAACATAACTGAGAGTCTGAGGTTCCTAAGAAGGCAGGGATAAGGATATTCAAATCAAAAGAAGAACCCTTAGTCTTACAAAGAAGGAAGGCTATCTTCTAAAATCCTTCCCTGACTCATTGTCTTCACCATTGTGCATCCTCAACTTTCCTGGCCCTACAGTTCTCCAGCAATCAAGCTGGCCTCACTCACCACACAAAAATACATCAGCAATAGATCAGCCCTCATTCTTCATGTAGTTATGCTTTATAGCCTTGGAAAACTGTTAAGTACTTGCTCCCTGCTGTAGTTCTCACAGTGCCTAGTGCAGCAAAACTGAGCTTAGCTGAAGTCTCAATCAATGTGCTACTTATCAGTGCATTTGGGTCACAG
Organism: Tamias sibiricus; assembly: GCA_025594165.1. Lineage (NCBI taxonomy): Eukaryota > Metazoa > Chordata > Mammalia > Rodentia > Sciuridae > Tamias > Tamias sibiricus. The sequence goes on from CM046663.1 coordinate 155,238,160, forward strand.
ACTCAGAAACCCTCAAGGACAGAGGCACATCATCATCCGTGTCTCTCAGTGTGTGGAACAGTGCAGAGGCAACATGGGGGTTCCATGGCTACTTAACAAACCAAACCAGAGACAAATATGCTCCAACTGAATGTTTGTTGAGAGGATGGACCCAAAACAACCACGACCACCTTATAAGCTATCATATGAGAACTTTTCAGATATATCCACTGGCCAACAATAGGATTCTTCCAGAGATGAGGATCAGACCCAGTTTTGTCCATATTGATTGAGGATCTACCACTACATGCCAGACACTTTGACTTGGGAAAAATTCATTCCTCCGACTCAACACTTTCCCGAGGCTGTCGATGTTGGCTTCTGTATCATGCATCCTAAATGCCAATTTTCCAGGTGCCTTGAAGCAAGCTGCTTTATTTAGACAGCAAACAAAACTTTTGGTTAGAGGTTTTGAAAATAATGCAATCTATTTTTCCTTCCTCCTAGCTATTTTCCATTCTTATGTAATGTGTGTTTCACAAGGTTTGAGCCAAGCAGGAAGCAGAAAGCAGCAGGCACTGTACCTCTAATGTACTCAGAAGCAGGAGGCCAAGGCTCCATGCCAGGTAGTGCTGGACTTGCCAGTTGACCTTGGACATGCTGGATCCTTGGTTCAACAAGTTCACAGCAAAACAAGGAATGCAGGTCAGTTCAAACCTGACCAGAGTGATCGACAGTCAGAGTTTAGGGAGAGACCTGAGCCAGGGACAGCACTGATTCTCTGAACATTGGATTTCATTGGCTCATATTTCCTAGAAGAAGGGATATTGGAGTCAAGGAGATCTGTTCTCTATTAGATTTGGGTCTCCTCTTCCGGCTCTCTCCTTTGGCATATCATTTTCTTCTTGAAGCAAGTATTGGCAGGTGGTTTTCCAGATGAATGAAAAATAGATATCCTCTGAAAAGTTGATTGACTATCTTAGGAAAGTATTCGGTCTTCAGAGGGCTTCTTCCCTGACAAGAAGTCACTTTCTTAATAGGAAATGGGAAGATCACAAGCCAGATCCACCTGACAGAACCACCTCCTAACATTTTTGTCTCTTCCTTTACCTCCCTCACCCAACTCCACATAAAATACAGGAGGCCACAGATTTATTGTACCCATTCTAACTAGTAGCACTTTTGCTTATACTCCTAACTTTTAGAGATAGATATATACTTCTATGCTTAATTGAATAATACATTTTAATAATTGTTCTTTTCAGAGTCTTGAAACACACAGTCCAATCGTCTTTAATTCAATATAAAGTGTCTCTTGCTACTTCATGAGTCTGCCAACACAAAGAGATACTTTCATTAGCATAAATGGCTGGAGAATACACAGTAAGCTTGGTCTTTTACACAAGACCAATGTGAATATTAATTACTTCTGAAATGAGAAAGGATAAATGGTAGCCTTTGATATTGAAGTGTGATTAGAAACAAAATTATTTTCTTTCGTTGATTTATTTGCAAAGAATTAGAAAACCTTGCCTAAACTTGTACTCTATGAAGAAAAACAAGGCAAGTGAATATTGTCCAGCCTGGGCCTTCTAGAAGCACAGGAATGGGTTTTTAAGTTTTTTTTTTTTTTTTTAGTTATACATGACAGTAGAATGTATTTTGATAGGATTATACATGCATGGAATATATTTTATTGCATTAAGTTCCCAGTCTCGATGTACACAATGGTAGGGTTAACAGTGGTGTATTCATATATGTACGTAGGAAAGTTAAATCTGATTCTTTCCACTGTCTTTCCTATTCCTATCCCCACTTCCCTTCATTCCCCTTTGTCTAATCCTCTGAGCTTCTATTCCTCCTCTCCCTCCCTCTTATTGTGGGTTAGCTTCAGAACTTTAAGGGGTGCCTCCTATAACTGAAGAGTGAAAGAAGAAGAGAACGAACCCCTTTGATATCCATTTGCATAGCAGACATCAGGTAAGCAGTAGGGAAGGGAATGAGTAAAACATTTGCTTTAAAAATAGCCAAGGCTGTTACGAGATCTAAACCCTCCTAATCTGTGCTGCCTCTTCCTTAAAGACAGATGTCTTCAGACCCACAGGATCTCAACCATTTTTTGAGCCACGTGTTTCCTCAAAGGAGCTATCACATCTCTCAATGCCCAGTAGAATATACAACATCACGAAATGGGTGGCAATACCTTACTGTAGCCCTTGACCCTCGTATTTCTCCATCAGCAATCAGTACCAACTAACATCGGTGTTATTTTATAAGCCGTCCTCTTCCTTCCTTCAAGTTCATCTCTATATTCACCACCCATTCAAGCTCTTAGTGCTTCCCTCTGCATTGCCCCTTTAGGTCCTGAATATTCTTATTCCGACCACATATCAGTGTTGAATTCACTACTTCCAACATGAGAGCTTGGGCTAAAAGGAAAGATGAATTTGAGAATCAGACAGATTGGAATGGGAGACTCTTTTCTTTCTAGCAGTGTGAACTCAGACAAGTCACCCCGCTTCTCAAAGCCCCTGTCTACCTACCTGCAACACAAGAATAGCAACACTTACTTCATGGAATTGCTGTAAGAATCAAACAGAAAAATATATGTGAAACCCCAGTCAAATACTGTTGCAATTAGTGGTTCATGCATGCCAATGTAGTCTGGAATAGTGTACAAAACAGTCTTACTTGAAGTTCAAGTTTTTTCTTTTAAACATTTTTAAAGTCTAAAATCAAACAAACAAAAAATAGGGTCTTAGGAGTCATTCCTCCTCTTTGTTCAACTCATCACTAGTTCTTTATTCGGGCTGGGACTTCGGCCTCCATTTCTGAGGCCATTCTATGTAGACACTCCCTCACAGACACTGAAGAGCAACAACCCTCTCAGAACATTTCTTAATTTTCTCTTTTCTTCCTGTGGCTCCTGTGTCCCTTCAGGTCCTCTGCTTCCTTCATTCCCAATCAACAGTTCCTCAATTAGCCAAGGGCTCAGTGTCCCTTAAAACACGGAGGGATCTGACATCTATGGAACATTCATCTACAGTTGAGATGTGTCTCCATATTAGTTTCTCATCACTGTAACAAATCAACATAAGCTAGTAGCTCAAAATAACTCACACTATCACATGGTTTGGTAGGTTAGAATTTCAACATGGTTCCCACTGGGCTAAAACCAAGATATTGAGAGGGCTGCATTCCTTTCTAGAGGCTCTTGGGGAGATCTACTCCCTGCTCTTTTCTCACTCTTAAGTCCTAGAGGCCAACCACACAATCCATGGCTCCTTTACTCCAACTTCAAAACCAGCAATGTTGTGTCTCTCAGACCCTTCTTCCTATCAATCACATCTGCCTCTAATCCTCCTCTTTTTCCTCCCTCTTCCACAAGGACCCTTGTGATTTCATTGGATCCACCTTGATAATCTCCTTATTTTCAAGTGAGCTCAACAGCAAACTTAACATCCTCTGCCTCCACAGTTTCTCTTTCCCTTGTAAATTAATGTTCCACAGTCACATGGATTAGGACAGAGACATCTTCGAGTGACTTTTATTTGGCCCACCAAAGATTTATTTCTTCTTCTTCAACCTTGAATGGCATTCCCAAATAGCCTCTTTCATTAATCTTACCTCAATTAATTCCACATCCCATTAAAAGAGATTAATCTTTGAGGTCCTAGAAAAAGGGGTGGGGACAAAACATCCTTCTACATGTCTAAAGAATTTAATAGTATGCCTAATACAATCACTAATAAATGGTAGTCTCTTCCCCTTTTAGTGGAAAAGCAGCATCCTATACACTACTAGATGTGGGCTAAATTTCCTGGTCCAACATTCATGGTAATCTATAGTCCGGTTCAACCTCTCCATACATGCTATCATTCCCTGGCATACTCATTGTCTCCAAATGACACTGGAGCCAATGAAATCGTTTGAGAAGCCAACCTCTGCACCTGACACGGCCAAAATGCAAATTAAATATATGTAGCCCAACCTCTTCAAAGGTCTTATATTTAAGAGTTTGTTTGAGTGGAATAGTTTTGCCATCATTTTCTGCCTAGCACTCTGCAATGCTGCTATTGGCTCCTGGCATCTATGTCAAGCCATTTTCTTCTCCAAGCATATTGGTCAGTCTCAACTCTCTTGTGAAACCTTCTTTCAAGAAGTTATCCTTTCCCAGATTAAAGGGAACTCTACGTTCTGAGAATTAAATGCACAAATTAAGACATATTCATCATTTGATGATGCAGTTTTTAAATAGCCTTGGAATATCTCCTGGGTCCATGCATGATTATCTCATTTTCCCGAAACAAAATGCAGGTCCTCCAAGGGCAAAAACTGTCTTTCATCTTTTTCTATTGCACAAGTCAAAGAGTGGGTGTTGAGTTGAGGGAGTTGGGTGTTGAGTCTTTATTTACCATAAGTAGGAATTGCACAATTGTTTTGAGAAAAAAAAAAAAACATGCAAAAATTTGCTGGTCTTTCATGCTGGTCACAAATATGTCTACTTCTCTTCAGAATATGAGGATTTGTACTTCCCAGTACCCTTGAAGTTGGGTGTGGTAAATATAACTCATTTTGCCCGATGAAAATGTAAGCAAAAACAACAGTCACTTTTCAGGAAGTTTTTCAAGCGTATATTGTGTCCTTGTCCCCTATTCATGGTGACTAGCTAAAGTTAGGTGTGGAATTTCCAAGAGCCAGTATCCCTGAGTGAAGCTCCAACTGAACTGAGATGGACCTGGAGCAGAAATGAAAATTAGATCTGGTATGGTGCATTTGTTACAAGTAGTGAGCCCATGTTGACATATCATTATTAACTAAAGTCCATATTTTGTCATATTCCCTTAGTTTTCACATTATGCCTCTTTTCTGTTCCATGATCTCATTCAGGATACCACATTACATTTAATTGCCCTGACACTTCTGGGCTTCTCTTGGTTATGACAGTTTCTTTGTGTTTCCTTGCTTTTGATGACTTCAATAATTTTGAGTAACACTGGTCAGCGATATTGAAGGATGCCTCTCTATTGAATTTGTCTGATGTTTTCTCATGATTAGGTTGGGGCTATGTGTTTTGAGAGGGAAGAACACAGTGATAAAGTACTGTTTTCATCATATCATATCAAGGACATATATTATCAACATGACATGATTTTTTAAAATATTTATTTATTTACTTTAGTTGTACACAATGCAATGCATTTATGTTTACGTGGTGCCGAGTTTCGAACCCGGGCCGTGCACGTGCGAGGCGAGTGCTCTGCCGCTGAGCCACAACCCCAGCCCAACATGACATGATTATTGATGTTGACCTTGATCACCTAGCTAAGGTGCCATCTTTTAGATTTCTCCATTGCAAAGTTGCTCTACATTCAGCCCCTTTTATATTCTGTACTCTTGGAAAGGAAGTCACTACGCACTGCTCTTACTTAAAGACAGGGGACTTTGGCTCCCCCTCTTTAGGGTGGAGTATGCATAAATTATTTGTTGTTTCCTGAATAAAGATTTATTTTCTTCCCCATTTATCAATTTATTAGAAAGTTTATTTCTATCCAAATGGACACATGTCTATTCATTATATATTTGGGGTTATAGTCCAATACTACTTTGTTTATTTTATTGCTTACATTTTTCTAGCTTTGTGAATTGAGTGATTTTTCACTTGGTTACTGTGATCCTTTGATATATACTGATTGAGATTTTTTAGCACTTCCTTTCTTTCTGAAACTATAAGATGTTCCAGGATCACCTTGCCTGTTTCCTGACCCAGCATTAATTAGAATCAACTATTTCTCCAAGAATCCCTGGTTCTCTTTATTAAAGTACAAACAAAGATCTGGGTGATAGCAATATTCATTGCTACTGGGGTATCATTTCTTATAGGCCCTTTCATGTGATACTACAATAAATATGTATGTGTATGTGTGTGTGTGTGTGTGTGTTTGTATACCAATCCATATACACACATACATCTAAAAGTATTTCTACATGTAACTCTGTATATCTGTATCAAGCTAAGTAAGAGTCCTTATTGATACCTCCAACTATCACCATTACCATGTGAATCATTCTAGCCCCCTTATCTGTAAATTACCACTCCAGCAGTGAAACACTTGGCTCTCATGACATACCATCCATTTACTTCATTCTTCAAGTATACAAGTAGAGCAGTACCAGAATTCATAATCCATATTTCCATGGGAAATAGCTTTATCAGCGCCAGTACAGTACAGCTCCTTTTACCTTTAGTCTTACAGACACTGCTCATTTCCAAAGCTACTTGGGACAGCAGCTTTCCTACCCAGCCATTCAGTGAATTTGTTCTATACATCTATGTACAGTCAGATTCTCTTGTCACAGTTATTGGGAGTTGTTTTTTGACATAGTGTTATTATATTCTAGTCCCGCTTTTGATGTGCCAAGTCATGAAAGGGTTTACTATAAATGTCCATTTTTTAAAATAGTGTTAAGAGCTTCCTTAGAAGGCATGACTTTTCCTACCTCATTCATCACTCTGAGGTCAGAGGAAAATCCAAGTTAACACAAGGAATGTTCTCTCTATTCTATATTAAATCTACTTCCTTAAAAGTGTGGAAGATATTATGGACTTTGAGGGTTAATGCTCATCCTAACTAGATAATTGTGCCTTTAGGTCACCATTTCCCCTCTTGCCCACAAACCACTTTTTGGAGACCATTGAGGAGCCCAGTCTTGACCATACCCTTGAGGTTTGAGGATAGACAAATTTGAACTCATTAGGGTAGTAAAGAGCCTGACATGAGCCAAAGACAGCTATATTGCTAGTCTTGTGCTGTGCCCATATCCTAACCTAGACTGCCCCTTAGCTGCCAAGCCTGCCTCATAATCCTGCCCTTAGGAAACTCTAAAATTCATTTTCAATCTTGCTTTCCCCATAAAATAGGATCTTAATAGCATTCTGACAGTGACCTTTGAGAGTCCAAGAATAGGGGAAAGAACTACAGAAAACTGACTCCTCAAACAGATAATAGAGTTCAATTATTAAACACAGAGCTTGAGTAAACACCAGGTTGAGTTACTCTGGGTTGTTTCAGAAGCATAACTTTAGGAACATAATACTGTAACTTATCCATAGTTCCTCAGTGTTGAACTTGGCTTTATATTGAATGCAGCAGTCAGGTATAGTGGTCCTACCTGCTTGAACTAATCTCTAGTGCACACTCAGAAACTTCTGGTCTGCTTGTTCAGTGGCAGTACAGAATTATATTTCTAAGTAGCAGCAAATCCCTTATCAAAAAGGATTGTTTTTAAACCTCAGAGACTTGTTAGCACTGTGTAACTAATAGTAATAAAATGCTTGCAGATTAAGGGGACTATACCAATGCTTAAATCGCCTGACATAAAACAGGTAGGAATGTGCATATGTGCGTGTGCGTGTACACACACACACATACACACACACACACACACACACACACACACACACATAAGGACTTGTACACTATAAAGATGTAAGGAGGGCTTTCTCTCAAGGCAACCTGTCTTATTTTGCCTGCCCATCTAGAAGTATTCCTAAATATTAGAAGTATTTAAATACCATACTCAGTGCTCATAAAAATTCATGTTTAGGAAGTTTCAGATAACACAAACTGTTGTTAAAATGTCCAACTTGGACTTTTTGTTTATTTCTCAAAGTATGTTTGCTCAAAAACCATCACATACATGCATCCTCTGCTTAAGAAAACTATCACCCAGAGTTCTAACCTATAAGTATGTACTTCCAACAGCCAAGCATTGAGAGCTTTCTAGTCTTTGAACCAGAAGGCCGGCATGCCTCTGTCAGAGCATTGATCTACATCTCAAGCAAGAGATAATAAGTCAAATACAATTTTGCAAATGTAATGTGTCAATTTAAAACTGCTGTTCACAGAGGGTTAGAAAACCAATTTTCAGAGGAGCAGGTCAGAAGTGGTAAACAAATTCCCACGGCTAAGCAGTTGCTGATGTAAATTGTCTGAAATGAAAGATATTTATTCATGACCACAGTGGGTTCAAAAAATTAATTCAGAGAAGTTTTTTTCACCTTCCCTGGAGTATGCAATTCTTAAATAAATGATCAATAGCTGACTTGAGCCAAATAGAAGGACTTGTCCAGGATCAGGCAGGTAATTACTTACAGTGATGAGCCTAGGAAGTAAGACAGCCAGGGACACAGTGGCATTAATCACAGCTTTAAACCATCTCTCCCCGTCTAGCTGCATCATCTGAAAAATCACTGAACAACTTAGTCCACTAGGAAATTCATAGATCAGAGTGTGTATTTCAGATACCTCCATTTTCAGAACAAACCCAGAGCAGGCAGAAAGGATTATTAATGGGAGGCAATATCATTTTGTACCTTTTAAGAGATATTGGAGCTCCTGGTTAGTGAGGGAGCCCAAGTAAATGGGAGTTGGGAGAGGTGAATAAGACATGAGCAATTTGGGCCTGTAAATATCTGTTTAGTTCCCTGGTGGGAATTGAGAAGAGAACATTTGCTTCATTTAGTCCTCAAAACAAAATACCCACAGCTGGAACCCAAACTTTCTGCCTCTATAAGCTGGGCCAAGATGAAAAGGCTAATGTGCAATCAGTCTGACATTTCAGTGCTGGAAGTTCCTTTATTTGTCCCCAAGGGTGACTCACTGACAGGTCTATGGAAGCAAATGGCAGTGTAGTGTGTCAAAGTAGAAGGAAAGAGACCCTGGATGTGCAGATATAGTGACCCCACAAATTCCACTTCTATGAATTACATACTCATGTAAGCATAGCTGAAGTTAGAACAGTAAACAACCTAATGTCCATCACTAGGGAGACAGGCTAAAAAAGTGAATATTTTGTAACTATAAAAACAAGGTGGAAGTGTGTGTGTGTGTGTGTGTGTGTGTGTGTGTGTGTGTGTGTATATATATATATACACATATATTTACATATATATATTTACATATAAATATATACACACATATATGTTGTATTTTCAACATGAATTATTAAATGAAAAAATCAAGAAACAGAACAATATGTATAGAAATTTGTGTATTTATAAATATTTTATATTGTTATCATTACACATCCATAGACAATTTCTGCCAAACACCCAAAAACTATCAACTTTCAAAAATTAGGAATGGAAGTCTTAAAAATGAGGAGAGAAATTTGAATTTTCCTTCATGTTTAATTTTTTTCTTACTGAAAAAGTATATTGGTTATAAAATTAAAACACACTTAACAAAAAGCTTCTCTTTTCTAAGACGAACATCAATCTAGTAGTTTGTAGCCCTCAGTGACTTATTCTTTAGTCACTTAACAACCAATGGGAAATTACTGAAATCCAAGGTGTTTCAGGTGGACTGAGCCATTTACTAGTTCTATGACCTTGGATAAGTGCCTTACAGAATTTTTTAGTAAATTAATAGGTCAGACTAGATTTGGGATATTCAAAGAAGAGGGCACATCTGCTGCCTTGGGTGTAGAAGGCTAGGGGAGAAATGGCGGGATTCCAGATGCTATTGTCCATATCTCTGCTTCAAGAGTGGATTCAACCTCATCTAATTTACTTACATGATGCTTCCATGTAGGTAAAGTAATGGTCCTAAGGCTAAAATACACTGAAAAATAAAACTTTTATGAATGTAAGAAATGCATTTCTAACATTGGTTAGCACTTATTGAGTGCTGGTGATATAAGCACCAAACCAACAACTTTATATGCAGCATTTCTATTAATCCTTACAATAATTTTATGAAGTAGGTAGTATTGTCATTCCCATTTGAGAGTTAAAGAAGTAACAATAACCTCTCTTGCCCTGACTGATATCCCACATTAGGAAAGTATTGAAGCCAAGAGAACCAACTCAGGAACTCCCAACTCCACTATTCTAGACCTAAAACTTCAAAGACCAGTGAGCCTGTGCCTGCATGAAATCACTTGAGGGAGCATTAAAAACACTAATGCCTGAACTCCTAGGGATTTTGTTTCAATTGTTCTGGAGAGTGGCCTGAACTTGGGACTTTTTAACACTCCCTAAACAACTTGAACATATAACCAGTTAAGAACTACCTTGGGAGAAGGTAGGGCCCCATGCAAACCTGGCTTCCATCCACCTGGTTCATCCACTCATACAGAAGAAACAGAAGCCTAAGGCTAATGACAACGAGATTCCAGTGGATTTCCACCAGGACTTGGGCACCGGGAGCAAATCCCTAGACCAGGAACTCTAAGACACTTATTTGTCAACATGGCCATAATGTAAAAGATCTGCTGTATTGTGATTACTCTTGACTTCTCCAAACCCTCAGACCAGTAAAAATGAGTACAGATACTGCAGTTGGTGAGCTTGACACTTATTTGGCTGTAATCTCAGAAATCTGAATCACCGTTCCCAGGGAACATCTAAAATTGTAGCCTGTTGAGAAGGAGACGCTCAAAGGAAATAAACTCAGACCCAAACTACTCCTGAGAAAATCATGTGTTTCGGGGAAGAACAAAGCAGCATACCTTTTAATGAACAGGATATATTTGCTTGGGTCTCATGTTAATTTAGAATGCAGTCTAATCCCAGTTGAGAAGTCAAAATTTGCATTTATATAGAGGCTGAATACTCTATCAAAAGACATCTGTCCTGAAATTTTATTTTTCTATAGGAAACAGTGAGGTCAAAATGATGGCAACATTGGGCAAGGGTATTGGACAAAGCATAAGCATTTAACACAGAGAGATTCAAGTTCAAGTCTGGCCTCTACTTTTTACTACATAGGTAAGTTTTTCCATCTCTGTTAGGTACAACTTCCTCATCTATAAAATAGGAGTAATATCTCTTTCATGGGTAGATTGATAATAATCAAACGGAATGCTATGCATAAGGCTCCTGACACAATGATTCGAATGCTATAGGCATCAAATTAATGTTTGTCTCCATCTCATTCCTTGCCTGTATTTTTTTCAAACAAACAGGAGACAAAATGGATTTATTGCCATTAATTGGAACCCATTCTGGTTCCACAAAGGGCAGCGATCAGACGTCACCCACACTGATCAAAGCCAACATTCCACTTTGGGGGAATCTTATGAATTCTCTGGGCTCTCCGACCAGCAAAGAGACTATCATGATTTATACTGGAGCAAATGAGCACCCGGAATTAAAGAGCAATAAGAGATTGAAAGCCACTCAAGGAGGAAATAAGACTAAGAAATCAGAAACTAAAAAAGTGGAATAAATGTGATCCATTTACCTACAAATTTAACCAACCCAGGCTTTCAGAAAAATATGCAGTCTAATGTTTATTTCTCAGTCCCAAGCTCCCAGTTTTCATGTGTCCTGCTCTTAAGATACTCTCTGCCTAAGCAATATGCTTTCAGAAATAAATGAAAACTCACTATAAACAGAGTGGTAAGATTGGGTAGGTAAGGATGAAAAAAGTTGGTCTAACAAGGAAGACTTCTGGTGATCCAGAGCCAGGAATTCACAAACATCACCCTGTTGCTGGACTCTGAAGGGCCCAGTGTAGCAACCTCCCCACCTAGCAATTGTCTGCTCCCTTCTGCTCTGAAGAACTTCTTCCTTGGCTGTGCTGAGGCCACTCATACAGGGACTACCTCTTGGACATCTGGCATCTCCTTCTCAGTCTTTGTCTCATGTTCTTCCTCTGGCCATCCTGTGTTCTCCCGGAAAGAAAAGAACACAGCCAAAGTCATAAACCTAGCACCTCATTCTCACCCACGATTTCAAGGACAGCACTTGTAGGATTACCCACAAGGCCATTCTCCATTCCCTGCTCCTCTCCTGAGCTCCAAACTTTAATATCCAACTGCCACCAAAACCTGGATCCAACATGTCTAAAACTTAACTAGTATTTTCTTGCAAATTTGTTCTTTGTCCTATCATTTGCACCTTGGTGAAAGAAGTCTCCGATAACACAGTTACAAGTTCAGAAGCTGTCCTTGACCTTCATTCCCTAATATATCTAATCAGCAACACATCCTGACAATTTGATTCTTGTTTCATGAATTCACTGGAAAGTTCCAGAATCTGTCTACTTACTCTTTGGAAGGCCAGATACCTACATATGAAAAACTAATATCAGTGTGATGCAGTTTCATTCACTTGTTCAATGAAAGTTGGTTAAAATTTTATTTCTTGGTAGACACAGTTTCTTGGATAGAGAGGAAAATGACAGTTTCTTTCCTTGAGAAGCTCATAGACTAATATAGGAATGAGAAAAGAACTTACATATCAGAAACTAAATCCAAAGTTGGCAATGATGACTATGATATAGTGTAATACTTGCTAAAATAAAGTCTCTCAACCTTGAACATTTTAAGGAGGACCCTTGGGGAGACAGAATTGGGGCAGTAAATACAAGGATAAGAAGATACTACTGCTGTTACCACTGCCTTCATGGACTAATGTTTATTAACTACTTTACAAATAGACAAGGCTCTGTATGAATTTTCCTACGTACAGCTCTCATTCAACCCTCACAAAGCCCAGCGTGATAGAAACTGCATAAAAATACTTCCATCTTGCTAATGCAGAAATTGAAGCTTCCAGAGATTGATTATTGTCCAAGGTCATACAATTAGTAAAGACGCAGGTCCATTCTTTAAGTCACCGTGTCACATAGAGAACACCATGTCTAGCAAAATGTAAGATAAATTCCTTAAGAATGCCACAGAGGTCAGGATCAAGCTGTTTTCTCCAGTATGATGGCTCCTAGGCACTTGTGGCTTCTGAACACTTTGTGAATCATCCAAATTGAAAAATGTACTGAAAATATCTGGTCTATATTTTGAAGATTTTATATAAACAAGATAGTGCAAAATATCTCAGTAATAACTTTACATTGATTACATATGGAAATAATATTTTAGATATGTTGGGTTAAGCAAAATATATCATTAGAATTCATGTCACCTGTTTTTCCTTTGTAGAGCACTATGTTTATACATAGAAGTTGGGTTCGTTTTGACAAAATTGCATATGCATGGAATTTGATTTACTCCATTTCAGTCCTTATTCCCCCTGACTTTTCTTCCTCTCCTCTCTCCCCTATTCTCCTTCCTCTAATCTACTGATCTTTCTTTCACTTATTTATTTATTTATTTTTGATTGGTGCTTTCAACATACACATAAAGGTGAAATTCCCTGTCATATGTCTATATATGCACATAATGTAATATTGTTAAATTGACCCCTTTCCCATCTCTAATTGTTCCCTCTTGATCTCCTTCTATTTATTCCACAGTCTTCCCTAAACATTCACAATATCCTATCTCCATTCCCTATTATCTTCTTTTCCTTATTTTGCTCTAGTTTCCACATATGAGAGAAAACATTTGACCTTTGATTTTCTGAGTCTGGTCTATTTCACTTAGCATGATATTCTCCACTTCCATCCAATTTGCCAGCCAATGCCATAATTTCACTCTTCTTTATGGCTGAGTAAAACTCCATTGTGTATATATAATACATTTTCTTGATCCAGTCATCTATTGATGGGCATGTGGGCTGAGTCCATCATTTGGCTATTATGAATTGTGTTTCCATAAACATTGCAGTGGCTGTATCATTATAGTATACTGATTTTAGTCCTTTTGGATAAATATCAAGGAATGGCACAGCTGAGTCATATGGTTGTTCTATTCCTAGTTTTTTGAGGTGTCTCCATACTTCTTTCCAGAGAGGCTGTACTAATTTACAGTTCCCCCAACAATCTATCAGTCTTCCTTTTCCCCTACATTCTCGCTGGCATTTATTATTATTTGTATTTTTGTTTTGTTTTGTTTTTGTATCTAGGGGCACTTTAACCCTTAGCTACATCCCCAGCCCTTTTTATTTACTTTTTCAAAATTTTATTTTGAGACAGGTTCTGGCTAAATTACTTAGGACCTTGTTAAGTTGCTGAGGCTGGTCTTGATTGTGATCCTCCTGCCTCAGCCTCCTGAGTCACTGCAATTACAGGTGTGTGCCATCATACCCGCCTAGTATTTGTATTCTTGATAATTGCCATTCTGTCTGAAGTGACATGAAATCTCATTGTGGTTTTTATTTGCATTTCCCTGACTGCCAGGGAAGTTGAATATTGTTTTCATATGTTAGTAGGTCATTTGTGTTTCTTCTTTTGATAAATGACTGGTTAGTTCTTTTGCCCATTTATTGATTGGGTTTGTTGTTGTTGTTGTTTTTTGGTGTTTTTTGAGTTCTCTGTATATTTGGCATATTAATCCCCTATCAAAGGAGCAACTGCCAAAGATTTTCTCCCATTCTATAGGGAGAATCTCTCTTCAGTTCCTAATCATTTCCTTTGCTGTGCAGAAGCTTTTTAATTTGATGCCATTGCACTTATTGATTCATTCTTGCTTTTATTTCTTGAGCTTTAGGGGTCTTGTTAAGAAAACCAGTGCCCGCACCAATATGTTGAACTGTTTTCTTTCATGTTTTCTTCTAGCCGTTGCAAGGTTTCTCACCTAGTTCCCAAATCTTTGATCCATTTTGATTTGACTTTTGTACAGGGTGAGAGGGAACCAACCCAGGTGCCCTTCAACAGATGAATAAAGAAAATATGATACATATACACAATTACTCAGCCATAAAGAAGAATGACTTTACGGTATTTCAGGTAAATGGATTGGGAGACCATCATGCTAAGTCATATAAGCCAGTATGCAAAAGCCATAAGTTGAATGTTTTCTTTGGTACCTGGAAGCTAACCCGCAAGAATGGGGGAGGTGAGGGGAAGAACAGAAGTTCAGAAGTTCAGACAATGGGGAATAGAGGGAAGGAAGAGGAATGAATCTGACATTATTTTCCCATGAACATATATGAACACAACACACTGAATCCTACTATCATGTACATCTACATGAATTGGATCCTAACTAGAATAATATGTATTCCATGCTTATATAGTTATTATATAAAATATCTAATTGTCATGGACAATTAGAACCAATAAATAACAAAAAAGGGAAAAAAGATGACTAAGAGTTGAACCATATGAGGCGGTATCACAGAAGTCAAGACCTGAGTAAAGGACTCTGAAAGACCACTCAGCTTTGAATGGGTAGTGAAAGCAGGGGTAGATTTTTTAAGTGGAACTACTAATGAGAAATGACAGTCTGTTATCTTTTGGGGAATAGAAGAGAGGGCAGCCAAACCTGAACCACAGAGTTTGTTCAGGGTACCTATACATAAATTGAAACTCTCATTTAGACTGGGGTCTGTAAACAGGAAATAGCTTTTATCAAATTCTTCACTAGGGACCTATTGCAATTCTATTGCAAAAGGAAGTAAACTGTAAGTTTAAATAACTGTGCCATTTGGAGAACTATTATTCTGTGAAAATATTAGGTAAGGCAGGCCCTCAGAAATTTGAGACTGTAAATTGCTCATCCTTGAAATTTTCAAGTACATTATCTCTAAATTAAAGGTGGCACTCTATAAATTAAAGATATTTTATCTTAGATGAAAGATTATACTTCTGACTATAAATTCTAGTCCTAAATACTGGCCCTAAATTTGTGTTAAAATTCCCTTTTTTGAAAATATTCATCCAATGTTGTCTGCAGTGGAGATATCATGGTTGTGTATAAATATGAAGTCAAGGTGACACTTTATGGGGAAGTTCACAGTTTTGGTGTCAAATAGATCTGAGTTACCATTCTGGTTCTCCCAATTAATGACTGGTTGCTTAGTTGCTGTGGACCTAAATAATCTCATCTGTAAAATGGGGCCAAAGATATATACTGACTCACCTACACCCAGAGAAGTTGTAAGGGTTAAGTGAATAGAGGTAGACAGTACATTTGGTATAGCACTGGAATGTTTTTAAAGCTCAGAGAATGGTAGACACACAAATGTATACACCTGGTATGAGAATTGCAGAACTGGTTTTTAATATCCTAACTGGGAAAGCATTTGCAAAGCTGTCCAAGAGGCTTCCTAGAGCCTAAAATCACTCTGTTCTTGGCTGTCTAAAGCAGTCTTTGGAATGCTCCATTAGTGACAAATGAACTGAGAATATACCATTTGTATAATAAGCAGAGATTTCTTTTTCAAACTTCCTTAAACAAGATGGGGAGACAGTCTTTTAGACCAAAAGGAATATCTCAAGAGACTGAGCATATGTTGATTTGATCTCAAGCCTAGACTTCCAGAGCAATGCAACACAGCAAGAAATAGAATCTGGTCATCCTATTACCCGTAATGAATCATTTGCTTTCAGTTCTTCACACAAATACAAACAACCAAGCCAATTTTGGTTAATCACATACCCATCTATGAAAGAGTAGATTGGATACTCCTTTTATTTTACAATACTGATTCTTAAGATACACATAAGGGCTTTGAATTCTGTTTGAGCCTTGTGGGTGAGGACCATCTTATCCATACCTGAATCCCCAACAATTATTAGCTCAAGTGCCAAAAACAATACTTCACTGAATGAATGAACTAATGAATGAATGATCTGGTAAGAAAACTAATACACATTTTTACGTGCTTTCATAGGGGAATGAGGCCACTTTAGCACAGGGGAGAAGTATCATACTGTCAAACTTTCCTTGGGACAGTGGTGCTCAAATCTGGTTATGAGCCAGGCATAGTGGTACACTCCTGTCATCCCAGCTACTCCAGAGGCTGAGGCAACGAGAATCACAAGTTCAAGGCCAGCCTGGACAATTAAGCCATTACCTTGTCTCAAAATCAAAAGAAAAAGGGCTGGGGATACAGCTCAGTGGTAAACCATTTCTGGGTTCAATCCCTTGGGGAGAGAGACTGGGGGTTGTGGGGCGGGGGGGAGGCACGGAGGGAGAGAGAGACCAACTGACCTAGTTATGATTGAAAAACCCAGGGAAGGCATTTTTTAATTATACATCCCCTTGTCCCTAATTCTAACATTGTATTTCTAGGATGGGGAGCAAAACTATTCGTCCCAGGCATTTCAGAAAATCAAACAAACTTGGAACTGCCTGGCTCAGGGGAATACCACTGGGAGAATACAAATGCTGCAGCCAGTGAACTTCACTGAAGCCCCATCAGAATTCTGAACATCTTCTCTGTTGGGGGTAAGACAGCTGTGAGCACTTCAACAAAGAAACCAGATTTCAAATATTTTGAAGTCATGATCACAACAAGTCCTGACCCCAAGAGAGAATGGATATGAGTTCTTTCAATTTGTTAGTGATGTCAGACTTATTAGATGAATGCATTTAAAACAAAAAGGCAATGATGAATGACGTCAGCTGAGTCATAGGTGGGGCAGGCTTTTCTCTAGTGATTTTTGTTGCCAAGTTAATAAATGGAAAGTGAGACTCATTCGGGTAATTAGAAGCCAAATTGACAACTGAGATGATTCTTTCCCTAATTTGCTTAACCAGGAAGAAAGGAAAAGTGCCAGTATGGCAGGATACCAGGGAAGTCAGGGCCTCCAGATATCATGTCTTAACCATGCATCAGGGTGACTTGTGAAAGGGTAGAATTTTGAGTGCATCTGTGTGGATGCATTATTCTATAAAGCAAGAGGGGAGGTGGGCAGTCAGTCTTCATGTGTCCATCCAGAGACTAGTGTGGGGTAACGTATGGGTGCACCTTCCTCCCCATACATGAGATCCATGGTGGATTCTAGCTTCCCTCCCTCACCTCAGGCTGCTAGTGTTGTCATGCTTATCAGAAACCCAGCCAGTGTGAAAGAATCCAAATGTAGGAGGAAAGAGATTCAACATCCACCAGAGAAGTGCTGACTCAAAGCTGATGTGGCTTGGCTTGGGGTCTCATTGCTAAAGGTCTCTAGGATGATGACAGCTTGAAAATGGCCAGGGAGCATTGTCTGGTTATTGATAATGATGGCTTTATATTTCTAAGGTCAGGGGCAATGGAAATATCGAATGCATATCTAATGCACACAGAATGGGAAGATGGCAGTCTGAGTAGGGAGAGTAGCAAGGGTAGTGAGCAGCATTCAGTCGACCAGGATTTAGGATTTTAACTCCTGCTCTTCCCTTTGTTGGTGGTATGAACTTGGACAAGTTAGTTAACCTTTTGAGCCTGTTCCCCACCTCAAAAGGGAACAAAAAGAGCAACTAACCCATAAGATTGTCATGGAGGTTAAATGAGGTGGTTATGGTAAATCTCATAGCTGAGTGACTCTGGCCTCTCTTACTCAGATCAGGGATGTCCACCATCTGAAAACATGCCTCAATTGCAAGATGTGTTTTGGATAGGCAAATAAACCACACTTTCTCCAAAGATTGAGTTACTACTGAAGACAAGGTAACAGAGTTTCTTCAAAGGATGAAGTGAAGACCATGAATTCATTAAAACTAGCTGATCCCTTTTTTGACCTGAGTTTGGTCACTCATTCTCAAGGGTGTGCACTATGTAGAAGCCAATCATCTGTGGCACCATAAATCAATATCTAATTTGCGTCAAATATGTCAACAAGTTAACAAAAATGCAGCAAGACTGGTACTTTGAGTACTCATAGTCTCTCCGGCAGCTAATTTACAAGCTAAATTGAATCATCAGCATCCAATTAAATTCCTCCTGCATCATGGCACAAAATACTCATTTTTATTTTCCTGATGAAGGAGGGGAAATGGGGAAGGATGTGAGAGCCATTTCGTTCTCATCCATATATTTCTTTGAATTAGAGTATGTTTCACTCTTGAATTCATCTGGTTTCCCAAGTCTAGTGAAGTAAAGAAATGTTATAATTATATTTCCTGGTTGCCTACATATCTATCTCCTTTGCTATAATCTTGGTTACTCATTAAACTCCCACTGACTCTATCAAGGTTAAAAAATTTATCTGCACAGATCTCAATATCCGCTGCAGTCCCCGAGCGCCCATGAGCTAGCGGCTTTTGTATTGAATCTCATCCAGAGAAGGGGTTCATCATTTCTGAATGAAACCTGCCAATGAAATATTAAAGTTCTTGTTGTCTCAAACACCACCACTAGAAATCAACTGTTCTGTCTAGCTGGGACAAAAGGGACAGTTATTCCCCCTGAAAGGAAGGATGCCAAGTAAGAAGCTATACCACCCAGCTGCACTTTCCAAAGTTCTACTGCCAGCACCACTGGTTGCCTTTCTCAACCCTGGTTGATAGCCCCATACACCAGTCAGGCAATAGAGACAAGTTGAAAGTACCTCCACCTGCACCAGATCCAATCTCATTTCTGTCTGGATTCTGATTCATGGCCACATCTCCTGTGTATAGCCCCAAACTGGCTGCTTTAGATATGAAGTTTAGATGAGTATGCTCCAAATGCAAGTAAACCCCTTTCTTGAGAAAGGTTCCAGATTGCTCCTCCAGCTTCCCCAGTTTGGTCCACCTCAGGGAAAGTTTCAGTTTGGATTCCTTCAAATCAGATTCTGATTCAAGGATTTGGGTAGAAGATCATGTCAGAAAGCACTTTGATGGAAAGGAAGAAATCCAATGAGAAAGAGTATGTTAATAAATAGGTTCCTTGTACTCAATCCTACTAGGCATTGTCCAAGAGATGGTATAGATTCAACTTAGAGTTTTCATATGGATGAGTGAGTTTTCATATGGATGAGTGAAGAAGGTGGAGACCTCATCCACAAACTTCTATCACTTCTCACTGGTTGAGGATTGCTGGGTATCTGACTTGCCCTATAGGCAGGGTATATTCCACACCCAAAGAAATCTATAGGCAAAAAACCTTAGGAGCCATGGAGTATCTGTGCTAATCACACAGAATGCTGAAGGGATATAGCCAGGTACCAACAGTCTGCAACAAAGACATTACACAGCTCAAAACGAGCAAACCTGATTGGTCACTTGCCAAAGGGATCAAACACCAATAAGAGACAGTGTTTTGGTGGTTTGTATCCCCTTCCAAGAATATCTTAGACAAAAATAGCATAGATGAACACACTGAACCAAAGGCATAGGCCACCAAGCCTCAGTTGTGGGTTGGAGTTTGTCTATCATGAAGATAGAAAGTAACGATGGGACAACTCCTTTTAAATCCTGAGCATGGCACAGAAATTTCCAAATGTTTAATTCTCATAATTATAGAAACAGACGTTTCTACTCTAGGTTTTTTGTGAAACTGCTGGAATTTGGAGAAACCAACCAATTCACTAAAAGTTCACGTAAGTCATGAAACTGCAGCCCTCCGTAGCCCTGCTCCTTTTGCTGGTCCACATGCTTCTTGTGCGTCCTAATGCAGGACAGGCCTGCTGGAGGGGCAGACCAGGTCATCTGCTGTCTGCAGAGGCTTGAGGGATTTAGGGAAAACAGCTTTCCCCTCCCCTCACACCCCATGCCAGACATGCTAAACGTCTCCATTCCTGTATCGTAACTGACACCTAACATTCTACAGTCCCACAGTCATCAATCCATTCTCTAGGGCAAGCAGGAAAAGACCACAAAATAGAGCAAATAAATCCATTAAACTCTGAGCTCATCTGGGGCAAGGACCTTGTGAATCATCACTTTATCTCCAGTACCTAGTACAGAGCTTGGAGTGTTAAAAGGCTCTTAGTATTCAGCTGCTGAATAAATGAATAAATATTAGTGTGAATAAATGAATAAATATTAGCGTGAATAAATTTAGCAAATATATGAAGGATAGAAGGCTAAATATAAGAAAAGAATAAACAATGCAGGCAAAGAGAACTTAAGACTTTTCCTATTTCCTGTTAATCCTATTAGCCTGGAAAGAAACTTGCCTTTTGTTTCCTTAACCATTATAGCTAATATTTAGAGCCCCCTGCTCCTTTTCCAAAGTTTTCTTACTATGTTTACCTTTTAAGGCCTTAAAGGTGCTCTGGATTCCCATCTAAACTCAATACTCAAAGGGAATTGACTTCATCTGTTTCAAATCCCACCATATACTTCATACCTACTTACGATCTTTTAATTTTTAAAAGTTTTTTGTTGATTGGTTCCTTTTAGTTATACATGGTAGCAGAATCCATTTTGACATAATTATAAAAGCATGGAATATATCTCATTCTAATTTAGTCTCCAGTACCTTTCCTTCTCCTCCCCTACTTTAACTCTTTGTCCCAACATAGGATGAGATGAGATATACAAGTGGATCTTCAAATTTGGGTAGCTGATCTTTACTCCAAAGAAAGTTTGAGATGATCAGGAAAAGGTCAGAGTTAGTGTTTACAACAGAGAGAGTAAAGAATATTATGACACTCAAGAAAAACAGACATAAATCCTATTCTCCGTCTCTACATCAAAGGAAACAGGTTCTATAGTCTCTCATACCTCCGTGAAAATATTCTCCTTCACTATGAACTTGAAGGCTGTATGGCTCTTTTCCATGGGGGATTCAGAGGACACTATGGGGAAAATAAAATGTTCCAAGTTCCTACTTGCCAGATTTGTCTATGTGTCTTCTAGACTTAACCCCAAACCTCAGCAGCCCAACACTGCCAGGGGGTGAATTCCAAACTATGACAAATTTATCAGGTTATTTTATTCAAGTCAGCAAGTCCCTGTGAGTCCTTTCTCAGTCACAGCCTTAAGAGTAGTAAAATAAATTAATTTTACAAATTAAGAAACTGAACCAGCAAATGGCAAAGTAGGGATTTTAACCTGGTCATTGGGACTCCGAATTAAGTGCTTTTCTACTGCACTGAAATGATAGGGTATGGGGGAGTGCTCAAAGGTAACAATGTTTTAAATCAGGTAAAGTCATGACTTACATATAAATATAAAAGAACACATACCACAGATTTTGTTTTCAGTCCAGTTGATGAGAGAACCAGTAAGGTGTTATAACTGACTCAAAAGAGAAACTAAAGAACAGGCATAGAGAGATATTCAGGAGCACTGAAGTAAATTTTTTTAAAAACATGCAAGACTGACCTAATCCATAGGAAGGAAATCAAATGCATCTTTACTGAATAAAATCCACCTGCATTTGTATGAACAAGAATCATTTGTATCACCATCAGGTTTCTATAGGCTTACTTCTATCTCTATGGAATAGAGAATAGTGAGTATTTATGAAATAGACAATAAAAGGTACTGGACCCTCTACAATCAGTTAACCTTGGAAGGATCCTCAAGACAACATCTACATTTCATCAAAAGGATGCCAACCAAACTTTTGCTCATTTCAATGTCTTTCTTTTATTTTTCTTTTATTTGTTTATTTTTTTTATGCAGTGCTGAGGATCGAACCCAGTGTCTCACATGTGCTAAGCAAGCACCCCACCACTGAGCTAAAGCCCCAACCCCCATTTCAATGTCTTTCCTAGCATGGCATAGGAAGAGACACTTGTGAAGCATTCAGTTGAAAAACCAATCAATCTAAAAGCCGTTCCTACTTCTTTCCTAGCCTCTTATTTTCTACCTTAAAATGGGAGTTGGGAACCTATCCTAGGGCCCGGGTTAGGAAACTACACTTAAGTGGGAGTGAGAAGATGCTCCAGAAACCAAGGGAAACCCAAGCTGCAGCACTTTTTAACAGAGTAAAATCACAGTGCTCAGTTTCTTCACCTTGAAGAGCTATTGCCAAGGGCTAATAATGCAGATAGAAAGGAGACCAACCATCTTGCTGGCAGCCCAGCTTGCTGGTGACCTTCTCACAGAAGTAGCTCTGGAAAGCAATGAAAATTAACTGAGAATACTTTCTCAATATTAGTCAAGAATTCTGTACTCTCTCCCTTTTCTTTATGAAACACTCAAGGAACTCTTTGGGAGACAGGACACTGGTGCGAAGTCAGGAGTAGGAGAGCGAGTGGTTATGGGATCTGGCTACCCACATGACAACACATTGTTCATCTGAAGATGTGGTTGTATAAGTACATAGTAGTGGATGCTTAAAGGAGTACAAGAGAAAGGAAACCTAGACTTTCATGATGCTATTTAATCTTAATGATACCTGTGCAGACACTAGAGCTGGATATTGAAGGACAGCTAAAAGGTATCAGGTCAAGGAATTTGGGGAAATATCACTTCCCAGCTAGGGAAACATTCCCACAGCTGCAAATAACTTTGAGTTACAACATAGCAATTCCAATTATCCTTCCTGGGCTCTGATGTCTGGACCCTGATTCTCCTCCCTCTTCAAGTCCTCCTGTAGATGAATACCTGCATTTTGTCCACTGCAGAGCCTGGCTAGCAGGAGGACTCATGGTGTCTTGGCAGTATGAACATAGTTGTATGGTGGACAGACAGGATCCTGAAAAAAGAATCCATCCTAAATCTGAAAGTCAGAGAGGTTTCCTGGGCAACATAGAGGCAGAGAGCAAGGCCACTGTGAATGTTCAACCACACAACATATAAAATCTTTGATCAAAGATTTGGCACGTACCAAGCCTTTCATGATTGCTAGCTATGAGTCTCTCTCCACCTTGCTGCTTCTCTAAGAGCTTTTAGCAGCATGACACTTGTGAATGGATCAGATAAGAGGACAGTCTGTTTAGAAATCCTTCCAGTCTCTTTCCTGCCTTCAAAATCAGAGTCAGGAGTCCATCCCAGGGGTTAGTGAAGTATGCCTAAGTGGGAGAGAGAGGAGATGATGTGGAAACCTCCAGAAACCCAGGGAAACATGCTGCAGTGATTTTTAACAGAATAAAATTGCTTTTAGTATAAAAAAACTCCTGGAAGCCTATCTGATTTTATTCAGCATCTACTGGAGCAATCCCAATGTTTGATATCAATCAATTATTTAGTAGACCTTACCATCTGCATTGCACAACCAAAAAGAAAGAAGCAGCTCTGGTTAGTAAGATTAAGTCTTTCACTTCACAACATATTTTCATCCATCCAGAAGGTCACCAGTTAATGGTGTTCATTTTTATAGTGGGAAACCATTGTAGATGGCTCTACTAATGAGATGCTTTTAAAAACAGCAGTTCAGTGAGTCTCGTGGTGTCACATAAAGGACTTTTATGAGGCTATTGGCTTTCAGCAAATAATCACTTTAATGCTATATCCTAAATGTAATTGTAAACACTCAGTTGGGCTATTTAACCTTAATGATACCTGAGCAGGGGAAGCAGAAAAAAATGGTGGCCTCCCCCAAGAGAAGATGAAAATTGTAACGGGGGAAGCATTGCCTGATAATTAAACAGGATGATGAAATGGTCCATTTGGAGGTTAAGGTGGTTGAAAATACAGATTTGGGGATGTGTGCTAACACTTTGACCTCAAATTCAGATCTTAACCTCTCTGAGGCTATTACCTTTTCTGACATGAGCATCATATTAAGCATCTCTTGAGGTTAATGTGAGAATTCACTTAATAACTGTGACAACTGTCATCAAGATCACATGCCAGACTCAAGATGCTTTGTCATGTCCCTTCACAGCAGTAAGAGTCACAGAGCTTCTTTCTCCTAAATATTAGTGCAGCAAGGAGTCTCTCAGTGAAAGCTGTGCTCTCTGCCAGATAATCAAGTCCCCACTCTAAGAGCAAACTAGAAAGGAAGAAAAAAAATTCTCCAGATTTGTTTGTAGTTATTTTGTTTTAGGTCTGGCCAAATGAGGATCGTGTAAATAATATCTGTAGTTGAAGAGCTCGGGCATGAGTGAAAGAGCAAAGAGTTCCCTCCAAAAATGTTTCCCTCTCACTTATTTTTCTGCCCTCTATCTGAAATAGTTTGGAAATTTCCATTATGCCACCTGGAATCTGTTTTGCCACAGGGAAAAAGAAAAGCATAGCTTATTTGAGATGATGGTGTACAGTCCATGTTTTTAATCAGACAGGCTCCAGAGATGAGCAAAAAAAAAAAAAAAAAAAAAGGAATCATCAAATACCAAGTTCATACCAAGTTCAGACAGAGTCTTTCAAGATAGGTATCCATCCCGCCCCCTCCCCGAAGAATATAGCATCAATTTCTAACATTACACTCAAGATGAGAGTTATAAGATGTGTGTGTGTGTGTGTGTGTGTGTGTGTGTGAGTGAGAGAGAGAGAGAGAGAGAGAGAGAGAAGGAGAGGGAGAAGAGGAGGAGGAGGAGAAGCAGCAGCAAAGGAGCTAATGAAAGGATGTTCACAAAAAAATTTTTTTAAATGAGATGATTCTCACTCCATCTATATTTCAAAGAAAATCCCCTGGAAAAATGACTCATCTCTTCAAAGATATTTTCCATCAAAGAGCATTCTGAGATTCCATGAAAGGTTTCACTGTGGAATCACAAATAGATCAATTAATTACCTTACTAGAACTTGGTAGTCAGCTTGTATCCAATAATTGGGGATTTATGTCTCTGCTAACCAACTTTGAAAATCAACTTTAGAATCCTATGCATTGTCAAACCAGTAACCCCTTGAGAATTCAACTGTATAATCCCTTCATTTTACATATAAGGGACCAAAGTCTTATCAGTCAGAATATTAGTAACAGAAACCCCCAGCTCAGCCTGGCTTTAATAAAAAAGAAAATTTCTGTTAAAGTAATTGAAAAGTTTAGGGGTGATACCTCCCAACATGGCTATATCAAAGTGGTCATAAAGTTTCCAGGCACATATATCTCAACCCCTCATTTTGTGTGTCTCTGTATCTGTCGCCTTAAGAATTTCAGACAGATTATCTTGCTGAAGAAACAAAGATGGCTGACATCTCCAGCTTACATAGAGAAAACCTTGAACTCCAACAGAAAGAGCTTCTGCCTTCCAGACCCCCTTGCCACTGGGCTTACCTTTATTGGTCAACCCAAGTCATATAGCCATGTGCTCACATACATGATCTGACACAAACCAGTGGTCAGACCTGAACCACATCCTAACCCAAAATCATGAGCTGGAGGGGAGGAGGAATTATCAAAGGATAACAAGGCTACACTTACCCTGGAAGAGAGATGGGGAGATATTGAGACAAAATAAATAGATGTTTACTGCAGACATGGAGAGGTATAATCCACCAAAAATTAGACACAGTTAATGGAAGACAGATCTCCTGCACTATTCTATATTGACTTTTGACTCACTAGGGTCAAAGGAACTATTATTCAGAGGAATCAGGAAATTACTTGTTTTTGATTCAGCAGATTTATATCAGGTTACCCGAACAGTGTACAAGTACACCCTGTCAACTGAGAAAATACAGAATGAGAAAAGTTCTATGAATTCAGCAACACTTTTAAAATCATTATTAATCACAATGGCATCTACATACGCTTGAAAAATAGCCTTTCCAGTACATTCCAGACATTCCACTAATTCAGTCAGGAGACAATTCTTGTTGCCCACGTGAATTCTTCAGCACCTTGCAGGGTTCACTGCCCAGAGAATTATTAAGAATTATTGTTTTAATCCAACCCCTAGACATTCCAGAAAATAAAGCCATTTCTTTGTAAAACTCAAGCAACAAGCAATATCAAAACTTGATATGAATGTTGCAGGAAGAGGATAATTGCAACGTGAAGAAGAAAAAAGATACTAGCGTTTGGTGGACATAGCAGGAACAGAGGACCTCAAGAGACCAGCCTGCTGGAGAAGAGACATTGGCTCAGTGAACATGGTGGACTAGATTCTGGAGAACCAGGAAATCAGCTTGTCTCCTGTTTCTACATAACTACTGAATGTGTACACTCAATGTGAAGGTAGTGAAACTCCTTCAGTTGGCAGATAACAGGATGAACCGAGTGCTAATTGATAAAGAAATAAAACTTTCGGCTCTCTTAAGAAACCAGTTCTGAATCTGAAGTGTTTATGGAATTACAACAAATTCATTTCAGGGTATCAGTCTTAGCATGATGATAAGCCATTGCAGGCTCCACTGAATCTCATTTGGGTGATGAACAGAGAACTGGCCCTCCTTGTTAGCATTTTACACAAAAAGGAAAACAAGAGTGGGAAATACTGCTCAGAGCAGCAAAAGCTCATAGTCCACTCTTACTTTGCTAGGGTGATTTTCCTAACACTGTGTAATCAAATCAATAAGAATTGGTTATTTAATAAGGAAGGTTACCAAATTGTAAAAACAATTCCTGACCTCAAGGGCCCTCTGAGACCCAGGTATCATGCCTCTATAAGCTATGTGACCAAAATCAGCTCCAATGCCCTGCTACTCTTGATCTTGGCTATTTGAAGGGATACCACTGGACCTGCACCAGACAGATAGTCCTGCACTGTTTATTAACAAGAAGGATCAGGTAGGGGAAAGAAACTGAAATCAGCTTAGAACTGATGAAAGCAGAGACCATGTTAGATGCATCTCATTCGTTTTCTCATTTAACTCTCCCAAACACCCTGCATGCTAAGGTATTACTGCCTTCATCTGAACAGATAGGTTTGCAGGGACTAAGTGACTTATTTAAGGATATGTAGCTTGTAGTGGCTGAGTTGAGTCAAACTGAGGTCAGAGTCAAAGTTCATGAATTTCCCAATAAATATATACAACTTTGACACATCAGAGCTTGGGATGGCACGAGTGGCAAAATGGTTTTGTCTGTCATTACTCTGTGGCTATTAAAGTGGAAAATACTAGGGACCTTGGATAATTAGAGAATCTTATGCACCCACCTCTCATTCCTTTAACTGTAGATCATTGTTCATCAACCTCTTTCCCTCCAGTCGATTTTATTTTGCACTCCCTCACTCAGCTCCTGTAATATGGAAAACTCTAATGTATTTAATCTCATTTAGTTCTCACAGAAACTCAATGAAGTAGGTACCATTTTTCCTCATTTAACATATGGTAAATCTAAGAACCAAATAACTTCCCCAGAACCATGCAGACAATAACAGTGGGACTCCAATCTAAGTCTGACTCTAAGCCTACGCTCTCCCCTGAATGGCAGCACCTATCTATGCCTGGGGTTTGATGTCATGCTCACCACCAGTCATTTTTCTCAAAATAAATAAATAAATAGCACCTGCCACAGAGAGTATCAATTAGGCTAAGGAGGGCCACTGCCAGCTGAGCATTCAGAAGCCTCCGTACTCAATTATCAACTTCCCAAAAAAATGGAGACTCTAACAGAGCTCTTCCCTGGTCAAGGTACCAGCTGCCAAGCAACAGTTGAGTGTTCCCAGCAACGCTGAGTGGTGCTGGAGTTGCCAGCTGTCATTAAACTGTCAGACCCCTTCCTGGAGCCCTAGCAGCCTGACAAGCTAATTGTCAGGTGTTGAAATCAACAAGTTTCAAAAGGTTTCACAATTAACCTCCCTCTGCCTCTCGAAGCATTATTGTTCTTCCTGCAGAAGCTACAGCTCTGTTTCCATTACTCAGTCCTTGTGTGCCCTTGGCATTGACGTTCAGGGAGCCACATTCATATTAGCATGGCCAGTGCTAAACTAACCAGGGGAAAAAAAAAAAAAACAGCTTCAAGAAACACATGTGTTGTACATTTCCAAAACACAGGCACATTGAACTATCCACTGGTTTATCTGCCATGGAGCTATGAACCTCTGTCATTGCAGAGCAGAGAATGAAAAATTAGACCCTTACACATAGTCCCAATTATCTCAATTCCTTTCCTGAAGCTGATTTAGAAATGTTCTTCAGTTAGTTAAAAAAGAACCTTATATTCACAGGTAAATGTACAGCCTAAAAAAAAAAAAAAAAAAAAAAACTTCATTTATTTTGAATTATCACTGTTATAAAAAAAAAACTTTGAAAGAAGAGAGGAGGGGTGGTTTTTAGCTCAAGGTAATATAATGAGTGGTGATCAAAATGTAAAATGACAGTGGTTTTCTTGACTCCTCTTTTGGTGCTCTTTCCTTTGGGCAATATTGCCCTGCAGGTATTCTCCCAAAAGTGTGGCTGGTGACCAACTGAAGCTCAGAGAGCTGGGGCTCAGGGACAGAAGGAAAGAATAAATACACCTCCAGAGTGAATTCTGACCTCTTAAAGATGACATCCAGACTCACTGGTCACTCCTGAAATTTTAACAGACATGCATATTGTCATATGTCAGGATAGCCCCAGATACTAGAAGCACAGCATTCAACACAACATCTCTTGGGAATCCACAAATCATCTGTCCAACAAGGATCTGCAGAGAGACTTGCTAGTAGAGAAGGATGGGCAATTGCCACAGGAACTCAAAGGAGAGATGGGGGAAGACAGAGAAAGGAAGTATGTGTAAAAAGAGCATGTACATTTTAGGAACTGTGCCTTATGTGATGTGGCTGGAATGAAGGATGATAAAATAAAGATTAGAAATGTATGTAGAGATGAGATCCTAAAGGATCTTGAACATCATGAAGTATCTGAACATGTTTCTAAGGAAATGAATCAATTTCAACCATTGAAGAACTTTGAAATAATTTAAATTGCATTTTAGAAAAGTTCCTCTATCACATTCCTCAGTTTTTACCCAAAAGAACTAAACCAGCATGCTACAGCAGTATAGCCACCACACTATTTATAGCAGGGCAATTCACAGTTCACAATAGCCAAATTATGGAACCAACCCAGATGCCCATCAATAGATGAATGGATCGAGAAAAGGTGAGATACACACACACACACACACACACACACACACACACACACACAATGGAGTTCTATTCAGCCAAAAAGAAGAATGAAATAATGGCATTTGCTGGTAAATGGACGGAAATGGAGAAATCATGCTAGGTAAAATCAACCAAACTCAGAAAATCAAGGGTCAAATGTTTCCTCTCATATGTGGAAGATAAAGCACAATTGAGGGGAAGAAGGCAATGGGGAGGGGGATCCAATGTTATAAAGACACAAAGAATATTAGTGGAGTAGAAGAAGAGACAGAGGGAGGAAGAAAAGGAAAGAAATATGGAGCAAATCTAAGAGAACCATATTCTATACATATATAAATGTACCAAAGGTGATATCTCCTTTATGTATATGTAAAAAGTGCCAATCAAAACTTAATAAATAAAGGTGTGAACGGAAGATCAGTAGAGTAGAGGAGAGAGGAAAGGGGGGGAGGGGAGAAAAGAGGAGGGTGGCAATGGGGATTGAAATCAAATTCTTTGTATGTATAATTATGTCAAAAGGAACCCAGATACTGTGTATAAATATAATGCTGTAAATACAAAAAAACAAAAAGAAAAGTTCCTCTGAATTCTTCAACTGGTAGAAAATGCAGGCAAACCAATCCAACATATTGGACAGGTACTGACTTCCTTAGTAAGACTCCTAAAGCACAAGAAGTAAAACCAGAAATCAATAAATGGGATGGCATCAAATTAAAAAGCTTCTGTACAGCAAAGGGAACAGTTAAGAGCATTAAAAAAGAAAAGCCTATGGCATGGGAAAAAATCTTTGCCAACCACTCCTCAGATAAACATAACACCAATAATAATAATAATAATAATAACCCAATCATTAAATGGGCAAAAGAACTAAACAGACATTTCTCAAAAGAAGAAATACAAATGGCCAACAAATGCATGAAAAGATGCTCAAAATCTTCAGCAGAATGGCAATTATCAAGAATACAAATAATAAAAAATACTGGTAAGAAAGTGGGAAGGAAATGTACACTCATACATTGCTGGTGGGACTGCAAATTAGTGCAACTACTCTGGAAAGCAGTATGGAGAGTCCTTAAAAAACTAGGAATAGAACTGCCGTATGATCCAGCTATCCCACTCCTTGGTATGTATCTACAAGAACTAAAATCAGCATATTATAGGGATGAAGTCACATCAATGTTTACAGCAGCACAATTCACAATAGCCATTTGTGGAAGCCAGCCAAGTGCCCATAAACAGATGAATGGATAAAGAAAATGTGGTACATATACACAATGAAGTATATTACTCAGCCATAAAGAAGAATGAAATTGTGGCATTTGCCAGTAAATGAATGATAACCAGGGACCATCAAGCTAACTGAAATAAGCCAGACCCAGAAAGTCAAGGTGCTAATGTTTTTTCTCATATGTAGAAGCTAGTCCAAAGTCAGTTAAAAAGAAAAGGAAGGGAGGCAGTGGATTCCATCAAAA
The DNA here is from genome assembly GCA_025594165.1 of Tamias sibiricus. Taxonomy (NCBI): domain Eukaryota; kingdom Metazoa; phylum Chordata; class Mammalia; order Rodentia; family Sciuridae; genus Tamias; species Tamias sibiricus. Next base: position 155,269,031 of record CM046663.1, read on the forward strand.
TAGAACAAAGAACAGTGAAGCAGAGGAAGGAGATTGAGGGGGAAGGAAGAGGGACAAGGAAAGAACAATAGAATGGATCTGAACTAACTTTACCATGTACATATATGAATCCACCACTATGAGTCTCACCATTATGTATATCCACAAGGCACTAATGGGAAAAGAAACAGTAAGTAAGTAGCAGGAAGATCAGTGGAGTAGAGGGTAGGGAAGAGCGGGGAGGCAGGGGAGGAGGGAAAGGGTAGTACTGGGGTCTGAATTAGGGGAAATTATATCCCATGCTTTTATAACTATGCCAGACCTAATCCTAATCTTACATATAACTAAAAAAAAAAAAAAAACTAAGAAAAAGAAAAAAATGATAGTAAGCAGAATGGATTAGGCAAGAATAGAAGTAGAAAACCCCTCTAATTTGGTTATTAAAAACCATTCCAGTTTTTTTTTAAATGGTACAAAACTAAAGTATCCATGGCAGGAAATGAAAAGACAGGATTGAGTTGAGAGATGCTGCGAAGATAGAATGATAGGAATTCATGATGGATTAAAAGTGGGGGTTGGAAAGACCAGAGGCCAATGAATGACTCCCAGATTTTGTATTTTAGTGCTTGGAAAGTGTCCTGCACTCACTAGAGAAAAGCCACTTGAGAGGAAGGTGAAGAGTAGAGATTTAGATATGTAAACTATGGGAATCATCAGAGGAAGATGGTCAGAAGATCTGTGGAGATGCAGGCCTGGATCTCTAAAGGAAGCTCAAGTGCATGTGACCATTTCATTTAACACCAGAGAGCCACGCCTAAGTTTTTTAACAATTTCCTCTGCAACTGGGTTTAGTTAAATTTGAGGGGAAATAAATAAAAATGGCATCTTTTTCTTAGAAGGAAGTTATTTCATTTGTATAGAGGTAAAGGCCTTCAACTGTTCGTGTGTGTGTGTGTGTGTGTGTGTGTGTGTGTGAGTGAGTGTGTGTGTGTGTGTGTGTATGAGAAAGAGAGAGAGAGAGAGTGAGTCAGGGGGAGCAGGACTTCTTGGTCCTGTTCTTGTACCTCCAAAACTACCAAAGCCCCTCAATCTTTGTTTCTTTGAGAATTAACTATTCCCCATAATTAACTCTCTTCTAGATTCGCAACTAGGAATGCCACTTTAAAAATTAGTGCTCAGGTGTAAGCTAATGCCCAGGTAGTCCTGTCTAAAGATAGTGTTGTCGTCAAAGAAACAATCTAATGTGCATAACTGTTTAAAGAGTTTTTCCAACTATTCCTTAAAGAACATGAAAGGGGATTGAATTCATAATACACCCCCAGTTTCCTTACTGCTTTTCCACCCCTCTTCCTTCCTTGCAGCTGCTTTGGAACCTCACATTTAACCCTACAATTTTTCCCTTGCACCTCCCAAACTGCCAAAGCCCCAGAATCTGTGTTGCCTTCCTCTGTCCTTTTAGCCTATGAACTAGCTGCAGAGACTGAGCTCTGTCGTCTCAAGAGAAAGGGAAAGAAGAAAGAACTGAATAAATAGAGATTAGTTGCTCTCAAAGCCAGCAGCACTGAATTCGGGGAAAGGTTGGGAAGTGTACATTTTCATAAACTTTTTTTTTTCCAACTACATACATAGAACTTTAAACTTTTGAAAACACATTTATATTCGTGCCCTCGTGTGATCCTCACACCATACCCTCTGAGATCAGTGGAACTGGATGAGAAGACACACTGAGCACTAGGGTTTGAATGTGTTTTCTGAAGGTTCCTCAGTTGGAGGTTTGGTCCCCAGTGTGGCAGTGTAGAGGCGGAGGAGTTGTTCTGATGGGGCCCAGAGGAAGGTGGTTAAGTCACAGTGGGCATTGCCCTCAGAAGAGACTAGTGTCGTTCTCATGAGACTCCGGTCAGTTTCCTTGGGACAAAACTTTTAGAAAAAGAGAAAGCCTGGCCCCTGAATCTCTCTGACTTCTTGTCTCACCATGTGATCTGTTCTGAACATGCTCCTGCCAATTTGTAGCCATCTATCATAAGGATCCCACCAAAAGCTGGAGAGATGGAGCTTCCCAGTCTTGGGTATTCTGCCTCCTAACCTGTGGGTTAAATGAACCTCTTCTGTTTATAAAGCAACCAGCCTCAGATATTTTACTATAGCAGCAGAAAATGGACCAAGACACTGAAATACCAAATCCCCTGTCAGAATTTACCTATTTTGTCACATCAGAGCCAGACTGGACCTCTTTCCCAGAAATCTCACCCCAGTTATCTCTCCTGTCCTCCCCAAATGCCCAGGCTCAGACACAGCCGATGCTTGCTGAGTATGCTGTTAGAGTGGGAGTATGGGTCACTCATGAATTCTGGCATCTTAAGTACATTTTATGCATAAACAAGAGTGCTTAAGCCAATGAAGAATATGGGAGGAAATTAACCCCATTTTCTCAAATATTTACTGCAGCTATAGCCTGGATACCTCCTGTAAACTCAGGCTGTGAGTTTAAATATGAAATCATTTCTTGTATGCCTGAATTTTGCATGACTACAATTTTCATTGAAATAACACCATTTCATGCCTCCTGCCTGAACAGACAGCCCCCCTCAAATTCAGCATCTGCCAGATGCACAAATTTGGAAGGAAATGCTAGAACCCTAGCCCCTTTCTCTTGGAAGATAATTAAGTATGAATTATTCAGAAATCCTATATTACGGAGCAGTATTGTGGAGGCAATTTTGCCTGGTTTCCATCTTTCCCTGTGATAGGACACAAAATTCAATCTTCTATAGCATATCTTATTTCATATTTCCCTAACTTTAAAACTGCTAGAATTGAGAAGCAAATAAAAAAAAGAACTAATTTTTATAGAAGAAAATCATATATCTAACATCAGATAGTTTCTGTTATTGTGCTCAGATGAGAGGAGAGAATAGACAGCAATTTTAGTAACAGCAGTTCTTCATTTGGTAGTTGGGTAGCAACCTGGTTTCTTTTTCTGCCAGCAAAGTCAGGGACTTGAGTTGAAAATAAGTGTTGAAACCTTGTTTACTCTGCACATCTTGGGGAACTATCACTGCAAAATTAAAAATACTATTGGCACCAGGTGCATGCTAAGAATGTAAGTAGCGCTGTTAATTTACTCTAATGAATTAATTACGGTAATGCCCTGGTCTGCAGGGAATTTACCTAGAAAGAGGAATGGAATGGTTAGAGAGATCCAGGGCTGCTTCATTGCTCACATGGGAGGAAGCTCACTTACCCCACATGAGCTGCTCTGGGAAACCTAGGGCGGGAGGAGAGGTTGAAAGAAACCCCAGGAGGCTCCAGCATTCCCATGGTTCTCAGGATGCATCAGAACACTTGGAGGGCTTGTTACACAACCCACATTGCTGGGCCCTACCCCAGGTTCAAGTTGAAATCCAAGAGGTCCCCAGGTGATCATTGCTGCTGCTGCTGGTTCTAGGCACCATGCTTTAAAAACTATGGTCCTAGACCATTGACTCACAGAGAAGGAGGCAGAGTGGGCTCTGCAATCTGCCAGACCTGAGCTTAACTTCCCGCTTAACTTATTGGGAGACCCCAAGGAGGCATCCCCAAACTCTAAGGGATACACTGCTCATCTATAAAAGGGGATAACCACAAGCATTCAGGTGCTGTTGTGAAGAAGAGGGTCACACTGTCTGACAAACCTGTGAGCTTTAGCAAGCTTCAGATAAATTTTGGCTGCAGGTTGATAGCAGCCACAGCATCTACCACGAAGTCCCATCTTTCCTATGAGTTCAGGCAAGCCTTCATCCATGCAAAGCTTGGAAGGGACATCAGTTGTCCCTGGCAGCATCCTCTCTGTGCCCTTGTGGGTCCATTTGTTTTTGAAAGCCCTGTTTAGAAATAAATACCAGCATCTCATGCAGAATAAAATACAATACTGAATAAGAATGACAGTAGCTGTTAGTTACTGGCACTTCTAAGATGCTAGGCACTATGACAAGAAAGTTACCGCACTTATATTTAAACCTCATGACCCCTGTATGAGGTAGGGATCATTATCAACCCATAAACAGGTCAGCTGAGAGGAAACTGAGTCTCAAATGGGGTTAGTAACTCACTCAGGGTCAACCCACCAGCCAGCGACAGAAGCCAGATTCAAACCCAAATTGGTCCACATCCAAAGCTCTCAGGCCAGTCCTTCTGTTGTGGGTTTACCTAGGAGGGTGACCACACAATGCTATTTTGCATTTGCTCGGGACTTTCCAAGTTCCACAGCACTTCACCAAAGCCACTGGGTTTGATTTTCTACCTTTGCTACATACTTGCTAGGTGTCAATACATGCATCATTGAACATTTCTGAGTAAAGTTATGAAAGCCCCAGAAGTTTTATGATTATTTGTAGGAATAAGGAAGGATAGAAGAGGACAAGAAATATCTGAAAAGATAATGAGATTAAACTCAACTAAATGCTCACCCCGCACAACAGTTGAAGGATTTACGTACAGGTGTCACAACACAGGGTGGTATTTTCAAAGCCCGCAGCCCAGGGAGAGATTAAAAAGTGATACAGTTCAGAAATAGTAATAGTTATTAAGAGAAGGAATACAAATTACATCTATGGGAATCTATTATGTACTGAGCACTCGAATATGAGGTTCTGAATAAATTTGCATATTTAATTTCATCTTTCTAACAGCACCATAGGACTGGTGCAAACGTTCTGGTTTTACCACTGAGCTTAGAGAAGTTACCCAGCTAGACATAAATGTTGAGCAGTCTGCTCCCAACACCCCCTCTTTCTGTGATAAACCCCATGAAGATTTGGGGATAAGAGTCTGGCATTCCTATTTCTTCCTGCCAGTGATGTGTGGCAGGGCTTCCCTGCCCATTCTACCTGTCTTCCAAATTCCACACCCATCACATCACCATGATAGCTTGAAACAGCCATGGTGGAAGTATTGACACCATGTAAATCAGCAGATGCTGTAAAGCAAGGCTCTCTCTCTCCTCCCCACCCCTCCTCCCTAGCTAGGTTCCCAGTACACTGTTGCCCTGTCCATATGTAAAATATATATATATATATATATATATATATATATATACACACACACACACACATACATGTATACATATATATATATATATATATATTTTTTTTTTTTACCATCAAGATTTGCCTCCTGTGTTCACCTAAAACTAAAAAATAAATATTGTTTTAAAAAAGATTTGCCTCCTATAAGGTAATAGAGACATTATAAAGGGCTAAAGCACTTCTTAACATTGTCAGAGGAAACCAAAGTTGTTTTGATAAAAAACTGTGCTGACTTCAACAGGGACAGTTCCTCTCCCTTTTTTATTCTCTGGATGATACTCATTATCCCCAGAGTCCAGGCAGAGCAGGAGCATTCCAGGTACATGGTCCCAGGTGTGCTATTAGGCCTCTTCACAGCTCTCAGTGACAGTTGACCACCAGCCTCAGAACAGAAGAGCATCAGCAGGATTCTCTTCTCCATCCCAGCCTTCAGACCAAACATAGTCCATGAAGATGTCGAAAAGCAAGGACAGAAAGAGGAAGCTTCACTTGTGTCCTCCGGATGTTCCTTTCCAGGGACTGTAAAAAACTGTCCTCCATTGGCTCGTGAAAACACTGGGGTCTTTGCAATTTCTCACTGAAAGACTTCATGCCGCACTCTGGCTGGAAGCAGGAACATTCCTGGGAAGTGCATCCCTTCCTCTCTTTAGGACTCCATTTCCCTCTTGGCAGGAGGATTAAACTAATCAAAAGGAGGCCTTTCCTTTCCCTTGCCTTCCAATCATCCTTCACACTCCTCACACGCCTGGCGCTCATTAGGAGCTTCATGTCTGACGCTTCTTTCTCAGACCTTCACAGGTATTAGGATAGAAGAAATTCTGCTAACAGCCTCTTTTGCAATTCCACAAGAGGAAAAAAAACTTCCTTTTATGTTTCTTCATTTGACAAACATAATTAAAAACAAAAGTTGAAAAACAGCGACAAAAACCTGCCCCTTTTCTATCCCATCCTCAGATAAAAGGCCCCTATCCCAGTTGATAACCCACATCCTTCTGCTCCTGGGTGTTCTTCTCAGGGAACACTTTTTTCCTCTGCTCATTAATAAGCTCTATACTTGTTTTGAAGTTTGAAGTGCTATTCTCCTGCTGAGGAATCAACTGGCCATAGCTCAAGCTCAGAGTGGACCCGAGTGGGCTGCATCCTTGAATAGCAGAGAAGACACTTGAGCAGAAGACCGAGCTTGAGGAATGAAGGCCACCCAGCACCTCCAAGACTCCCAGGAGCTTGCCAGAATCACATCGTCAACCCTATCCTGGAGTTGGAGCACTTCCTTTTTATTAACAGAGTCATAACGGAGATTCACTTAGGAAATAGAACCCGATTCTAATTCACCAGTCTCAACTTTCAATGGAAGCATGAAGAACAGAAAAAAAAAAAAATCTCATTAACAAAGCATATTTCTAGAGGATGTAGAAGGTAAACAGTTAAAAAGTAGAAGGAAATTCTCTAAAACACAAACACAAAATCATCCAAGATGGAACCCAGGTATCTTGCATTTTTTTTTTTTTTTTTTTTTTTTTTTGACTCACCAAGTACATCAGTCTGGATTTTCCAGAGAAACAAAGCAAACTGGTGTCCTCTATTGGGAGTGGAAACAGCTCCCCTGTTTTTTTCTATTATATATTTTTTCTATGTATATATACTTATATATGTTATATATAGGGTATGAATATATACATTTATATCTATTATATGTAATAGTTATATATTTATAATAATTTATAATATATAGATTATATGTTATGTTATATACACTATATATAGAGAGAGAGAATTCAGAGAATCATTTTAAGGAATTCATTTATGTAGCTGTTGGTGCTGACTGGCAAGTCTAAAACCTGACAGGCTGGAAATTCAGGTAAGAGTTGATACTACAGTCTTGGGTCCAAAACCTGTAGGACAGATGAGTATGCTGGAAACTCAGGTAGGATTTCTGTTACAGTTTGGAAGCAGAATTCTTTCTTTTCCAAGAAACCTTAGTCTTAAGGCCTTTAGCTGTTTGAATGAGGCTGCTATGGAAGGTAATCTGCTTTTCTTAAAACTGACTGAAGTTAAATTTTAATTACTTCTATAAAATATGTTAAGAGCAACAACTAAACTACTTTCTGACCAACCAGCTGAGCACCACGGACGAGCCAAGTTGACCCAAAGAGTTAGTCATCACACCAAAGGAGTCTACTCTGCGGAACCATTGCCTTAGAAATAAATTATTTTGGAAATAACTATTAGGGATTTATGAGAATGTTTAAAAATAGCTTAGGTTCTTAAGAAATTGGAAAACGTGCATCATTAGTCAAAATACAAATTTGTGTCCCTCTTCTCCTTCAATTAAAATGCACTTCCTGTGACTTATAACCAGCCCTGAGGGGAGCATCCTGTGGATGATTCAAGTGAATTCAGAGTCTAGTGAGACAGGGTAAGATAAAAGGTTATAACTTGTACCAAAACTTCTTCGGGCTATTTAGTTATCATTGCCCTTCTTGCCTCCCAGGATCTCCACTGTAGTAGCCGGAAAGGGATTGCAGCCCGGAACGGCGGCACCACGGGAAGGAGTCCGGAGACAGGATGGAGACGAAAAAATTCTTTAATCTTTCTCTCTCTGTCTCTTGTAATTTCTAACATCAAATACACACTCTCACAAGAGACTAAGACACCTACTCTTACAAGAAACTACAATATATCTATACAATAGCGATAACCCTGTCCGTTCTCTCTCAGGTCTAATCCCATGTGCCCGAGCAGGAATGGCGCTCGCCCGATCTGCTGAGTCACGGCTCAAATCTCTCGAGATCCTGGGCCAAGTCCCGCGAGATCCCAGGCCAAGTCCCGTGAGACTATGGAAGGCGGAAATGCCCAAAAATGTCTATGGCCCGTAGTCAACCGCAATCTTAGCTATCTCCCCAAACAGGGCTCCTGCACTCCACAGTGATTGTTTCTGACCATTGTCACTCTCCAAATCCCCACCATGTCCTCGCTTCCTACACTGACACCAGACAAGCTTTCATTCTGTCTCATGGAGAAGATGGCAGCCAACAAAAGAGAGCCATCTCCATACCCCATATTTTCAGTGTCTGCCAACATATGTCATCTATTGGATGCTCTAGATTAAAATCAGTTATCCGTAGAGAAGGGATGACAGGAGATACTATTTTTGTTGCTGTGATTTGAGTGTTCCCAACCAGTTCTCCCAGTCAATTCAGATACCCACCCCTTCTCGGGGATGGACTTGTTGCCGTGGCAGGGTGCACATTGTCTCCACTTGATTTATCAGTATGCGAATTGTCGTTTCCCAAATGAGTTATTTCAGAGAAAGTTTTTTTTCACTAATCCAAATTTATAGTTCCTGGTGGATAAAGAACTATCATTCTAAATGTTCTCTGAACCTCAGCCATTCATCCTAATCTAGGAAACTGCTGCTGAATCTCCAGTTGGGAGCAGGCAGGAAATTTCTGGGATGGTCTGTCATCATAAATATGACAACAGGAACAATGGGAGAAGAAGCAAAGCTTTGAAGAACTACACATAAAATCAGCTACTTAAGAGAATACTACTAACAACTCCACGCATACAATGTAGACAAAATGGATGAATTAATTAAAAAACCCAAATTACCACAATTTACTCACCATGAGACACATAATTATTATCCCTGTAACTATTAAAGAAATTTTAATTCATAATCTTAAAAATCCCAAAAGAAAAATCTACAAAACCAGATGGTTTTACCGTGGCATTTATTCAACACTAAAAGAATGAGCAATAAATCTATACAATGTCCTCTAGAAAATAAAAGAGAATGTAATACTTTCCAAATCAATTTTTAAAACAAGTATCATCCTTACACCAAAACCAGACAATAATAATATGGTAGTTAAAAAAAGAAAACTACAGACAAATATTTCTCATGACTATAATAACAACATAAAAGCAAAAGAAATTGCTAAAAGTATGAAAAAAGAAAAAAAATAGCAATTAAGCACAAGAAATATGTTCACTAGCCACTAGGGAGATGCAAACTAAGATCACAATTAAATACTACACACCTATCAGAATGATGAAAATAAAAAATAGTTGGCAAAACTAGATCTCTTACACATGCCCCATGGGAACACTCTGCAGTTTCTTACAACACTAAGCTTAAAACTACCATAAGGCCCAATAATTGAACTCTCAGGCTTTTATCCTAATGAGCTGAAGACTTATGTTCATGCAAAAACCTGTCAATGAATATTTGTAGCAGCTTCATTCACACAGCTAAAATTTGAAATAACCCAAATGCCTTTCAACGGGTGATATAACCATACCATGGAATATTGCTCAGCAGTAACAAACAGAGAATTGGCCATATACACAACCTCATTTATTGTGCTGCATTAAAAATATGATCCCACTGGGCTCAGTGGCACACATGTGTAATCCCAGTGGCTCCCAAGGCTGAGGCAGGAGGATTGCGAGTTCAAAGCCAGCCTCAGCAATAGTGAGGTACTTAGCAACTCAGTGAGACCCTGTCTCTAATAAAATACAAAAAAGGGCTGGGGATGTGTCCCAGTGGTCGAGTGCCCCTGAGTTCAATCCCTCATAACCCCCCAAATACATATATATATATATAATACAAAAAAGGTTATTTACTATATGATTCCATTTATGTAACATTTTAAAAATAATAAAATCACAGAAACAGAGAGCAAATTAAAGGTTGCTAATGAGGAGTGCAGAATGGAAGTGCGATGTGTGTGAATAAAAATTGAGGGATCCTTGTATTTTGGAAATTTTGGATATCCTGATTGTAACTATGTCAATATCCTGATTGTGACATTGGACTATAGTTTTACACTATGCTACCATGGGAGGGAACAGCACACAATACTAATTTTTACTGCTTCATGAAATCAGGAAATTTAATTAAATATTTTAAAAGGAAACTCAAGCTTTTGGCAAATGTGGAGCATCAGAGATCAAGCTTTGTCTCCTTGCTGAACAACTTTTAAAAGAAAACGGAGAAAATATAGGAATATAAGAAACAACAGATTTCAAGAGATTGGACATGAAACAATTAAAAAAAAAAAAAAACGGTCCTTGAGGGACAGTACATGAATGATTGAGCCCTGTGACTGCTCCACCTAAAGAGTTTCTAGGCCACAGAACAGAGAGGGATGTCAGGGGAAGCTTATGTCTTCCTGAGTTTGGAACATGGTCTTAGGAGTCCAGGGAGGGGGTGTAATTGGATTTATAGACTACAAACGAGAAAGTAGCACAGAGAACAAGCTCTGGACATTTTTAGAAAGTTCCCCCTTGAAAACTCAGCTGAGTTCTTATCAGCACATGAGAGAAACCATCCATGGCTGAGGAAAGTGCCACTCAAAATGATGCCAATGGTTCCTGTTTCCACCAAAGTGGAAAACCTAATATTCGTGAGGCATCAGGCAGAGTACTCAAAAAGATTTTCCTTTGCTATGGGGAGAAAATTCACTTAAAAGCAAGATCTGAGAATATCAAACTATTTTCAAGTAACTTTACCATTTCCCCAAAAAAAACTCAAAAAAAATTGCATCAAAAAAAGTATCCAGCATGCTGAATTTTATCTGTTTTCAAATCAAAATATACCAGACTTGTACAGAGGCAGGAACATATGACCCATCCTAAGGAGAAAAATTAATCCATTAAAATCTTATGAGAAGCTGGGTACAGTGGTGCATGCCTGTAATACCAGTGGCTTGGGAGGCTAAGGAAGGAGGTTCACAAGTTCAAAGCCAGCCACAGCAACAGCCAGGCACTAAGCAACTCAGTGAGACCCTCTTAATAAAATACAAAATAAGGCTGGGTTTGTGGCTCAGTGGTAGAGTGCCCCTGAGTTCAATCCCTGGTACTCTCCCTGCCAAAAAAATCTTATAAGAAGAAGAAATAAAGGATCATTAGAAGCTAACCTATAAATGCAACTGATGATTGAATTCACAAAGAATAAAAATATGTTCAAGAAGCCAGCAGAAATATTGAATATGGAGATATGGAAGATTAAAAAAGAAAAGAAAAGAAAAAAGACCTAGATTGAACTTTTAGAGTTCAATGTCTGAGTAGTTTAAAATATATATGTGTGCTGAGTGGGATTAAAGACAGGTTAGACATTATAGAAGAAAAGATTATTGAACTTGAAGACATAATAATGGATGTTATTTCAAAAAGAACACAAAGACAAAAAAGACAAACGAGATGAACAGAGCATCTGTGAACTTCATCACACAGTTCCAGCAACCTGAGAGATGCATAACTGGAATCTGCAAAAGAGGGAAGAAGAGAGGCAGAAAATCGATCCAAGATTTTACAAATTTGATGAAAATTAGAAGCACATAGATCCAAGAATCTCAGCAGATCACTCACACACTCCACACTCACACCAAAAAAGAAGGAGGAAGAGGAGGAGGAGGAGGAGGAGGAGGAGGAGGAGGAGGGGAAGGGGGTAAGGAAACCACAAGGCATGTCATAATAAAATTGTTTAAAGCCAGCAATAGAAAAATATCTTCCAAGTACCCAGAGTGGAAAAAAAATTATGTATAAAGGAGTGATGGGTAAACAGCTCTTTTGAGGAATCTTCCTGAGAATGTGCAGTCATGTCATGCAATTACGGAGATGAGTCTTTAGTACTGGAATAATTATTAATAATAATTAACATATTTATTTAAAATAACATTAGTGGTAAATTACTAAATGTGTAATCAATTCTTTTTTATCAGGACATATTCTCTTTAATGAAAAAGAAAGGGATGTGTCCAGCCAGGGTTGGGTGCACCAAGAGAGGCCACATAGAGTTCATGGCAGAAAGTGGACCAAGAACCTCAGCTTATGCCCTACTTCCAAGGACCAGGGTTTCTATGTGACTCATTCTTTGTTTTCTTTTTGTTTCACCTTCCAGTATTTATTAATCCATCTGTCACTGTCTCAAACTCTTAGAATTATCTTTAGAGTATTGGACATATTCAAAAACATAAATGGTAGAGAAAAGTTAAGTGACCTAGAACATGGTAGTGATGTAGCACAAACATTTATGACACAGAAATTCCAAAGCATGTGGGAAAATTCAAATATCAGCTTTTTATCACCTATTCTACTTTTTTTAGAAAATTCTCCAGGGAATTTTCTTCCCAAGTCTGGGGTGTTGGATAAGATTCAGGCTGGCAGGCCATACCCCCAGGCGCCTTCCTGGAAGGGCCCATCTCTCACGAGAATTCACCTTTGGTGGGCTCCGAGTCCTCACCCATCATCCTGATCCTGGGACTACTCGCCTCTCATGAGAATTCACCCCAGGGCGGGCTCTCCCTTTCTGAGCCAATCCAGACCATACAAGTCACGCTCTCACCCCTCTGTACTTAAGCCCCGGCTTGTCCAGAACTCACTCTCTCTTTTCACCGTCATCTTCTCACCAGCTCTCCCCTTCCCCATTCCCCTTTCTCCCTTTCCCCCTTCCCTTAATAAACCTCCCCCCTTTTTCTACAAGGCGGTCCAGGTGTGGTTTTTGCCCTTCATTTGGTGCATTGGCCAGGAACCTCATCCCTCCGGAGGACATAACCCTCTCAGAACCGCCAGACTCAGCCTTTCGCTCATTTTTGATCGCCACTCCAATGCATCCACTACTGGTCATCGGATTGGTAAGCCCCTCTGTCCCCAGGGCTCCTAAACCCATTGGGCCTTTCACAGTGGGAACTGACTGTTGATTGTCCAGCAGCCCCACTAGTGGCCCATACGGGGGTGGGGGGGAATCGCACCCCACCTAAGACCTTCAAGGTTACAGTGGGCCCCAAGGAGCTCGCTCTCTTTAAATCTCTCTCTCTCTCTCTCACTTTTCTGGGAACATGCTTCCAGCCTGACCGTGGCCTCCACGCTCAGCAATCCGACAGCCCCACCAGAGTCTGTGCTTGTCTGTCAGGGTTCGTGAGTCTGCACCACGTGGCAGCCCCACACCCTCACCCCCGCCCCGAGTTCCTTAAACCTATCTGGTCACTACGTGGTAAGAATTGACCGTTGATTTTCCAGCAATCTCGTCCATGATCTGTGCAGGAGGGAAAGCACCCCACCCGAGTCTTTAAAGGTGACTGTGGACCCCAGGAACCCCCCCATCCCCACCTCTATCTATCCATTCTAAAGTTTTCAGCTGTAGTGGTTAAAGTTTTCAGCTGGGAGTGGTTAGAGAAGTTCCTCTCCGCACTCCGGACTTGAGCTTTTCTTTCCCGTCTGGGATGGGACACGAAAATTCCCTGTGCAGGGGGCTCATAGTCCCCTGGTATCTTGAGGAAGACATTTCTCATGATATCCCATGTTGGCCTGACCCGGTGATGACTGGGCAAGCGGACTTGGATCTCACTCTAATACATATTTTGAAAGGGACGCTTTTCGAAATATCGTATTAGCCTCTCCCTATTAATGGGGAAATATGGGAACTTCCCTATCAATTCCAGCTGATTCTCCTCTTAACTGCCTCCTAAAAAATCGGGCAAACCTAGGCTTAAAGCCTCACATAAAGAAAAAGAAATTAATAAAGTTATGTACAAAAATTTGGCCTTCCTACCCATTATCCAATTGGTGCCCAGAGTCAGGGTCCCTTTTGCAGGAACTTTCCAGCTTTTGCCAACAGTTGAAAAGATGGACAGATTTGCCTTGCATAGATGCCTTTTCCCTTCTCCGTTCAAATCCTTCCCTGTGCACTCCATGTAGTCCTAAAACCATTTTACTAGCTTGCGGACCCAGTGACCCACTTCCATCCTTGATTGACCTTGACTTTGACCCAGGATTAGAAGCCCTGCTGCCCCTGTACCAGCAGTCCAGACCCTCTCCCTCTGTCCCTCTCCCGGCTCAGGCTCTGACTTCCAAAATTGCCACGCCTTTGTGCTTAGATCCTCCTCTTCCTTTTACATCATCTTCTGCCCCTCCCCTTCTCTCCGTTTCAGCTCTGACTTCCACAATCGCCAAGCCTTCATCTGTAGACCCCCCTCTTTCTTTCACGTCATTTCCTGTGCTTCCACCGTTTTCCCCACCCACTCAACTTCCCACGCTTGGTTCTGCATCATCTCCTGCCACGCCCTCTCCACCATCTTTGGCGACATGTTCTTTATCAGATGCGCCGCTTCAGACTTTAGCCCCCACTCCCGCGGATTCTGCGAAGTGTTCTTTACCAGATGCGCTGCTTCAGACTTTGGCCCCCTCCCCGATTTCTTCCCCAACGGCTCTGACAGCGGCACAGGGAGAGAGTTGCACAGCCCGCACTTCTTCCCCAGCGTCTCCAGTGGAGTTTCTCCCGGTTCCAGCGGCTCTCACGGTATCTCTACCAGACTCGCAGGATATTCTGCTGCCGTCTGTGTTCAGTCCTCCCCTGACCCATTCGAGAAAGCAGGCAAGAGCATATGTGGACAAGACTCAGAGAGTAAACCCAAACTTCCCCTTTGGTCCTGAGTCCGTTCCAGATAGAGACCCGAACTGGGATTACAATGCCCCAGGGGACATGGTCTTGAGAGATCAGTTTTTAGTTTCCATAGTAGGTGGTCTTAAACCCATTAATTTTGATAAGCTGCAGGAAATTATTGTGTTCTCTGATCCGCCTAGCTCAATTGTTCTCCCTGGCTCGTTTTGCTCCAACTCCTCCCCCATCTTTCTTCTTACTGTTTCAAAGGCCACTGATGCCCCTCAACCCCCTACTGAGGCAGGAACCCCTCAACCTTCTACCAATGCAGAAACTCCTCAACCCTCTACCAATGCAGAAACCTCCCATTACCCTGTCCCCACCGATCTACTGGACCCCAAAGTCTGGGATACTCAGACTCCCTCCCTTGCTCAGTGTGACCCCATGCAAATACACCTTAAAGATCCTCAGTATTTCCCCAATAGAGCCCAGTATCCACTTCCAGCCACTAGCTTTACAGATCTCCAACCCATTATCTCAGATCTTTTGTGGAAATGTTTTCTCCAACCCACACATTCCCTTATAATACTCTCATATCCAAGCTTTCTTTCTCCTTCGCTCAAACCCATTCATTTGTGCTCTTGAGCTAGTTTTCAAGCCATTCACTCTTTCTTCGGTTGGCTCACAAACTCCTCCTCTTCCTCTTCCCATGTCTGACCCATTCCGCCATTCCACTATTTCACTTCTTTGATTCCTGAGGTTTCTGCTCAGAATAAGTTTCCATGCTCCCCACCTTCCAGACCTCAGCTGCGACTTACATTGAAATGCAAATGGGGAAGCCAGCAAGCTCAGTAGGAGATGGCTCAGTCCCCAAAAGAATGGTAAAAAATGTTTGTTTGTTTGTTTTATCTAAACTTACATTGGACTAAACCAAAAGGCAAATTGTATGGTAATTACTGACTGGTCATTTTTCTAGGACTCTTGCTTTTTCTTAGATTAAATATGGATTTTTAGAGCTCATGATTTTGATCCTATACACATAGGTTAATGTTTTTCTGTTAAGTCCTATTCAGCTATGGAGTTTTTAAACATCTGTACCATTGCAACGGAGATTGCCTAAAAAGCTACAAGGCCTTTGCTATTGTGTTGTGTGCACACTTGTGTTATAAAGATTGGCAAATAGAAAATGAGCGCTCATAAAAATTTTATAAATGGATCCAAATACCTTTATTTCACTTCATTTAAATGTGTTCAATTTAAATTGGGTAAATGAAAGTAAAGGTGCCTTTAAAATGAAACTTAACTCACAAGTCTCTCTAGGTGGTCAAAAAACTAGTAAAATGTTATCTAATATCTCTTGATCCTAGAACTTCTCTTCAGCATGGACGAAATGACTAGTACTGTTCAGTCTGATATTTTGGTAAAAGTAAAGTAGATTTGACATGGGATTACTCATTTGTGAGTAACTTTGTTAAATGTCTGATTAACTTACAAGGTTGAAATGCTAACTGTTAAATGTGCCATCAAGTAACTCCTTGAATTCCAGTGGGTAACATTATTGATTGTTTTCATAAATTGGTAAATTAAAAAGAGGTTTAAGGTTACTTTGTCATCACTGAAAAAGATTAAAGTTTCAACAGGTATAATTCTATATGCTTGAACATTGTGTTCTCGTGAAGTGGTTAACAGATGTGTGTGATTCTGTATAAAGGTTTATAAAAGATTGCTATGTATGTAGAGGCTCAAAGGTTTTGACTGTTACTGTAAAGATTGTTTCAACTTTTCCACGAAAGGTTAAAAGCTCTCAGCCTTTCCTTAATTTGTTCTAAATGTAATATTGTGTTAGCTAATGTTCATGGGAACTCGAGCAACAATATATGTAAACTCTGTAAAATTCTATTTAAGAAGCAGAGATCAGCTTCAGAACTAGAACACCTGAGCTAAGATTTATAAGGAGCCCCACCTTACCTGAGAAGGCTCTGGCCTTCCACCTTTACTGCATGCCAGAGTGGCTCCAGGGCAGACCAAACTTCAATTTGTTTATGATTATGGTCAAAAGAATGATTCTTGTTGTTAAGAAACAGGGGTTGTAGTATATAACTCAGTCAAAATTCAAGACGGTTATTACACAAATTAAATGTGTTTTTATTCTCGTTAATTTTATTTTGTATTTTCCTTGTAAACTGTCTAAAATTTGCCTGTCAATGTTTTGCAGAGGTATTGCTTCAAGAACACAACCTGGGTTAATCTAAGATAAAAAGCAATCACCTAAGATGGTACAAACCCCAATTTATGGAAAGGGTAAATAACAGTAAGGTTATAGGCATTAAAGTAAAGCCCAGTGCGCTTAATTTAAGACTGGTGAGACTAACTTGCTATATGTTTAAGATCAAGACTTTAAAGTTAAATTAAAAGGGCCAAGAAAACCAATATTTGGCTCTTGCCCTTAGAGTCGGTCTGATCCAGGAAACAGGGGACTTCTCTAAAGAGCTTTGCAACTTTGGGCCACATGGTCTCTCGAGCAGAGAGGCTAGGAGATTTCTGGAGAAGAGAAAGCCAATCAGTGCACTTGCTAAAAGGAGGGTCCTTGGAAAAGGGAGACATCCCTGGTGCTTCCAAGGGAAGCCACAATGTCAAGCAAGACCTAGACCTATCCTTGCAGAATGCACTAGCAGAATGGAAAAGCTGCTCTTAAGTTCCCCCAAGAGTTATTCCCATCACAAATCAGCTGACTCTTAGCAATAGATAAAAGCAAAAGTCAGTTTGACCTACTACATCTTAAACAAATAGCAAAAACAGTTGAAACCAAAACACAACCATTCCTGGGCATTTAAGAAATAATAGTTAAATGTATACACTTGTATTAGCCCCAAGAATTGGTAAGACTGAAGGCTACAAAAGAGATTCTTAGGCAGGAATGCCTGATAACTCTAAAAAGAAACAGTTTAACAGAGCATGATTACCTAGCCCTCCAATAGAAAGATTTTATAGGATCAGATGACATTAAGTAGCTTGACTACCATATTAAATGTTGTGTTTACATTCCTGATGATTCTGGAATATAAATTAAAGATTTATATTCCCAAATAAAGGCCATATCCACTCTGGCCTTATTATGGGGACAACTTCTCAGCCCTCACGCCTCCTGGTGAGAAATTATCATCTTCATGGTATACATTGACATGTTTCAGATGCTGCAACATTTCTTCGGTACTCATGTTTTTTGCTTCTCTCATAGAGGCTCCTGTCCCTGATGACTTTACAATCTTCCCCCGGCTTCAATCTGGCCTGACTTCTAAAAAAGGAACTCCAAACTACTTGTCCCCATCTCGTCCCCCCTGTTCAGCTCGAAGAAGCCAGATCTGATCATCGTCCCATTCCCTTACCAGTAGTAAGGAGTTCCTAAAATTAGAAGGGAAATGAAGCCAGAATCTCATAGGCAGTCAGCATGTATAGGTAAATCAAGTCATGTCGAAAGCCAATTTGAGTGAGCCAATTTTGGAAACTTGGGAGACTGTCCCCTGAGGGATTGAAATGTTAATTCTCTCAGAGCCCTTCTTCCACCATTATCAACAACCTGCCCCAACCCGTTGCCAAGGTAACCTGTCCCAGGAATTGCCCCTCCCTACAGGGAGCTACACAGTTTTTAATTCATGTGTCCTGGGATGCACC
Organism: Tamias sibiricus; assembly: GCA_025594165.1. Classification (NCBI taxonomy): domain Eukaryota; kingdom Metazoa; phylum Chordata; class Mammalia; order Rodentia; family Sciuridae; genus Tamias; species Tamias sibiricus. The sequence continues at coordinate 155,287,130 of CM046663.1, forward strand.
ATCCTGCCCTTCCTGCCTCAGCCCATCTGCTTCCCACCTTTTGGCCATCTCACTGGGCCTGGTCACAATACGGGCCTGGTCACAGTATGCAGGAAGGAGAACAGTTAGAAAAGAAAAATTACAACTGGCACAACAATCCCATTGGGACATGTTCACAAAACTTCATCAGCTAGGCTCTGCCAATATGGAGACCTCTAGTTGAAACTATCTTATTCTATACCTTCCTTCCCTGTGTCATAAAATTTCTACAGGGACAATTAAGTAAAATCTCTAACCAAACCTTTAACCAGCTTCTCCTCAGGATTATCAACTGTAAAACCACAGATGACTTCTCATCACTTCAAAACGAATTTGCCAAACTCTAAAGGGATCAACTACACCTGTATGACTCTTGGCCAGCTTGCTCCAAAAGGCCTCTAACCTACCACCCTATGCTCATTACGATGCACCTCGCACTCTTCATTGGCCTCTTCACCTGCTACCTGTAAACTCGCAAGGCCTACAATTCCTACGTGCTCTTCGAGAAGATAGCTGACTGATTTCCCCCATGACCTCTACAGAAGCTTGGTTTCACATCCCTCACTGATCTATGGCCTCAAGGAAACTTCATCCATCTCATACCTGCAGAGATTCATCTTTTCCGTGCCTACCTCCTGGGAATTTTTTCACCCTCAAGCCTGATTTGCGGGTTATGTATGCCTTCATCCCCCCCTCATAACACCCCACGTCACTCTCTTTCAGCTCTGAAGCAGCCAGATTGAGACACGATGCCCCACTTCATAAGAAAACAAAAAGGGGGGAATGTTGGACAAGATTCAGGCTGGCAGGCCATACCCCCAGGCGCCTTCCTGGAAGGGCCCATCTCTCACGAGAATTCACCTTTGGCGGGCTCCAAGTCCCCACCCTTCCTGATCCTGGGACTACTCGCCTCTCACGAGAATTCACCCCAGGGCGGGCTCTCCCTTTCTGAGCCAATCCGGACCATACAAGTCACGCTCCCACCCCTCTGTACTTAAGCCCCAGCTTGTCCAGAACTCACTCTTTCTTTTTGCCGTCATCTTCTCACCAGCTCTCCCCTTCCCCGTTCCCCTTTCTCCCTTTCCCCCTTTCCCCTTTCTCCCCTTCCCTTAACAAACCCCCCCTTTTTCTACAAGGCGGTCCAGGTGTGCTTTTTGCCCTTCATGGGGTTACAGACTTTTCCCCTAGTTTTCCTAACTAGATCCTTAAGCCTTCTCTAAAATGCTTGAGAAGTAAATAAAAACCTTTTTCACTCCCACTTCTCTCATTCAAGAGAAAGGAAGCCATTTTTTTAACATTTCTTCATTCCTCTCATCCCCCCTCCCTTGCCATTATAATTCAGTATCATCATAGCAAAGGAATCATTTGACCTTTGGTTTTTGGGGATTGGCTAACTTCACTTAGCATTATTTTCTCCAACTCCATCCATTTACCTGTGAATGCCATGATTTTATTCTCTTTTAGTGCTGAGTAGTGTTCCATTGTGTATACATACAAAAGTTTCCCTATCCATTCATCTATAGATGGGCATCAGGGCAATGGCAGAAAGAGTTAGATATCAATACAATAACTGCATATATAAAAACACAAATGGTGTGAAAATACTTTATGTAAAACCAGTGACTTGAAAAACTGCTCTTTATATGTAATATGAAATGAACTGCACTCTGCAAGCATGTATAACAAATTAGAATAAATAAATAATTTTAAAAAAATAATATTAACTATTCTCAACCATGAAAAAAAAAGAGCAAGGAAGCAGTTTTAACTAAAGACTCTCTCCTGAAATCATTAATCCAGTCCCCAAATGGGATTTCTCAGACAGATGTAACCAAATAGAGAAAAGAGGTCATAACATAAGGTATTGCCAGGGTAGAAATTTTTGCTCATCCTCGTGGCTACCAGAATGTGTGCAAGGAGAAAAGAAAGAATATGACAGAAGAGAAAGTCAGTACTTTCTCTTAATTCTGTCAAAGATACACCAAGGCAAGATCCCATAACATGGACCCCATCAAGAGCCCCTGACGTGAACCCCAAGCTCTGTTCTTCTCCAGGATTCTCGCCTTTATCATCTCTAGTCTGTCTCTGTTACAATCCCATTGTTTCTGCATTGCACAGACTCAGTGTAGAATAGAGAAAAGAGCCCTAGAGTAGGAAGCAGGAGATATGACCTTTAACCCTGGACTTGTCACTTGTTAGTGGCATGGCTTTAAGTTCTTCACTTAACTTTTTAACACACATCACATCAGTGTTGTCTTTCTATCACAACCACAAAGTTACTCAACTCATTGCTGCCATTCATTCCATATCTGGCAGGTCCTTAGGATGGAAGTGACCCATTGTTTGACTTCACTGTCTGCTCAACAAGGTTGATCATCCAAGGAAGAGCTGAAGTTATAACTTTACAATAGTTCCAGGTTTCTTACCTTTGGGAAATGATGATGAGTTATGTAAACTACCCATAAGTAATAATTGCAATGTAAAAATTCCTCATTCATGTAAGTAATTTCTCATCTTGAAGCAAAATGTTTCTTATAAAGAGGTTTTGTTGGTTTTAGGATGTCTCGGAAGTAAGATTCCCAAATTTGTTCCTTACAGATTAATCTCATAAAATGCTGGAGGAGGGGAGAAAATCCTAATTAAGTTTGGGAACACTACACACTAATCCCCTCCCTTTGAGTTTCACAATAAATATGAACAAATTAAAAACATTAAGAAGCAGACACCTGTATAATTTTAACCCAATATTTCCTGAATTTCGTTGACTAAGGAGTCCATTTGAAGTGTCTTACTGTTGGTTTCCTGAGAAATAGACGTAAGCTAAGGACTCAAAGACAACTAGTTGGTTGGGGCTAGGGAAGACAGAAGGTACAGTATGTGCTAATGAACAGCTTACCTCTGTGGCTTCTTCTGGGATGTCTTAGCTGGACCTCAGGTTTTTCCCACTTTGGACAAAGAAACTGGGGATTTTATCGGTAAGGTCCTTTCCATTCCTAGCTAAAGTCCATAAGAATCGGCTGGAGAATGGTAAATTCTGTTTTCCATAATATTGAGGACTCTTTATGCTGTTAGGTTGAGGGTTAAGTAGAAGAAAATTTGTGAAAACAAGAAACAGAGAGGGCCCAACATAACTGTTCTAACCCTGCTACTCTTCTGACCTCCAATGGCACCTGTCCTCATTTCTATCATGACTTACTGTAGTGCTGTGACTTTTAATTGTCTTTTCCCTCACTCAACAAACATTTAAGGGACTACTATAAGGCCACATTCTAGGGTGGTGGCATAAAGTTCAATAAGTCAAGGTCCTAACATACAATAGAGAAAGCAGAAAAGAAAGAAACATTCGACTCAGCTAAGATTAATAAGATCAATCTGTCAACACTTTTCCCCCAAGAATGATGAGTCACATTTCAGAGATTTGAGTCTTCAAGTAAACAGCCAGTCTAGAAAAACGGCAGTATTCATCTATCCAGGGAACCACCACATACCAAGTTAACACCACTGGGTCTGTGCTAAAATTCAAAACCACCCATGATATTTAAGCCAGAACCACAACACATAAGGAAAAATATGAGACTGGTGGGGGTGAATATAAACCCTAAAATGAGATTATTACTACCAGGTTTAATGTCCAGCAGCGTGATAAAATAGACCAAGAACAACTAAGTTGTTTAATACCATCTAACCCATGGTGACAACTGAATTATGGAAATAATGCTTACAAAGTTTTCCTTGGATATTGGTGCTGATCAGCAGCCCTTCATTTACCTCATTTCTCCACATACAAGGTCTTTTGACACAGATGCTGAGCTCTGGTTAGGTTAAGAGCATGGTTAGACTTCAAATCAGGCAAGCTTAATTAGAAGGTATCATTGCTTTGTATTGACACGACTTAGTTCATGCAGTCTTTTCTTTATGAAATAGATGAGAATTTCCTGTGTGACCTCAAAGAGCTTGTGTTCTCTTGAAACTAACAAAGAGACCATTGCTCTCTGGTTTACTGAATGCCATAATCAAGGAAATCCTGGATTGTCTAATATCCATCTAATCCTTAGGGGTTAGGAGACATTAGGGTGAGTGGGATTTGACACTATTTCAAAGTGTCAAAAGAAAAGAGTTGAAGAGGCTCAAATAAAGGCTTTATGCAGCTGGTGCACATTAGACAGCGCCTGAGACCAGACATTCTCCAAGTCAAAGCAGGGTGGCAGTTTTAAAGGGTGAATAGCAGACAGGAACACGTGTCTGTGTGGTTGAGCTGCGGGAGCAGTTTTGTCTTTAACCACTGCAAAACGTGCACTTAGAACAGTGAGAGATTGTTCTAGTCTTTGTACCTCTTACTCAGAGTGGTTGGTGCAATGCTGTTCTGATAACTGTCAGAACATTCCCTTCAAGAACTGTTTTAGCATGTCTTTATAGCTTTTCAATTAAGCTTCAAGGCAGAGACAAAAACTGCAACAACAAAGAAAGGTGGGAAGGGGAAATTTGGAAAAAGGCAAGGGTCAAAAGCAAGGGAAACTGGAGATCTTCTGTCATATCCGTCTTAGTCGTTTTACAAAAGCACTCGTTGATGTCATGGGCCTTGCTGTATCAACCTTCAAAGAACAAAACAACAAGGAGCCATCCATCTATTCATAAGAAATGCTTAGTTAGGTTGCTCGTATTCCTTCCAACCAAGAAGGGTCCAAGTTTTCAATGTTTACCCATGAAAACCATGCTATTAATATTCAAATATTAGAACCAAGTGTCAGGTAGATGTGATTATTGTTTAAAACTGTGTATTTTTGAGCATTTATTAACTCTTTGGTTAAATAGGAAAATATTTATGGTTGATGGGCATCCTATCTCAGAATTTCTGGAACATTTCTTGGTGCTGGGCCTCGATGATGTTCAGCATGTTGAAATGTGTGGTCCAGTCAGGAGTCCCCATGAGCAATAGGATGTCATGTTACCAAGCTGGACCACATGGAGTTTGAGAATGAAGGGTCAAGGATAAGGGACAGATGGATATGCTCTGAGGGTGTGCTTTGTAGGGGTTTTACTTGCAGACATGGTGAGATCATCCCGGTGGAGGAGAATGATCTTTTACAACTTTACCTTGATCACTAACCCCAGCCTTAGTCTGCCCTGAGGAACAGCTTTGCTAGCAAAGGGGCACTTTTTGTTAATAAAGGTTCCCTACTTATCCTTTAAGTATGCACCTGTAGTAACAGGAAGTTTCTCTTTGTCAGTTTTTCAGACCTTCTTGTTTTAGAACATACTGAGACTGTTTTGGGTTGGTTTTCTTCAGTCCCTTGAAGACAGGGTTATGAAATTAAGTTTTATGAAAATTATTTTTTTGTATTTCTACCACGTAATGCATTCAATATGTGTATCATCCTGGAAGGAAAGGTGGGCACTAGAATACCATGTCCTTGAAGGCTCCTTTCTTGTTCCAAAAACTTAATCAAGTTAAGGAAACAATGAAAAGAAAACCTGCACCAGAAAATCCAGATATACCTTGAAGGACATTGGCTTTCTCTTAGGCACATTGGGAACTAGGGCAAGTTAGCCTTATCTGTAGAAAGCCACTCTCCTGCCTGTACCCCAGGACAATGGCTCCTTGGGTTGATGGCTGGAGAAGCAAGCTAATTCTGATGCTGTCACCACTTCTGCGGCCAAACATATAAACCCCTCTCTGAGTGGTGATGGCCACGGAATTGAGGACACTGTGGAGAGGACAACTGTCTTTCACTTAGCTGGCCATCACTGGACAAAGCACCATGAGGGTCAGAGGCTTTGCTTGGCAAAGCCTTTGAGGGACAGAGGTGCTATCTGTTCGGCCTGTCGTCACTAAACTCTTCTTGAAGAAATCACTGATCTCTCATAAGCTTTCCTCAGTTAAACCATGTCTTGCATGCCCTGCGTGTTCTTTGTCCCTCCCACAACCTGCCCCACAAAGTTCCAAATTGCATAAATATTGTGCCAAGAATGGTTTGTGATGCTGAGTCAGTCACAGGGGCAGACTTTTAATAGAATCAGCTTTGCCTTCTGATATTTGTATTTGGTCCTGGGTAGCTACTCACAAGAGTTTTTTCTTTGAACTTATTAAGTGTCGGATCACAGAGGAACAAACTGGTAAATATGTGTACAATGAAATATGAATAAATACATGTGTTAATGTTTGATTAATAATTCTTAAGATCTGCTAGTATGAGCCTGCTATGAGCTAGGTTCTGCCAGCTGAGATGAAAGACTTGAAACTGGTTTGATATTTTTAGAAGAAAAACGCAGTCTATACTCAAGCTGTTCTTTCATATCCTGTGAATCACAAATATAACTACAGATACTAATGACAATTTTTGTGAGCAGTAAAGAAGGTATAAGAAACCCTCACAATTCAATTTCTTTGTCAATGTTAATATTTGTGTTAGAGGAGGTTAAAGGCCAACATGTTTTCTTGAACAAATTGCTTTTTCTTTCTGTGCAAAGGGCCTCGGTATCTTCATCTGAGCCCTGAAGACATGGAAAGAGATCACTGGGAGGAATTTTCCTGCTAAACATTTCAGCATTCTGTATTTGGCTTTCATGCCAACTAGATAGAAATTGTTTCAGCTCTGAACCTCCTGGTCCAAGTTCACAGACAAATTTGATGCTGCAAATTGGAATGTTCCCTGTTTCATGGTATTTAAAGGCCCAGGTTACAACAGAAAAATGTGATGGAAAGAATAGAAAAAGTAAACCAATTTTTCATGGATACACACAGAACTTCCAGGCACAGAGACCCATTGTGTGAGTCAGCTTTCTGTTACTGTAACAAAATACTTGACATAATCAACTTAAAGTGGAAAGGTTTATCTTAGCTTATAAAGAAAAGGTTTATTTTGGCTCGCAGTTTTGGAGGTTTCAGTCCTTGGTCAGTTGGCCACATTGCATTTGAGCCTATGAAAAGGTAGTACATTTTGGTGCAGAGGACATGGGGGTTGGGGGCACACTATGGAAAAATCTGCTCACTTCATAAAAGCCAGAAAGCAAAAAGAAAGGAAGAAGAAAGGGTCCCAATATACCCTTGGCATGCACCCAATGACCTGACTTCCTTCTACTAGGTAAAACTCCAACAGGTTCCACTACCTTCCAATAGTGCCAGGGATTGGGGACCAAACCTTTAGCAGCTGAGCTTTTGGGGACATTTGTCCACACCATAGTGCCCAGGTATGTCCTCAAACATTTATAAAAGAAAGTCCTTATTTCACAGGTTATTTGGGGAATCATGGAGAAGGAAGATGGATGAAAGTAAACAGGGATGGCTAAGAAACAGAAAACTTGTCTGATAGGAACATAAACCATTAGTTTTATGTTTGAAAAGTAAAGGACCAAGCAACAAGAAGAGACATCAAAAGTACATATAAATGAGAAAGCCTCACAATATAACCTCTTATGTGACTTTCTAGACCTATGAAAGCTCACCTTGCTGCTCCCACCAATCCTAAGCATTGGTGTGATCCTCATGCAGCTCTAATCAGGCCCCACATTGAAAGACCCATCCAGGTAAAGAGTACCTTGCCTATACCTCTGCATATCTACTAGATAGGTTTTATTTAAATGATTTGCTTTGCATTACTGGTATGAATAACTTGATAGAATGAACATTAGACTCAGCCAAGTATTGAGTCACAATGATCAACAGATCATTGTGAACTGGAATCAGTCTCTTCCCTGCAGGAGCCCTGTTTGGGGATTGGCTTGAATTGCAGTTGACTATGAGCTGGGGAGATTTGGCCATTGTCGCCACCCGTAGTCTCACGGGATTTTGTTGCGGGATCTGGAGTGACTTGGCCGAAATTGCTGATCGGGTCAGCGCCATTTTAGTGGTGTGTTTAGCGTGAGTTAGTTGTTAGAACCAGAGAGAAAAGTTATCAGAATAAAAAGCTGTTTGTCTCCAGTTTGCTTCTGAAGTTCTTCCCGCGGCTCCGGTGCTCCGAGCGCTTCAGGCGGCAACACTTCCCCTCTCTGCTTTTGCTTTTCTAGTAAGGAGTGGGGATTCATTCATTCAGCATTTATACAGTAAATTTATACTGTATCTATAATGTGCCTGGCATTGTGAGATATTTCCAGCTCTCAGTTTCTAACATTTCAATTAAATACAGAACTTAACAAGGGTCACAACAGAGCCCATGACACGCTGACCCCTCACTCCCATAGTGCACTAATACTTTGCTTCACTAAGTCATAGGAACCAACATCTTCTAACAAGACAATTCTAAAAGGATACTCTCATCGCCATTGTAATTACTGTTAGTTCCCCAAATGAATTAATTCTGTAGCATGCTGCTTAAGTTTTGGATGTTATTTATAGAACATATAAAGAAAAGAAAAATTAAGGCTGCCAGATTCCAGAAACCAGCAGGATATGTTTTATGCATTATTTTAATAATTTTCCCATTAATTAATGCTTGTTCTTATACTTTTAACGAAACAAAGAGGTTCCAAAGTTTTAATTCCTTGCAGAGGAAGTGTATCACGTCCTGGAGACCTGGTTGCTGTAATGCTCTTCCTAAACTTTCTCTTTGTGCATAAAAGACTTCCAGCATTAGGAATTTTTAATAGCCCATGTCCTTAGGGATAGCAAAAAGTAGAGCATTCAGTCTAAAGAGGCAAAAATCTAGTTAGAATTTGCCCAAGAGGATTGAGACAAATACAAAATGTTTAAGCCCTGCTATAGAAGTTTTAAAATAAATAAAATCAGTCTAAAATGACCCAAATATCTGCTCTGTCCAAGGATTTCTTCTAGTGTGTGTGACTTTATGCCTATTTAACACAGCATGGTTGGTTTAGAGCCAGCTGCACTGAGTTAAGAGATAGATAGAGTTCAAGTCTTTGCTCTGACACTGTCCAGCTGTGTGGCTTTGGGAAACACACATCTTACCTGCATCTCTATTTCTTGATTTCAGAAAAAGGAGTCACAAAACCCATCTACCTAGTAATTGGGAAATAAGACAACATACATATAAAAGTGCTCCAACATCGTAAAAAGCTATTTTATTATAAATAAGTATCATGGACTGCCAAGCATCACTTGTATAAGCCAATGCATCAGAGCGAGTTCTGTGCCTAGAAATGCTGGCATCTGCCCTGGACCTCATGATTGTCCTTCTCATCTACTTCACACAAAACGACTGACCAGCAGCTAAGCCAACCATGCAAACCCATTCCCTTGCCAGCAATTGGTTCAGGGATGGGAGGTAGTTTGGGCAAGACTGAGCCAAAGAAACATAAGGAGACGAGACCCTAGAATGAGAAAAAGCAAAAGCAATTAGTCTCTCTCTGTATTGGGCATATATAGAGAAGTGGACGAACCAGCCAAGCTCAATGCCCCTTTTGTTTTCATGCCATCAGGTAAAGCAGAGACAGATGACGAAACACAGAAATAACTTGTGCACCTGAGACAGATATCAACCAATTCTGAGATGTGATCTGATTTGGGTCTGCATAATATAATAGCAGGGGTAACTGGCTAAGGAGCTACTTTCTCAGTTCAAATCCTGGCTCTAGCACTAACCACTTATGTGACCATCGGCAACTTACCCAACCACTCCGGATCACAATTTCTCATCTATAATATACAATAATAAGAGTACTACTTGCACAGCATTATTGTGAGGATTAAGGGAGTAAATACTTTCAAGGCTCTTGGTGTCTGGCACATGATAGGCAGTATATAAGAGACTTAATTAATAAATAATTTAGAAATATATTATTTATTTTTAAACAGTTTGGTTTTTTTTTTTAATTTGGTCCCAAAGGCAAAATAAATAGATGTTTTAATTTGTCCTCTGAGCCAGCTATTCTTAATTGCAATGCCAAAAAAAAAAAAAAAAAAGAACAGTGATTTGTCAAAACTAAATTTATTATCATGTATGTTCTCAAATTATTTAGCTTTATATATGCAAAACATATAGAAGTACATATATGTATATATATACCTGTGTGTGTGTGTGTGTGTGTGTGTGTGTGTGTGTGTGTATACATACATGTGTGTTGGAAGGAGAAGCCAATTCAACATTACCTTAATACTGACACTATTCTTAGAAAGTTCCCGTAATTAGCTGTGTGGTCTGGAGTGGACACTGTTCTCCAGGTCTCAGTTTCTTGAGAAATGGCTGGAGTTGAGAATAACCCTGGGTGGCTCAGGGGCAGTGTGCTGTACATGAGCCCAAAGCTGCTCACTTGCCGGGGTCCAGCCCCAGCAGGGTCGGGGGTCTTCCTGGTCGAGGGGTTGTGACGGGGTAGACAGCGTCGGCGATGGGATGGATAGCAACCACACAGACTCAAAGGCCAGTGTAGAATGCTGACAAGTTTATTGAGTTCACACACAGTTTTTATACATTTTTTAAAGTATAACATGCCGCCGGGTGCGGTGGCGCACGCCTGTAATCCCAGCACTTTGGGAGGCTGAGGCAGGAGGATCACGAGTTCAAAGCCAGCCTCAGCAATGGCGAGGCACTTAGCAACTCAGTGAGACCCTGTCTCTAAATAAAATACAAAAAAGGGCTGGGGATGTGATCCAGTGGTCGAGTGCCCCTGAGTTCAATCCCCGGTAACCACAAAAAAAAAAAAAAAAAAAAAAAAAAAAAGTATAACATGCCAAGAATGTAGTTAACATAAAGCCCATAGAATTCCTGGTACAGAACAGGCTTACTGGAAAAAGTGATTGTATGAGACAATAACATCCCCACCACATCCCCTACTATTGTTCTGATTTAATATCTAAGCTATGAACGTAATCAGCAAAGTTGATCTTAAGTTTCTATTTCATCATAAATGCTCTTGACATAGTGCTTAGCTGTGGTAAACAAGCTAGACTCTTAACTCTATTAGCCTAAGTTAATCTTTAAGTTCAGGCTTGCAAGAGGGCAATGATTCCAGCGGTTTCCATGGCAAATTTCTTTGTAGATAATTGTTATATTGTTTAGCAAAGCTAATCTTACTAAAGCAGGATCACAAGCACCAGAATCTAACATTTAACTTATGCCTATGAATATTTTTACCCCTCCACCATATAACATTTCCTGATTCTGGATCTAACTCACCCATGGGACACAAGAGAGGGTCTCTAGTAGGAAGCACTATAATTTTATTCTGTTTCTGATTACTAACAGTGAGACTATGTGCTTTTTGCAAACTCATGACTGGCAAAACAGGTGGCTCTGTGACTGTTCTCACATATAACAATACATGTTTAAAACAATCACCCCAGGAAAAAGACACATCACACGGTGGCAGAAAATTATTTACTATTTGTGGTAGGGAAGGGGTTATGGTTTCTAATGTTTTATTAATATTCTCAGAAAATGCTGTAGTATTCCCCTCACCCCCAGCAATCACCACTAGAAAATAGTATGAATATTATATTATTAGGAAAGTAGTGCAAAAAAGGCACCAGAGCCCAGAGGCATACATCTGGCATTATCTCGAGATGATGAGTCCTTGCAAACATCATTCTCCCAGTGGATCCTTGTCAAACACTGGTTGGGTTGCCAGGTGCCCCCCGCACTCACTAGTTCTAAACACTTGTACTACGAGTCCACCTTCCACTGAGGTTCAAGTCTGCCTTTCCTCTGCCATCTCCCTTGGGGAAAGTCAACATCACTGGTCGTGGCCCACTGTGGCAGAGAGTAGCCAGGTGCTCCCCTCACCCAGCACTGCTCTTTACTGGGCACCTGACTATATTACATATTCCAGCCCTCTTGAGGTTAAGTGGGCACATGATTGAGTTTCAGCCAATGGACCGTGGTAGAAGTGAGGTAAGCCACTTCCAGGCCTGGCCCATAAAAGCCACCATTTCATACCCCAACCTCCTTCCTCATCCACCCTCTCATGCAGGAGATTCTGCAAACTCAGAGAGCGTGGGGTCACTCGTTGGAAGGAGCAACATCCTCGAATGACAAGTGGACAGTCGCTGCCCAGAACCAACCTCATTGGACGCTGATGTAAAACAGATATAAACTTTTCTTGGGCCAACTTCCTGTGAAATTTGGGGGTTATCTATTAAAACAACTCATGTTCCCTTAATTAGTAAATTCAGCAAAAAGAAAAATGATGTTTTTTAACAAGTCACCATCAAATTCAAAGAGAAACTTAGTGCAGCTTCCCTTAACCTCGCCTTTAGCAAGGGTAATGGAGTAAGTCACTGGATTTGCTTGGTTGCTTCCACATGACACCCAAGAATACAGGGGATACACTGTGTTCCTCTGGGGTGGTCACATCCCAGCACCCAGTCACTCCAGCATCTCATTGACTGTCTATGAGGTCCACAGGACATGCTTCTTTCTGCTTTAAAGAGGAAATGAATTTCCCAGAGTATGCCAGCATATTCAGCCACTAGTCAAAAAGAGGAAGGTTACTAGTCTACTTCCTAGTGTGACTGTCCCTGGCAGAAGGTGATGTCATCTGCCAGAAAGACTTTCAGCAGCCCCTGACACTGCTTGTGAACTTCTGACATGAATTCAGCATTGGTCACTGCCAATCAATCAGGTGCCCTTTTGCAAGGGATCTTGGGTTGTTATTTAAGTTGGATAGTTCACCTATTCCCCACCTAAATGCTCTCAATTTATTCAAAAGGGGGCAAAAGATGTAAGTGGAATGATCTTAAGCAAAGAAGCTGCTGTCAACCTGAAAGACATTCTAGAATATTCTTTACTGTGGGTCCCTCTCATGGTCTCTAACTAGATAAGAAGCACAGACAACAGATGTTCTGCCTGTTGCCCTGTCTCACACCTTCCCTCTCACTTTCTTACTTTTTTCTTTCAGACTCATTTTTAAATAAGTGTGTCAACTGTGACATCAGCTACATTTGTATCATTTTCCAGGCTCCTTTCATTAAAGATGGCTCCTAGAGACTTAACTATGATGATAGGCTAAATGCAGTGCCAAGGAGTTTCAGGAAGGGTGTGATTCAGAAGACAACACTAACTGGGTGGCTTAGTTTTGAGGAAGGAAGAGGGTAGGTATGGCTTTTATGAATCCTTTACCTGAAAATAAGTTCAAGTCCCCCCAAATTCACTTGTAAGGTAATTGCTAAACACTAGTTTTCTTAAATGAACACATGTGTGCTTGCTTCTAATTGTAATGAATCCAATCATTATTCATCACATTATGTATCAGGGAAAGTACACACGGTGGTTCCAAACAACAGTCTTTTACTTGTCCATAATTCCTTCTCCACTTCCTCTCCCAAAAAAGGATGTTAGGTGGTCAGCTGTAGATAAATAAAAGAACTCAAAAACCATTTTAGCAAAAGGAAATCATGCAGTTGCAGGGTTAAGCTATGAAAACCAAGCTGTGAGTCAGTTAAATAATAAACTGAACACAGCATTTTCCAAGTTCCTGCTCAATGCCAGGCTTATAGCATGACATATAAAAGTCCCAGTTCTCAGGAAGCATATTCAAGTATGTCACTGTGGAAAGGCTAGAAGAAAACCTCAAATCGTAGACAAAGAACACAAGCAATATCCCAGTTGTTCCAGATGTTGACAGATACTGCAAAGACAACATGAACTAGCATGAGTGCTGTCGGTTGAGTAGTAGACCCCCAAAATGTATGTCCAGTCAAGACCTCAAAAGGTGACTTGACTTGGAGGTAGAGTCTTTGCAGATGTAATTAGTTAAGTAAAGATAAGCCCATCCTAGGTAGTGTGAGTCTTTTGAATCCATTGAAATATAATTAATAAGAAGGCCATATGAGCATCCAGAGACACCTAGAAGACTCACACAATGGAAAGATAGCCACATGAAGACTGAGACAGAAATTGGAGCCACACAGCTATAAGCCAGGGAATGACTTTTCTTTTGAGCTCCCTAGTAGACAAGGCAAAAATGAAGCATAATGTTTCTTTGCTATTTTCATTTAAGGAAACCAACATTTTAGCAATTACCTTACAAGTGAATTTTGGGGACTAGAAACTATTTTCCAATTAGGGATTCTTTGTCATAAGGCCCACTCCTGATCCCTTTCTTCCTCAAAGCTAAGCCACCCAGTTAGTGCTAGTGCTGCCCTCTTTTCCTGGGTCTGATGATTTGCTTAAAGATAGCAGGATTTGGAAAAGCAGACTGGGGCTGGCAGCCCTCTTTCCCCGACCCTGAAATCTCTGACATTCTGCTTTGGTCTCAACTCTTCAAGGAAATACACTGTGTGCTGTTCATAGTTTGCTTTGTACAGCCTTTTTTAGGTAATGCATGTCATCTCCCATTCTTAAGAGTTAAATAATTCAGTACAGAAAATAGTATTTGATATAAATTATAGAAAACGATGCTGAAATGACATTGTGCTTCCTGGAGAAAAATTACAATGTTCAGTCATAAGGCCTTTAACAAAGAGAAAGAGAAATTAAAAGACCAAGGCAGAGAAGACAAGATGGGCTCTGGAATCAGATCCTACGAGATGGAGAGTCAAGGAGGTGTGGAGAGACACAGGAAGGCAGAGTTATCATCACTCTTGAAGCCATTGTGTTAATTAAATGTCACTGTTTCTACAATGCCAGCTGCAGAACATTCTGCGAACTTTTCAGTGTGTGGCATTCGTTCAGAATAAAGGTAAAACAGCTGGCTCCATGTCAGTATTCCACAGAGATCTAAAGCTGGGATGGTAGAAGCTTTGAATAAAAACCTTAACTCCTAGCCGGGCGCGGTGGCACACGCCTGTAATCCCAGCACTTTGGGAGGCTGAGGCAGGAGGATTGCAAGTTCAAAGCCAGCCTCAGCAATGGCGAGGCACTTAGTAACTCAGTGAGACCCTGCTTCTAATAAAATACAAAAATAAGGGCTGGGGATGTGGCCCAGTGGTCGAGTGCCCCTGAGTTCAATCCCTGGTACCAAAAAAAAAAAAAAAAAAAAAACCTTAACTCCTCCCACCGCAACCTTTAAAAGTGGGTTAGATATGATTTTTCAAATAGAATCCCGCTGAGTCCTACCAGGCCAAGGTTACAGGTCTCAGCCTTGCTTCAAAAGAGCAGCTTCTGTCATGTACAAATGATCTGCATGTGAGTTCACTTTTTGGAGACCTGATATTCTGTGTGAGTTTTTTTTTTTTTTTTTTTTTAATGGAAAATCACCTTTTTTTTTTTTTTTTTTTTTTTTAAATACCAAAACAAGTAGCAATAAAGTCATAAAGCCATAAAGACTAGAGTTTTATGGCCTGGAATTAAACCTCAAAGAAGGCTCATTGTTTTATTTTGTATAAAAGGCCACTTTAAAACGATCTTTAAAATATGTTATAATTTCAACCCAGCAAGGTCAAGGAGACCCCATTGGCCAGTGGCTCAAAGACTCCAAAGGAGTTATTTACCTTGGCAAACTCATCATGGCTTTTCTCTGGCATCTGCCTTTGAAATCTCAGAATCTAGACCTTGTGAGCACAGCAAGAGTGCAGCCAATCATCTGGGGTTGACTCACATTAACCCAGGCTAAGAAAGACTAATATAAAAGCCAAAGGCCAAGTGATTTGTTAATATGATGAGAACTAGAAATGTCACATTACCCAGAAGTCTCAAACAGATACCACCGAATCATTCTCTGCTTGCAGATAAATCTACATGAAATGTCAAAGGAGACTCCAATAGGGAAAGGCTGAGGAATCATTCTTCGTATTATGTGATGCAGGAACATGTAGGATCAAGTGTGTTCACTTTTTGTTGCTAATGTCAAACCCCTGAATCCCAGCCTTTTAGTACGGAAGGCTTTAGCTCAATAGCAATGCAAGATACTGTCATCCACTCACACTCCCCATCTCCAGTGTTGGTGGAATAGGTGAAGAACAACATGAGAGGGTAGATTCCATCCTCTTGCATTTCTGGGGGCTGTCCCCACCAGCTAGGCTCCTTCACACACCACTGGCTGTTACTGGTACAACTTCTACTAAAGTGACTATCATCTCATCTACACCAAGCAAAAGCAAATACTTTCAGGAGGTTTTAAGGGTATCAACTTATTTTACCCCTTGGGGATGGAGGCTAAAACTGACACTGCAGGCACGAAGCCCATCATATTTACATATTTAAATATGCAGCAGCTATCTTTATTATTTCAAACTTTAAACCCTTCATGCTGGTACACATTTCTAGCTGTCAACCTACCCTTAGCAGTTACTGCATCTTACTAAAGGTAACACCCTCTTATAATCAAATCCATCACCTTGACTATTGAGAAGCCATAATTCATATTGTTATAATTCATAGAATCTGTGAACACCAGTCCTATGATCATACTGAGTGCACTCGCACACTTTGGGGGCATCTTTTTCTAGGCTCATCTAACTCCCTTCTATTCACGCAGTCCAACATGGCATATGCCAATTAAGTTTATACTTTATGAATTACAACTATATGTCTGTCTTGTCTGTGACAATAATTTCAGATCCCCTATGCGGAGGTTTTTATAACCAACTGAGACATATCCCAGACCTTTCTTACATTTTTACTTAGGGATAAGTTCTCTTTAAGTTGCTTAGGGTTGCTAAAACAATGAGCCTTCTTTGAGGTTTAGTTCCAGGTGGTTTAAGTTGCTTCACTAAGTTTATGTGAAGTGTATATAGCCTCAATGACAAGACATACAGAGTGTGTACATCTACCATCTGGTCTCTCTGGTCTTATAAAACTACCAGGATTCAATCCTGGGGACCCCACTGTGACACCCTGATCTAATCCTAATCACCTCCTAAAGGTCCCGCCTCTCCATACCCGATGGAATTAAGTTCCCACCCTCCTAATATTTCACAGTAAGGATTAAACTTTAACACATAAACCCACCAGCCACACAGTCAAACCAAACCCAAACCTCAGCAGGATCAAAGGAGTAGGGACCAGTTTCTCCTGGCTTGCAGGCAGATAGCGTCATTAATAATTAATATAAAAGTAGAAACTTTTCATTATTTTTCTAGTCACCTAACTTTTCTGGTTATTGTAGAAAGCAATTTAAGGTTGGAAACCCTGGCAGCCTCAGTCCCAGAGTTTTGGGGATCTAGGGTGGGGCTTAACAAACTACAGTCTGGAGGTCAAATCCATCCTGCCATCTGTTGTTGTTTTTTTTTCCTTATTTCTTATAGGTGCATTATAGTTGTACATAATGGTGGGATTTGTTGTTACATATTCGTTTATGACACAATAGAATAATACAATTTGGTAATAGGATTCCCTAGTATTTCCCCTTTCCCTGCCCGCCTCCTTCCCCACTGTTCCTTTTCCTCTACTCTACTGATCTTCCTTCAATTTTTATGAGATTCCCCCTACCTTTCTTTTCCTTTTTCTTCTCTAGCTTCCACGTTAAAAAAAAAAAAATACAACCCTGCCTTCCAAGTTTGGCTTATTTGACTTGATATAATGTTCTCAAGTTCCATCTATTTCCCTGCAAATTACAAAATTTCTTTCTTCTTTATGGCTGAATAAAACTCCATTATGTATATATGCCACATTTTCTTTATCCATTCATCCACTGATGAACAGGACAGTTAGGGGAATTTCATAGTTTGGCTATTGTGAAATATACTGCTATAAATATGGGCAAATGGCCAACAAATGTATGAGAATGTTCAACATCATTAGCAATTAGGGAAATGCAAATCAAAACTACACTGAGATTCCTCTCACTCCAGTCAGAATGACAGTTGTCAAGAATACAAACAGTAATAAATGCTGGAGGAAATAGAGGGAAAGGAACACATTTACATTGTTGGTGGGATTGCAAATTAGTTCAACGACTATGGAAATCAGTATGGAGATTCTTCAAATAACTAGGCATGGAACCACCATATGACCCAGTTATACCACTCCTCAGTGTTTATCCTAGAGAATTAAAGTCATCATATTACAGCAATATATGCCATCTGTTTTTGTAAATAAAGTTTTATTAGAACAAAAGCACGCTTATTCATTTCTATATTGTCTATGGCGGCTCTCATAGAGTGGCAGAGTGAAGTAGTCGAGACAGAGGCCATATGCTCCACAAAGCCCAAAATATTTGCTCTCTAGCCTTTATCAGGATGTTTGCCATCCGCTGATGGAGAGGGTAATAAGTCCTTACCCCATTCTTCACAGAGATGTTTATATCCTACCTAATCTCACTCCCATCCACTCTGGCTCTCACAGAAGACCTGTAATTAAATCAGACAGACCAAACACAGAGCTCCAGAGTCAGGATGAGGATGAGGTGAAAAGCCCTCTGCTTTATCCAGGAAGAAGTCAGCGTGGCCCTTTATTATCAGCAATGGTGATTCCATAAGAAAGAGTGACTCTTTTTATCTTTCAAAGGCCATAGTCATCTTAATTAGAGACTTTCACAGCCTTGAAGGAACACTCTCATCTATCTCCCAAAGATAAGTCAAGTCTGACTTTGAAGCCTCAGGCAGCTTTTCCATCTTGGCTTCTGTAAGAACTGGGTAGAAAGTGTAAGCCCTTCACTGAGGCTCTCCCATTTCTTAGAAACAGATGAAAATCGATTCATCCTCAATTCTTGGAAATCCTGATAATATATTCAGTCTGGGGCTCAGCAATGAGCCGAAAAAGAGTCAGAGAAAGCAGAACATATAATGCCCACCTGGAAGGGTGTCAAGCCTGGATAGCAAAACAAGAAAATGAGCACCTGAAATGGGGAGTAGGGCTCATCCCCTCATTTGGCATTTTCATTGAATTTGAGGAAACAAAGGTGGAGGAATACGCTCATGCATACATACACACACCTGTCCTAAAGTTACTAATCCATTACAAAGATGACAAATAATCAGACAAAATTACTGTGGTATCATTGGAGTCATGTAGAGTACAGGCTTTGGGAGGCACACAGGAGTAAATAGCTATTTTTAGAAGGATTGAGAAGGATTTTCATAAAGGACACTGGAGTGATCTTAAAGAGACCTGGGAGTGTGCTGGTGAGGTACAGTCCATGCAAAGGGGAAATTCTCCCAAGAGCACTCACCTCTGATAAGCACAGCCTTCCTGGGAACCCAGGCACTGGAAAGAAGGGCAGAGAGCTACAGGGCTCACCAGCTCCAAAGGGATATTTACAGGTCTCAAGACTCTGGAACACTGGCCTATGAAAAGGGAGACACCTTCAAGTGGACTCAAAAGTAATTCAGTGTGACCAAAATGTATACTGGTCACACCCTTATTTATAGGGACAATCCCTTTTCCAGAGATATATCTTCTCCTTCCTACCTCTATAATAATCCATAAGCATAAATAGGAGAAACAGACCCCAAATATTGTTTTAACCCTAGATTGTACCCAGAAGTTGTTTGTCTTCCCAGCATTCACCTCTGACCTCCTATTTGTGACAGACATCAGCTAAAGCTGTGGTCTACCATGTATAGTCCCCAGCTTACCTGCATCAATGCCATTCAGAAACTGGTTAGAAATACAAATTCTCCAACCACATCCCAGACCTCCTGTATTAGACATTCTGGGGATGGGGACTAGCAATCTGTATTTGAACTCTCCAGAGACTCAACTACAAACTGAAGTTTGAAAACCACTAGGCTAGACAGTTCTTGATGCCCCAGGATAGTGCTCAGAATCCTATAGTTTCCTCCAATCAAAATGGGAAAAAAGAAGATAACTCTGGCTCTAGTATCACTTCAAAGACAAATAAAGTACAGGGATCACCAGATAGCCTTCTGTATAGATCAGGCAAAAATTGCTGGAAAACAGTAGCAAGTAAGAGAAGAAATTAATTGCATATCCCAGTCCAGCAAATTAGATGAGAAGACCTCTCTGCATTTGCAAGTGAGTGTTGCCCCTTTTGAAAATTACTCTGTAAAAGATCATAGCAAAGGCCTAGAAACTTGAGAAAGCAAGTTTACTCTGGCTCAATCCCACAATGAAAGTAAAGAAAAGTTAGCCATAAATGTTGATTGCCATGGGATTGTGAAAGGCCGAGTCCTTTTTATGCACTGGCACTTTCATTCCCTAGATAACAGAAATTCGCTGAAGCTGTTTCCATTGTTTGAGCATCAGGGTGATGGTGGTCAGGTTAGGATAGAATGGGCAGCAGGTAGGGAAAGATAGAGGTAAGCCCCAAGAAGCTCAGGTTCCTGGAGAGGACCCCAAGGAGGGGATAGAAAAGAGGAATCAAATTACGGGGCACTCTGAGGAAGAACTTTTGACAAGGCACCAGACTGGATGTGGAAAATATGGGGAGGGGTGAGTGGAGGTAACTCAGATTTTAAGTTTGAGTGTGGATGGAAGATGCTGCCACTCATCAAGGTGATACCACCAGGAAGGAGGTTCAGAGGATAAAAACAAGTTTTATATTAAACGGATAATGCTTATAGAATCTGTGCAATTCACATAGAGGTGTCCACTTAATTTATTTACCCAGATGGGCAGGACGCGTGCAGCAGCAAGTCACACTGTGGTCTCATTTTTCACTACTCATGTCAGACAGGTGAGTTACACAGGTGTGTTTCAATCTATAATCTGAAATAGGGAAATCTGGTGCACAGTGGAGGTGCAGTCTCAATCCAGCTGTATCTGTGCAATCCAGTTTTGCAACGTGAATCATACTAGAAACATGTCACCTGTTTAAGACTTATTTGGGATAATATTTTCTAAGTGATGTCCCTAATCAACTTTTTAGATCTCATGAGGCTGGAGTTGGAAACTTAGCCAAGGTATAACAAGTTCCTCATTCACTGGCATCCTAGGGTTTTAAAGGGTAATAATCCGAAGACACAGCCAGCTATCTGACAGCATGTGAAGTGAATGTCATGCAAATTAACAGAGAACCCTCCTGCGGAGTCTTAATCAATAGTAGCCTGTTGAAAAGAAGGTACCAGCCTTGACAATGGTGTGGTTTCCTCAATTTGTCCATGAACAGTTGACCCCACTCTCTTTGCAAGATACACATACTAGATTGGAAGAGGCTGAGAATTCTGTTGGGTGTAATAACCTGATTTTGAGAAGTGGGCAAGAGACCATTCAGATGTGATGAATTCCTGGGGTCCAGGAGCCTCACCTTGAGTCCTAGAGTTTCATTGTTGAAGTTGTAAAGGGTCTTAGTAAAAATGAGGCATATCTTAGCAGTGGGCCTATCAAGGCCATTATTTGCTATATTATATGCCTCCATCCTGACTTACTTAGAGAATCTTCTAAAAGCATCCTGGCCACCCTGTGAAAAATATATGGTATGAAATGTTGGAGGAGTAATTAGTGAATGTAAGCCAACCTGATCATCTGCTGATAACTTGTTTGCTTTTGAACAGCCTCAGTGTTATTGGTCTGATCAGACCAGATTGAAGTCTGAGGTTAACCTCTCAATGAACAAAAGCTGACTACAGAGGGAAGGAGAAATAGCCTGCTCTGTTTTTTGGAAAAAGAGAAATATTTACTACTCTTTGACTATCCAAATACTCCAGATATAGAAACACTTGGCTGCAATGATCATTACTTGGGAAAGAGAACTACAACAAAAAGGGGCATCCGATCTCCAATGAGATGACCAAATGTCTCTAAGCATTGCATCAGAGCAGCCTTAAGAAAAAAAAATAGAGCTCTTTGTACTAAACAGGAGGGCAAGTGGTATTGGAGATCAAGGGGAGAACGGCCCAAGAGATGTTCCCCCAACTTCCCAGTCCTGAATGTCAAACCTGTGTCTGGGGACAAAAAGGCTGGAGCTATGGAGGGCAAGAGTGAGGTGAAGTGTCTGTTGTGTGTGTGAGTGTGCTTTCCTGGGTGTTGGGTAAAGCTGTATTTTTTCACAACAAGGAGAAAAGTATGAAATGAATAGTTGACATGGGATAAAAACATTTTGCCTTAACAACTAATGTAATGATGGTGTCAATAATACAAACCATTTCAGCAGCAGAAGGTCGATCGTGATTCTTGCACAAATACCCCTGCAGCCAAGCTCAGCACTAGGCATCAGTGATCATACGTGTGTGTGTATGCCCAACAGAGTGGGTGACAGGTAGTCTTTGCTTTACCAGCAACACCACCTCTACCCTGGATGTCTAGCAGTCATCGTTTGGCAGGAATGCCAGGCAGCTAGCTGATCTATAGTCCAGACAGACATTGATAGGACATATGATCACTGAGACATATGATCACTAGGGTCTACCATTACCTTCAGATCTTTAAGTCAATTATTGCAAACCCAAACCCCAAGGACATGGCTTCCTCTGCTCAGTGACAACCAAGTGCTGTCAAATAAAAAGACCATTGCCTGTTGTCAGATCATCCAGCTTTCCAAGAAAAGCTAATATTTCGCCCTCTCATGTCAAATCTCATGAGCTTCAATATTTCAAATGCACTGTGTAAATCAAACCAAACACTGTTCAAGAGGGTCCGCCAGGCTTTGATCTTTGTTTCCCTCCTTCACCAGGTTACAAAGGCTTTTACCGCAGAATGAGAAATACACAGCCCCAAGTCAAAGCCTAAGGGAACTGGGAAATTTTCTTTTCTCGGAAGTTGGGGAAATGAGAATGAAGGGCATGTGTCATAGGTTTCCAAAGACCACAGTGTGAGCTGCAAGATCAATCCTGGACACAGGAATATTTTGTTGTAATAGGCATTATTTTAGCATAACCAGTGGCCACAACGATTTCCAAAACCACTCTTGTCATCAAAGGAGTGGATATACATGTGTGCACATGCACACAGCACACTTGTGTGGATGGGGTAGAGGGATGGGTGGGAAAAATAAGTTCTTCTAGAATCTCATAGGGTGCTGCATAAGCTGCCCTCCCAGATTTGCTCCTTTTCTCCTCTGAATAAGTTTTCCATCAATTTGGTGTGTCTATTGCCATTTGAAAACAAGAATCAAACTTATTAACACCATATTAATTGAAGTTTTATTATTGTGAGAATGCTCAAAAGCATCTCATTCATGTAACTTAAAAGAATGGAAACTGTTAGGAACAGAATTTGGTGAATGGGATAAATAAATGTAATTTGCTCTGGTGGCCAGCTCTGCAGCCCTCTTCTTACCAGACAGCATCCCCAGGGCGCTGGCAATCAGGGCAGCTTTATGAAATCCTGCTCCCCACGGCTGGAGTCTCTCACTGCAAAAGTTCTATTTACCTTTTCATATACAAAACAGCTTCAAAGGGCATTTTTGCTTTGGTTTTCCTTTGGGCAATATAAAAGGAGAGAACAAAGAGAATTCAGAACCTCTTTTATTTTTGCCACAGGCCACTCAGTAGACAATCTAAGTTCAGAAGTGCCAGGGAAGCACCAGTCCACTTCCCTGCATGCCCAATGCAGCATATTGCAGGCAGAGTCCTAAAGCTACTTCTTCAACCAGAATTAGGTGGAAGAAGGTCCCTTCTCAGGGCCAGGAAGGAGCTTTGCTAAGAGCAAAATTAAGAAACGTGTCCAAGGTCCCACAGTAGGTTCACGGCTCCAACTTCCCTCGCACATCGGTGTGTTGGGAACATGAACTCCACTTCTGGGCTTTCTGGCTGCAAATTCTGGCTCTGTCACTTAGCTCTGTGACCTTGGGCAAGTAACTTAACCTCTCTGTGATTCCATTTCCTCACTTATAATGATAACAGTACTTATTTGGTAGGGTTACCAAGAGAATTAAACAAGATAATCTACTCTCCTAGTACATAATACCACACTGGATATAGGTTAGCTGGTTTTGTTGCTATTAATATTATTTTCATATACGTTAGCTCTTAACCATATACATCCCCAATTTGTTCTATGAATACTCCCTAAGTAAAATTCCTTTAGGAACACAGAAATTGTGCATCTAAAGAGTACTGATTTAGAATCAGAAGAGCAAGAGATGGGAGTTAACATTTCAGCTAAGTAGCTAACCAGCCAGTGACCCCAACCAAGTCACCACATTTTCTTGAGTTTCAGTTCTATCATCTGTAAAACTGGGTAACGTTTATCCTTTAGCCTTTATAAGGTTGCTGTTAAACTTCACTTAGGACTATCTGTCCTTATATGGTAATGTATTGTATCAATCTTAGTTAATCCTACTTTCCCTTTCCATTTCACCTCCTTCTTTCTTTTCTTCTGATTCCTAACATAAGCTGAGGGCATGATTGCAACTCTTGAAAAAGGAAGGGGAAGGGAAGTAAAATCATGAATGATTGCTCACCTGCTCAAAAAACATCATGTGTTGATATTTTTTTTTTTTCATTTTATAAAATTCCCCTTAATCTACTCTCCTAGGATTTTAAAGAATTGATATTCTCACTACCCTGAATACAAGCAAAATTTTTGCTATATTAAATAAATGAAGGCTAAATTGTTGCAAATCTTTCAGAAAGCTACATCAGGATGCTTCAGGCACTTTTAAGAAGCTTATTTCCTACGATTCTGTAATCCCACTCCTGGGGATTTGTTCTAAGAAGTATTTGAAAAAAAGAAAAAAAAGTGATTATTAGTTGAAATTGATCATTGCAGCATTATATATAGTAAATAGTAAAACAACCTGAATGTCCAACCACAGGATAAACTAGTATGCTTTAGGACATTAATTTAATGCACTATATTGTAGACACTAAAAGTGAAAGTCATGGCTCTAGGTAGCCACGTGAAAAGGCAAAATACCAAACTCCATAGACATCCCAATTACTACTATCTGAAAATAAAGCAGTTATATGAATGTAGTGAAAATTATGGAGAATGTTTAAAAATTGTTAAATTTACCTTAAAGTTCAATATTGTTCTTGGCAATCAATGAAATTAAAAGATTGACATTTTATAAATATGTAGCCTTCAAGCTTTTCAGCCTGGCAATGAGAAACTTAGAGAATGATGGCCATTTTCAAGGCTGTCATACCTGGGATGGCCCAACACAATGGCCAAGTGTGGCCTTATAGGACAGTCCCTCTCCACCAGGGGGTTCGAGCTCACAAAATTAGAGTACTAATTTAGAATGTTTAGTAACCCCAAGAAATATCAGATTCAAAAGGGAATCTCAACTACCAAGTTTTTCAACCCCAAAGAATGAGATACTGGACCTCTGGAGTCAAAATTTGATAGTTGATGAAATAAGAGCTCCCTTGTCTGGGGTCTCTGCTAAGTATCTGCATCTTTATCCTATCACTGACTGCTCACCCAAAAAAAACCTCATTGTATAGGAAAAGTTACAAACTAAATGTAATCAGAATTTCAGCATAATTCTGTTTTTAGCTGTAGCTTCAGTGCTGTGTTAAATAGGCTGAAGGTCACTCAGCTAGAGCCTCAAATTCTAATCTAACATAAAATTCATAGAGACGGTAAAACAACATGGACTCTGTATTTGGTATAGTGTTAACTGGAAGAAAGGAAATACAAAATCATAGGCACACTGTAATTACTATGGTGATTTAGAAAGAAACATGGGAAATTCTACTAATTTAGAAAGAAACATGGGAAAAATTAAAACAGTTTTGCAAGAGTGGTAAAATTAGGAGTGACTTTTTTTTTTCTTCTCAACTTCTTTTTTATTATAATATTGTTTTGTTTTTTTTTCATAAAGAGGCTCATGCTACTTGGCTAGCACCGCATTGCATAGAGGTGCCTTCACCCTGTGGAGGCCTGGGGCACCCTGGCTTAAGCCACAATTATATTAAAAATGAAACTGAATAAATGAATAATAATGATAACAATAAGAGCTACTGTGAATTAACCATAATTGTCATGATGATTAGAGCAGCTATGAATTAAGAAGCCAATTGTAATTGTAATGGCCACTGTGATAATGAGTTAGAAAATTAATGCATCATGCAAATGAATCTGTGAGGAAAGGCAATATATGGCTAAAGATGGTGGAGGGTCTGTGGGTGGAGATGGAAAGTTACAAGACCATTGTTCCAGCCAAGAATGGATTCCAACAGAAGCATCAACCAGAGGGAATTTTTCCACATACTTGCGTGAGCTGGACTACACAAGACCAGACCCCGCTGAGAAGAGTAAGTATGTGCCAGGTGCCAGTTGACGCCCAGGTACTTCAAGTATGTGGCTGGCAGGAATGGACTTCTCCAAGTGGAAGGAGGACCTAGAAACTGCCCAAGGAAGTTGGTGAGGCTAAACCTAGACACTCTACTCTTATGAGGAGTGGCAGCTCTGAGTTTTGTGCAAAATAAACAACAAATATAGACATGATTCTATAAATGGAAAGAGAACTCAGTGGATTTTGTATCTCTAGACTGCACACAAGGCTTTCTAAATGTACATTCATTAACAAGTGGCCCTGATGACCACATGCACCATAAAGGTAGTAATGTGTATACACACATTAATGGTAGGTGGTAATTAAGTACATAGAGTTTAGAGACAGAGACCTGGTTTTGAGCCTGCCATTTATCCATACTTGTCTTTGTTGGACTTAGTTTCCTCACCTGCAGAACAGGGGCAGATATAGAATCTACCTAAGGGAGTAGTGATACAAATTAAATAAAGATGATGCACGCAGAGTGCATAGTGCATCTGAGTGCTAAATAGTGTTAAATTATTGCAAGAAATGTTCTTAGAGTGGCTAAGATCAAGTGACATGGAAATTCATAAATATAAATTTTGTTTTTAGCCAGAATTGTATATCCATTGGTACACTGTCTTTCGACTTTCTTTCCCAAGATCATGCATTAGAGAAATGATGCCTTACTGGAAGTCAGGTGTCTGGATGCCAGCATAACTTGTCTGAAATGTGGACAGGGAGGTCCAGTTTCTAGCATAGCTATCATGTGAGGAAAGAAGGGAAAACCTAATACTTCTATAGTAGGCAAAGAACCTAGCAGTAAGGGAAGCTAAGGGAACTCATTCTTTTAACATCTTTATAGGATGGGTAATGTTCTATTTTGGATCTGTAAGAAAATAATCAGCACTTATTAGAAGAATAGGTTTCTAGCAAATGTTGATTAGCTATAAAACAATAATTACTAGCAAATAAATATGTGCCAGTAACAATAGCTAATGCTTCTTGAGGGCTTAGTATATGCCAAGCAAGATTAAATGCACTTGGTGCATATTAACTCATCAATGAGAGAGCACTATGAAATAATAACTTTTTCATCCCCATTTTACAGGTAAGGAAAATTGATGGGGAGTGACTAAATAGCTTGCTTTGTGATGATGGAGCTGGGATTTAAGTCAGGCAGTCTGTCTAGAGAGCCACTAGAGGACAGTGACCAGGAAACGGCTCACATATACTCTTTCTAAACTAGGATGAGGACCCTATGAAGTAGGTTTTTTGTCTATAGTTTCCTTGACTTTACAGGTGAGAGACTTAAGCTCAGTGGCATACCAAGGTTGTAGAGTGGAAGTGTGGATGGGGAGAGCAGTCCTGTGGGAAAGAGTATCCTATCATTACAGTGGCCCCCCTTATCCATAGGGGATACATTCCAAGACCCCCAGTGGATGCCTGAAACTGCAGATAGTATAGAACCCCAGATAGACTATGTTTTTTTCCTACTCAGACATACCTGTGATAAAGCTTAATATATCAGTTAGTTCTAATAAGAGATTAACAATGATAATTATAAAGATATACTGTGCTAAAATTACCAGCATCATACTCTTGCATTTTGGGGTCACCTAATAAGTAAAATAAGACTTAATTGAACATAAAGCATTGGGATACCCAACAGTCATCCTGACAAAGAGCTGGCTATTAAGTGACTAACGGGTGGGTAATGTATACAGCATGGATATGCTGGATGAAGGGATGATTCTTATCCTTGGCTGGATAGAATGGGATGGTGGGAAGTTACATCATGCTACTTGGAATAGCACTGAATTTAAAAATTTTAAGTTGTTTATTTCTGGTATTTTCCATTTAATATTTTCAGACCATGGGTACCTAAAATTAAGGAAAGTTGAAACCACAGATGGAGAAATACTATAACCTTGTTTTAAATTGCTAGTGTGTGGTGAAAACAAATCTTAATTGACTTTAATTAACTTCTGTTGTTTAAAATTTTCTAAAAACAATGCACCCTTTAGTGCCAATATCTAGGGTGTGTTCCTCTCCTTACTCTTTCAACCCCAGCCTATACATACATTTGACATGTCATTGGTACAGAGAAATTAAGTAACTGAGGTCACCCAGCTCTTGAGCACTAGACACCAGATCTGAAGCTAGATTTGCCTAGTTTCAAAGAGCATAATACTATAAACTAGGGAGGCACCACATTTGATTCTTCTGCATTCATTAATTAATTAGAATCACTTGGGAAGCTTAAAAAACATAGCAATGCTCAAACCAATCCCACAGACTGATTTAATCAGAATGGCCACGGGTGAAAATTCGCATCAATATTTTAAACCTCACTACATTTGTTTTAGTCAGCTTTTTCACTGCTGTGACTAAAAGAGCTAACCAGAACAATTTTAGGAGAGGAAAAGTTTATTTGTGGGGCTCACGGTTTCAGACGTCTCAGTCCAGGGACAGCAGGCTCCATTCCTCTGGGGAGTCTCAAGGCGAGGCTGAATATCATGGGCAGTGTGTGGCAGAGGGAAGTGGTTCACATGATGATCAGAAAGCAGAGAGAGAAAGATCCTCAACTGTCAGATTCAAACATATACCCCGAAGGCACACCCTCAAAACCCCCTACCTCCTCCAGCCACACCCCACCTGCCTTCAGTTACCACTCAATTAATCCCATCAGGTGATTAATTCACTGATTGGGTTAAGGCTCTATCATTTCTTCTCTGAACCTTCTTGTACTGTCTCACATATGAGCTTCTGGGGGACACCTCACATCCAAACCATAACAACATCTAGTCTAAAGTACCTTCAGAATTGAGACCTTTAGAATGTCAGTCTGGAATACATTTCTTTTTTTTAGAATGAATGAATTTAATTTTTTTTAATTCATTTATTTATTCTAATTTGTTATATATGACAGCAAAATGCATTCCAATTAATAGTACACATATAGAGCACAATTTTTCATGCCTCTGGTTATGCACAGAGTTACACCACTCATGTCTTCATACATGTACCTGATATGAGGATGGAAACCCCTGCTTGTTTCCACAGTCCATGTGAGTGGTATGTTTTTTCCCCAACGTTTCACCTTCAGCCTGTGGACATCTTTTCCTATGAGATGAGTCTCTTGAAAGCAACATACTGTTGGGTCTTTTTTTTTTTTAAATCCAATCTACCAGTCTATGCCTTTTGATAGGTGAGTTTAGGCCATTAACACTCATAGTTATTATTGAGACATGATTTGTATTCCCAGTAATTTTTGTTTATTTTGGTATTTAACTTGACTTGGTTTCTCCTTAGATTGATTTTTCCTTTAGTGTAATACCTCCCTTTGCTGATTTTCACTGTTGTTTTTCATTTCCTCCTCATGTAACATTTTGCCAAGGATGTTCTGTAGTGCAGGTTTTCTAGTTGTAAATTCTTTTAACTTTTGTTTATCATGGAAGGTTTTTGTTTCGTTATCAAATCTAAAGCTTAATTTTGCTGGATATAAGATTCTTGGTTGACTGTTTCCTTTCAAACACAGTTTAAGATGGAGGTGACTGGGGGAGCCCCACATTGGTAAATGGTGGTTCAAACGGGAGTGGTGGCCTACATGTAGGCAGCAGCTGGGTATCCTGCGCTGACACTGAGGTCTGGAGACTTGTCTGGAATACATTTCTTTATCTTACAAAACAATCTCTAGGTACAATCCTATTTAGAGGCAACCCTGCATTGAATTACTATTCAGGCTGTGCACCTGAATTTTTGGCCTTGAGAAAGTACCAGGCTAGCTCAAGAAGTTTGGTTACTGGGGAGGAGAGTGTGAGAAAGTTTCATGTCCCCAGCAGCCCCTCGTGACAGAGGGAGAGCCTTCGCAGACTCCTACAGCACATATAAAATGCTGGCAGGTCAAGTAGAAGCAGCAAAAAGTAAATAGGACAGAGAGTTCCTTCTTCTAAAGACAGCCCAGTGTTGACTGTTTGCCTTTCAAAAACAGTTTAATAATGTGTAACAGTTCATTCTAGTCTATGCTGGTGAGGCAATTTATAAGATTCTGGGGCTAAAAATGTCTCCTGGTCTCCCCCTATATTCAATCCAGGTATTGAAAGAGCCAAGAGGTTAACATCACCTTTAATGATGAATTTAATTTGAGCAAAGCAAATCCTGACCATCCATGCAGCCCATCAGAGCAGATGGCAAAAGACCAGAGGAGACCAGTCAGGGCTGGGCTCCCAAGTCTTAGGAAAGCTTTTAAAACATGCGCCTTGGCGGGCGCGGTGGTGCACGCCTGTAATCCCAGCACTTTGGGAAGCTGAGGCAGGAGGATCGCGAGTTCAAAGCCAGCCTCAGCAATGGTGAGGCACTTAGCAACTCAGTGAGACCCTGTCTCTAAATAAAATACAAAAAAGGGCTGGGGATGTGGCCCAGTGGTCGAGTATCCCTGAGTTCAATCCCCGGTACCACAAAAAAAAAAAAAAAACAAAAAACGAAACAAACAAAAAAAACATGCGCCTTGAATTCCTGAGCTCCTTGTAGCTCGTCTGACTCAGGATCTCCAGGATTTGTAAAGCTCCCTCACTGTGTTTCTGATGTGCCTTCCTTGGTTCCTTGCAGGAGCCCTGTTTGGGGATTGGCTTGAATTGCGGTTGACTATGAGCCGTGGAGATTTGGCCTTTGTCGCCACCCGTAGTCTCACGGGATTGTTGCAGGATCTCGAGGACTTGGCCGAAATTGCTGATTGGGTCAGCGCCATTTTTAGGGTGTGTTTTTGGCGTGTGTTAGTCGTTATTAGAACCAGAGAGAAAAGTTATCAGAATAAAAAGCTGTTTGTCTCCAGTTTGCTTCTGAAGTTTTTCCCGCGGCTCCGTTGCTCCAAGCGCTTCAGGCAGCAACAGTTCCTAGTGTGGTAGAGGCCCTGGCTATGCTGTGACTAGTAAAGTTTTAGAAGGTCCTAGGCTTCCTGGGCCTCCCCACCTCTCACCCAGCACCTGAAGAGTTGCTATTAAAGCAATATCCCTTCTAGTCAAACAAGCATGGCCTGGGAATCCCCCAAGTACAAGCAAGTACAGTGAGGGGGTTCTGTACAGGGACCCCACCCACCATATATGTCTGGGCATGAAACACACATGGACACAGCAGTCCGGGTACCTTGTGGAAGACAGATGTGGGTTTTGAAGTTAGGCCAGTTTTAATTTTATTCTTGCCTCTGCCACTTCACCAGCTATGAATATTTGGATCGTGAATCTCCTCCAGCCACTATAACTGCATCTGTAAAGCAGGGTATAAAAAGGCCTCCCTTGTATATTTATAGCAGTGATATTAAGTGCCAGTCCTGAGCCTTCTTGTCCTCAGTCTATTCCAACAGGAGATCCCACTGGATACTGGAAGTCAGGAGAAGGAAGAAACCATGATATTCTCTTTCTCTTTGATGTGGTGACATCCCTGCAGTGGCTTCTCTGTCATGGCACTTGCTCCCATCAAATAATCTCACCATGATTCTATATCCTTCTGTACAATCTCCATCCTGTCACCTGTAGTCACCCTGCATGGCCATGAGCCATCCTGGGGTCACCTCATGCTCTGTACTGCCTCATCTCTTCTTCCACCACCGGTTCCTCGGTTTACCTTCCCTTTCTCTCAAATATTTAAGTTGTTCCTTTTCTTTATTCTCTTCTAATTAGATTCTTACATAATAATGCTGCAAGTAGAGGGCTTGGTACTATTTATACTCAATAAATTGGAAAGTATTATAATTGAGTAGAATATAATAAACCACTGCTCATTCCCCAGGAGCTTCCTGCCATGGTCCTCTGTGTGAGTATTCAAGGGCAAGACAGCTGACTGTAGCCAAATCCAGCTGAGTAACTCTCCCAAGTTTAAAATAATAATAATAACAGACAACATTTATATAATGTTTACTTTGCCTGGCATGGTTCTAATTGCTTTCTTTAAATTAATTCATTCAATCTTCACCAAAACCCTGTGAGGGAGACACTGTTACAACTCAAAACAAGGCAAAGAAAGAAAAGCGTCAAGTGACTTGTCCAAGGTCACAGAGCTAGTGTAGATGGCAAAGCCAAGATTCAACCCTGGGAAATCAGCACCAGAAGCTGTGCTTTACACCAACTCCCAAGATTACTGTCTCAGAACCAGGAAAAACAATCTGTTTTTATTCTCTCCATTCCCAGAGATCATTGCCACTCAACATTGAAAGCTACCACAGGGAAGGGACTCTACCTCTCAGAGGCTCAGATCTGTGCAAGAACTCTGACATTTTGAAAGTACATCAGTGCCCAGCCTGGCTCAGAAAGGCTCTGCATCTGGCCCTGAGGCTGCCTGGCACCCACTCCTTCTTTTCTGCTTTAATAGACTTCTCCAGTGGAGCCTGACCATGCAGGAATCCATAAGCCATTAACTGGAGCTATATTAAGCCTATAAAAACCAATTGTTAACATTCCAATGACCTTCTTATAAATTGGTCCATCAGAGGAAAGCCATCTTTCACTAATTACTGAAGACAGAAAAGAACTAACTTTTATTGAGTATTTCCTGTGCCCAGTCATCTGTCAGAGGCTCTACATGTAACATCTCTTTTCCTTTTCGTCTTCCTACCAACCTGTGAGAGAAACGTATGATTCCACTTTACAGATAAGAAAACTGAGCTCAGAGAGACTGAGTAGGACTTCGGAGCAATGCCATGACTTAAACCCTCATCTGCTCACTGCACCACACTACACTCTGCTCTGAGTGAAGACAAAGATGGTATCTACATGGAGGTTTTAAAGTCTGGTGCTCAAAAGCATGAGTAGGAAGCTTGGGACACTATCTACAGAGGAATTTCAGAATTTCCAGAGATGAGTCAATGCTCTGTGGCTCACATTTTACCCCTGTTTGGACAGGAATGTGCACAGCAGTCTTCATTTGCCTGACCCATCTCTGTGTGCCAGGAAGGGGACAGCTAGCTGATAGCTCTTTAATTGTACAGATCCTTGTACTGAGAGGAGCTGGACTCAAGGAAGTTGATGCTATAATGTTATGAATGAGGCATTTGGAGCCCTTGGTAAGGGAGAATATATTTTGTGTGGGATAGAGATGTGGGTTGTTGGGGTCCAGAGGGTAGACGGTGGTAGGCAGCCTTTAATAGAGCCCCCCAGAGGGTACATAGGAGGATTAGAGGAACACTAGAATGGTCAAGGGAAGGGAGGGTAAGGGAGGGAGCAAGAGGGGAGGGAGGGGGAGAAAAGAAAAAAAAAAAGGTGGTTGAATGAAACGGATATCATTTTCCTTAATGCATGATTGAAGACCTGAATTGTACGAATATACTTTGTATACAGTTGTATGTAAAAAGATACTAAATATATGCACTATGAGTTGTACATATTAAAAATTATAAAATTAAAAAAGATGAAAAAAAATAGAGCCCCCCAGAGATTCCCACCTCCTGATACTAAACCTGTTATGGTCCCCCAAGGGCTCACGTGCTGAAGGCACATTGGTTCCCAGTGCAGCAATGTTCAGAGGTGGGGCTCCTGGGAAGTGATTGGATCATGAGGGCTTGTCAGTGGATTAATCCATTGATGGATTACAGCCGATGACCTTATTGGGAGGTGGTGATGGAAACTTTAAGGAAGTGGGACCTAGTTGGAGGAAGTAGATCACTGAGAGTGTACCCTGGAGGGTGAATCTGTCCCAACCTTCTTCCCTCCCCCCCTCTCTTTTCTGGCTGCCATGAGGTAAGCAGCTCAACTCCACCACACCCTCTGCCATGATGTTTCTGCCTCACTGCAGACTTAAAAGCAATGGATGCCCCAGACCATGGACCACAATCTATGAAACTGTGGACCAAAATAAACCTTTCTCACTCTAAATCATTATTCTTAGGCATTTTGTCCCAGAGCAAAAAGTTGATTAACACAATGTCCTTGTATAATTCCCTCCTTTTGTGGCTGGGCATAGTGATCTGCTTC
The DNA here is from genome assembly GCA_025594165.1 of Tamias sibiricus. NCBI lineage: Eukaryota > Metazoa > Chordata > Mammalia > Rodentia > Sciuridae > Tamias > Tamias sibiricus. The sequence continues at coordinate 155,320,987 of CM046663.1, forward strand.
TAATGACTAGAACAAAACATGAGTTTACAAAATGATTCCAGCTTGTGTCTTGCTCATTCTTTCCTGACCTCACTCACTTGCTCCATCTGATAGAACCCAGTTACCATGTTGTGACCTTTGAACAGGTTCATGTGGCAAAGAATGAAAGGTCACAGGCCAATGGCCACAAAGACCTCAAGACCTCAGTCCAACAGTTCATGAGAAACTGCATTCGGCCCAAACCACATGAGCAAATTTAGAAGCAGATTCTTCCCTGTCGTATGAAACCTCAGCCTGGATGACACTGAGGAAAACCTTGTTAAGGACCCTGACAGAAGCACCCAGATTTATGCCCAGAAAACTGATAAACAATAAGCATTTTTGGTTTCAAAACACTAAATTTAGGGATCATTTCTTATGCAACAGTAGACAACCAATACACTTAGTGTCTCATCTGAGCCAGGATTTCTTCTCAGTGGGGCTCAAGAGAATAATATCATTTGGCTCCAAATTCAGCTCTCCAGGAGAGAGGAAAGAAAGAAAATGAACATTTATTGAGCACTTGCTAACACTTTAAGTGCTCACTCTGTGAACTTATTATCACATTTAATCCTCCCAACAAAAACTCTCTCAGGATATAAAATCAACATGCAAAATTTAGTATCTTTCCTGTACACCAATAATAAATGCATAGAAAAAGAAATCAGGAAAACAACCTCCTTCACAATAGCCTCAAAAAATATCTAGGAATAAATCTAACTAAGGTGAAATACCTCTATAATGAAAATTATGGAACACTAAAGAAACATTAAAGAATATTAAAGAAACTGAAGAAGATACTAAAAGATGGAACGATCTCTCTGTTCATGGGTAGGCAGAATTAATATTTTTAAAATAGTCATATTACCAAAAACAATTTATAGATTCAAAATACCAAAGATATTCTTCATAGGAGTAGAAAAAAATAGTTTTAAAATTCATTTGGAAGAATGAAAGACCCTGATACAGAGGAGGATCCAAGATGGCGGATTAGAGGAAGCCACTCTTCAGGGCTGCTCCGGGGAAAGAATCCAAGAAAGCAGATAAATAGCTTTTCAGTATATAGAGAGAGACTGAAAATGCTCAACTCCTGGGTGGTTTGAATACTGCGACCAGAGAGAGAACAAGACAAGCTGTCTGCAGTGCCATGTGGCTTCAGCAGCACCACCTAGAACACAGGCGGTGCAGAACAAAGCCAGAGCTGGGAGATCTCGGGAGACGGGAGAGGGGGGGTGACAATGCCAGTTCAAATCCACACTCGGAAGGACAGGACCCTCAGCAGTAAAGCCAGAGAGAAAGCTGTGTGGAGACCGGCGAACAGGCAAGGAGGAACCCATGACTGGGAGGACCGTCAACAGTCAGCGAGTCCAGCATGATGACCCCCTGTGACCCTTCAACTGAGGAAGAGCACAGAGAGTAGATGCCATCTGGACGGATCGATTTTCAGGACAAGCCACACAAAGCCCCATCCCCAGCATCACTCCTCAATAACCAGGTTTGCAGACTTGACTCCACCCACAAATTCTCCGCAACAGCCAGGGCAGATCTGCCGTACAGCTAATTGAACAAGCTGAGAGAGGGAGAGAAAAGGCTGCTTAATTGAGACTTGTGGGTTCGACTTTGTGGTTTTTGTTTTAGTTTTGTATTGTTTTGTTTTTCTTTCTTTCTTTTTTTCCTTTTTTTTTTCTTCTTTCTCATTTTCATTCCCTCTTGTTTCTTCTTCCCTTATCTTTCTTATCTACACCCTGCCCCTACATTCTCAACAGAGACAAAAACAAGTTGTATACAGGAACTAGGAATTTTAGAACTGGGGCAACTGAATAGTACATCAAAAGGGTGTTTTATATAGTCTCCTCTCTCTGTTTTATTTATTTTTTTTACTCATCCTGTCTTCTCTCTTTCACTAATTCTTACTACTCGGACATTTTCTAATTTCTCTCAACGTCTGCAAAAGCTTAGCTGAAATATACATCGGTCTTCACACTAAATTGTTCACTCCAATTTCTTTCCTCTCTCTTCTGCTATTAAACTACTTCCATAGATTTGTATTTTTACACTTCCTAAGGAGGGGAAAGCAATATCCTTCCCTCCATCCTCCTAAGCATATCACCTTTGTTCCCAATATCTGAAATTATAAACCCTATTACAATCACTCAGAGTATATTGGAGACAATATCTAAATTCTCTAACTCTGTACATTGTGACCAAATTGTGATTAACTGAATATAAAATGTCTGGTTTTAAGGTGTAAAGTATATATAAGGGGAGCTGATAGCATTGTACAACAGGAGCATCATTAGGCCTTAAGGTAAAAAAAAAAAAAAAAAAAAAAAAAAAAAAAAAGTCAAGGTACCACAGTGCTAAAAGAAAAGACACATAAGCAATATGAAAAAACAAGAGAAGAAAATGTCCCAAACAAATCAACATACCTCCTTAGCAGATTCCTTGGCAAGAACAGTAGATCTAATGTCAGAACAGGAATTCAGGAAATACATAATCCAAGTGACTATGGAGCTCAAGGACGAATTCAAGAAGGAGGTGAGAGAGCAAATATAGGTAGTAAAGGATCACTTTGACAAAGAACTTCATAAACAAATACAAGAAGCAAAAGACTACTTCAATAGAGAGATAGAGGTTCTAAAGAGAAACCAAACAGAAATTCTGGAAATGAAAGAAGAAATAAACCAAATTAAATGCTCTATTGAAAACATCACTAATAAATTAGAGCACCTGGAAGAAAGGACCTCAGATAATGAAGATAAAATATACAATCTGGGAAAAAATGTTGAAAACACAGCAAAAATGGTAAAAAATAATTTAGAACAGAACATTCAAGAAATATGGGACAACATAAAAAGACCAAATTTAAGAGTGATTGGGGTAGAAGAAGGTGCAGAGTTTCAAGCCAAAGGAATAAGTAATTTATTCAATAAAATAATTGCAGAAAATTTTCCAAACTTGAGGAATGAATGGGAAAACCAAGTTCAAGAGGCTTACTGAACACCAAACGTACAAAATCACAACAGATCCACACCAAGGCACATTATAATGAAAATGCCTAATATACTGAACAAGGAGAAAATATTAAAAGCCACAAGAGAAAGGAAGCAGCAGATTACATATAGGGGGAAACCAATTAGACTATGTTCAGATTTTTCAATCCAGACCGTAAAAGCTAGAAGATCCTGGAATAGCATATTTCAAGCTCTGAAAGAAAAGGGATGTCAACCAAGAATCTTATACCCAGCAAAATTAAGCTTTAGATTCAAAGATGAAATAAAAACCTTCCACAACAAACAAAAGTTAGAAGAGTTCACAACTCGAAAGCCAGCACTTGTGAAATATTCCACGAAGAAGAACAGAAAAATAGCAATGAAAATCAACAAAGGGAGATATTAAACTAACGGAATTACCAACCAGAGGAGAAACCAAATCAAGGTAAATACCATAAACAGATAAAAATGGATGGGAATACGAATCACATTTCAATAATAACCTTGAACATTAATGGCCTAAATTCACCATTCAAAAGACACAGATTGTCAGACTGGATTAAAAGAAATGACCCAACAATATGCTATCTCCAAGAAAGCCACCTCATAGGAAAAGGCATCAATAGGCTGAAGGTGAAAGGCTGGGAAAAATCTTACCACTCACATGGGCCATGGAAGCAAGCAGGGGTTTCCATTCTCATATCAAATAAGGTAGACTTCAAGCCAAAGTTAATCAAAAGGGACAAAGATGGATATTTCTTACTGATTAAGGGTACCATTCATCAACAAGATATAACAATTATAAATCTATATGCCCAAAATAATGGAGCACCTACATTCATCAAACAAACCCTTCTCAAGTTCAAGAGTAAAATAGACCACAACACAGTTATCCTAGGGGACTTCAACACACCTCTCTCACCACTGGATAGATCATCCAAAGGAAAGCTAAATAAAGAAACTTTAGGCCTCATTAAAACAATTAATAACTTAGACCTAACAGACATATATAGAATATTTCATCCTTCAGTAAGCAAATACACTTTCTTCTCAGCAGCACATGGCTCCTTCTCCAAAATAGACCATATATTATGCCACAAGGCAACTCTCAGCAAATATGAAAAAGTAGAGATACTACCCTGCATTCTATCAGACCATAATGGGATGAAATTTGAAATCAATAATAAAACAATAAATATTAAAAAAAACTACTCCAACAACTGGAAGCTAAACAACATGCTACTGAATGAACAAGGGGGTAGAAGAAGACATCAAGGAGGAGATTAAAAAATTCTGAGAGGTAAATGAGAATACAGATACTTCGTATAGAAATCTCTGGGACACTATGAAGGCAGTATTAAGAGGAAAATTCATTGCATTGAGTTCATTCCTTAAAAGGAAAAAAAAAAAAAAACAAATAAATGACTTAACATCACACCTCAAAGCACTAGAAAAAGAAGAACAGACCAACACTAAGAGCAGTAGAAGACAGGAAATAAGTAAAATCAGAGCTGAAATCAATGAAATTGAGACTAAAGAAACAATTCAAAGAATTGACAAAACTAAAAGTTGGTTTTTTAATAAAATTGACAGACCCTTAGCAATGCTAATGAAAAGAAGGAGAGAAAAAACTCAGATCACTAACATCCTTGATGAAAAAGGAAATATCACAACAAACACCTCAGATATACAGAAGATAATTAGAAATTACTTTGAAAACTTGTACTCTAATAAAATAGAAAATATTGAAGACATTGACAGATTTCTAGAGTCGTATGAATTGCCCAAACTGGAACTGGAGGATATACACAATTTAAATAGATCAATTTCAAGTGAGGAAATGGAAGACACCATCAAAAAACTATCAGCTAGTAAAAGCCCAAGACCTGATGGGTTTACAGCCAAGTTCTACAAGACCTCCAGAGAAGAACTAATACCATTGCTCTTCAACTTATTTCAATAAATAGAAAAAGAGGGAGCTCTCCCAGACTCTTTCTATGAGGCCAATATTACATTAATTCCAAAGCCAGGCAAAGACACAGCCAGAAAGGAAAACTTCAGGCCAATATCTTTAATGAACATAGATGCAAAAATTCTCAACAAAATCCTGGCAAATCGAATACAAAACATATCAAAAAGATAGTGCACCACGATCAAGTGGGGTTTATTGCAGGGATGCAAGGTTGGTTCAATATACAGAAATCAATAAACATAATACATCACATCAATAGACTTAGAGATAAAATCCATATGATCATCTCAATAGATGCAGAAAAAGCATTAAACAAAATACAACACCGCTTCATGTTCAAAAAACTAGAAAAACTAGGAATAACAGGAACATATCTCAACATTATAAAAGCTATTTATGCAAAGCCACAGGCTAACATTATATTAAATGGAGAAAAATTGAAAGCATTCCCTCTAAAAACTGGAACAAGACAGGGATGCCCCCTTTCACCACTGTTATTTAAAATAGTGCTTGAAACTCTGGCCAGAGCAATTAGACAGATGAAAGAAATTAAAGGGATACAGATAGGAAAAGAAGAGCTCAAATTAGCACTATTTGCTGATGACATGATAATATACCTAGAAGACCCAAAAAACTCTACCAGAAAACTCTTACAACTAGTAAATGAATTCGGCAAAGTAGCAGGATACAAAATCAATACCCATAAGTCAAAGGCATTTTTGTATATCAGTGACAAATCCTCTGAAAGGGAAATGATGAAAACTACCCCATTTACAATAGCATCAAAAAAATAAAATAAAATACCTGGGAATCAAATTAACAAAAGAGGTGAAAAACCTCTATAAAGAAAACTACAGAACACTAAGGAAAGAAATTATAGAAGACCTCAGAAGATGGAAAGACCTACCTTGTTCTTGGTTAGGCAGAATTAATATTGTCAAAATGTCCATACTACCAAAAGCATTATACAGATTTAATGCAATTCCAATCAAAATCCCAATGACATTCCTCAAAGAAATAGAAAAAGCAGTCATGAAATTCATCTGGAAAAATAAGAGACCCAGAATAGCCAAAGCAATCCTTAGCAAGAAAAGTGAAGCAGGTGGCATCACCATACCAGACTTTAAATTATACTATAGAGCAATAGTAACAAAAACAGCATGGTATTGGCACCAAAACAGACTGGTAGACCAATGGTACAGAATTGAGGACACAGAGACTAATATATATAATTTCAGCTATCTTATATTACACAAAGGCGCCAAAAATGTATAGTGGAGAAAGGATAGCCCCTTCAACAAATGGTGCTGGGAAAACTGGAAATCCATATGCAACAAAATGAAATTAAATCCTTATCTCTCACCATACACAAAATTCAATTCAAAGTGGATCAAGGACCTAAGAATTAGACCAGGCACAATACGCATAATAGAAGAAAAAGTAAGCTCCAATTTCCAACATGTCAGATTAGGCCCCAAGTTCCTTAATAAGAATCCTGTAGCACAAGAATTAGTATCAAGAACTAATGAATGGGATAGATTCAAACTAAAAAGCTTCTTCTCAGCAAAAGAACAATTAGTGAGGTGAATAGAGAGCCAACTAACTGGGAACAAATATTTAATACATGCACATCAGATAGCGCACTATCTATTTCTAGAATATATAAAGAACTCAAAAAACTCAACACCAAAAAAACAAACAACCCAATCAATAAATGGGCCAAGGAACTGAACAGACACTTCTCAGAAGAAGATATACAATCAATCAACAAATGCATGAAAAAATGTTCAACAACACTGGCAATTAGAGAGATGCAAATCAAAACTACCCTAAGATTTCATTTCACTCCAGTCAGAATGGCAGCTATTAAGAATACAAACAACAATAAATGTTGGAGAGGATGTGGGGGAAAAAGGCACACTCATACATTGCTGGTGGGACTGCAAAATTGTGCAACCATTATGGAAAGCAGTATGGAGATTTCTTGGAAAACTGGGAATGGAACCACCCTATGACCCAGCCATCCCACGCCTGGGTCTATTCCCAAAGGACTTAAAAACCACATACCACAGTGACACAGCCATCTCAATGTTTATAGCAGCACAATCACAATAGCTAGGTTGTGGAACCAACCAAGATGTCCCTCAGTAGGTGAGTGGATTAAGAAAATGTGGTATATACACACAATGGAGTTTTACTCAGCAATAAAAGAAAATAAAATAATGGCATTAACAGGGAAATGGATAAAGTTGGAGAATATAATCCTAAGTGAAGTTAGTCAATCTCAAAAATCCAAATACCAAATGTTTTCTCTGATATAAGGAGGCAGATTCACAGTGGTGTTGGGTCGGGGTACATAGGAGGATTAGAGGAACACTAGAATGGTCAAAGGGGAGGGAGGAGAAGGGAGGGAGCAAGGGGGGATGGAAGGGGAAAAAAAGAAAAGGTGGTATAATAAGATAGATACCATTATCCTAAATGCATGATTGAAGGCTTGAATAGTACGAATATACTTTGTATACAAACAGTGTTATGTAAAAAGAGGCTCTGTATGTGTATTATACATTGTAATGCATTCTACTATTACTAATACAACAACTTTGAATACAAAATAAATAAATAAAATAAAACACACAGGTTTAAAAAAAAAAAGAAAAGAATAAAAGACCCTGAATAGCCAAAGCAATTCTAAACTAAAACAGCAATTCTGGAGGCATCGCAATACCCGACTTCAAGTTATACTACAGAGATAGAGTAACAGAAACTACATGGTACTACATAAAAATAGACACGTAGACCAATGGACCAAAATAGAAGACCAGAGACAAACTCACACATCTACAGCCATCTGATCCTTGACAAAGGTGCCAAAAACATACTTGGAGAAAAGACAGCCTTTTAAAAGTCACAGAAACTGAGAAACTTCGCATAAAAGTCAACTCAAAATGGATCAAAGACCTTGGAATTAGACCAGAAACTTTTGCAACTCCAAGAATAAAATGTGGGTCAACACTCCAACATATAGGACGAAGCATTGACTTCTTCAATAGGACTCTCAAAGCTCATGAAATAATACCAAGAAATAATAAACGGGATGGTATCAAATTAAAAATTTTCTGCACTGCAAAGGAAACATTAAGAAAGAAACTGAGCTGGGTATGGTGACATATGCCTGTAATCCCACTGGCTTAGGAGGCTAGGACAGGAGAATAGTGATTTCAAAGCCAGCCTGAGCAAAAGCAAGGCATTAAGCAATTCAGTGATACCCTGCCTCTAAATAAAATCCAAAATAGGGCTGGGGATGTGGATTAGGGGTTGAGTACCCCTGAGTTCAATCCTCAGTACCAAAAAAAAAAAAAAAAAAAAAAAACATGAAACTACAGAATGGGAGAATATCTTTGCTAGTTACTCTTGTGACAGAAGATTAATATTCCAGAATACATAAAAAATATTCAAAAACTTACCTCCAAAAACCCTCAAATAACTCAATCAAGAACCAAACAGACACTTCTCAAAAGAAGAAATACAAATATATGCAAAGTGTTCAACATCTTTAACACTAAGGGAAATGCAAATCAAAACTACATCGAAATGCCATCTCACACCAGTTAGAATGGCAACCATCAAGAAAACAAATAATAAATTCTGGAGATGATGTGGGGGGAAAGGAACACCTTTACACTGTTGGTGGGATTATTAAATTTGTATAACCACTATGGAAGTAAGTATGGACATTCCTCAAAAGACTAGGAATGAAGCACCACATGACCCAGCTATACCACTCCTTGAGATTTATCCTAAAGAATTAAAGTCATCATACTATAGTGATACATGCACACTCGTTTTTATAGCAGTATAATTCACTATAGCCAAATTAAGGAAACAGCCTAGGTGCCCATCAATGAATGAATGAAGAAAATGTGGTATAAACACACAATAGAGTTTTATTCAGCCATAAAGAGTAAAATTATATATGATTATAATATACCAATAAAAACAGAAAATATTAAAATAAATTGCTTCATATCTGAAAAAAAAAAAAAACTATATCTTTGTCTTAGAGTTTGTAAGTGTCAGAGCTAGAGGTTTAAACACAGAATCTTCAGCCTGCAAAACCAAGGCCCCTTCCTATAGCCACACTGTTGAAAATAGGTCTTCTCTGAGCCTGTTTCCATGCCCCTGCCTTGCCACATTATCTCATTTACTTCTTCAAGTTTGCCAAAGAAAGAAAATATGCCAATAAGCAAAGGATCGACACTGCCTACACTTCAGGCACAAAAAAGACAGAGAAGTTGTTTAAAAGGACAGGATTCTACATCCTCTCCCCTGGCCCCTTCCTGGTCTCAAATCAAGCACATAAACTCCCTCCCCAGTCTAACTCCATTGGGCTCTGCAATTGCAGATGAACAAGCAGACCAGTTCCACATCCAGGACAACTCCGGAGCCCTTGCTTGGTTGGAAAGGGAAATAATCTCTAACACAGTGTGAGGAAGGATCAGGGTGGGGCAAGAGGAGATGCCAAATCGCAATACCCTAAGACCTAAACTTCCACCAGGGAGGCAGATGCAAGGGGGAAATCGATATAAAGCATGTCTTTGCTTGAGTCTCAAATATTTTCTCTAGTCAAGCCAAGACTCTACTTTCAGGATATTATTGTCCTCACTCCCCAAGGGACTTGTCTTAACCAGGTTTGGGCTACAAGCTTCCTAGACCCACGCTAGAGACCAGGATGTCTTCAGCGTCACTGCTAATAAACACATCCCCCTAAAACATTTTTGGAAAAATAAGTACTTTTCAGAAGTGATGACTAAAATTCTCTCCTGAAGTTTGAATATTTAAATGAATATAAAGCATATAATTTTGAACATCATGTATGTTTTTCCATCATATCGGACATGTGTTTTATTGTTTTGTTTTGTTTTTTGGTACTGAGGTGTTGGGTACTTTTCCACTGAACTACATCCCCAGCCCTTTGTCCTTCACTTTTTCAAATTTTGAGACAGGGTCCTGCTAAGTTGCTGAGGATGGCCTCAAACATGTAATCCTCCTGGCTCATATGTGTTTTCTAATTAAAATTTTTAATCATAGATAACAGTTGCAGTTGTAAGAAATCATATGGTCGGATCCTGGGTACTCTTCACCCAGGACATTGCAATGGTAAAATATTGCAAAACTATGGGATAATATCACAATCTGGGTATCGACATTGATACAATCAAGACTCAGAACATTTCCATTACCCCAAGGCTCTCTCTTGCTACCCTTCAAGAGGCAGCCCCCTCCTCTCCCTCCACCTTCAGCTTCTGCATTATTAGCCAGGATTGCTGTGACAAAGCACCACAGACTGGCTGGCTTATACAACAGAAATTTATTGCCACACAATTCTGGAAGATGAAATCAAAGATCCTTGTGTCAGCAAGGCTGGTTCCTTCTCAGGGGGTTCAGAGAACATCTGTTCTATGTGCTACCACGTAGTTCACTAGCCATCTAGGGCACTCCTTAACTCGTAGACCTCTGAGCCTTTACCAGCACAAGTATTCTCCCTGTGTAGTCATCAGATAAGTGACATATTCTACTCCAGTCCGACCTCATCTTCACTGATTATATCTACAATGACCCCATTTCCAAATATGAACACAATGAGTTACTGGGCATTAGGACCTTCATAGATAGATTTTGGGGAGCCAAAATTCAACCCATAGCTTTCCTCCCCACCCCTAACCTCTGGCAACCATTAGTCTATTTTCCACATTCAAGATATTGCCATTTCACAAATGTTACTAAAGTGGAATTCTACAATGATACTTTTGGATATTAGTTTTTTTTTTTTTTTTACTTAATATATTTATTTGGGGGTTCTCCCAAGTAGTTAAGTGTATTTTACAGCATACCACAATCTGTTTAACCTTTCACATGTTGAAGGACACCTGGGATTACTCCAGTTTTCTTTGGCAATTATAAATAAAGCTGCCATTAACGTTTGTGTATAGATTTTTATATGAATATGACTTTCCATTTATTTATTTATTTATTTATTTTTGGTACCAGGGATTGAACTCAGGGGCACTCGACCACTGGGCCACATCCCCAGCCCTTTTTTTGTATTTTATTTAGAGACAGGGTCTCACTGAGTTGCTAAGTGCCTCGCCATGGCTGAGGCTGGCTTTGAACTCACAATCCTCCTGCCTCAGCCTCCCAAAGTGCTGGGATTACAGGCGTGCGCCACCGCGCCCGGCTGATGACTTTCCATTTATCAAGATAAATGCCCAGGTATAAAACTGCTAGATCACATAGTAATAGTATAGTTTTATGAGAAACTGACAAACCATTTTCCAGAGTGGTAGAACCAATTTATATTCCCAAAAGTAACATGATTTGATTTCTCTGCAACTTTAAGAATGCTTGCTGCTACAAGTTTTTTGCTTATTTGTTTTTAAATTATAACCTGTCTGATAAGCTCTTTAGTGATACCTCATTGTGGTTTTAATGTGCCTTGATAGGTGATGTTAAATGTTTGCTTCTTTGCTTGTTTTTCATGATTATATTCTCTTCAGTGAAACATTTCTTCATGACTTATTTTCTTTAGGAATTTAACCTTTATTGTATTTTATTTTTTTACATGGTGCTGAGGCTCGAATGCAGTGTCTCACCCATGCAAGGCAAGCACTCTACTACTGAACTACAACCCCAGCCCTCTTTATGACTTTTGTCCATTTTCTAAATGTGTTGTTTGCTGACTTTTACTGTTGCGCTTTGAGAGTTCTCTGTGTATATGTGATTTGCAAATATTGTTTTCCAGTCTGCAGCTGGTACTTTGGTCCTCTTAACAAAGCCTTCCTCATACGAGAAGATTTTAATTTGATGAGGTTTCATTTTCATCTTATGGATTGTGTTTTTAGTGGCAAATCAACTCAACCCTAAATCTTGAAATTTTTCTCTGGCTTTCTCTTTTCTAAACATGCTATCATTTTTTAGTTTTATGTGAATGTAAATTCATGATCTATAATTTCTGTATAATCTCTGTTTTTCTGTTTTATTGTTGGTTGGTTTTGTCTATGGATGTCCAATTTTTCCAGTACCATTTCTTGGGTTGGTGGACAACTTCCAATTTTAAGCCAGACATTTTGTCTGCTATGTTAGCAGGTTCTGGTCCCATTTACATCTCTTATTTTAGCAGGATGTCACACTTTTGAGGTTTAGATTTTGCTTATGTGTCTGACTTTTGTAGGCTACCCTTCCAATGAAAGTTTAATTTCCAGAGATTTTGTGGTTTTATTTTGGTTTGGTGGGTTTACACAGTGCCTGAGGAGCTCTGCTGGTTCCTGCTGGTGCTGCCTAAGAGAGGGAAAGGAATTTATCCAGGTTGGACCACCAAGTATGAGAGGAACAGAATAACTTTAGTCAAGCAAATGACAGGATTTGTATTGTATTTTAGGATTGCTTTTTGTTCACTTAATGTTATAATGTAAAATTTGTATTTTACTATTTTGTTTTTTACATAAACCCTGAATGACATCATCTCTAATGATTCCTATGATTTTTTTTTTTTTGAGAAAACTCTTTTTATTTTATTTATTTATTTTTGGTACCAGGGATTGAACTCAGGACCACTCAGCCACTGAGCCCAAACCCAGCCCTATTTTGTATTTTATTTAGACACAGGTTCTCACTGAGTTGCTTAGCACCTTGCTGTTGCTGAGGCTGGCTTTGAACTCATGACCACCCTACCTCAGCCTCCCTAGCAACTGGGATTACAGGTGTGCACCACCGTGCCCGGCTCCTATGATGTTTTAACCCCTGGATTAGGTTCAGAAGATAACTGCTGGCAATAAGAGAAATTGAGAATTTAACACTGTCATTACTCTTTGGTTTTGTTTTTTGATGTATTTGGTGAGTTCATCTTCCCTGTGTCCTTCTTGCCTCCTTAACATTTCATGGAGGAGACTTTTGATAAAAATGATGGTTCAAGGGTAGACAAATCCTACTTTTGGGATTTGTCTCAGGAATTTGCTTTGTGGGCACCATTTTCTCTTTCCAAAGCACTGTAAAATGAGAGATCATATTTTTAATTATGAATAACTTAATTTTAAGAACACATGAAGATTAAGAGTATTTAAATACTATTGCCAGAGCTTCCTCCAATGAGCTAGCTAGGCGTACCTGCTCCGTCAGTCTTGGGAAGGACTGTCCCTACCTAACACCGTGCCCTAAGAGTGTCCACCACATTGGTTAGTCCTGACAAACCCATCGTCCTCGTTCATAAGGTCCTTTCTTAGCCTGGATCTTTTCATTCTTCCCTGATGCACCCGGGCTCTGCTTCCCACAGCTTGCAAAAAACATGATTCCTCTCTCTCATTTTTCCAGACATCGGAATTTTTTTTCTAGTTTCAGGAAAATCTCCTGAAAATTTATCTTTATATATTAGAGTCTATACCAGATTATGGGTTCCAGCTCTGGATCTGCCACTTATGATAAAGTTTGTTTTGAATAAGGGTCTCCATCTCTCTCTTGGATAAGATCCTCAGTTTTCTCATCCATAAAATGGGAACAAAACCAGAACCTATCTCACAGAATGTTATGAGGATTAAGAAAACTACAAATATGACAGCCCCCAGATTGGGGTCTGGCATCTGCTCATCTTCACTACCATTATTTCCACCATTGTCCTCATTTTTATCTCTAGGGCACTCCTTTTCTTCCCCACCAGAACACTGTAAACTCCTCCATGGCTGAGGATGTTGAGAATCAAAGTCAGGAAGAAATGAATCTTATAGGCCATTGCACAGCCACAAACCTCTCCTAAGCTGGGAAGCCAGAGCCTGCCACCCATCTGGGAAAATGGAAAGGAAGAGAATCTTAAATCCTTGTCTGCAAAGATTACCCTGCCAATAGTAGTGGCGATTTCATGACTGCATGCATTTGTCAAATCTCATAGAATGGTAATTTAAAATTGGTGAATTTTATTGTATGTAAATTATACCTCCATGAAGTTGACAAAAAATTATCTTGCTATATAAATAACACTATATTCAAAGAAATTATTCAAGAAGTATCTTGGATGTGCATTTTTGTAAGTGGGAGAAATTATCATCTAGATTGCCTTAGCCCCTCCAAATGCCTCTATTGTGAGATGAAGCCAATACATTTTTTTGGCTCATCCATATTTTATTTTGTCTTTTCAAAAGAGAGAATGAAAGACATACAAAAAGAGTGAGACAGAAAGACATATATCCAGCTTTTGAGGACTTTGGACAATGCAAGCCAATACATTTAATCATAAACTGCACACTGACTTTTATAGCCTGGAATCATGACAAAATAACAATCTCAACTTCCACATTCACAGCACTAATGTAGAGCCAGATGCACCTTCGCGGAGTACCTTACTGATCACCTCCACGACCCAACATCAGTAAGTCAAGTCTTGCCCCCATTGGACAGATAAGATGCTCACTTCCAGAATGAGAGGTGACTTGTCCAAAGTTGCACATATGAGGAGTCCCATAGCCAAGCTTGAGCCCTGGTATTTTGTGGCTGAATCCCATGTTTTATTTACTATAGCATTGGACACAGTGATCATATTTTCAGGCCTTGGAATTTCCCACATTTCCCTCCAGGGTCTAGCAGTACAAATTCCTATTATGAAATAGGATTCTGTTGGTCCAAGTCTAGAGACTGTGCTGTCATCCTGCAGTGAATACCATATTGTTATCACTCTGGCCTCATAGGAACAGATGGAGAGAAAATGCAGAATGTTCTTCCTCCTGCTCCTGTTGTCCTGATCCACATGAATTGTGGTGCAGCAAAGGGAAAATGAAAAGGTAGCAGTTTGCCTCTAAAGCATCCAATTGCCATCTGGTCTGGAGGGAATTATTTATTATGTAACCAGTGCCACACAGGATTTGGGGCAGCTATGAGAGAGAGAGAGAGAGAAAGAGAGAGAGAGAGAGAGAGTTTTGTTTTTGTTTTTCTGGCCCACAGATAAGGGGCTGCTTCTTGAAATAAATAATTAATTGATATATTCTGTGCACAGGGGGACAGCACTTCAAGATAGAAGAAAATCAAATGGTAATGGATGAGATTTCTATCTGCAGGAGTAACCCAACTGGGTTCTGCAAATGAGAATCTGAAAAAAAACTGGAAAGAATCAGGTTTAATCATTGAGAGTTGAAGCAATCTTCAGGGGCAATGATAGAACACACTCTATCTCAGGATGCCAAGCCTCCTTGTGTTAGCTCACCATGGCTGCCACAACAAAGTACCAAAGACAGGGTGCTTTGCACCAGTCTCTTTCATTATGATATTGGAAGCTGATGTCCAAGATTAAGGGTCAGCAGGATTTCCTCTGAGGCCTCCATATGAAGACACATAACTGTCTTCTCCTTATGTCTTCCCATGGTCTTTGCTCTGAACCTGTCAGGATCTAGTGTCCTCTAGGCCTACCCTAAAGACCTCATGTTCACTTAATTCTCTGTTTTAAACACCTTTCTCCAAAGACAATCATATTCTGAGGTACTAGGAGTTAGGACCTCAACAATGAATCTGGAGATAAGAAGAGACACAATTCAGTAACTACCACTCCTGAAATGTGTTGTTGCTCGTGCTCAGACGTGTCTCTCTCAGATCTGTTTCCAAAGTTTGCTCTACTCTGTGTTGCAAAAAAAAACACCCTGCAGACTCCCTTGCCAATGGGGTGTAAGTAGGTAGAAGGCACTGGTAAAAAATTGAATGGTAGGAGGAGGGGAGAACCTCCTCTAGACCTTGAGTGGCTTCTCTGCAAGTGGCTGACCCTCCCTTATCATCCCAGCATCTATACAAAGCTCCTCCTTCATGACCCTTACTCCTTCTGGGAATCCCTGTACGGTGGTGGCCTCTCTTAGATAGGCTCCTGGACTCCACTGATCCATCTCCTTCCTTTATCTTTCTTTTTTTATTGGTTCTTTTGCATGATAGTTAAATTCATTTTGATATAATCATTCAAGCATGGAGTATATCATATTCTAATTAGGACTCCAGTATCTCTCCTTCCCCTTCCCAATCCCCTGTTCTCTTCTATTGATCTTTCTGCCATTTACCCATAGTTATTTTTATTTATTTTTAAAATTAATTTCTTGTCCATAGGATGGAACTGCTGTGACTAAAAGACCTCACCATAACAATTTTAGAGGAGGAAATCTGTGCTTGACCTCACAGCTTTCCATCACTTTGCTGACCAGTTCCATTAACTTCCCTCTCTTTGAAAGACTTAGAAGGTCTTCAGTTTCCTTGCTGGACTCTGAATGTTATATCCCCAATGGGAGATGGATGTCTCCAACAGAAGGTGAAAAACAGAAGTTCAGCCTAGAATTCTAACACACCAAAGAGTGCCCACTATGTGACAACAAAATAAGGAAACCAAAGCACATATTCTCTCTAGTTATTAGATTCCTCTTCTAGATAAAGAAATAAACCTTAATAAACATCTCACAAACTGCAAAATTATATGACCCCCAAATACACAGCCCCAGCAGCCAATTAGCACTAAGAATGCTTAATCTTCAGAATCCCACACCTGCATCTGTCCCTCCCAAGGCTCAGGGAGGCGTACCAGCTATGTGTTTAAATTCTCTTTTTATTTTTTATTAAAAAAAAGATTTTTAAAGAAATATATTTTAACTTGCTTTTCTTAATGAGGGTTTCAATTTTGAAACAGCTTCAACCCTGCCCTCCTCCCCCAAAAAAATGTCTTCATCTGTGCCTACTGCAATAATTTCAGAATAGGCAGGCAAAGGTTTAGCAGTCACTGAAGCAGATATTGGCTTTTGGCATTTGATCAAAGACCTAAATCTGTTCTCTGGACTCTTGAATCCTGAACATCCTCATCATTAATTGGAATCAGCTTCCAGCCATGGTCATTCTTATTTCTCAACATTACACTGAGAAAACTGTATGCAGGTGAGTATAATTCTAGGGTCAGATAGCCTCAAGAGTAGTCTCAGCACTACCTCCTATTACTGCATGAATTTGACCTCCAATTTTTCATATATTAAATAGTAATCATCATAGTATCTGTTATAATTTAGATGTAAGGTATCCCCCAAAAGCTCATATATGAGACAATGCAAGAAGTTTTAGAGGAGAAATTATTGGGTTATGAGAGATTTAACCCAATCAGTGAATTAATCCCCTGATGGGAGTAACTGAGTGGTAACTGAAGGCAGGTAGGGTGTGGCTGAAGGAGGTGTGTCACTGGGGGCATGCCTTTGGGATATATATTTAGTATCTGGTAAGTGGAGTCTCTCTCTGCTTTCTGACCATCATGCGAGCTGCTTCCCTCTGCCACATTCCTCCATCATGATGTTCTGCTTCATCTCAAGCCCTGAGGAATGGAGCCAGCTATTTATGGACTGAGACCGCTTGAACTATGAGCCCCCAAATAAACTCTTCCTCCTCTAATATTGTTATGGTGAGGTCTTTTAGTCACAGCAGCAAAAAAGCTAACTAAAACAGAAATTGGTACCAGGAGTGGAGTCATTGCTGTGACTACCCTGATCATGTGGTTCAGAAGTTTTAAAGCTTTTTGGAATTTTGGGGAGGAATTTTGGGATGTTTAGAAGTACAAACTGGAAATGCTTTAGATGATTGTTGAAGTGCAGCTCAATGGTTGATTCTGGTGGGAGTTCAGAAGACCAGAATGCCAGTAGGACTGTGGACAGTGAAGACAAGGGCTCATGAGGTTTTAGAGGCAAAGGAGGAGATTATTGGTATTTGAAATAGAGGCCATTCATGTTATATTCTGGCTAAGAAATTGTCTCAGAATTTCTGTGAGGCTGATTTTAAAAGTGATGGACTTTTTAATCTGGTGGAAGAAATATCTAGGCAGCATAGCATTCAGGTGGTGGCATGGATATTGCTAGCAGCTTTTAGTCAAGTTTATTGTGATATTCAGGAGCCAAAAGCAGATCAGAAAGATTTGAAAAACTTATACTTGAAAAGTGGGAGTAAAACTGGGCTTAAGGAAGTTACAGTTGTTACTTTACTGCCACTAAAGAAATGCTGAAGACTTTATCCAGAGACATTAAGAAATATGGCTTAAGGGCATCTTAGGAATTGCCAAGACCATATCCATCTCAAGATCAAGGGAGTAAAAGTAAAAATTCTCTTGAGAAGAGACCAGTGGAGCATACTTTTTGCACAAGGAGACCTAGGAAGTTTTTTTCAATGTGCTCAGCCACCCAGGCATTCAGAGGCTGCTGCAGCCATGGTTCCTAGAAGCTTGGTTACTGCTCAAGATGACAGCAGACCTTGGTATCAACCACATGGTGCTGGTTCTGCAGGATTGCAGAATGCTTGAGTTAGGGGGTCATGGAGGCTTCCACCAAGATTTCAAAGGAAGCCCTGGGAAAGTGCAGACAAAAATGCAGTAGGGTGAGAGTCCCTGTGGGCACCCCCCTGAGAGGGCAAAGTGTGGAAATGTGAAGAGGAAGCCAAAGTTGCAATGGAGACCCCTGAGATTAAGAAATGCAAGTCCCATGGAATGTCCACTGAGGAAGCCTGCAGGAATTGATCTGAGAGAAGGTAACAGGAAGGCCGCCTGGGCTGCAACCAACAAGACCATAGGGGTAGAATTACATAAGCCCTTTGGATAGAACCTCACCATACTATGTGCCCCAGATGCCAAACGTGGAGCTTCAGGACTTGTTTGCCCAGCTGGATTTCAGTCTTTCTTTGGTTCTATCCCTTCTTTATATGCCTGTATTTTTGTGAATGGAAATGTTTATTCCTTACCTTTATATATTTATACTTGTAAATCACTTTTGATTTTTACAGTAGCTCACAACGCGAGCTTCCCTGAGTCTCAGAGGAGACATACGACTTGAACTTTTGAGCAATCTGGAACTGTTGAGACTATGGGGATTCTTGGAAATGGACAAAATATGTTTTGTATTGTGATATGGTCATGAGCTTTTGGGGACCAGGGGCAGAATTTTATGGTTTGAGGTGTCCCCCAAAAGCTCATGTGTAAGACAATGCAAGAAGTTTTAGAGGAGAAATTATTGGGTTATGAGAGCCTTAGCTCAATCAGTTAATTAATCCCCTGATGGGATTAACTGAGTGGTAACTGAAGGTATGTAGGGTATGGCTAAAGGAGGTAGGTCATTGGGGGTGTGCCTTTGGGGTTTGTATTTAGTATCTGGTGAGTGGAGTTGCTCTCTCTTCTTTCTGATCATCATACGAGCTGCTTCCCTCTTCCCTCTTCTGCCATGATGTTCTGCCTCACCTGCCCCAAGGAATGAAGCTGGCTGTTTAGGGATTGAGACCTCTGGAACCATGAGCCCTCAAATAAACTTTTCTACTTGTACAGTTGTTCTGGTCAGGTCTTTTTAATCACAGCAATGAAAAAGCTGCCTAATATACTAACTCAAGAGTTTTTTTCTGAAGGTGTAGTGAGGTGCTCCTGCCACAAGGTTTAAAGAGTACCTAGAAACCTTTATGTAATAAGAAACTACATAAACATTAGACATTGCTAATATTGCTAATGTGGACTTGATCTCAGACTTTCTCAGGCTTGGTCCATGTCTCCAAATTTCTTTGCATCACTTCCCTACTTTGTATACTTTCTTTTCTCAAAATGGTAAATTACTGGGTCCCCTCTGCCCAAGTCCCGGACTTTGGATTGGAACGTGAGTTTGAAAGGAACCTAGGAATGGATATTGCCCTTTTCTTTCCAGCTCATGGTGCAGAGGATCTTTGTCTCTCGTGCATTTCTCTTGACCCTCCCAGTCATATGCAGCACTACTTAACCCCTACAAGACAGAAGGTTTAAGCCTTAGTTTACGAAAACATCTTTTTTAGTCAAAGCAGCAAAAGGCAAAACTTACCTGAGAGGAAGTTAATGCCAGGAACTCCTCCCATTTTTATGTGAACTCTCTTCCCATTGCACTCCAGACTTCCAGAGTACCTGTGACATCTGATACCCGGGGATTTCATCCTGGACACCTTCCCTTAAATTTTCTGCTTTCTACTAATATACCTTCACTCTTGTCAAAATTCTCAACTACTCATAATCCATCTTTTATTATTGTTACTATGAGGAAAGAAAACTGACATAAGTAAGATGAGAATCAATGATAGCCCATTTGTATTTTAATGAGGTTTTCTTTCTTTAAATAAGTGCATTATGGCTGGTTGGGGTGGCATATACCTGTAACCCCAGCTACTTGGGAGGCTGAGGTAGGAAGATCTCATGTTCAAGGTCCAACTTAGCAAGACCCTGTCTCCATGAATTAAAAAGGCTAGGGATGTAGCCCCAGTAGTAGTGTGCCCCTAGGTTCAAACACTAGTACCAGAAGAAAAAAAAAAGTACATGATGTAATGCTTAAGATCTACAGAGAAACTAATATGACTATGATGAAGACCTATACACCAGCACACAGCTTAAGAAGTAAACTATGACCAGCTAAAGCTCCCAGGGTACTCCTTTCCCACCATGTTACCTCTCTCCTCTCTGAAAGAACCACATCCCAAACTTGATGCTCATCATGCCATGGCTTTTCCTGTACTTTCCCTAAATACAGGCAGATAGATCTTCCTATAGCAAGTTAGAATGTATGTGTATAGCATTACAATAAAGTGTAAAAATATATCTAGTTGCTTTTTTACCCAAATAGATCTATGGTTGGCCCAATGAGGAAGATGTTTAAGATTTCAGAAGGCAAAGGCAAATATCCAGTGAATGTTTCATTTTCCAATTTTCAGTTCTGATATTTCTTTTGATTCTGTTTTCTACAATTTCATTTTTCTGTGGAGTTCCTATCTGCTCAATAACTATGACTCTTTAAAATCTTGATCATATTTATAATAACTCTTTCAAATGCTTGTCTCATTTCAAAATTAAGAATCTTAATGTCTTTTTCTACTTACTGCTTTTTCTCTTGACTATGGATCACATCCTCATATTTCTCTGTATGTCCATTAATATTTTAGGACATGAAATGTCATGCATGATACATTGCGGAAATTAAATCTTGTCATATTCTTTTGAAGAGTATTAATTTTTGTTTCGGGAGACAGTCCAATAACTGGCTGACATTTTTATTTTGTGGAAGTTAGATTTTACCCTTTACTACAGAGAATCAGTTTAGATGTTGCCCTTCATTAGAAGACATCCTTTAGACCAGAGATGGAAAGTTTACCAAGTCCTATGAACTTGGAAGGATTAAAACTCTTCATTCTATCTCTTCTTAGGTGGGAAAACTTTAGACACTCTCTTTAAACCCTTCAACCTTCTACCTACTGCTTTCCGCTGAGCCCCTGGGAATCTCCCTGTGCATATGTAGTTCAGAGTCAGTCAAGGCTTTGAGCAGAGTTTATATGTGTATTCAGAGGCTCCCCTCTCCATTATGGAATATCCTCCCTCATTTTCCAGCTTTCTTGGCAGCT
Organism: Tamias sibiricus; assembly: GCA_025594165.1. Taxonomy (NCBI): domain Eukaryota; kingdom Metazoa; phylum Chordata; class Mammalia; order Rodentia; family Sciuridae; genus Tamias; species Tamias sibiricus. The sequence goes on from CM046663.1 coordinate 155,342,392, forward strand.
CTTAATTCTACTTGTAACATGCCAAGCCAATAGCACTCCACCTGTCTGTTTCAGTTCTAGTTACATCATGACAGATGGACTAGGAGACCCAAAGAGAAAAACCATATACGTATGCATTTTACCCATTACAGTTTCCATCTTTTAAGGGTTACATCCTCTCTCTAATTTCTGCCTTCTTCGGTCACTCTATAGTGCCTACAAGTACATTTTGTTTAATGTTTTTCCAAAATTTTATAAATACTGTCAAAGGAAGCATTAGCTGATATTTGCTACCCTGCCAAAGTCCCTTTTTTAATTTAAAAATAGGCTTTAAATGATCAAAGAGCTTCTCTTTTTCTCAAATTGGACATCAAGGACATGTTAGAACCAGTTAAGCAAGGAAGTTTAGGTGTTTCAATAACCTGGAAACTCTCTCACAAAAATAGAGTTTGTATTTTCTTGGTAAGTAGCAGTCACATTGTTGGAGTTAATATGCCCCAGTGACCTCCTACCTCACCAGTCAAACTCTCTACAACCAGAAATATTAACTGTGACAGATTATTTTATAGACCTATTTTATCTTCCACAAAATGTATAGAACATGTGATAGCACATATGTCTTAAGTAAGATATCTAATACAATTCCACTTGTAAGCTCTTCTATAATTCATCAGGTAAATAAAATTTTGCCACAGGCAGAATTTTTGTTTCCCACATGAAAATAAAGCATCAAATTCTCAATTTTGCTTCTCATGGGCACCTGCATTTTCTTGTAAGGGTCACAGTTACACAAACATTTACAGAACTCTCCAGGAATCTGACCTCTCTCCAGTCCCTATCCATCACCCTGACCTAACATAGATTCCATTGTGAAAAAACCCAACATATAATAGAGATGAAAGCAGAACTTCTCTGTTTAAAGTAAATTGAGCCCCCTAGAACTTTGTCCACTGACATGCCTGCCCCAGTAAAAGGGGTTTTTGAGTTTCATCTCAGTGAACTAACAGGTCTCAGGAGGATATAGTCTGCAAACCATTTCTGTATAGGAAGGTTAGCAAACTTTTTCTGGGAAGGGCCAGATAAAAATATTTTGACTTTGCAAACCAATGGTATCCATTGCACAAAAGCAACCATGGACAATATATAAATGAATGGATGTGGCTGCTTTACTGTAAATATATGTATTAGGCAGGGTTCTCTAAAGGAACAAAACCAACAGGATATATATGTAGGTATGATTATAAAAAGGGGTTTATTCAATTGACTTACACAGTCAGAAGCTGGATAGTCCCACAAGGGTCATCTATAGGCTGGAACGCTGGAGGATCCAGTAGTTGCTAGGTTCAAGAAGCTGGAGCCTCAGAACAAGAGAAATCAATGATGTCACTCAAGTCTGGGACTGAGGCCTGGAAACTCCCTGGAGAGTCACTGGTCAGAACTTGCTTTGGAAGAGTGAAGGAGCTGGAGTTTGATATCTTCAGACAATCATAGCCCCAACCAACCCATTTGAGAAGAATGGAGCTTTCCTGTGCTGCTGCTGCTTCCTGGTTCTTCCCTGCTTTTGTTCCATACAAGCCTCCAACCTATTGGATGGTACTGCCTACACTTAGGGTAGGTCTCTGCTTCATTTTGCTGTTCCACATACCAACAATTCCTAGAAACACCCTCACTGAGACACCCAGAAACCTCCTAAATCTTAGGCATCTCTTAATCCAAACAAGGTGACACTTCAGATGAACCACTAAAATATGTATTTATAAAAATAAAGGGCAGTTGAATGTGACCCACAAGCTACAGTTTGCTGATCCCAGCTTTAGAAAGGTGAGGCAAATCCTAAAAGACAGCCTGTGTTCTTTTTAAAGGTCTGAAAGGCAAGGTGTTATCCTTTCCATAAAGAACTATTGCAGCAGATTATCTTATTGTTGTTATTAGTAACATTCTGCTTTGTCAATCTATTAAATAAATAGCCATTGATATTCTCAGCCTCTGGGAGTGTCTTTGCTTGCCTACAGAAAATATTCTCCAGAGAAGTCTACCAGTCACAAAGGTCAGTTTGTACCACTCCTACTTGCTGTGTAATGTGGACAATCTTCTTTATCTCCCTGAGCTTCTTGCATCATCTATAAAATGAGACTCATACTGTCTATTTGACAGGATTATCATAAGGATTAAAGAACTTCAGAACCATGCTGAATAAATCAGAAGATTCTTTCCCTTCTTGTTAACATTGTAGAGAATGAGAATAAATATCCTCTGAAAGGTGGAATAAAAGGAATAAATAGAAGAACCCAACTTTCTTAGAAAATTATTCTAGTAATTATTTCCTAAATGTCAGAATTATTTTAAAGAATCTCAAATTTTTTCTCTAACAATGGAACACTGATACTGTAGAAAAATCTATGCAAGATTATAGAAGACATGAGTTATTTTCACCCACTGCACATCCATTCCCATTCTTGCACTGATAATGTTTTTGCACTGTGCCTGATACAGTGGAAAAAAAATCTCAAAATTGCAAGAAGGGTCCATGTGATCAGGGTTCCTTACTCTGTGACTTTGTGCAAATTGCTCCTCTTTGTCCTCAATTTCCTTCATGTTCTCAACTGTCAAGATGAAGGTGGTAAGATTGGTGGTTCCCAAACTGTCCAGAAACCATCATCCAAGGTTCTTCAGTCCATGCAAGCATTGGGCATTATTATCTGAATAAAATGCTCTCCTGTGGGGCAGAAAAACTTCCTGTTCACAGTGGTCCAGAAAGTGTGAGCAAGCTGGTTAGATGATTATGATTCTTCATGTGCCTGCCAGTTCCACCAGCCCATGTTTCAGTGAAACCGTGCAATTTGATCATTTTAATGCACATCACATAAACATAATTGCCAATAGGATACTGTTATTCAGGAGGCATTTATCAGTCACAGAGAGTTCACATTATGAAAGCAGACCAGGCATATGGATCCTTTCCCTGGCTGAAAATCAGCTGAAGCTGGCTCTACTGGTGGGAGGCAAGTGACAATGTACACACTCAATCTCCCCTGCTTGAAGAGGTCACGATGTTTAATGACAAGCTAACAGGTGACTGTGGAGGAGGAACAGATATGAGAGGCTCTCAAGAGTGGCAGGAGGTAAGCAATTGCATTCAGCAAGCACACAGCAGCTGCTGAAGAAAAATAAATTATAGGAGACATGAGTTATTTTCACCCACTGAGCAGCCATTCCCATTCTTGCAGCACTTCCATGTTCCGTAAAAGAGTAGAGGAGTGAAGCACATTTATTCTGAGCAATTCTGGGATGGTTTACCCCACATCCAGTTTCTGGAGAGGTCACATGACCAGTCAGAAAAATCTATCTTCCTATACATAGTGATTGCTTTAGAATAAGGAACATGACATGGATAGATTCAGTAAGACTTTGTTCCAAGGCTTTTCCTAAACCCATTGGTAAAAATTCACTCCATTTCCTTTAAGAAGACTTGACAGATAGACTGGTAGACATATTTGCTACCAACACACACACACACACACACACACACACACACAAAAAATGCCTCTCAATTTACAAATTACTGAATACCTAGATTCAGCTATGACTAAAGACAACATACCCTTGTACTTTTCAATTATGAGATGCTTAAGAAATGGTATGACTTGATTTGTGTGAAACTGAAAGAGACCTGAGAGACCCAGAAATGTCCAGAAAAAGGCAAATCGTATTAATACACATGCACATATGTATCCCTTTGCTCAATTTCTCCCATTTACTGGATTCAGAAAACTAGGAGTCATCCTTGATTCTTCTCCAACGTTTTTAAGTCCCCAAATATATTTATTCAACTGCAAAATCCTATACAACTTTACCTCTTAAAAATATCTTGAACTAATCCTTAGCAAGAATGAAGCAGGTGGTGTCGCTATACAAGATCTTAAACTATACTACAGAGCAATAGTAACAAAAATGGCATAGTATTAGCCCAAAATAGACTTATAGACCAATGGTAAAGAATAGAGGACACAGAGACAAACCCATATAAATAAAGTTATCTCATATTAGACAAAGGTGCCAAAAACATATATTGGAGAAAGGATAACCTCTTCAACAAACAGTGTTGGGAAAACTGGAAATCCACATGCAACAAAATAAAATTAAGCCCCTATCTATCACCATGCACAAAACTCAACTCAAAGTGGATCAAGGACCTAGGAATTAAACCAGATACCCTGTCCTAATAGTAGAAATAGTAGGCCCAAAACTATCATGTCAGATTAGGCCCCTACTTCCTTAATAAGACTTCTATAGCACAAGAATTAAAATCAAGAATCAATAGATAGGATAGATTCAAACTAAAAAGCGTCTTCTCAACAAAAGAAACAATTAGTGAGTTGAATAGAGAGCCTACAGAATGGGAGCAAATTTTTACCACACACACATCAGATAGAGCACTAATCTCTAGGACATACAAAGAACTCAAAAATCTTAACACCAAAAAAACAAATAACTCAATCAATAAATGAGCCAAGGAACTGAACAGACACTTCTCAAAAGATGATATACAATCAATCAGCAAATATATAAAAAAAAAAAAATTTCAACATCTCTAGCAATTAGAGAAATGCAAATCAAAACTACTCTAAGAATTCATCTCACTTCAGTCAGAATGGCAGCTATTAAGAATATAAACGGGGCTGGGGTTGTGGCTCAGAGGTAGAGCGCTCACCTAGCATGTGTGGGGTACTGGGTTGGATCCTCAACACCACATAAAAATATAATAAAGATATTTTATTTCTTCTAGTTATAGTTCACCTATAACTAAAAAATAAATATTAAAAAAGAATATAAACAACAATAAGTGTTGGTGACAATGTAGGGGGAAAGGCACACTCATACATTGCTGGTGGGACTGCAAATTGGCGCAGCCCATATGGAATAGTAGTATGGACATTTCTTGGAAAACTGGGAATGGAACCACCATTTGACCCAGCTGTCCCACTCCTTGGTTTATACCCAAGGAGCTTAAAAACAGCATACTACAGGGACACAGCCACATTAATGTTTGCAGCAGCACAATTCACAATAGCTAAATTGTAGAACCAACCTAGATGCCCTTCAGTAGATGAATGGATAAAGAAAATGTGGTATATATACACAATGGAATATTACTCAGAAATAAAAGAGAATAAAATCATGGCATTTATAGGTAAATGGATGGAGTTGGAGAATATTATGCTAAGTGAAGTTAGCCAATCCCAAAAAACCAAATGCCGAATATTTTCTCTGATATAAGGATGCTGATTCATAATGGGGATGCAGGGGCGGGAGCATGGGAAGAATGGAGGAACTTTGGATAGGGCAAAGGGGAGGGAGGGGAAGGGAGGGGACATGGGGCTAGGAAAGTTGATGAAATGAGATGGACATCATTATCCTAAGTACATGTACGAAGACACAAATGGTATGACTCTACTTTGTGTACAACCAGACACATGAAAAATTGTGCTCTATATGTGTAATATGAATTGAATTGCATTCTGCTGTCATATATAAAAAATTAGAATAAATTTTAAAAATAAGCAGAAAAAAAAAAAAAAACCTCTTGAACTTTGCTTTTCTTCAACCTCATGGCCACTGCTTCTTCAAGTTTTCCCTCTATGCTTAGCAAGAGTATTCCAATACCCTTCTAAAAATCTCTTACATATAACATGAATACACCCAAAACCCATACAAATATTTGTTTAGATTTTTCTGCCAGAACAATTTTTCTAAAGTACAAATGTCTCTAAACTTAAATTTCATCAGACTCTCCTCTGCCCTCAATGTAATCCCAATTCCATAGCACTGTATGTGAGGCTCCTGTGCCCAAACTCTGCCTGTTATTTTCCGATCTCACTTTTTTAACAGCACTACTTTGCCCCTCATTTCTCTTTCCTCCTCCCTACCACACACACTTCCCTGTCCTAAACTACATGCAGTTTCTCAGACAGAGCACCCCTTTCTGCTTTGTAGAATTGACAGAGCTCAGCCAGCAGCATCTGTAGGACATACATCCTATTATGTCTGCTCTCTCAGGATTCATCATATGCCCACAAGTTCCCAAACACTGTGCTTCCATTAATTACATGGGAATTGAAACAGCTGCATTTTGTTCTGCTTTAACACAGCCACTGTGAGGTCAAATCTCTTAAGACTATTTCCAAATTGCAGTGTGGATGTTGACACAAATGATTAAAGTCAACAGAGAAAAAACAAGAAAGGTTAAGATCTCCAATTTTTCTGACACTTCCTCTAGTAGATTACTATGAAAATTGCCATATTTGTGGCTCTCCCTTTTTAGAGTAACAGCCTCACTCCCATGATATGAATACAATACAACAGACATCAGGAAACAAAGGTCAAAAACTATTGGGAGACAAGGGAAAAAATTAGGTGGGTCTCAAGGATGACTTAGCATCCTGCCTCAAAAGCACTGCAGGTCACAGTGCAGGGAGAGGGAAGCTGTTGGAGTCTGAGGAGCGGGGTTCACTGAGCTGAGGAGACAGAACTGAGAGTCTTGAGAGACCAGGGCACCAGGAATTCAGAGGACAGAGTACCAGACAAGAGAACTGCACGGAGAGTTTCCCAGAGATTTGCAGAGGTTCCCTCAAGTGTTCAGCCAGGTTCTGCTCGTCACAAGAACACAACATGGCTTTAAAAAGGAATAAAGTTGAACTAACTCTACCTGATTTCAAATCTTATTATCAGACAGACAGTATGGCATTAGCAGAAGATGGACAAATACATGAATGGAACAAAGCAGAATTTCAAACAGACCCACACATAAATGGACAAATGAATATCAACAAAGATGCCAAGCAAAAGTAATGGAGAAAGTGTCACCTTTGCAACAAAGGGTGCTGAAACTATTGGCTATCCACACCTCACACCATATTCAAACCTGACTCAAAATAAATTGAACACCTAAAATTATAAACTATAAAATGAAAACTATAACATTCATAGGAAAAAAAAAAACAGAAGAAATCCTTAGTGAATTTGAGTTAAGAAGACAGTTTTTAGATACATTAAAAGCACCATAAAATTTGATAAATTGGATTTCAATAAGGCTTAAAGCTTTTGCTCGTCAAAAGACACAATTAAAAGCCTGAAAAGAAAACCCCCAACACTGGAAGAAAATATTTTCAAATTATTTTTCTGAAAGAAGACTTGTATTCAGAATGCACACATAACTCCTAAAACTAAAAAAAAAAAAAAAAAAAAAAAAAAAAAGACAACTCCCTTCAAAAAAAAGATATTCTAGAATCAAGTAAACATGAGAAAAGATCACTTAATATTATTGATCACAAGGGAAATTCAAATTTTAAAAACTTCATGATAGACCACATTTACCTGTTAGAGTAATTAAAATCAAAAAGATCACCCATTCCAACAGTATTTAAAGCAACAAGAACTCTTATAGAAGAGTTCGTGGGAATGTAAAATGGTACAAACAACTGCTAGTGGGAGTGTAAAATGGTACAACCATTTTGGCAAATGGTTTGGAGGTTTCTCAAAATTCAAACATTAACCTACTTTGCAATCTAGTCATCCCACTTCTGGATTATTTACCTAAGACAAATGAAAGCATGTGTCCATACAAAAATTGATGAATATTCATTAATAATCATGGCAACTTCTTTTGTAATAGCCAAAAACTGAGAACAACCAAACCCACCTACAGGTGACTAGATCCAGTGTTATGTCTTCCCAATGACATACTCAGCAATAAAAGAGAATGTACTACAGATAAATTACTCAACATTGATAAATTTCAAAATAATTTTGCTGACAGAAGAAGACAAACAAAAAGAGTACCTACTGTTTGACTCCATTTATATAAAATTCTAAAAAATATGAACCAATGTATGATACAGAAAACAGATCAGTGGTCACCTGGGGGTGGAGGAAGAGGCAGGAAGACAGGAGGACAAAGGGACATGAAATTCTAAGGGGAGGAGTACGTTCATAGCCTTGATTGTGATAATGGCTTCATAGATGTATAGCTACAATAAGAAAACTAGACATATTAAAAAAATTTACATATATATGTGTGTTTATATATATTAATGATCTCAACACAGTTGTTTTGTAAAAGAAAAACCATTAACTATTTGACCTCCTGTATCCATTCCTGTTTGCAATGTCAATTTGTGACTATACCCATGAAGAAGTAACAGTCTATTTTTCCACCCTTGAAATCTGGGATGGTTAACAGAATATTACGGAAGCAACATGTTGGCCATTCTGAGCCCGGCCTTGAGAGATGCCCAAATAAATGTACCTCTCCCCCATTCTCTCAGAACCCTGCTACAGCCATGTAAACAAGCAAGCTTGGTGAAGGATGAAAAACCCATGGCCCAGTCCCCCTGCTCTCCAACACACATCCCCATGCCCACTGATGTCCAGCCAACCCCTAGAAGCAAAGGGGCCTAGCTGGCCTGATGCTCAGAGAACCGAGCATGTGAGGAAGCCTCGCACAGCCTGCAGGGCCTGCCTAGCTCAGGCCAACTCAAAATGTCAACCCTGGGAATCATTAACTAAATTAATGATGGCCAAGTTAAGACACAAGATTTGTTCTTTTCATATCAGAGACACTGAGACAAGAGACAGGCTGATAGATGCCAAGTAAGTTTCTTTCCTTTAACTGGAAAAGCAGACTTTATAACCCACTCCCCACCCTGAAGAGAACGTCTCCTCAAGACTGGGGTCACTGCACTCTCAAGAGATGATTGTGATATAAAGCCAGCAACTTGAGAAATTGTGCTCTTTATATGTAATATGAAATGAAATATACTCTGTAAACATGTATAACAAATTAGAACTTAAAAAACGTAAAAAAAAAAAAAAAAAAAAGACTAAGGCCAAATGATGGCAGGTGCATTGGGTTGGGGTGGGGGTGAGCCTATCATGTACCAGGCACTGTGCTATAAATATATAAACTTTGTCTCAGCCTCAAAAAAAAAAAAAAAAAAAAAGGAGATGATTGTGTGTGTGTGTGTGGGGGGGGGGGTGTACAGGCATGTACATATAGAGAGATAGCAACACAAGTTAGCAACTGAAGTATGAAATGTTCTTTGCGCTGTGTATCTTTCCCTAAGTCAAGACACTATTGACGAGATTGCCTTCAGAAATATTTCTGTTAGCATATCAAGAAAATTTTTTTAAAAAGTAAAGTAAAAAAAATTCTCCTCTTTGTGCCCCCAAACATCATTTGTAGTTGTTTATCTACTCTAAAAGAGAATGTTTGGTCACCTCAGGGGGTTCCCTCCACAGAGCTTGATCTTAGATAGACCTATTTTTGTCATTCTTCCTGAGACAGGATGGATCATCAATTCTACCCTGATGCCAGAGATAACTCATGGCTGGAAGTGATCCAGTCATCAGCCTAGGGCAGAAGAAACAGTACAAGTGGTAGCCGATCAATATTTCATGGTATTTTGAGTAAAAAATAAAAAGGATTTAGCTTAAAAGGCCTCCTGACTAATGTCTGTCTCTCAATCCCAAGCTCTCGCTCATTGCCTTTATAAGGGAATCTATTACCTAATCTGCAACCTGTAAAGAGGAGGGAGTCACCCTTAACCCTTAGGTATCCATGCCCCTAAGGCAGACACCCAGGAGGAAGGCCAAGACACATGGAATATCTTCTGCAGCGCTTTGGGGTGCTCTCCAAGTCCCCTGACCTGTGTGTCCGTAGGTTTGACAGGAGCCTCAACAGCCAGGTGCTGCTTCTCTTCCCTCAGATGCCTATGGCAAAATTTTATTTACCTGATGAATTATAGAAGAGCTTGAAGCGTGAAGACCGTCTCCAGGGAGCTCCCTGCCAGGCAACCCTCCCTTCTTTCAAGTTGCACCTACCCTAGAGGCCTGGGAAAGCCTTTGCCTCCATGGAGGAAAGTCTCTTTTTTTTTAAGCCAGTCACTGCTTTTTTTTTTTTTTTTTAATTGCCTTATTCTTTTATTTTCAATTTTTTTCTTTGATAGCTTTGTGCTTTTATGGTTAAAAGCGCAGCATTACTTAAATAAAGGTGAAGAGTGACATTTCTAAGAAAATGACTGCTGCTCAGGGACAGCACTATTAATTTTAAAAGGTTATTGCTTCAAAGAACACCCTTTTAGCACAGGATGTTAAACAGTGCGAAGCTTAGCATGCCAACAGGCTGCACACCAGCGGCTTCCCTTTGGTTCGGAAACCTCAAATAGAATCTTGTGCGCGGGAGCAGCTCAGCCACACATGCAGCTCTCCTCAGCCCCCTTGCTGCCCACAGACCTCAAAGCACCCACCAAGGCCATGGCCACCACACAGAGCACAGAACGGATGCTCTCACTCTCCAAGTGGCCCTATTTGACAAGAATCCAGTTCAGCAGCCATGATGGAGGAGATGAGGCCTGATATATTTAGGAGTCTTCAGGACACTGTCACCACAAGGGACCAGTGAGACCTTCCCATCATGGATTGGATTAGACCATCATGGTACGTTAATAAGTCCATAAATCAGACTCCAAAATAAGTCAGTCGTAACACATTTTACTGGCAGAATGTCCTAAGTGCCTTCCAGGGGCATTGGTTTCTGGAACTGCACCCAAATGTTAAACATGATTCCATAGGAAAGGATCAAATTGGCTAAGAGACAAGAATCTAGGATATTGGGGTTTGGTGACAAAATGTTCCTTAATTTGAGCCTTAGGAAAAACTAACATCGCTATATTGCATAACTCACTAGTAGTTGGAGCAAATTAAATTGACTGGCACACACGCACACACATACATACAAACTCTACTTTCATTGGTACATAGAAATTCTTGAAAAATTACAAACACACACCTATATTTATATTTGGTTCGGGGACTGAACTGAGGGCACTTTAACACTGAGCTACATCCGTAGTCTTTTTGTTTTATACGTTGAGAGAGGATCTCCCTAAGTTGCTGAGGGTCTCACTAAGTTGCAATTCTCCTACCTCAACCTCCAAAGAATTCACTGGGATTTTAGGCATGTGCCACTGTATATCCAGTAGAAAAATATATATATATTTGCAGGAAGTTGTCTACTGTGCAGCTAATAAAATACAGAAAAGGTCAGGAGTAAAGATAAAGTATAGAATCTTTTCCCCAATGTCCAGGTCCATGCATTCTAAGAGGAGAATTAGTTTGGAAATGTGTTCCTGGTATATACCACAGTACTGCTCTGAACCAATCAGGAAATCAATCATCATCACACATATTGCCTCTGCCAACAAAACCAAAATCCTTCAAGTCATCTCTCTTCAATTTAACCTTGTGGTTGTGCAAGAGAGGCCAACGTTAAGTCCAGATGCTATAGAAAATAAATGGTATCTCTAGGGCACTTTAAAGTTACTGTATCAGATTGAAGATATATATCCAGTTGTCTTGAAAATTCACTGGGATTCCCCCATTGTTAAAGAAGCAAAAACCTTCCATGCTTTCTGTAAAGAATTTGACAAATGAATATGTGGTGGCAGATGCCCATTGCCTTTACAAATAGGATTGTTTAGGGAGAAAACTAATAACCCAGGCTGTCAAAATCAGTGCTACGATTACAACATAATCCCTGGTGCTAATCGTTAATACCACATTATTCAGCTCAGCTTGCCCCTTTCTCCATTATAAATGTGACTCATTTGTCACATGGAAAAGGTTGACAATTTCAATCACATTGGGGAACATTACATCTGCTCAGGACATCAGCCACTTTCTCTGCAAAAGCTCTTCTCTGTGTGGATGCCACTTGAGAAGCAGTGATAGCATTAGCACAATCAGAGAAGTCTTTTCAAGGCTGATCGCCAGTGTTGAAGGCTGGCATGATGAATGTCTCCAAAAATGTCTAGATTGTCTCTGAGACTGGTGTCTTCACAGACTTGTAGGCTCAGCCTCCAAGTTGACAATTTTAAAGTCCCGCCCCCCCACCACCTTTTTAATTCCCACTGATTTCATGATGCCTCACATTAAAGAACTGAACTCAGACTCTATCTGAGCTGGCTGCACATTTTCCAGTGCTCTAACACTGAAAGCATTCATTGCCCACATTAGCCATCAAAAGCAAGTATCACCAAAATGAAGAGTACCTGGTGTGAGCTGTTATCCTGGGCAGTTTATGCCCTCTCTGAATTGAGGCCTTTTTCTCTAAGGGGATTCAACCCAGAAATGCCTAAGACCCTTTTCTGACCTCAGTTTATTTGCTTAGGAATTGCAAAAGCAAACGGAAAAATATATTGAAGAGTCTTACCATTCAACCCCTAAATATTTTCACAATCCTTTAAAGTGCCCTAAGTAAAATGACAAGTTTCTCACCTTTTTTTTTTTTTTTTTTTCCCCCACCACCTGGATGGAAATGGCTGTCCTTGAACAGAGACAATATCAAGGAGAAAGTCCAACTACAGTTACATTATTCAAGTCCTGGATGCAATTGTTCCTGAAGCAGAGGTGCTCTTGGACCTTTCAGTATGTGAGCCGATAAATCTCTGTTTGTGCTTGAGTGTGTTTAGGTCGAGTTGATTCCTGACTAACAACAGGCAGAATAAAGGCCATTAAGGCCTCTGAAGAGTGTTTATTATGCTAGCTTTTCTCTGTCTCAGGATAATACCAGATTTAATATACTCCAATCTCAGAAACTTGATCTTTAAAATAGTACATGAACTTTATGACCGATCTTCTCCTGTTGAAATCTGCGTTTATCTGGATTAGTCTATAATCTAGTGGAAAGAAATCCTATGAATATACTTTGTAAACTAACAAGTGATATGTAAAAGGTGCTCTTTATGTGTATTACAAATTGTAAAGCATGCTACTGTTATGTATACAACAACATTGAACAAAAAAAAAATACAAAAAAAAAAAAAAAAAAAGAAATCCACGTTGGCTCTACTGAAAGACAAAAGAGAATATAGAAGAGAAGTGGGCGACAACCTCAGGGAACAATTAGTGAAGTCATAACCCTGCCTTCCAGAGGCCCTGGGAGGCCACACAGAGGCACCAGCCAGGACTGCTGAGACCTCATCCGTGTCCTGGAAGCCAGGTGGTTGTGCAGAATAGCCAAGGGCAGATGGTGGCAGAAAATAAGGGCACCTCACACCTAAGAGATTGCCAAGTGACAAACCTGGGAAGCCAAAACATACCTGCAGTTCCAGAACGTGCAACTGGGATGGAAGCAAAGCAAAACTTGATTCACAGGGACTAAGTCAAGAAATTCAGCATAATAACCCGGAACGGGGGTGGCTGTGCACACTTCATTGTAGGGGGCTCCCTGGTGCACAGGGATCAGCCTGGCAAACAGACCCTAGGTGGACAAAGGGCAGCTCACCTTTAGGTTTAGGAAACAGAAGAAAGCAAGGAAAGTGGAAATGGAGGATAGAAAGGAAGAAGCCAGAACAGGAGAAACAATGAAGGGCATGGTTAAGGTCAGCACCTCCAGAGCCCCAACCTGCGTTTGGATTTGGGTTCAGATCCATTCTATGAAATTTCTTCTTTTATTCTCTTGCCTATCTTTCTTCCTTTCCCTCCTCTTTGTCACTCTCTTTAACTCTTTTTCTTACACTCTTGCTTTTAAAAACTTTACTGAAGTCTACTTTACATATCATAAAATTCATCCATTTCACATGTGTAACTCCGTGATTTGATTTGTAGTATATTTACCAAGTAATGCATCCATCACCATAAATGAGTTCTGGAACATTTCCGTCCCTCCAGTTAGAACTCTCATTCCCATCCTCAGCTCCAGCCAAACATTTCTCTATTTTCTTTTTTAAAAATTGCCATTTCTGGACATTTTGCATAAATAGAATCATACAATCTGAGGTCTCCTGTGTCTAGATTCTTGTACTTAGCATCATGGTTTTGAGGCCCATTCATGGCAAAGCAAATTTCAATGGTTTGCTCCTTTTTATTGCTCAGTTCACGGTAGGGATATGGGATGTATTATCTAAAGCTCAGTTCCATCACCCAGACAATAAGGATAAGAATAATAGGACCAACCTGAGAGGATGTTACAATGATAAATGAAATTGTGTATATTAAAAGCGTAGCATAGCAGTTGTTACCCAGAGCTTGCATGATTAATCTTAAGACTCTACAAAGGTATACAGAAAGCATTGCTATTTCATCTTCCTCCATTCTCAGACTTTGTAAACATTTCCTTCCTCTTGCTCTGTACCCAGCAAGGAAAAGGAAGGTATGTTTGTCTGCATTTTTGAGCCAACGACAGGGGAATAAAAGCTAAGTGACTGTCTTAGCCACATAGGTAACTCTAGGCAGAATGGGAAGGTGTGCTTTGGCACAGACAACTCATGAAATACAGCATCTCCTAAATAGCATTGCCCTGACTGTCATAGAGCCTACTGTTCCTAAGTGGGTATGAGAAAAGATGGCACAATTGAGTCCATCCTGCACAGATTCATTTTTCTAAGAAATGGAATGATAATAATGTAAGAGAGAGCTTTGTAAGTGGGAATAAAAGCGTGAAATTGGGGAAAGGAGCAAATACAAGTGAATTGGAAAATGCCACCCCGATCCTGACATGTATTGAATTGCTGCAGGGTTTTTTCCGAGGGAATTGCAGGTGCACCCCACTCCGGCTATCTAAGCTCAGACAGGACAAAGGAAGGAGGCTGCACATTGTCAAGAAGCATCCTACGGCTTTGGCCATTGACTCTGCCTTTTCTCTTTCATGTAGCTGACTGTGAAAATGCACTTTTCAAAGCTCATGACTAAATTTTTCATTATTCCTGCCAGCAGAAATACATTAACAAAATAAAGAAATGCGCACAGAGGAATGGAGTCTAGGTTCCAAAGCAATTCTTTGCTGTAGGGCCCATAGAAAGAAGGCACACAGGGGCCTAGAGTTGAATAATATCAAATGTAGCTGGAACTTTCAGAAGAAGAAATAAAAGGGAGAGATTTTATATATGGAGATTTTTATATGCTTAGTAAATATTCCTTAAAGTAGCAAGTCTCCAACCAAAATTTTAATTTTAATCAGAGCATAGAGTTGTTGAAAAGACCATTAGAAACCTCTCATTAAGCTCTTTCCTTTAATAGCCAAAAGGGAGAAGAATAATAGTAACACACACACACACACACACACACACACACACACACAACATAACCTTGGAAGGTTGAACTTTAATTTGTTCCAGTATAAGTTAAAGAAAAAACCATGGTTTCAAAGCCCACAGATTCTTTGCAATGCTAAGAGTAGCCCCTCAACAGACAGCTTTTGTGTTTAGTCAAAATAAACACCTCAATGATGTCTCTTTAGATTTTATAAATGCAGGCCAGGAGCCCAACATGAGATCAAGCTTCAAAATTCAATTGTCCTACATAATGAAGTAGCAAGAATTTTGTGTTTTCTTTTGGTTCATGGGAGAGTAAGGAGTCTGGGGACCCAAGAATGCAACAAAGAAAACATAAGGGTAGATAATTAAGAGTAGTGGTTCTCAACCAAGCATGATTTTTTTTCCTCCAGGGGACATTTGGCAAGATCTGGAGCAATGTTTATCTAGCACAAATCTAGCCGGCCAAGGTAAGGACGCTGCCAATCATCCTTCAGTGCACAGACAGCACCCACAACAACAAAAAATTGTCCCTCTCAAAAGGTTGGTGGTGACAAGATTAAGAAATCCAGCTCTGGGGGAACAGAAAGAAGAACTGTCAACATTTGAAAAAGTCATGAATAAAACAGACAACTTGGGAGAGGTTCACAGTGAGCAAGGATGGACCAGCAAGCAGTCATGATGTCTCCTATTGAATCTAAGCTGTTTTCTGTGCTTAGAAGCATCAAGATCTCTCTTTCCATTTTCTCCAAGTGAAAGTCAGTTACATAACCGCCTTATGGCAGTGGTGCTGTGGAGAACAAAGAAAGAGGAGACACTCCCATTAAGGGAGCAGAGAGACAGGATGATGAGATGCAATGGCTGAGACAACAGTGATGTCTGAGCAAGAACAGAGAGGGCAGGAGCAGGGCAGGCTGACCTACCTCACCACAGCAATCTTCCAAATTACTGGAAAAGAAGCAGAAGCTCCCCCAGCATGTGGCAAGGAGGCGTGGGGTGATGGTGGCACAGGTAAGCATGTCCCAGAGTGAAAAGCTTGCTTGCTGCATTGTGATTAAAGGGAGCTAGAGTTGCCTTCCTAACCAAGCTGGGCCGGAGCCCAGGCCACATTTCCCATGTGTGCTGCATCCTCCACTTGTCCTTGTAGAATGGAACCTAGCAAAACTATGTGGGCACATGAGGCACTGTCACATCTATACACTGGACTTTTCATTATGGCCTCAAATCATCGCTATTAATTTCTGTTGTTGCCCTTTTTTCTTTTATTACTTTTGCATGCTTAGTAAAAATGAATTTCCATACTACCATAGACGCAAGAAATCTTAGATGATTGGACAGCTCTCTTCTCAACCCCTGCAGTCTTTCTGCCAAAGTTCTCAAGGATCCATGCCAGATGTGGAACTTGGCAATCTGATTATTAGAACAAGACTGTGGTCCACATATAACTATTCCCGTTTTACTGATGAGAAGACTGAGACTTGGAAAGGCAAGGTGAATTCCTGGGGGTCACGCAGATTATAAATGTTTGAGCCAGGCCTAGAGTCCCGGACTCTTGATATTTTAAGTATCAAGGAACAAGTTATAGTGGAAATACTATAGAAATTGGAATAGAAGTGAGGAGCATGCAAGTTCAAATACATCTGAATTAAAGCAAGATAGCTTTTAAATTCTAACAAGAGGGTTGGGGTTGTGGCTCAGGGGTAGAGCGCTCGCCTAGCACGTGCGTGGTCCAGGTTCAATCCTCAGCACCACATAAAAATAAATAAAGGCAATGTGTACAACTAATAAATAAATAAATATTTTTTAAAAATTCTAACAAGAGAGATAAAGGAAAGTAAGGGTTAAGGGAGAATAAATTGAAACATGCTTTCAGGAAAGCTATTCAACAATAAATACATAGAGGGCTGGTAACGTTCCTATGTTTACCTAGTAATTCCATTTCCAGGAACCTATTATAAAGAAATAATACAAATGAGGGCAGAGATTTACGCACAAATTTTACTATGAGGTTATTTGTTATGGCAAGTGAAACAAAGAAACTGCTTGAATATCACTAGTATTATGAAAATTAATAAATAAATCATATGCAATTACTAAAAATGATTTTACCAAACTATTTAGTGGTGACAAGATTGAGAAATCCAGCTCTGGGGGAACAGAAAGAACTGTCAACATTCGAAAAAGTCAGGAATAAAATAGACAACCTGGGAGAAGTTCGTATGAGCTAGGATGGACCAGCAAGTAGTAATGATGTCTCCTATTGAATTTAAGTTTTTTATAAGAAAAATCTTCGAAGTATCAAAATAGAAGAGCTTACACAATAGTATCTTCATAACAATGCCAACTTTTACCTAACACGAAAATAATATATGCCAAGATATGAGCATGCATGATATTTTTTCCTTTAAATGCCTTTTTGTATTTTTCAAAATTTCTTTCTTTCCTCTATTTCTAATGGTGCATTATAGTTGTACATACTGGTGGGATTCATTGTTACATATTCATGCATACACACAACATAGCAACATAAATTGACCAATATCATTCCTCAGTATTTTCCCTTTCCCTGCCCTCTTCCTTCCCCCAGTTCCTTTTTCTTCTACTGATCTTCCTTCAGTTTTCATAAGATTCCCCCTGCCCTCCTACACCTTTATTTTCCTTTTTCCTCTCCAGTTTCTATATCAGAGAAAACATATGAACCTTGACTTTCTGAATCGGGCTTATTTCATTTAACATAACGGTCTCAAGTCCCACCCATTGTCCTGCAAATTACTTAATTTTTTTCTTCTTTATGGCTGAATAAAACTCCATTGTGTATATATACCATATTTTCTTTATCCATTCATCTGTTGATGGGCACCTAGACTGGTTCCATAACTTGACTATTGTGCATTGTGTTGCTATTTATAATAAAGTGCTAGAACCACTATACCTTGCATTTATAATCATAAGATAAAAATGGAGATAGTGCAATAAGGTACAAAAAGAATTTTGTAAAAGATGATTGGCCTGGATGATAATAAAGCAGAAAAGAAATGAGATCTTCAACATAGGAGTGTCTAATTTTGCAAAACCACACAACACCATGATGTTGCCCCCAAAACAGCATCACCTGTGGGGTGCCAGAGCCACGTAGGCTCACAGTGCTTCCACTAACAGGGAGCTCAGCAGAGACCTACCAGGATGCAAAGTCCTGAGAAAAGAACAGACCTCACCAGTAAAAGTGAAATTAGGTGGAGTTAACCAAGGCAGAAGCCAGGCCGGCATTGAAGAGTACAGACACTGCTTAAACTGGAACGTTATCCTGGCCCCTGGGAGCACCAGGCAATTGCAATCTCTGGTAATCTTAATCAAAAATAAAAATAGTTCCTTGACATTTATGTAATATAGTTCTCCCTGCTACTATACCATGCAGGCAAGCAACGGTGCAAGGAGACGGTTCTTGAGACATGCGTCAGCTGACTTTGTGAAGAGCCAGATGGTAAATATTTTAGGCTTTGCAGGCCTTACAGTCTCTGTTGCAGTTACTCCATTCTCCCACTGTGGCGTGAAAGCAGCCAGAGACAATACATAAATAAACGAGTATGACTGCCTTCCTGCAAAACTGTTTTTATAAAAACAGACACTGTGCTGGGTTGGGCTGCTGGCCCTGGTTTGCTGGCCTCTTCAGACATTAAGCATGGTAATAAAAGTAGCTTTCTTGTGGCTTCTTCCTTCAGTCATGCTTCCTTGTGTTAAGGCACCAGCATTTGAGTTTGATGAGTTCTATAACTACTTGGGAGGATCCTAAGGAGATCAGAAACATTCTCATTTTACAGTATTTGGGGAACTGTATGGATACCAGCCACTGCATTAAGCCCTCTCCTCAAAGTATTCCCAAGTCTACTGAGTGACACAAGTTGATCAGCATAAAGTAGCTGACTCGAGTGAGGGAAATTCCACTGGTGACCCTACTAGGAGTGATCTCCTTGGACTGGCAGGAGGAAAGCCAGAGAGCAGGAATCCAGGAGTGGCCAGGAGGGGAGGTTGTACGTCAGTGGTTGTACCTTCATTCTCTGAGTGGAGTGGACTGCTGATTCTTTAAGGATGAAACCCTAAAGTCACAAACAAGGCTTTGCATATCATTCACTTCCATTTCTCACCCAGAAATGAGTATGAATTTTGGCAAGTATGAATTTTACCTTGGCCTTGTGATGCTAGAAGACAGAGAAGGTTAGGAAGTGGCCCCATCTTGTGTGTTCCAACAGCTTCTTGCAGAGACACTCCCTTCTTCCCATATGACTTAGATGAGACTCCTGGATGCTCAGGCCCCTTGTTTTCCCACCATAAGGCCACGCACAGAGCCTCCAAACTTGTGTTCTCTGCCTTGTGAATGATTAGCTGCCCTGCTTGTCCCTACTGACCAATAGGAGTTAACCCAACTCCAGTTATGTTTCTTTCTCCTTCCTCTAGGCTCCTGACTTTTGGTCCAGACTCAGCTTGAATCAATCAGCCCCTTCTGAGAACAGGCCTCAGGGCCAAAGATTCTCTGAACTAGGGTCTGATCACACCACACTTTCATCCTGCTTCCCCACGCCTGGATTTTCTAGCTTCATTAACCCTCTCCATGAAAGCAATCCCCTTATGGCCTAACCTTTGAGATGCTTTAAAGACCTATCGTCCTCCCTGTTGCAATTCTCCCTTTTGCATTTGTAATAATCCTCTTGAATGTATCTCTCCTCACCAAGGCAGGAGTTAATGTTATTTGATAGACCCTGGGTGGTGTGGCCCCTGCCCATTTGCTCACTCTCTCTTTCCCTTCTGTTCATTGGACCCTCCTTCGGTTCCAGCACCACTACCCTCCTTGCCATTCCTCCAACCCCAGCATGTTCCCATTCTAATGTCTGTGTTCCCACAATTCCCTCCACTGAATTGCCTCTAGGCACCAAAGTGCCTATACACATAACTACCTTGGTTACTCCTGTGCTTCATTCCAGCCTTTGATCCAACAGTGGCCTCTCTGAGAGGCCTTCTCTGATAGCTCACTATAAAGTGGCCCATCTCATTTCTGTCTCCCTACTCCTGTGTTTTCTCTTGCTCTTACATTTATCACCAACTGGCATGTTTATTGGCTGTCTCCCAGCACTTAGGACTAAGTTCCATGTGACCGGCAACTTTACATTTTTTTGTTCTTTGGTATCTGTTCCTTTAGTGTCTCGAGTGTTGCCTAGGATAGGACAAAATGAACTAATAAAATGATATGCTTAGATAAAATAAAATGAAAACTATTAGCTACACTCATGTTTTCTAGGTACACTGCAATAATTTCTAGGTACACTGCTATAATTTCTAATTTCTTTCTACACTACTATAATTTCTAATCATCACAATTATCTATCAAGGTAGGGATTACCATCTCCCCTTTATAGATAAGGAAATGGAGTTGCAAAGATTCACTAAAATGCCCAAATTTTAATACTTATGATGTGCTCAGGCTCAAGTGACTCAAACTCTATCTTTTTACTACAGCATAGCAGGCTGCCTTCTAAACCTTTATAGTTGCTGTGTGGCAATCGCCAGCAAAGGAAAGCAGACAGGACGAGTCCCCAAGCATCACTTCCCCTTGGCACACTTGAAACTGGAAAGAATTTGAAAAGGATTGTGCTAGAGGTGGATCTGAAAGGTCCCTGTAAGAATGAGTAAAATTTGCATTTAGACAAGCAGGGGCACAAAAGGCCCTGGAGTCCTATCAGGCACTTCCTGGAGCCTCAAGCCATCTTGCCTGGTGCATTTCACAATCTGACCTTGTGTGCACCCTGCTTCACAGAGGTGTTCCCACCAGACCCACTGTTTCAGAATCACAAAAATGATTAAACTGGAGATAGAATGTATGATTCATTTATTTTTCTCAAAACTAGCCCTAAATATTCCAGGCAAAAATAGTGGCATTGAATACTATTACCATTTCCTCATGTATACAATGAATGATTAAATAGAGCTATACATTTTTTTCAGTTGAAAATACTTGTCAAACATAGTTATGACCTAGCTTTAATCAAGCTCCTAATGTATGTGAGAAATAGTTTTAGACATGATACATGTGTCATCTATTACATATATCATACATATCATATATCATATATGCATCTATTTATTACAAAAACCTTATGAGGTTGAGATTATATTCATTTTAATGAAGGGACTGGGGATTAGAGAGGTCCAAAGTCATTCAGTTGTAAAATTGGGGTGCAAATCCAGATTTAGTGATTCCAAGACCCTTACTCTGTTGACTGCATCATTTTGCCTTCTAAGACAAGAAATTTTTACTAACAAACATCTTCATGTTTTTATAAGTATCCACACAGAAATGGGGTTCTTCCCCCAGAAGTTCCCTTTGGTGGAACATTAACCAGCATAGTAATTGCTACATAAAACTGCAGGTGTGCTCCTACTTCATAAATGCTGAAAATAAGAAAACTAATTTAGTAATCAGATAAGAGAAGGACAACTATTTACTTTTCAAAAGAATTCTTTTATATAAGATTGAAAAAATGTTCCTGTATATTTCATTTTTGTTAATAATTTATTAGTGTCCCAGGTAAATGAAAATCAGTTTGCTTTCATAGCCACTTCCTGTTCTAATCCAATCTGCCCATTTCCCAGTCTAAGCAAAGGAAACCCTCCAGTACCTAGTGACCTGACTTCGTATCACAGCTGACTGTCATGATGCCATCTTCATTGAGGAGACTGTCTCCTGAGAATATGTTGTGGGGCCCCGGGATTGAATTAGTTTCTGTTGGACTTTGGAGCAAGAACACGTGGAAAAAGGGAAGCTATGACTCCATGGTGAGTTTGCAACACACAAACCAATGTTACTGGAAAGTAAGAGAAAGGAGAAATCAAGATACAGAATGAAATGTAGAAAACAATAAACAGCAGTTGCTAGAAGCCATGCTGATCCAAAGAGCTAGCACCAGAAAGAGTTGCTGACTGACCTTTGCTGGGCAATAACTTTCTACATGTAGAGATGCCTACCTGTGTTTCCTGAAATTTGTCTCTGTAAGATTTCTCTGATTTCTTATATTTTCATTTATTTAATCAGATTTTAGGGAAGTATATTAGTTATCTATTGCTGTGTAACAAGTGATCCCAATGAATAGGGGAGTCAAACAATAACTTTTATTATTTTATGCAGTTTCTGTGGGTCAGGAATGCAGAAGTGGTTAAGCTAAGTGGTTCTTACTCAGGTCTTCCAAAAGTACACTCAAGCTGTGCTTTTGGTTTTGGCAGGCCACATTCTCTCCTCCCCAGGGACAGGGGGGAAAAGAGAGAGAGAAAGGGAGGGAGGGAGGGAGGGAGAACCACTCAAGGAGAGAGACATACATTTTGATAACTCAATTCCAGAAATAACGTACTATATGATAGGAGGTGGACATCACTGGGCACCCTCTTGGTGGCTTCCTGTCATAGCGAGGTCTGTTTCAAGCAACCAAGAATCTCAGCTAAAACATCAGGCACACATGAAGACAGGTAAGTTTTCAGCAATATCAGTCATCAAAAATCCAGTTAGAGCGAGGCACAGTGGCACATGCCTGTGATCCCAGCTACTTCAGAGGCTGAGACAGGAGGATTGCTAGTTTGAGACTACCCTGGACAACTTAGCAAGACCTTGTCTCAAAATTAAAAAACATAAAAGAGGCTGGAGGTATAGCTCAGTGGTGGAGCTGTTTCAATTTCCAGTATTATTTTAAAAATTATTGAAAATCCAAATGTAAATAAAGGTCTATAAGCCCTAAAGAATTTCAATAAAGCCTCTGTACATGACTTACATTTTTAGTCCAATCCACTCTTGTACCCTTATGATTTTGCATGAAAAACAGACAGAATGGTTAAAAAGCAACAAAAGGGGGTGCTTGTTGAGTGACTTGATACTTTAGAAAACACAGATCACCAAGCAGAGTTGTTTGGGTCAATTTAGTGCTAAAGCAAAAAGTTCATAAGGTGTAATGGTCAGGGAAGATAAAGTTATGCTGCAATAACAAAGGAGCAAACAAAGAACTTTGTGGTTTAAAACAAGTCTCAATGCACGTTCATCATGGGCTATCTGTATTTTGCCATTGTTGCTGTCATTCTTACTTCAGGACCAGGGCTGAAGGACCACCCTCAGTCTGGAATAGTCCTCATTGCTATGACAAAGCATGCCTTATGCAAAGACTTGTATCTGTGAGATGGGACTGTTTCTAAGAGAGCAGACATAATAAATGAAAGAAAAACCAATTAGAGTCATGAGTTTTTGCCCTTAAATACATGCAACGCCACATATACTTTGTCAGGGACACAAGATAAGGTAACAGGGATTTAGGAAACTAAATGTTTTCTATGAATTTGCATTGCTACATCTGGAGGGTGAAAGAGGCAGTCTAGCACAGTGATGAGGAGTGAAACCTGGATTCCTCCACAGGCTTCACCTTAACTAGCTGTGTGACTGTGAGTGTGTCATGGAACTGCTAGATCTCTATTCTCTCACTGCTAACAAGTGTTGGTATCAACAGCAACTATCTCTCAGAACTGATGAGAGAATGAAACTTGGTAATGTCACATGAAGTACTTAGAACAGCACCTGTCAATTATTGACAAATGTCATCTGTTTCTATGGTGTCCTGAGCCTGCCACTCACTATGCCACATACCTCCCATCCTAGGAATCCCTGAGTCACACAGAGCTAGGAGGAGCACGCCCTTCTTTTCCCCCAAACCCAAGTGAAGAACAAAGGGATAAAGACACAGTAAATGAGGTTGCTCAACCAGTGAGATCCACAGCAGGTGAACAAATGAACAAGGAGAGATTGCTCTTGATTCTTCATTTAGACAGAAGAAGTTCAAACCTTCCTCATACTCTCTAGAGCTTCCTCTGTTTCCCTTCCTATAAAGGCAAGGGAGGGGGGGATGAGAGGAATGAAGGAACTTTAAACAGAACAAAGAGGGGGAAGGGAGAAGAGAGGGCAAGGGGATAGGAATAATGGTCGAATGAGTTAGACATCATTACCCTAAGTACATGTATAAAGACACAACTGTGGTAAAAATACTTTATGTAAAACCAGCAACTTGAAAAATTGTGCTCTTTATATGTCATATGAAATGAATGGCACTCTGCAAACACTTATAACAAATTAGAATTAAAAAATTTTTTTAAAAATCCCAAATTTCCCTTTAATTCTAATAGAATAAACTGCAAACTTCTCAGTGAAGTCTTCAAGGACTTCTGCTACCTATGTTCCAGCTTTCAGGTAATGCAGGTCTTCTACATACCGCACACTTCAGAGACACCGGCCTCCTTGACCTTCTCTGAGCTCATGTGGGTTTTTCTCCATCTTTTCCCTTAACACTCCTCTTCCTTCCGCTCCTCGTCCATCTTTCCAAATCTCACTGGTGTTTCAAGGCCCAGTTTCAACTCCATCTGCCCCAGGCAGCCTTGGCCCAACTGTGTACTCCTAATTCTGAGTTCCTGTAACTCCCTGGGTTATTTATTAATTTGGTTGTTCACTCAATTTGACTATATTTGGAAATTGACAATTTTTTTCCATGTGAGAAAAAAATCTGAGAACTCTAGATGACACACAAAAATAAATGCAGATGGATTAAAGAGCTAACTGGGGGGAATAGGCAAATGTTGTAGAGATAGAAAATAGATTACTGGTTTCCAGGGATTAGAGAGTTGATGGGAAATGGGAAGTGGTGGCTAGTAGGTAAGGGGCTTCTCTTTGTGATGATGAAAATGTTCTAAAATTGTGGTGTTAGTGGCACAACCCTCTTAAATATATTAAAAACATTGAATGATCAATTTTCATGGATAAATTACATGGTATATATATATATTACACCTTGTTAAATATAAAAAGGCACTTTTTAAAAATTGAAAAAAGCCAATTAGACACTCATGATCTGTGAATTTTTCTGTATCTGTCCGACCTATCAATAACAAGTTTATTTTTTTTAAATCTAACTGGATAAAATATTATAAAAGTCATATGAGACACTAGGAAAATGTTTTTGGTAATACTTGGGTGGAAAAGACCTTCCTCAGCATGACAAAATCCTGAAAAGCAATAAAAGGAGAAACTGAAATGCCACATTTTACTAACTAGACATGATAGATTTCCTGTTAGAAAATGGCATCATAAAAGCATAAAAGACTGAAGAGAATGTTTGTTATATATATGAAAATAAATATATTAAAGATTTACTGTCCCTCATATAGAAAGAGATCTTAGAAATCAATAAAAATGATAAATACCAAATGTGAAATTAAAATAGGCAAAGAAATGAATGAGAAATACAAGTGACTCTAACCAAGACAAAAAAACCTAGTTTGCAGCTGATGTGGAGGCTCTGTCTTCAGGATTCAGTTCTTAATACAGTGGCTTATATACAATGCGGTTAATACATGTTTCTCAAGAACAACATTCTTATTCTGTCTTCCTTGTGTCTTAATTTACCATGTGGCTTTTTTACTCAAACAGATTTTACATTCTTCATGTCTTCTGCAGTAGCAAATGTTCCTTTTTTAGGGTTTTATTCAAAAGCAAACTCATTTTGTGTGTATGTGTTTTGGTAAAAATCCATCTACTTCATATTTATCTTTTTTTTTAATTAAAGATGATTTTTGTCTTGATATGTTGCTACAGCCCAAAGTAATTCATTTCCTTCCCACGCTGAATTATGTGTGATCTGTTGAGAACAAATGAATAACATTTAAATCTGGGGGGGAGGGAGTGGAGGTACTTGGTATTTTATCAGAAATTCCTTTCTCACTGTAACACACAAAATCATCATCATTTAGGACCTTAAAGTGATTAACTTTGGGCAAAGAGTGGAATTACCTGATTGCTAATGAAAATGCTAAAGAGTTATTTCTAAGGTGTTAAATTGGTACACATTTTCCTCCTTACATCGCATTGGGTTGGGAGTACATACATGAAAGGATAGAAGTAAAGAAACAGCTTACTCTGGGGTTAGTCACAATAGATAATGAGAGCTTACAGAGAGCTGTGAAGTGAAAAAAAATTTTTTTCTCTTGTGCTGAAGAATTTAATGGAAAAAAAGAAATCATCTCAGGCAATAGATTTTTCACTCTTACATTCCTCCTCATCAGCTACTAAGTCTGAGAAAGGCAGTGAAGTCAAAGGTTGAAGTCCCAATGACCACCCCTTTCCCATGCCCCACAGCTCGCCTCAAATACTCAGGGCTGAAGACCCTGTAGAACCTGTTCCTTTCGTGCTCTCTGCACTGCCACACGCCCTGTCACTCAGGCCAAAACACTGGTCCCCTCCAGATTCCTCCTACTCTTTTCCTCACCACCAAGCCAGTCACACACTGAACCCCAAAGGAGTTGCCTTCATGAAGTTTCCCAGATGGCTCCAGACAACCATTCTTCTCACTAAAATAGCACTGGCTCAGGTCCCCGTCATTTATCACCCAGACTTTTGCAGAAGTCTTGCTACAGGTCTCTCACCCTGTCCCCCCGCAAAGCCCTTCTTCTTTATTGTCCCCCTCCCCTTCCACATGCAAACCCAACCATGGCTCTCTTAGCTAATAAAGGTGCCCAATCTCTTGCTGTCAGATCCTGTTGGTTATGTCTCCATCCAAGCTTCGGGCATGGCCATCACTGCCGCCCACAGCCTGTAGCCCATGCCTCTCTCCAGCCTCATCTCTCTCCACTGCTTCTTCACAACAGCTTTCATCTCAGCAAACTGTTCAAGGTACCAGACACATACTATGGTTCTCTAAGCATCTGCCTTTACTAGTAGAGGAATTTTCATCTGACCCCATCTTATCCATCCTTCAATATTCTCTGAGCCCCTAAACTTACCTAAGTTCTCCTGTTGCCCCTGCATTAAAATGGCCTATTCATGTGTCTGTTTTCTTCCACTAGAAAAGTAACTAATTAAGGCAAGGATCTTTCTGATCCTTGTATTATCAACAGCTGACAAAAATGTCTGTTCCTTAGGATATTTGCAAAAATTTCATATTATACATAACTGAACTGGGCAAATATTTTCATGTTCTCTTCCTCAGCAAGAATTTATAAAGCACTTACCTGAGCATGGGCAGGTTTTCCTCCCTGAGAAAGCAGACCTCCCCCCCATGCCCCTGAGTCAGCCCTGCCTGCCTCCTAGAGGCACCTTCCTTCAAAGACTCAATGAGACCTTGTCTGAATTGCTAATTTTCAAAACTGACTGTACACCATAATTACCCAAAATGCTTTTAAAATATACTTATGCCCAGTCCTAACCTTGGGCCACTGAAATCAGAATCTCTAGGGATGATTCTCAGGCTATATTTAACAGACTTTCCAGGTGATGATAGTGTGAAACCATGATTAAGAAACACAGGTCTACATGTAAGGTAAAATAAAGGAGAGTTGAAAGCTCCTGAGACAGTACTACCTTTAGTCAGCAAGCAAGAGCCCTACCCAAGGGGAAACGCTTGGGAATCTCTTTCTCAAAAAATTCTGAGCTCAATTCAGATACCTAGAATTGGTGCAGGAATACAGCAAGTTTCAAACCCTCCTAGGAGGTTGATCAGATACTTTACGTGACTATATAACTCATACCTATATGGTAATCTCAGGGTCTAGGAGCCAGATCCCCATTCTAGGAGGGAGAACTGGCAAGATATTCACTGCCAGTGGTTGGCAGAATATTTCTTTTATAACATAAGATTGGGCCACTGGAATTGTGTTGACATACTAATATTGAGTGACTCACACCAAACAAAAGATGAGTTCAGTACTCCAGGCTACCTAGTGGTCCATTGCCAATTCTTGGGATGAGCTTGGTATGTGGGCCTGATGTGAGCTGGCTGGGCTTATTCTCAGTGTGGTATCAACTTTGATCACAACATATGGAGGTGACCGGGATAGGGGTGGGCGGGGGATGATGGGGTGGCAGGCATCCCTTATCATGAGCACTCCCTACTACTGGAACCCACAGCAGTCACTGTACCTCTTCCAAAGGCTCCATGCCATTTGAGACAGTCTAACCTGTCCCCCTATGAGCTTTTGAGACTGTTGCTCCATAAATTCCAGCCCCCGCCCCGACATGATCCTCTCTTACTTCCGATCAATGGAATATTGTACTCTCTTGGGTGGGTAGAGATGTAGTCATGTCAGACATTACTTACACTAATAGGGCCACTCTCTTCAGTCCACCAGTTGGCCCCCCTGTGGTCCTCCCCACGGGTGGGAGTGTGTGGAAGGCCAGGTCGTGGTCAACCCTGAAAGAGATCACTCTCTAGGATTGCAGTGTGCTGCTCAAAGATGTCAAAAAGAGTTGGAAGATGCATTGCTCTGTGTTCATCATATTCAGAGTGGTGAACTTAGCATGACTAGAAGATGAATTACCATGCACATTGTTCCTGGAGGCTCCAGGTGAGATTTGCATTGTGGTACGCATCAGAAGAGCACAGAAACAATCTGAGAGTCCTGGGAAGACAGGCTTCGCAGGCAGCGTGATGGATGGCATGGTGTCATGAGTAACGAAGTCGCCAGCAGTAAATAAGCAGCCACAGGGAATGACAGAGGCCGGAAGGTCTGTATTGACTCACTACAAACAGTTTCTAAAGAGCCGCAGCATGTGAGCAATAGCAAGGTTACCACCTGTTCCTCCCAGCACTAGTTATGAAATTAGCCAGGAATGGTTCATTTGATAGGAAAGAATATGAAGAAACAGTTTCAGGCCTGAAGCTAAAGAAATGTTGTCTAGACACTATGAATAATTGTCATGAATTGTTTGGACAACAAATAAATACATAAGTGTCTCTTTTCTATACATTTTTCTAAATGTTTATCATTATGTCACTATAATACATTTAGGCCCATGATTTTTGCAACATATTTTTATTTGGTCCTATTCCCAAATTACTCAAAAGAAGATAAAAACACATTTTAAGGGACTTGGGTTTGGTTATACCCCATTATATTTTGCTTAAATGTCATTCATAACCTGAACTGTGTGTGACTCCTCCAACTGACCAAGCTCCTGGAATTTAGTGGGTGATAAATTACAGGCATGTCATTCATTTATCTTTGTATTTCCAGAAGGAGAGACTCTGACACATGGCAGGTGTTCAAATAAATGCTTGATGAATAAATACTGGTCATACTTTGTGCCACTGATTTTTTATCTTTGTGGAAATATCAAGGATGCCCCCCTGGCCTGCTTTCATGACTCACCTCTGAATGTTTTTGATCTCTGGCTGCAGGTTAGACTTTCTGGCTTGCAAAACATTGTGAGATGCCTTATCTCATTGGCCAGGAAATATTTCCTGAGCCAAATATGTGTCTGGCTCTGGGGAACAAGAATGAAGAGAAAAGTCACTGCTCTCCGAAAAGTGAAAGCTACATGGAAGTAGTCATCATATTAAAAGTAGACATGACGTTAAAAGGCAGCATGTTAAGGACAGCAATAGAGGCTTGAACTGACCCACAGGAGTTGAAAAGAGGGAAGTGGAAGCTGGAAGAAGTGGCTTCCCATGATGAACTTGAAAGTTAAGTGAGTCTCGGTAGGCAGAAACAAAGGGAAAAATCTTTCTAGAACTTCAGTAATGCTAGGTGACTCCCTTCCTTAGACCCCTAATGACTTCCTATTACACCAAATCCTTCCCCTGCCTCCAAGGTCCTACATGATTGAGACGCCTGCCTCTTCTACCTCACCTTCCATCTCTCTCTGCATCACTCCTGTGTTTTGCTCTCTTTGCTCACCTTGATGATCTCCAGACACACCAAGCTTTTTCCAACCTTATGACCTTGACATTTGTTCTTGGATCTGCTGGCACACATCACTGCCCCCAATCTTCATGCAGCCAACTCAGGCCTCCTGTTCAATGTCACCCCCTGGTCACCCATTTGTCCCCCTATTCTACCATATCTTTTAACATATGATACCATATCTTTTGCTTCAGAAAAGTGTCTAAAACTGCCCCATGTATAAACATTTATGTGTTCTACCTCATCTCAGGTCTCTCTTATAAGTTTTAGAAGTCGAGGACTTTGAGGACCTCATTCATGATATTCCTGCAGCACCTGAAAGAGTGCCTAGCAGGTAGTAGTTTCTTAGTAAATATTCTTAATGGATTAATGACAAAGGATTACTTGAGCCAGAGTTGCCAGTGCCATGTGTGGATAAACTATCACACACCCAAGGAGGAATCTGGTTCTAGAACAGGGTGGGGGCACGCAATTGCTATGCCCAGACCCATGAAGGTCATGCTACAAATTTGAACTTTATAGCCGGGTGAGGTGGCGCATGCCTGTAATCCCAGCACTTTGGGAGGCTGAGGCAGGAGGATCGAGAGTTCAAAGCCAGCCTCAGCAATGGCGAGGCACTTAGCAACTCAGTGAGACCCTGTCTCTAAATAAAATACAAAAAAGGGCTGGGGATGTGACCCAGTGGTCGAGTGCCCCTGAGTTCAATCCCCGGTACCACAAAAAATAAAATTTAAAAAAATAAATTGAACTTTATCATATATACGATAGGAAACTAAACAAAAAATGCTATAAACAAAAGAAATGGTCATAAAACCCATGTTGTGGGAAGATTCATTTGGTGGCAATATTGAGAATATCTTGGAGAGGGATCAGAAACAGCAGGTAAAGAGTCCAGTTAAGCAGCCAGAAATCCAGATAAAAGCAAATAAAGGCATGGACATTTGGAAGAGTGTAGAAAAGACCAATTTAAGAGGAAGTAGAACAATCCATTCATTGATTATACAAGAGAAGATTTAAATGATCTCTATAACTGGGTACATAGTAGGTACCAGAAATATATTGATTAAACAAATTGACGTGGCTTGGGTGACTGAGAATATGGTGATTCAATTGAGCAAATTAAAACATGTAAAGGCATGAGCAAATTAGTGGTAGAAGATCCGAGAATTAGACCTGTGGATATGTGGTATTTGATCTGCTTATAACGTTTCCAAGTGCATAAGATTGAGATATGAAGCTTACAAATTGGGGGTGAAAATGTGACTAGATGGCCACCTGCTAAAGGGAATTTCTGAAAAGTGGTGAGTGAGGACCATTGATTATTGGGGCATACCAAATATGAAGGGGACCCAGCAGCCTACCCTGGGAGCAAGGAGCAAAGGCAGGCCTCAACTCCAGGTCTTGCCACTGCAACTTTCAAGCTCTTCAGCCCAGCATTGCTCTAAGAACAGAAGAGTCGTTAAGTGTTGTTGATTCAAGAGGGCCTCAGATGGCTTCAAGTAAACAGGCACATTTACTTTACTAACTTCCAAATTCCCTGAATATTTTCATCACCCACATTACTCTTCAAGGTGAAGGAATTTTCAGAAGGCCTTTAAAATTGCACATTTGCAGGGAGGATTTTAACACAGGAACACATTAGCAGCTCTCAATGTGATTTTCTCTCAGGACAGGCCTGTTCACAGTTCCTTCTCATCAAATTTCCAAAGAAGAAATGACAAGTCATGAAGGATGTCGGAACATGGGAGGGAGCGAGAAGGAAATGTCTTTTCTATGCTGCAAGTCTCAGCAGCTACCAACTAGATGTGCTGTAACCAAAGTGAATGGGGTCATGGAGGGAATCCAGGAATGGGGCTGCATCATACAGCCAGGATGGTCTAGGGCAAACTTAAGTTCTGCAGGCCTGGAATTGGAGCGGGAGACTCCTGGGTACACAGACACTGAGAATCAGAGGGCAAGGCAAGTATCAGACTGGAACAACCAGGGAGGATGGCCCAGGTCAGGAATGGTGCAAAGAGATCATAGAATCAAATAGAGACCGAAACAAGTGAGAAAGTCAGTAACAGGAAAAGGAGACTGAGGGGATGGCCAGGAGTATGTAGGAGAGGGCATATAACCACAAATGACCCTGAAGATTTATAACTCATGTTCATGAACCAGTGGGTACATGGGTGCATGGTCAGAAGTGTACAACACCACGATCATATGGCTGCTGTGACCTTGGAAAAGATACCCTGGCTTTCTGAGTTTCACATTGTTTATCTATCAAAATGATAATTTGATAAAATAACTTCTAAGACCTTCTCCAGATCTACAATCAAATGAGTTTTTTTTCTCCATTGTTGACATCAGAGCTACCCTAGACTTTTACTTCAAACCCAAAAGCAAAAGCACACTCGAGATTTTTTTTTTTTAAAGAAAAGTCCAATTCTTAATCTGTATTAAGGAACCTGGAAGATGCTTAAAAAAAGAAATCACCCATTGATTTATTTCTTACCTTTTAAACAGCTATTCATTTTATCAAGATAAAAGTGAAACAAGCCAAGGGGTAGGAATGAGAGGGCATTTTAAATCTCTAAATTGAAATAGAAAAGGAAGCAAGGTTTAAAGGTAGCATAATAACAGCTTTTCTGTTTTCCCACTAAGAGCATTTTATCTAAAAGGTTCACCCAGAATGCTAACAAGCAAAGCCTCAGAAATGCATCAAATGGGACCATTTCCATTTCCAATGGCATTAATCTCCAGTTCAGGAAAGATTAAAAGTACCCCTAAGGAGTTGGCAACCCCAGATGCTTTCCAGGTACATCTGTGCAGATGGGCTGAGCCAAGGGCATCAGCTGGACTCACTCCACATTCCTGCAGCAGCTCCCTGGACACCTGCTATCACCTTCATCATGTTATCCCCTGAAGTCACCTGTGCTGTAAAGGACACCAGCAAGACACTAACTGGATAAGAGCTTTTCTTGTACTGTGAGCAGCTCACCATTGGAGATTTCAATTCTAACACAATCTATTAATAGGTCATGCAATTTATGCTGATAACATTCTCTTATTATGAAATTAAAGAAGGGCTAGCATGTACAAGACCCTGGGTTCAATCCCTAGTACCAAGAAAGAAAGAAAAGAAAGAAAGAAAGAAAGAAAGAAAGAAAGAAAGAAAGAAATTTTAAATAGAAATAAAACGAGAACTCTCCCATATAAGTGAAAATACGAGGTTGGATAGATTTTTCTTCTGTGTGGCTTTTGTTTCATTAGTTCATTTATTCTGCAGATTCCAAGTAAACTAGTTGGCAAACATTGGGAGCTAGTCAATAAATTTTAGTAATGGTCAGTTAGTCCATTTTCTGTTGTTGTAACAGAATGCCACCAGCTGGGTAATTTATAAACCATAGAAGTTTATTTGTTCATGGTTCTAGGAGCTAGGAATCTAAGAGCATGGTGCCAGCATTGGATGAGGGCCTTCATGCTGTATCATGACAAGGCAGGAGGACAAGAAAACATGCATGAGACACAGGGAAATCATGTTAAACCTATCCTTTTATTGGGAACCCATTCCCATGATAATAACATCAATCCATTCATAATCTACTTATCTCCTGAAGTCCCATCTCTTAATGCTGTTATAATGGGGATCACTCTTTAATGAGATATGGAAGGGACATTGAAAATATAGCAGCCACTATACCAAAAAGTAGCTTTCATGCCTTTAAAATATGGAAAGTATGAATAAAGAAGAATGTTCATAAGCAATGTCTTGAATCCTCCAGGGACCTCTTCTCTAAACTTATGTAGCACCAATAACAGCAAATCCTGCTGCTCTGCACAGAAGACATTGGGCTGGCACAAGCTGCTTTACTTCCTCTGGTCTCTGTTTCTTCTCTACCTAACTTGTTCAAGCTCATAAAATAAGAAGCCAGTCATGTAGGATAAGCGACTTTGGAATTTCATCAAAATCGTCTTTAAAGTTCCATTTCTAAAAGAGCATCTGTAATTTTCAGTCTCCAAAATACTTAGTAATTAGAGATGCTACTCATCAGGAAGAAAATGACAAAGTTGACATTTCTACTGAAAAGTCACTGGAGCCAAAGAATCTGTCTTCAAATATATTAATTAGAGGAAGTTGCTTTAGGAGGGTGGTTGGTGGTAATCACTAATTCTAAAAATAATGTTTTCTTTCCATCAGTTCTACCAAGTCCACTCAGGTCCCCAGAAGTCTCATCTTCTTTGTAAAGTCATATCTGATAATGGACTTGGCTTTCATAGACTATAATAGAAAGAATGTCACTAAATGTTCTGATGACCCCCTCCTAATGGGCTTTACTAAACTGTGAGGTAGACCTGAGTTCATATTGGCATTGACACATTGGATTGGCTAGCAAAATCCAAGCCAGTGCATGCAGGAGACACACACACAGAGCAGAGTCTCTGAGGGAAAGGGAACACACTCAAGGTATCTCAGCCACTCTGTCCTGCCATGGTCAAAAAGGCTAACAGTCTCATTCATCCACCCTTACTCATAACAACAAAGTCCAAGCACAAAGAGTGAAGGGAAGCTCCTTTTCTTCTCCTTTCCAGAATAAATGTGGTCGGAACTGGAAAGTCTTCCCACCTGGTACCCTGAAGACCCTTCTCCTGTTTTACTCTTCTCCTGTTGCTTTCCCTACTAGTCTCCTCCAGGGTCACCTGGAGCGTTCCCCTGTGTGGAAAGCCCTTCATTCCCTTCTGTCGTGGAGCTGCATCTTCACACTTAATTAGCAGGTCTTGTCTCACACAGACATCCCAAGAACCTGTCATGGCAAGTATAGTTTGGTCTGAGATGTTCACACAATTAGTGTCCTACCTACAGAGAAAACACAGGGTTGCATCCTCGTGACTAAACACTGAAGGTCACTCCAGGTGAACTGGGCTGCACAAAATAACCACACAGAGACAGAAAAATACCTTCATTTGGGGGTCTTGTGATGTGATGGCTCCTCTCTGACCTTAGGGGTCAATGGAAAGAGAGCAAGAGCATGCCTGGAGCTCAGTTTAATTGGGGAGAAGTCATGCAAATGAGGCAGGGGGTCAGGTTTCAGGGGGTTGAGGCTAGCTTCCTGATGTCTTGCTGTCAGCAGGTTGACTGACATCTAGGAAGGCCACGCCCATTTCATGTGCTGACTGGTGATCCAGAGCAGAGCAGACAAAGGGAGTTTCCATGGAATATTCTATCCCAAACAGGGCAAAGGGATAGGATTTCAAAGGACAGGTGTGTGTAACCCAACCCCTGTGGGTGCCGCCTACTCCTAATGCCACACCTTTGTTATCCAAGCGAAGGGAAAAGCCCAAGTCATGAGTCAATGGCATTATCGCCCAGACTCTAGTGCTCTTTCAGATCCCGGGGCATTAGGAATCAAAGGCACGTGCACCTAGAGTGGCTTCCCACATATTGGCTTCCCACAACACAGGTCTTTCTCTCACCGATATAGACCACCTCTCATTGCGCAACTTTGATGTATTATTATGCTAAGATCCCCTGTCTACCTTGGCTAGAGATGGGAAGGATAAAAGGGAGTGCCTGGCCTTGCCATACGTAGGAACCTGGATTAGAGTCTGGAACTTCCAATATCAGTTATGTGCATTTAGGAAACACACTTCTTACTGGGCCTCAGTTTCCTCCTCTGCAAAATAACTCTCAGGACATCAGATTCACTCCCAGCACTAATGTCAGTCTTGCTTGACTGCCCTTGCCCCATACCACACTCTTCAGTTCTAGAGAATCTCAGCCTGTGTACAGTGTTATTGTTTCTTCCCAATTTGATATTAAACTCATCTACTCACTGCATCTTAGGACCCAAAGAGATTCTAGCCAACTTCAAATCAGGCTCAGAAAGGAGAAATGGCCAGCCCAAACTCAAAGCTGTTATGATCTACACCCCACATTGTCCCAAACAGGATTTATGGCAGTTTAATAGAATACATTATAAAACACAAGATGGTATAAAGTAGTAGAAGACAGAAAAAAAAGCAAGGGGGGCATAGAGGAAATTTGAAATGCACTCCAAGAAACAAATAATAAAGCCTCCTTTACTATTTCTTTTTTTTTTTACTTTAAAATATTTAGCTGAAAAATATAAATTGTATTTATTCAAGGTCACAATGTGTGTAAGATAGGGTGATTTGGTATGCATTGTGTACTGATTATCACAGTCCAATGAATGAACATATCCATCGCAACCATAATTATCATTTGTATGTATTTGTGTAATGGTTAGGGCACATAAAAACCTCTCTTATCAAATTCCAATCTGTAATAATACAGTATTATTAACTATAGTCACCATGTTATACCTCAGACCCTCAGAAATCATTCAACTTCTAAATGAAAGTTTGTACCTTGTGACCAACATCTCCTTATTTCCCCCACTCCCCAGCCCCTGATAACTACCATTATATTCTCTGTTGCTATGAATTTGATGTTAGATTTCACATAGGAGATCATACAGTGTTGGTCTTTCTGTGCCTGGCATATTTCACTTGTCCTTCAGATTCATCCAGGTTGTCACAGATGGCAGGATTCTTTTTTTATGGCTGAATAAAATTCCACTGTGAGGTGTGTGTGTGCGCATGCATGTGCCATATGCAAATATCTTTTTGAGATACTGGCTTTATTTCTTTTGGATAAATACCCAGAGGTGAGGTTGCTGGATTATACTAGCCTATTTAAATATTTGAGAACCCTCCATATTATTTTCCATAATGGCTGTGCCGATCTCCACTCCCATCATTGGTGTGCAAGGATCCATTTTTGTGCACTTCCTTGACAACACTTAGTATTTCTTGTCCTTTTTGTGGCCATTCTACAGGTGTGATGTGACATCTCATTCTGGTTTTGTTTTGCATTTCCTGATGATTATTGATGTTAGGCACTTTTCCATATGCCTGTTGGCCATTCCTGTGTGTTCTTTGGAAAAAAAAAAATGTCCACTCAGGTCTCAGGTCCTTCGTCAATTTTTCAATCAAGTTATTTGGGTTTTTTTATTTATTTGTTTTTTAATTTTATTTTGCTTGCTACGAGTTGTATAATTTTCTTATTTATTTTAGGTAATAACTTCTTATCAGATACATGGTTTGCAAATGTCTTCTCCTTTATAGGATTCCTTTTCATTTGTTGATTATTTCCTTTGCTGTGCAAAAGATTTTTTCATCTGATGTAATCCTACTTATTAATTTCTGCATTTGTTGCCTGTGGTTTTGGTGTCATATCCAAAAACTCATCATCAAGCCCCATCTCCAGGAGCTTTATCCATCTTTTCTTCATGGAGTTTTTATGGCTTCAGATCTTACACTTAAGCCTTTAACCTATTTAGAGTTAATCCTATCTAGTCCTTTTTCCTTTGCTGTAACAGAATACTATAGACTGAGTGATTCATATAAAATAAAGATTTATTCAGCTCACGATTTAGAAGGTTGGAAAGTGTAGATTGAGCAGCAATATCTGTTGACGCTCTTCTTTTTTTTTAAATTTTATTTTTATAATTTTTAATATGTACAACTCGTAGTGCATATATTTAGTATCTTTTTGCATACAACTGTTTGTATAAAAAGTATATTCGTACAATTCAGGTCTTCAATCATGCATTAAGGAAAATGATATCCGTCTCATTCAACCACCTTTTTTTTTTCTTTTCTTCCCCTCCCTCCCCTCTTGCTCCCTCCTTTACCCTCCCTTCCCTTGACCATTCTAGTTTCCTCTAATCCTCCTATGTACCCCCATCCAACAATACTTTGAAATAGCCTCCTTATAAAGTCAGAGAAAACATTTGGCACTTGGATTTTTGAGACTGACTAACTTCACTTAGCATTATGTCTTCCAACTTCATCCATTTATCTGCAAATGCCATTAATTTGTTTTCTTTTATTGCTGAGTAAAATTCCATTGTGCGTATATACCACATTTTCTTAATCCACTCATTTACTGAGGGACATCTAGGTTGGTTCCACAACCTAGCTACAGTGAATTGCGCAGCTACAAACTTTGAGATAGCTGTGTCACTGTAATATGCTGTTTTTAAGTCCTTTGGGAATAGACCCAGGAGTGGGATGGCTGGGTCATAGGGTGGTTCCATTCCCAGTTTTCCAAGAAATCTCCATACTGCTTTCCATAACGATTGCACCATTTTGCAGTCCCACCAGCAATGTATGAGTGTGCCTTTTTCCCCACATCCTCTCCAACATTTATTGTTGCTTGTGTTCTTGATGGCTGCCATTCTGACTGGAGTGAAGTGAAATTTTAGAGTAGTTTTGATTTGCATTTCTCTAATTGCCAGCGATGTTGAACATTTTTTCATGTATTTGTTGATTAATCGTGTATCTTCTTCTGAGAGGTGTCTTCTCAATTCCTTAGCCCATTTATTGATTGGGTTATTTGTTTTTTTAGTGTAAAGTTTTTTTGAGTTCTTTATATATTCTAGAGATTAGTGCTCTATCTGATGTGCATGTATTAAATATTTGTTCCCAATTAGTTGGCTCTCTATTCACCTCACTAATTGTTTCTTTTGCTGAAAAGAAGCTTTTTAGTTTAAATCTATCCCATTCATTAATTCTTGGTAGTAATTCTTGCGCTACAGGATTCTTATTAAGGAACTTGCGGCCTAATCCGACATGTTGGAAATCGGAGCTTACTTTTTCTTCTATTAGGCGTATTGTCTCTGGTCTAATTCCTAGGTCCCTGATCCACTTTGAATTGAGTTTTGTGCATGGTGAGAGATAAGGGTTTAATTTCAATTTGCTGCATATGGATTTCCAGTTTTCCCAGCACCATTTGTTGAAGAGGCTATCCTTTCTCCACTGTACATTTTTGGCGTGTTGACGCTCTTCTTGCTGGTGAAGACTCTGTAGAGTCCCAAGGTGACCCAGGGCATCACGTAGCATGACAGAGCAAGTTAGCCAACTTGGGTCTCTTATAATGCCACTAACACTACCATGGAGCCCCACCCTCCTGACCTTACTCACTCCCAACATTTCCACCTCCAAATACCATAGACAGATTAATTTTTCACCCTTTAAATCAATCATGCAACATATAATGACATTTTGGTCAACAAGGAACCACATATATACTGGTAGTACCATAAGATTATGATAGAGCTGATAAATTCCTATATCCTCGTGAAATTTTAAGTGTACTAATGAGTTAACCCATCATGTGTTTGTGGTGATTCTGGCCTAAAAAAACATATTTCACTGCCAGTTGTAGTAAAAGAATAGCATATACAATAACACATGGCATATAATATACAATAATGACAATAAGTGTCTGTTGCTCAATTATGTATTTACTATGATATGCTTTTATTATTAATCTAGAGTGTACTCCTTCAATTTATTTGCTAAAAAAAAAAACTAGTATAAAACAGTGTGCTATAGCAGTCTCACACATCTCAGGCTACTGTGACTCGTGATTGCATCAAGAAGCTACATCATGTCACTGGTTAGATTGTCAATATCACTTTATGATGTTCACACAGTGATAGAGCTGCCTAACAAAGCATTTCTCAAAACGTATCCACATTGTTTTGTGACATGACTGTACTTCACAATGGGAATTAAATTTCAACCTGTGTTTTT
This sequence comes from Tamias sibiricus, assembly GCA_025594165.1. Classification (NCBI taxonomy): domain Eukaryota; kingdom Metazoa; phylum Chordata; class Mammalia; order Rodentia; family Sciuridae; genus Tamias; species Tamias sibiricus. Next base: position 155,381,811 of record CM046663.1, read on the forward strand.
GTGGGGACATTTGAACCATAGCAATCCCCTTTGCCAATTCTGTTGTTGGGCTCTATGTTTGGCTTTGAGCCCCCTAGCAGTCAGAGAAAAGGAAAGTCCAGTGATCTTATGGAGAAGAAGTTTCCTTCTTGCCACCAAGGCCCTTTCCCCTGCCCCTCGCTGCCATTGGCTGTACCTAACTGTTCAAGGTTTTTTTTCTCTGGAATAGTTTTGTTTAGTGAGGTTGAAGCTCTGCAGTCTTATGCTAACTCTCAGATCAAGCAGGAGGGAGAAGCCAAACCATATCCTAGAAGGCAGCTCCCTTTTCTTATCAGACATAGGAAGCACAATGCTGGGCCTTAAGTTGCAGGATGCAAAATCAATACCCATAAGTCAAAGGCATTTTTGTACATCAGCGACAAAGCCTCTGAAAGGGAAATGATGAAAACTACCCCATTTACAATAGCATCAAAAAGTAAATAAAATACCTGGGAATCAACAAAAGAGGTGAAAGACCTCTATAACGAAAATTATAGAACACTAAAGAAAGAAATCATAGAAGAACTCAGAAGATGGAAAGACCTACCTTGCTCTTGGATAGGTAGAATTAATATTGTTAAAATGTCCATACTACCAAAAGCATTATACAGATTTAATACAATTCCAATCAAAATCCCAATGTCATTCTTCAAAGAAATAGAAAAAGTAGTCATGAAATTCATCTGGAAAAATAAGAGACCCAGAATAGCCAAAGCAATCCTGAGCAAGAAAAGTGAAGCAGGCGGCATCACCATACCAGACTTTAAATTATACTATAGAGCAATAGTAACAAAAACAGCATGGTATTGGCACCAAAACAGACTGGTGGACCAATGGTACAGAATTGAGGACACAGAGACTAATACATATAATTTCAGCTATCTTATATTAGACAAAGGTGCCAAAAATGTACAGTGGAGAAAGGATAGCCTCTTCAACAAATGGTACTGGGAAAACTGGAAATCCATATACAACAAAATGAAATCAAACCCTTATCTCTCACCATGCACAAAATTCAATTCAAAGTGGATCAAGGACCTAGGAATTAGACCAGAGACAATACGCCTAATAGAAGAAAAAGTAAGCTCCAATTTCCAACATGTCGGATTAGGCCCCAAGTTCCTTATTTTCATACCTGCCGGGGAAAACCAGAGGAAAAAAATTTCCATCCAATGTAATATTTCCAGATTTTCCTCGAGCTCACTGGCATAAAAATTGAAATCAGGTTGCTGAGAATGTGTTTCTCACTGTCTCTTTACAATGCAGAAGCCTCCTTGTGTGCTTTTTGATGCATCATGAAATAAACACCTAGTTTTCCAAAATGAGACACCATTCCTCAGCAGGGCAAAGACTGTTTGCAAACAGTTCCACATAAAGCCATCAGAAGGAACTAGGTCTATCTACTCAAAGAGCAGCCACCAACATGAATGCTAGTGGGTTGAGAATTCTGCAGCAGGAGAGTTTTTCAGGAGTCTGGGAGACAGGGTGGTACTCTAGAAATCAGCCCTTAAGTATCTTTATATTTAAATAATGCCTTCCAGTTTCCATAGTGTTTACATGTCTCCCATCTGTCCCCAAATCCCTATGGTAGGTAGAAGTGTCATGATCCCCATTTTCTGGGTGAAGAATCCGAGTGTGATTAATGGGGCTTTCAGACATGGGTTGCAAAGCCAAGGATCAGGCCTTCTGTTTGCAAGTACAGAAGAAGACCTGGGGGTGAGAGTTGAGTAATGAAATCCAGAATTTGCTTCCTCAGGCAAGTCACTTTCTTTTGGGTTGGGGGGTAAGAAAGATATAAAATGTGATTCTACCATCCCTACTGGTCAAACTTAAAGCAAGCAGTCTCTTCATTGGGACCTTGACTTTGGTCATTGACTTCAATGTCTCATCCTTAAAAAAGAGCAATGAACTCTTACCTCGCTTATTTAAAATGTGTGATCACGCTCAGAGCTCCAGGGCTGGCCAGCCTCTGCAACCCAGGAAAGACTCCATCATGAGGCAATTGGATTACAGCGCAGGATGGTAGGAACATTTTGCCTTGAGAAAAGTAAACTTTTCATCTACATAATTTTCATCCTTTACACATAAATAAGATAATGATACCCCAGCTGCTTCAAAAAGATTCCCTGTCACTTAAAGTAGAAAACTCTACTCAGCATTCTCTGGAATAAGTATTTGTAAATGAAAGGCAACAGCCCTTATTATGTCATTTGGGCTTCCTTCTAACATAGGAAGGCCAGAACATCTTCCTCTTGCTGCTTTATGCTATTGGCAATGCACCACCAGCCCCTGCCTAAGAGCCAGAGGGACAAAGGCAAGGGGAGGAGACTGTCCCTCACTCCTTCTTGTGCCCCCAAGTCCTCTACTGCAAGCACTAAAACCTGATACTGAACCTGGCTTTGCAAACCTGCTTGATTTCATGGAAGTTTCCCATTGACACAATAAGAAAGTGCCAGAGAGGGCTGTGGATCCTATACTCCCTAAATTCAGCATGGGCCAGTTTAGAATTCTTTGTCAGGAAGAGTTAGTTCTGTTTCTCCTTCCTTGCTATGTTTTCTTCATGGCCCAGTTTCATCTTTCCCTTTACACGAAATGTGTTTACATCCGTTCTCCTTAGGCACTGCCCTTCCATACGAGGCGCTGTAGTTCATTAGTGCATCTGTTCTTTGGTGGTGACTGAGAACTGACCTTCTCCTTTACATTGTCCCCACAGACATGCCAATGGCGAGCTAGAGAACAAGACCTTAGATTATAACGCCTGTTGTTTCCTTTAGTCACATTACCTCAAAATTCAAACAATGACTTTCTACCTAAGGCTCCTTTAAAAGATAGAGCTGTTGTGACTCTCACTGGATGTATTACTAGCGTTCCAAGGGGAAGGCACTTTTGTTGCATTATGGTGAAGTAATAATTTATGTGCAACACTGCCAATCACTTACCATAGTGAGGTCGGTGGCCCTGTGATCTCCTGCAGTAGGATTGTAGCCACAAATGTGTGTGTTCAAAATGTCTTCCCTGTCAATGTGACTCTGGAGTCAAGGGCACTGTCCACCAGACTGACTTCACCACTATGGCAGAAGTTGCTGGTACCGTCCCCAAATCCTCCAAGGCTGGTGTGTCCACCTCCCAACCTCAGGCTCCAAATGGGAGCGTTAGCGGCCAATGACTCACAGCTGCCACCCTCCCCTTAGGACTTATCCCATCAACAGGAACACTTTTGCCAGTAATGCTTTGGATGTGGCTCAAGGCATAGTCCCACAGGGGAAGGGAGAATTCTGCAGCCAATGACTGAACAATACCAGGTATTAAAGGCTGGCTGTCTTACATCCCTCTGGGACAACACCCCAGAGCTCCTTATACCAGCCTGCTGCAGGCAGACTCACATCCTCATCCAGGTCCTTCCCTAGTCCTCTCGCCTGCTCCCCCAGCTCCTTAGAGCCCATCCATGAAGGCACTGAGTCAAGAAAACACTCACATAAGAATCCTGTCCCCAACTCTACTTCTAGGAACCCCAATCCAAGACCCTGAGTAAGGAGCAGGTCTATGCACAGGAAATCACACCTAGATGTAAATGATGGCAGCCCCTCACTTCTGAAGTGCGTGTGTCTCATTTGTGGTCCATGGTGCTGTTTTGGCATCAAAGAACAAGAGCAACCCTGGACTTCAAAGGCTCAGCCTGTGTGTTAATAGGCACGTGGCCCGAATCTTACATAACCAGCAGGGATCCTGCTCTAAGGAATCATTACCATGGAAAATATGCCTTCGGAATGTATGTGTTTGCAGAAGGATTTTGGTAAGGCACTATTGACTTCCAAGTAGGTATAAAATTTAATCATTTAATTGGGAGTAGATGAAGTTAATGTTAGGGCAGATGTATTTAACTATGGAGAAAGTTGTATTTAAACTTGATCAAACATTTATCAAGGAGTCCCTGGTGCAAAGTTTTGTAATAAGTGCCTTGCATTTGAACAGTTTGTAAAGTGGATTTCCATGTCTGAATCCTACTTAGAAATGTGAGTGGGATACCAGTGTGTTAACTTTTTTTTTTATTTATAATAATTACAATTCATAGCATCTTTTTGCATACAACTGTTTGTATACAAAGTATATTCGTACCATTTAGGTCTTCAATCATGCATTTAGGATAATGATATCCGTCTCATTCAACCACCTTTTTTTTTCTTTTCTCCCCCTCCCTCCCCCCTTACTCCCTCCCTTACCCTCCCTTCCCTTTGGCCATTCTAGTGTTCCTCTAATCCTCCTATGTACCCCCATCCAACAATACTGTGAACTAGCCTCCTTATATCAGAGAAAACATTTGGTATTTGGATTTTTGAGATTGACTAATTTCACTTAGCATTATATTCTCCAACTTCATCCATTTACCTGAAAATGCCATTATTTTATTCTTTTTTGTTGCTGAGTAAAATTCCATTTTGTATATATACCACATTTTCTTTATCCACTCATCTACTGAGGGACATCTAGGTTGGTTCCACAACCTAGCTATTGTGAATTGTGCTGCTATAAACATTGAAGTAGCTGTGTCACTGTAATATGCTGTTTTTAAGTCCTTTGGGAATAGACCCAGGAGTGGGATGGCTGGGTCATAGGGTGGTTCCATTCCCAGTTTTCCAAGAAATCTCCATACTGCTTTTCATAGCGGTTGCACCATTTTGCAGTCCCACCAGCAATGTATGAGTGTGCCTTTTCCCCACATCCTCTCCAACATTTATTGTTGTTTGTGTTCTTGATGGCTGCCATTCTGACTGGAGTGAAATTGTAGTGACGTCTGCAAATAGTCTAAGACTCCAAACTCCCGAGCACTATAGTTGTTAGTCCTTGAAACGAGCATCTACTTTTATTTTCACTTCCAGAATCTATTCTACCTTCTAGTAGCAGCATCTTGATTGTCTTTTGTAGACCATCTCCCTCCGCTCTCAGTCTCAGTGGTTCTAGCAGAGTTAGCTCCATCCCTTAAATCCAGGGTTAACTCAGTTCTAGCAAAAGAGATTTTCATATGCCCTAGTGATACTGACTGGCTCAGAGATGTCCCCAGACTCAAGCCTGGCCAATTAGAGACTATGAAAGTCAGTCTGAGATTACTGCTGGAAAAATTTGAAGGCATGATTTTTCCTCCTAAGTTGTTGGTGTTTGTGAAATGTGGGCCTAGAACTGCTGGTATCATCTTTCCAGAATAGGAGACTCTGCAGGAGAATAAAGTCAACACAGAAGCAAGCAGACCTGAACAATTAAAAATAAGTTTTTAACATATTCCTGGTCTTTCCATTACAGAGAGCAATAATTTTTTAAAAGTTTGAGTTGGTTTTGTGTTGGATTTCTTCAGTTTCGATCAAATACCACAACTAAGCTCTAACTGCATGGTAGTCTTTTCATATGTATTTTGGGTACTTACGTGTTAACTGGAAAGTCTTGGTACCTTTATTAGCAAGTCTCACCTACTTTTAACCTGAACGTTGACATCTAATTTAATATGCGTTCATCACTTACTCTGGGACAGATGTAGGACTGGGATCTTGGAAGGACTCTAGGAAGATTAGGACATGATTCCCTTCCCTTAAAACATTTATAATACTTCTAGCTTCAGAGAGAAACTCGTTAGACTTTAATGGTAGTCTGCTGTACTCATCTCCGTTGGAAATAGCACATGGACATCAATTTGAAAGTTTATGTTAAGAATGTTTTATTAAAAACCCAATGGAGAAATAGGTGAGTCAAGTCGTTTCCTGGATCTAAACTATAAATTGTTGTACCAAGCCACAGATGATGACTCCATTGGGAAACAAACATGTATTTTTAAACTTTTGAGACTAGAGAGTAGCTTGAACAGAACAACCAAAAAGAACAGTTTGTCCTGCTGAATGACTCACTTGAGAAACTTCCATTTTTATGCCATTTTAGAGTAGAATTTTCAAACTATTCCAGACCAATATGGATTGCCTTGAGAGTAGACTGATATTTGGATAACTTTCTTTTGGTAAACTACCGATCCATCATATCATAGATAACATGGCCTCTGTTTTGATCTGCCTATCTTGATAATCATTCAATTTACTAGTTCTTCCAAGTTTTGGGTGAACTCATGAGCAAGAGCACCATAATGAGCTGCTAATAGCAATATCCTATTTTTACCTATACCTTGCAGTTTATGAGAGCCCTTTCACACACATTGTCCCTTCAGAAGTTGTTCAAAGAACCAATCACTAAATATATCTAATGGCTGATGATCTTGTTTTGACATATTTAATTCATCCATTTTTATTCTCTCTTCTGGGTTTCTCCTACCCTGAGAAGTTCTCATAATTTAGCTCCCACTTGGATTTCGCAATACCCTCATAACCCATCCCCATTTCTTAGCTTTATGTCTCAACATTCTTTATGCATAGCTCTGGCCATGTTTCCCAACTCGCTGGCGCTCCACATTTAGTGGGAAATAATTCGGTCTCAGTCATTCAATGGTCTGTGTTACATTTCTGATACCAAATCCTACACCCACTTCAGTCTGACAGGATTAACCGAGGAAGAGGAAGTTTGTAGAGTACTGAAAGATTGGGAGTATTTGAATACAAAGATCAAAACAGAAGCACTACCAAAAGGAAGGAAAAGAAAACACGGGCAAAAATCACCAGAGGAGAAAGGCTCAAGGTATAACCAGGAAGGTTAAGGAAGCCAAAGGCCTGGGAAAGATGCTGACACCCCTAGAGACCTGTCCGCTCTGAACTCCTCAGTTCTGCTCTGTAACTCAGGAATAGGCATTTTAAATACCTGATGGCTTCTAGGGGACCAAAAGAAGAAGGAACAGAAAGGAGATAGAAATTAGCCCTCAGAGTTAAAAAAGGGTTACTCAAGAAAGGCAGAGAGCACAAGTTCAAGAGCTGAGGTTCATGGTGGAGCCCAGAGCCCACCTCTGAGCAATTTTGTCTCCCAAGTCTACAGTGACCCCTTCTGAGAAGTCCTGAGGCCAGACCAAGATGTCGTTAATAATCTACCAGCCATGGCTGGGTTGATCCCCAGGTTCCAAAATCATTTCCATCCTACACATTGTGGCCAGCCACCAGCTATCAGCACAGGAACAGTGGCACATGGGAATTTCAGTTAGATATCCAGAAACAGAGCAGCCTCTATTTTAAACAATACATCTCTAATGCAATGAAGCAACAGGAGGAAGGAAAGAGTTAATAAGTCATCGCCGTGAGAGCTCCCTGGAGACATGACAGGTCTTCCCAGGAGGTCCCCTGTCAGAGGTGGTTGGCTATTCCCAAGTACCTGGGGAACTCCTTACCAATATGCATTCTAGGGGGCTGGGGCTGTAGCTCGGTGGTAAAGTGCTTGCCTCGCATGTGTGAGGCACTGGGTTCGAGCCCCGGCACCACATAAAAACAAATAAAGATACTGTGTGTTCATCTACATCTAAATAAATGTGCTTTTTTAAAATATGCATTCTAGGATCTCATCAGAGATGGGAATTCAGTAAATCTGGGATGATGCTCCAAATCCCAAATTGTTAACAAGCTCCCAAGTGATTCGGCTACCCAGCCAGCTTTGGAAGACAGGCCGTGCCCCCTGTACAAATTGTCCATCAGAAGAGGCTGCACTGTCCTCTCCCAGGCCCACAAATAATCAGGCTGCTGAAGAGTCCATTAGGCACCAGCTCTTTCTTCTATTGGTTCTTCCTTGACAGTGGTCCCAGCTTGTACGCACTTTATGATTGCCTGGAATCTTAAAATGCACAAGTCTGGGCCACACTCCACCCTAAAGAAATCAATTATGGCAAGGGGGTCAGATACATGCCAATATTTGTTTAAGCTCCCCAGGTGATCCCAATGTACAGGCAAGTTTGGAAATCCCTGCTGTATAGTCTTGCTACTCAGATAGTGACCCATGGGCCAGCACCAGCATTACCTGGGACCTTACTAGAAATCCAGAAAGTTGGCCCTGTGCCAGCAGTGTTAAATTAAAATCTGCTTCTTAACACACCTCCATGTCACATGTGTGCCTAGTCTAGCTTCAAAAGCCCAGTGCTCTTGATTTTAATCTCCCTATGTGTTTGTATCAAGATCAGTTCTAAAGAAGTGGATACTTAAGTGAAAGATAAGGCTCCCCAGCAGACAACCAAGTTCACACAAGCAAACCAAAAAAAAATTGTCTTTAAATACCTAATGACTACAGGAAAATCCAAGGGATCCCCCTACCCAGTTATTCAGCACTTACAGACACCACATGCTCACCCTGACCTTTCTATTTGGCAACTGTCAAGGCTAAAAGCACCTGCTAAATTGATTAGTTCATGCACTATAACCTCAATCTGGCTCAGGCAGCCACATGAGCATGGTAAAAATGTTGGGGTGGGTGTGCCTGGAGCCACCCACCACCCAGATCCTGCTGTCACAGGTTCTGTGCCAGATACACCTGAGCAGTGGCAGCACAGACGCTGAGCTGGCTGAGAACCCGCGAGACAGCTGGCAAATTGCCTGCACTGATCTTTCCCTGAGAGAGAGGGAAGAGGAGGTTCATGGAGAAGTCACCAGCAGCACCTGACTCTGAACAAGGTGACCTGCTGATGACATCTCTGGCAGGAGCCGGCTGAGGAGCAGAAGTCCAGAGCAGAATGATTTCTGCTGTAATTGCCAATTTGTCCCTGTCAGCGCGACAGCCTCCTGCAATTTACTGTGTACAAGCAGCCAGGCTCATCACAGGAGGCGGAAACAGGAAGAGGCCTCCGACTGTCACAGACCAGTGAGCAAGACTCACCCCGCATGGGTCAGGCCCACCCAGGGCTCGGCCTGCAGTGGAATAGCAGGAGGAGAAAGTACAAGGGTCTTCAAAAGCGCGATCGACATGGCGATGTCATTATCATGTTTGTTAGGTCACATTTAGGGTAACAAGAAATAATCCTTATTTTCTTCTACTCTCTACTTGCAACTCAAGGAGGAAATGAGTTTATTAAAGGTTTCTCCTGTCTCTCCTCTCCCCCTTCTATCCACTCTAGCACCCTAGCACCCTTTTTAGATATTATGTGGATCAGCAGAAGCTGGGAACCTCTGAAGATAAGTTAAAGCAATCAAGCAGTAGATGCATCCTTATCTAATGAATTAGGGGAGAGAGAGGGAAGCCCAGACTGGGCAGATAGGAACACAGGGCACCCACCATTTCCTGCCCTTATCAAGAATCCAGAGACTCCAAGAGGCCAGTGGTTCTGTCTTGAGTAGACCCTTGGGTGTGTGCTAAAACCCAGAATTGCAGAGCCCTTCCCCAGAGTTTCTGAAATAGCTGGCCTGCACAGAGCACAGGAATGTACACTTCTAACAAGTTCCTAGGTGATCCGAGAACCAGTTAGCCAGGTGAATGCCAAGAAGAGCCATGGGATCCAGGGTGGGTAGAGAAAGCAGCACCAGGTAACTCACCCCATTCTTATTTATTGAACAGGGCCAATTTTCTCTGTACTTTGAATATTTTCTTAAAGAAAATATTCTCAAGAGCAGAATTTATTGACTTGAGCATAAACATCTTTGATGCTCTTGATAATTATTACCAAATTGCTTGACAAAAAGTTTGGGCTAATGTATGATAGCATGATAGCACTACCATGCATGAGCTCCACCTTTCATGAATAGAACCAAATATTATAGTAATTCTTTTTACTCATTTCATAGAGTAATAAATAATGATGCCATTCGAAAACATATCTACTTCTTTGATAATTGGTTAAGGTGGAATATTGTTCTGAGCTTACATTACCATCTTAATTTGAGTATTAAAATCAATTGAGAAGACAAAAGGAAACTATCACCTGATAGGACTTATTGGAAAAGCTTTCTTTCTCAGAGTCTTGATATTTGAATGTGGAATGAATGACCCAATGAATCCTTGAAAAGCAGCGTTGTGAAGAGAACGCAGGAAGAGGACAAATGACACTTTCTGCCCTTGTCCCTCAAAGCCGAGCTCCTCTGTTGTTTTGTCTTATTTTTGTTCTTTGGTTTCGTGAAACTGTTAACTCTTCTCCCAGGCTTTAGCACACTGAGCTTTCTCTCAATCCCTCTCCCTAGTAACCCATTTGCAAGACTGACTTGAATTATTACTCAAGTCTCAGCTATTATACCTCAATTTGTAGGAAGCCCTCGGCAAACTTCTTTCCCACCTGCCAGCCTGAGTTCCCTGCTTAGTTCCTTCACCTTGACCAAAGCTCCATAGTGCAATTCATGAGTTCCTATCTGACTCCTCACTGTCCTTGGCACCTAGCCCAATGCCTTGCACAGTAGATGCTCAATAAATATTTGTTACACGAATAAATCATAACTTCCCTTGCTTTTGGAGAAAACTATTATACCATTGCTTCAAAACAGCATACTTATTATTCCCCATCACTTCTGCGTTGTTCATTTGAAAAGTTCGATGGCGTTCTTTGAATTGTCAATGCTGAGCATGTGCTAATGCCCCTGTTTCTTCCCAATCGGTTAACAAGCATCTCTGAGCATCTGCAGCAAGCAAGGGGGGCAGGCGGGGTCCGGTTCTGCTAGATTAAAAGAGGAACAGAAACTCCTTTGATTACATCCCTTGTCAACCTGCAGTCAGACAGCAGCAGCGACTGGAGGTTGAAGCAGACTTTGTCCCCTTCCTCTGTGGGCTGTAAGAGACATAAAACTCACCGGAGCTCTGGGCCCCTGGGACACAGCTGCTCCCCAGGCAGCGGGGCTCATTATCGAAGCCTCACTTCCTTTCATTCCAACACAGAAGCTGGCCCGTCCTCTGCTGGGCTTGTCCCGGAGACTGATGGCTTTAATTTGATCTGAGTAATTTATACAGTAGCCCAAGTATCCTGATTGGAGCTGTCATTTTGTAGGGACAAAAAATAAAATCGAAGGCAGGCCTCGGAGACAAGCTAAGGTTGCCGGGCCTGGGTTGTTCTCAGCTCCAGCCACGGCTAGTCACATGTGTCTAACCCCGTCTTCTCAGCCTCACTTTGAAACAAAGATGCACAGTGATTCCCTCTGCCTGCAGCTGAAAAGCCAGCTCCCTGGCTCTGGAGGCCCTCTGGAAGAGGGTTCCCTATGTTCTTGCAGTTGTCAAGACTCCCCAAGGCTGGGGAGTGTACACAGCACACACTGACCCCCGCCTCTGTGCACCCCTCTTCTCCACTCCCTGCTCCCTCAGCCTGAGCCTGGAATGCCTCACACTCTTGTCATTTGAATCCTAGCCACCCACCAAGTTCAGTGTGTGCCTTGTCTCCTCTGGGGACACTTACCTGACAGCCTGTGTCCAAGGAGGGCATGATGTTTCCAGAGAAAGCAACTATTCTGTACCACCCAGGGTGTCTCTTAAACACATATCCAGTCAGCGAGACAGAACTGAACAGTGGACACCAGCCTCCCCGACTCAAATGCAAGACTCCCAGCCTCACCACCCAGCTCTGAACTTTGAAAACAGTAGGTATTCAATAACTGCTCATAAGGTTTTCCAATGAGACGGAATTTTGCAAGCATTCTATTTAATCTAACCTTTCGGTTTCTAACAATTCTACAAACCAAAATCATAATTAAGTATAAACCCAATCTGTCCGTATAACTAATCCCCGAGTACTGAGCATGGCACGCACGTGTGTGTGCGTGTGCTTGTGTGTGCATGTGTGTACATGGATCCAAACATCCACGATGTCTTTGAAATCTGAACACAAAGGCTGTGATGAAAGGCCTCTCAGCATTTCCTTTGAAACAAACATTCTGGCCTTTGGGAAATCACCTCAGGTTACTTTGATATTTTTTTCCATCCTCTTTGCAAAGATCTCTTAGTAAACTTCATTCTTGTCTGGCTCCCATGCACACATATGTGTCAAGAATGAAGCTTTGACAAGTGCTTGATCCAGTGGCTACTTTTATTTGTGACAGTACCCACTGCCTGCTTCTGGTCACTCTGAAACACCCTAATCTTGTATCCATATCACCACCGTCATCCAAGAAACCAAGTAAGGCTCTCAAGAACTGCTTGTAATAAATTCAACCTAGCAATAGGTGACAAAGCGTATTCTTTAGCCCAGTGACTAATTTTATCTTGACAGGCTCTTGGGAAAAGTCATTTTTATGAAATGGGACAAAATTACAATGTTTGCTCAAAATTGTAAGTTACGCTTCTGCTTTCTTTCTTGCTATAAGTTTGACATTCATCTTTGTTGATCTTTTCTATTTCCACATCTTTTCAAACGAAGTAAGAAAAATTTTACACAATTCTATAACTTTTAAAGAAAAAGAAATTAGGATTAAAGGGGTCGGATGAAACCAGGCAGCAAATTTTTATTTTATAGATGCAGCAACATCTCCTGTCCCACAAGATCTTCTACAACATGACCTTGACCACTGTCCCTTGAAGAGTTGGGGTCGGTGTCTCCCTTTCCCTTGTTAGGTAGGATTGTGGCCCCTGTGTCACTAATAGAGTGTGGCAGATGTGAAAAGACAATTCAGCATTTGACTTGTGCAGTGAAATAACCGCACTTGAAGACATGAGCGGCAATGTAAGAAAATTATCTTGAGGCAACCATACTGTAAGGAAGCCCACGCCACCAGGGGAAGCCACCAAGAAGGGCTTTAGTAAGATTCCTGGTCCTGTGTCCTGTCCAACCACCAAACACACAAATGAAGAAGGCTTCAGATCATTCCAGCCCCCAGCACAAGAGTCCTCCCCAACCTTCCCACCTTTCTAGTTAAGGCCTTGGACATCAGCAGATCAGTTTGTCCCATCATGTTCTCTTTTGGATTCCTGACCCTCAGGATCTATTGGCTTGGTAAAAATAGCTGTTGTTTTACTCTGCTAAGTTTGAGTGATTTTTTTCTATGACAGTAATAACCAGAAACACCCAGTAATAAGAACTAGTAGATTTGCTTAATATCAAGCTTTTCAGCATTAACCCATATGGTAATTAGATTCCTCAATGTTCGGAGGACCTCATTACAATCATCCCACAGCAGAATCACTGAATCTCTGTGCTGTCTAGAAGTCAAAAGGCAAGCTGTTTAATTCCAGCTCTGTCACTAAAGAGATATGTGATTTGGAAAACATTGACACTCACATAATGCTTCACCTTCTACAAACATCCTTTTACATTCGTAATTTCACCTATTCTTCCCCAAAACTCTGCAAAGTAAACCAAGTGTTCACCTCTCTCAAGTTCAGTTTTCACACTATAAAAATGGGAATGATGGTCTAATTATTCATAAGGCTTTGTGAGAGTCCACTGAGATACCATAAGTGAGCACACATTTGGACAGCCCCAAATGAGGCTTTCCCAGCTACAGAAACAAATATGCCAACACACGCACAATACATTGATCTTTGTTAAATGCACCATCAGTAGCTATAGACACACACTTGCATTCCAAATCTGAGCTGGTATTCTCACACCCCAAAGTAAATAAACTTAATTAAAAGCAACTCAACCTGGAAACAGAAGCTTCCTCTTCGCGAGACTGCTGGATTCAGTCCACCCCTCCCCAGGCAATCTATGAGATGCCTTCAGTGGATCACAGACATCTCTTAGCCATCTTTACCATGGTCATGTTGGCCAACCACAGAACAAGGAAAGCAGAGACTGCTATACCATGCCTGGCACAGGCAGCTTGTATGGGGAGTGTCTTGGAAGGAGAAAGCCCAGTGAAGAGTCAAAGACACTTCTCAGAGTTAAGCCCAAGTGCACCTTTAACATCACCTCCCAGGTAGCCTCTTTTTGGACCAAAGCTAAAGCACCAAGATGCTTCATGCTAGCAAAAGGACTGATCTCTAAGAACCAGAAGGAGGTGTTGAAAGGGGAACATGAACAGCTGTGAATGTTTAATACTCCCCTGTAGGCCCGTAGCTGACCCTCAGAAGGGGAAAGAATACTGTCTGGGTTATCATCCCACCTGTGCCAAAAACTAATTCTTGGATAAGTCACAACTGGACCACGGCTGGCTGGAGGGTAGATCCACATCTGGCCCATCACTCTATCCTTAGCACTAGGACAGCATCTGACCTAGACATGCTCCAGAAACGTTTATTCTATTAATCAATGACTTTCATTAATGTGGCAGCTAAGATTGTACCTTCTGCAATCAAATAGACTAAAGTAAAATTCCATCCTTTCGTCTTGACTACTTAACTTCTCCAGATTTCAGTATCCTCACCTACAAAATAAGGGTACTAACTGCCTTCTGCTGTGTTGGGCAACAGAGAGGACACTCCCAAGATCGTAGGAAATTCTAGTTAGTGGACAGCCCTGGGCACAGGAGAGAGGACAAAATGAATTCCTACTTTCAAGGACTCTGAACCAATTGCAAATGCAACCTGATAATGATGCTGTTTGGGGGAAACCTACTAACAAGTCTAGGAGGCGAGTCTTTTGCCTCTGAGGGGCAGGACAGGGATCCCAGACACCCAAGTTCTGAGGACAGGCAGTTGCAACTCCAGTCATTGCCAATCATCACAAGGACATTCTTTCATTCATACGACACAAGTGGACGCCTGCCTGAGATAGTCACAGAGCTGCGTGCGGTGGGCTACGCACAGGGGGCAGGTTCTGGTCTTAGGAAGCTTAGAGTTTGGTTGGAGAGACACAGACACACTTGGGAGCCACAGGATATGGAGTATTGGAAGTAGCAATCCAGGAGAAGTCCTTAACAGAAGTTCGCATGGATAGAGCACTTGGCATGTGCCACGGCCCCCAGGAATTTGTATACAGGCCCTTGTTGAATCACCCTGATAATCACCCTGGTAGGTACATAGTGGTATCATCTTCATTTTACAGAAGAACAAATGAATCACAAACAGGTTGAGGACCGTACTGTTTTATATCCTTTCACAAGTTGGTTATGTGCGGCAACAAGAAGGGAAAATGCATAGTCAGTAGTTGCACACACAGTCATTAGCTCAGGAAACAAAGTTTTTATAATCACAGGTCCTAGAGACAGAGGCATGGCCCACCACACAGAGTCGCATGGAAAAGCACCACAGAATCTGAAGGTAGAGTGCAGGAGCAGGGCTTGAAGGCATGGGGGCAGGTTTACCCAAACATTCACCTGATTTCTACAGGGAAGGAAAGGCAAGGCAGGACCAACAGTTTAGAATTGTCTGATTTGAATAATTTCAGGGGGCTCTAAAATATAGAGGAGATCTCTGGTTGCCTGGTAGCAGGCCCTGGGATACCTGAGAAGGGGACACTGCCGCTGAGGTGCAGCATCCCCTGTGCAGGTGAGGAGGTCGGGCTCTGGGCTCTGGTTAGCTTGCACCTCTAGCGCATGCTATTGGCTGGGCCCTTGATTATATCTAGGAGCTCATGATTCCATGGCGGGGGACTCCTTGGCCAGAAACATTTGTTTTTAAGATGCCAAATATCTCAATATACTAAAAATACATATATGTGGATACACACATATTTATTTATACACTCATTCATACACATTACTCATATTCCAGGTCATACAGTTTATAAGTAGTAAACCTGAATAACCAGACTCAGGGCCCATGCTCTAACCCCTAATAGCCAGGTTGGCCACAGATGAAATCGTGAGAGTACCCATTTGGAAAGACAAATGCTAACATCCCCCTCCTATGCATCTGTCTCGCTTAGGGTTCCCCCAAAGCAGAGAAAGAGCCCATGATTAGGGTGCAGCATATTATGTGGCAGAAGATCTCAGAAAGCACCAATGAAGGAGGAGAGGAAGGGGAGCAGACTAGGAAGAAAAGCCAGCACCAGGGTGTTACTGAGGCTGCTGCCAAGAGCCACAGGGCATCGTGTCCACACCAGCAGCATGCCTCTAACACAGGAGAATTCATCTGTCCACACCTGCTCATAAGCCCAGCCCAGCCTTTGGCAACCGAGGGCGGTTCCAGTGTGCTCATGTGGTCCCATCTCTAGTCTGAGCTGCCTGCAGCAGCTGCAGTTGATGGGATGTGACCCGGGAAGGCATCCGAGGCATCTGTTGTGTCACTTAGATTTCTCCCCAGTAGATTCACTCAACTGATTTTTACCAAGCACAGATTTGCAACTTAGGCATTAGGGATGCTTTAGCCATTACAGGACCCCAGCTCTGTCTTCATGTAGATTATGGTCCTGTGGAAATTCATGTTTGATCAGTTTTCAAACAGGAATCTTCCCAACGACCACCAAAGGTCACTGACCCCAACCTACAGAACAACCACTGCAGCGTGAGCCACGGAGTCCTTTCTTGATTGTATCCTGACCACTTTCTCAGAAACCCACTGTGTCCCAGTAGCTTCTAAGTATTTTCCTTCTAAAGTTTAGTTGGCAGAATTTCATTACTTTAACCTCATTTCAGCTCACAGAAAACATCATGCACTTTCCTCTGGGCCCAGAACATTACTCAGGAAAAAAATGAACACGAGGGAGAGAGGGAGATTCATGAAAGCAGTATCATTAGGATTGTCTGTTCCAGAACCAGGCTGCCCACACTGTCATTTCATCTTGGTGCATATTTACCCAACGCCTTTCCTCATTCTATTCTGAGTTTCAAAGTTTATAGTTTTTCTTGGGAGAAAAAGAAGGAAGACAAGGGAACACACTTTATTAAAGCCTAAGGGTTTCAGTTAAAGTTTGGTAACTTCCTATCGCTAAGCTCCAGGATTAGGTTTCCTAGGTGAAATAATATTTTTTTTAAATGTAGGCTATAAACAAGACAGATAAATCAAGGTACTACACGAGAGTTCAACTTCTCTGGAGACTTCTGTTGAGCCACTTCAATATCATCTATTTCCAAAGCCAATTGGGACTTAGGTGTTTCATGGAAGGCAGGGAGGTTTGATGTTCAGTGTCCCTCAAGCATCTTATTGTGAAAAGCACAACATCCTACCCATGATTGAGAATTCCTGACCTTCAAATTACATTGAATTCTGCCATTCTCACTCCCATACCATTGGCTTGAGTGAATCCATAATTCAGAAATTTGTGCTAAAGAGATAAGTTTGTGGAGTAGCTCCAGATGTGATCAGCTTTTGTTCCATTGTCATGACTATTAACTTGAGACATTACCTGCAACAAAGGCCACTGATCACAACAGGAGTTGACCAAGAGGGTGGGTGGATAGGTGGATATGATGGTTCATCTGAGTTGTCAACTTGATTGGATTAAGAGATGCCTAAGGGCTGGGGTTGGAGCTCAGTGGAAGAGCACTTGCCTATATCTGTGAGGCACTGGGTTCAATTCTCAGCACCACATATAAATAAATAAATAAATAAAATAAAGGTCCATCAACAACTAATAAAAATATTTTTTAAAAAGAGATGCCTAAGATTAGGAGGTTTGGGAGTGTCTCAAAGAAGGTATTTCTAGGAATCATTGGCATATGCAACAACAATTTGGGGCAGAGACTCACCTAAATGTGGGCAGCACCACCCAGTAGGTTGGAGGCTTGGATGGAACAGACGCTAGAAGAACAAGGAAGCAGCAGCAAAGGCAAGCTCCATTCATCTTGAGTGGGTTGACTGCAATCACCTGAGGACAGCAGACTCTATGCTGACCAGTAACTCTCCAAGGAGTTTCCAGACTGTCAGTATGGATTGGGGTGCCATCATTGGCCCCTGTTATTCTGAAGCTCCAGCTTCTTGGCCCTAGCTTTCCTCTAATCACCACTTTCTCATGGCAAAAAGAAATACTCATGCAAAGTGCCATGAAGTAGCAGTATATCTATGTTTCTGATTATCCCATGAGATATCTCAACCCTGAGGTTAGACTGTGAAAATTTGGACAAACTTCAAGTGCATAGTATTATAAGCACAATAAGAAAAAGAAATGCAGGATAAGCATTAGAAGAGATGAAATAGCATTGTTTGCAAATGATAAAATAACTTAACTAGAAAATATAAGAGTACTTTAGGAGTCAAAAGAAGTCTCAACAAAGTGGTGAAAAGTAAGACCAGCACTCAAAAATCAATGGCTTTCCAACACACCAAAGCTAACCCATCATAAAATACAATAGAGTAATGAATTCTTATTTATAATAGAAATAAAATTATGAAACTTGCTAAATATAAAGCTCATAAAAATTTCTGACTGTGAGATCATGAAACTTTACCAAACAATATAAAATAATACTTAATGTAATGACCAAAAATTCCATTGCCAGATATTTATCTTGGAGAAAAACAAGTACCTGTGAATAACAATTGATATTTTACAATGTTCATTGTAATAAGGAAAAATAAAAAATAAAAAATAAACTGAGTCTCCATTAGTAAGGGATTAATTAAATAAACCATGGAATAATTATACTAAGAAACACTATTACATAGCAGGTAAAAAGATTGAATGCTAACATGGAAAGATTTATAAGGTCTAAAACTAAGGGAAAAAGCAAACTGTAAGATGATAAACACAGAATGTTCTCATTTATTAAATAAAGTACGTGCAAAACACAAAGGCTCATTTTTCTTTGTGAATGTGTATGTGTGCCTGTGTATGCATATGCATTTAAATGAATAGAAGCAGCTGAACAGGCACACAGGTTGATAACAGCAGTGACCTTCAGAAAGAGAAGTAGGGCCTTTATCTGTGGCCTTGAGTAGTGTTTCAGTATACGTACATGCAGACCATACACATACGTTACTTCACTAAAAATGCACTCATAATGGAAAAAGCAGAATAGGAAAGAAAAGGTACAACCTTGGACTCCTTGGGTGTCCCACAGTTTTCTCTTCTACCTCCTCCTTGAGCCTGGTTAGTGTCCCACCTGGGCTGACAGGGAATACGTGTAACAGGACAAAATGGAGCAGATGTGCCTAGTTCCTGAGTGGCTGCAAGGGCAGTTGAAAAAATCTAACAGTGTATGGGTGACTCCTAGTAACTGACCCTTGACTAATGGAAAAAACGAGCCAGAGAGGACTGGGAAAAAATTTCCTGGAGAGACCAGCACTCTCCAAATCAATTCCCACCTCCAAATGTTCACGAGGCTTTTCTCTGCTTGGAAAGGCCTCTTCCCCATGTAGGTGTCAATCCAGACACTTCTGGATCATTTACTAAGAGCAAAACATTTTGCTGAGGCCTGGAGGGACCCAAAGAAGCATTAGAGCCACAGGCCTTCCCCTCGTGGCACCCACTACTACCATTGCAAACCTGAGGGAGGGAACAGACAGAGAACAGAAAGCCCAAAGAAGAGCTTTAGCCCAGGCTCAAGGTCAGGACAGGGAAAAATGATGGGGAGGGGGAGGATCAGTCACTCTTGCCCATGTTCTCAGGTCCAACTATCGCACCTTCTCATTTACTCCATCTGAACTTTTGCTCCTGTTAGAAAATCCCCTCTAACTCATGTTTTTCATTTTAATGACAAGATGCAGGCCCAGTGCTCTGCACTTTAGTTGCACTATCTCACTTAATCTTCATGGCACTGTCACATGCATGTGGTTATTTTCCCCTTGTCATAAATAAAGCACCTGAGTCAAGCACGGTTCAGCCACCCCCAAGGTTACCAAGCCTCACATGATTGGTAAGTATGAACCAAATGCTCACTCCTACAAGTGGGGTTTAAGAGAAATTACAATATTTTTCAGGGAAACCACAAGTGAAGTGACCCAAGACAGGCCTTGGCAAAGAAAATTTTAAAATCCCAGGGAAAGAAAAGAGATGCATGTTTGAAGACATGAAAGACATGAATATACTTTGTATACTAACAGTGATATATAAAAAGGTGCTCTTTATGTATATTCTGAATTGTAAAGCATGCTACTGTTATATATACAACAACATTGAATTAAAAAAAAATTAAAAGAAAAGAAAAGAGATTGCTGAGTTCCTGTAAAGAGAAGGCCTGATAAGCCAACAACTTGTATTTCCAGTTATTAAAATGGCCCGGCTACCATAGCAACAAGTGCAGTGTGTACTTGTGTTCCCTCCCAGGACAGAATATTTTATGACTCTATTACAGGTGCACACCTGGAGCAGCCTATAAACAATGACAGGCATCCTTCTGTCTTCCTGAGAAAGGCTGTCTCCATTTCTCCTCATCATTTGAAATGCACAATTCCAATTAATTCCTCCCCTGATGGGGTGGGAAAAGGAAAAGGGCTGGGGAGTGGGATGGGGTTGTAGTTGATAAAAATTATGAGGAATCAAAGTTGTCCACCTCTGCAAAGTTCAGAATTACAGTATTTTCTCTCCCTGGTTTCCTCACCCTCCCATCTCGCTTCCCTCTTGTGCTGCACTACAACCACCATCAGAAGCACCTTTCCTCATCAAGTGACAGTAGCAGAGTAGACTAAGATGGTATAGTCCACTGAGCTTTGGGAAAGTGCACAGTAATTGAGGGTGGTAATGAGAAGAAGGGGGAACCACTTAGGGTTGGAGCCTCTGGAGTTCCATTTTGCAACACCAGCAAAGCATCCTAAAAGGACAGTTAGCTCCAAAATATGGCTTTATTCCAGACATTTGGGATTCTGAAGCTAATTGCATAAAATGGGAACTAGCACACGGAGTAGAAAACAGCGTTTGAGATTGTTTTCTAGATCTAGGATTAGGGACATAGAGAAATACCTAGAATTGGGTATCAAGCAAAGGGAAGAACAGCATGAACTAGATGGAATGGGGAAGAAATGGTACCATCAAGTGAGGATTTGAAGGTTAACACAAATTAAAGCCTTTGGATCTATCTGGCCAGGCTGTTAGCATGTGGGGCATGTTTTCCAGGGACCTTTGCTGTTGCCGCCTGAAGCGATGGCCGCTTGGAGCAACGAAGCCGTGGAAAGAAGTTCAGAGGCGAACTGGAAATAAGCTTTTTATTCTGATAACTTTTCTCTCTGGCTCTAACAACGACTTTAACACGCACCACACACACCACCAAAACCAACACACCAAATGGTGCAGACCCGATCAGCAATCTCAGCCCAAGTCTCTCGAGATCCCAGGGCAAGTCCCGTGAGACTACAGAAGGCGGCAATGCCCAAACATCTCCATGGCCCGTAGTCAACCGCAATCTTAGCCATCTCCCCAAACAGGGCTCCTACACTTTGCAAAGGGGACTGACCTTGGATTAGGTATGATGACCGAATCCACATAAGGTGAGGAGGCTGACCCTCAGCAGCCAGGCCACCTCCACCAATCCAAGCTCACTCGAGTCTACAAGGAAAAGTCCCAGGAAGAACATTGGTGAGTCTCCACGATTGGTTACAACATGCACAAGTCAAGAGAAATGCATTTGCCCATGGTGGTCTCTGCTATTTTTTCCAGCCAGGATCCCCTCTTTTTCTGGTAGCATAGTCTGGTGTTAGCTGGGGAAGCACACTCCTCCCTCCGTCCTCTTTCTCTCTCTCACTTCATTCAGTTGAGGAATGCCTGACCTCACCCTCAGCTCTAGAGATGCCTCTGACCTAGATCTAATCAGACAGATGGCCACAGGAACTGCTTCAAAAATGAACATGGGATGGATCTCATCTCCCATCGGATATCTAGACCCACTCTGCATCCTTCTCTGCCCAGTTCTGTGCCCCAAAACATTGACAACTATGGACTCCATCAATGAGTGCCCTCACCTTCTGGCTTCTTGTTAAATTCTGCTGTTGGCAAATACTGGCAGGACAGCCAAGGGAGGAAGGTGGCTGAGAGTGAGCTATGTGTTTACCATGGCCTGCTGTAGCCTTCAACCAGAGGTCCTGGCCAGGCTTTCTGGCTTTCTATTTCCAGACCTAGGCATAATAATAGAAGCCCAGGGTTTTGGTCCCAGGTGCCTCATTTCTCTGTGGTTTCCCTACACATACCTACAAACTTGAGAATAGTTCCATAATTAAAGTCTCCTTAAATCATCCAAGTTGAGTGAACTGTTTCCTGTCAGGACCCTTCTGATACAGGGTATGTGACACAAGCTACAATAATGAGGACCTACCCAAGACTTCAGGTGGAATTACTGGGGAAAAACAGCTCTCTTCCTCCTGATGATGCAAGCCAAAGTCAGCCTCGGGGAGCTGCCTGAGAAGACAGCCAATATAGAGGAGAACATTCTGGAGGCAAGGGGAGGAGGGACACCCATATCTGATGCCATACTTTGAGCACCTGGATTCAGTCATGCTTGAAGACTATCCATGCCCTTGACTTTCAGTTATACAAAGTGATACATTCCCTTGCTTTCACTACAGCCACTTTCAGTGTATTACTTCACTTGCCAATGAATTCATCATGACATCCCTTGTCCTCGTGTCCATTGTGCCAGACAGCCTGGACAGAGCACACTGATCCTTCAACATGGTAGTACCTGGAAATGTATTAGAAGTCATTAGAGAGGCAGAAGCAGGCACAGGGGAAAGGAGGCACAGAGACTCTCTGAAGCAGGGCCTGAATGTCAGAGCCTTACAGGATTCAACTATTTCATATTACAGAAGAGGCAACAGGTTTGGAGGAACCAGGAGAGAGAAACAGGACTAGAATTGGAGCTTCTTCCATCCAGAGCCCATAAGAGGAGAGGAAAGGATTTCTCCCTGAGCCCAATACTGAAATATCATCAACTCACATGGGAAAGTACTCATGCTTAGAAACCACCAGGAGAGTTGAGCCTTTCTCCTCATGAAACTTCTAAAACATCAGACTTTTCAGAGACAGGTGGGTACACTCCTCCCTGAGTGAAAGGTGCCAGGAGAAGAGACATGGTGTGACTGGTCTCTGGGGTAGAATGGCTTGCCATCTAGGGTCATGGGGGGTGGCTTTCAAGAAGCTAGCAATGTACCAAGAGACAAAACCAGGCACCATCTCGCTTCATCACAATGGCTGTGACACTGTCCCTGTTCAAAAAAAAATGGGGGGGTTGATTTTTTTCTGCTTTTACTTTTACCAAGTGAACATATAAAATAAGAAAGACCTGCTTGTGAAGGTTAAATATTACTCAAGACCATATGGAGTCCAGAATGAAATCCACAAAAGTCCCGAGTCCTTCTATCTTTACAGCATCCTAATAAGGTAACTGAAGCAAGCGTTTGAAGTGAATAAATATTTTGCTTCTTCAGAAGCATCTTCACCAGGAACCCCAACTCCCAATTGTCAGTCTCCAATTAGAACTGGAAAAGGCCTTACAGACCAAATATTTGAGCTTTCCAGACTTGAGGCTGTACTTCTATAGGCTATACAGACATACAGATGCATGAGATTTAAAAAAAAAAAAAAAATCTCATGAAGCATTCACAAAATTCAACACTAGCACATATTTAGAAAATAGTCCCAGCAAACTTGGAATAGGAGTCTTCTTATATGCAATAAAGCTAATCTCCCCAGATCCTACCTCAAACAGAATTAACTTAGTAGTGAAATTCTAAGAGCATTTGCATTGAAGTTAGGAAATAGGAAAGGATATCCACTATGAATTCTATTTCACATTGTTTCACAGAACTCAGCTAATAAAGTAAGAAAACAAAGGGGAAAGGGAAGTACCAAGATTGGAAAGAAGTTGATAACATTATCATCATCTGCTGTCAACATGCTCAACCTAAAAGAAAACCCAAGAGCAAAATGATAAAAATCATTAGAACAACCATTAGTCTTATACACCAGCAACTGCCAAACCAAAATTTAAAAGAAGCAAAGTAACTACAAAAGTGTGTAAATATCTATATGATATATGGGTGTGATGCTCCTTTTTAGTAGCTCCAGGTACCTGGAAACAATGCTAATCTCTGGTTCCTAGTTGCACCATCTGTAAAACAATTTTAAAACTACTGAGCTCACATAGTTGTGAGTGTGTGTGTGTGTGTGTGTGTGTGTGTGTATGGCACCTAATATGGAGTCTGAAATTCTATAAGTATTCAACAAACTTTAGATCCCTACTTGTTTTATGATATGCAATAAAAGCTTAAATGTATGTATTTAGCCATTGAAGAAAACACTATTTAACATCAAAGAAGCTACTCAACTCAACCATGCTTAAAACCACAAACTCAATGCTACCAAAACAAGAAGAGAGATGTAAGTCATTTGGAACTTGGACCAGTGGCAAAAGGGGCAGAGTAATGGCCCCCAGTCTCCCTGTTTTATATTATTTTGATGGCAACAAAACTCTTGCTTTAGCCTTTATCAAAAAAGAAGAAGAAGAAGAAGAAGAAGAAGAAGAAGAAAGAAGAAGAAAGAGAGAAGAGGAAGAAGAGGAGGAGGAGGAAGAAAAGAAAAAAAATTATTATTTCTTTCTACTTGGTGCATGTTTGAAGTCCAGCCCCAGGCCTAATGACTAGGGATTTTTTGGAGTCTGTAAAATGCTGGAGAGTTGTTAGAAAAAATTGCTTTAAATTCAAAATAAATCTGTAAAATCGAATTTAATGACTATTTAATTAAATGTCTACAAACTCTAACAGTATGCTAACTTTTTGACAGGTAGATTTAATTTCATTAAAAAATTCCCAGTCTAGTTAGAAACAATATTTGAGTTAATTTTTTTTTTTATGTGCATGAATACATGCTCGGGAATTATTGCAATGATTGCTAAGAAATTATAAACATCAGTACATTGGATTACAGGGAGGCTAATCAATTGAAAAGCAAAAATAATTTAACATCTTTTTGAGAGAATGTAATTATAAGATGGAATGCTTCTTAATCAATTTTAGAAGATTGATAAAGACAACAGTAAGGGGAACCATGATCTAGGGTTTGAGAAAGTGTTCAGATAGCAGATCACATTTCTTAAACTGAAAGATACATTGGAAAGATCAAAGAAGGTTCCAAGAAATAGCACGCAGAAGGCCCAATACATACAGCAGAAAAATTATAGCCACAGAACCCAGTCCTCTACATCTTCTCTTAGGAAACACTGACATCATTTCTGGGGTTTGTGCTATTTTATTTGTGGCCCTCCTGTTTGTCCAGAAAGACAATAAAAACCCCTGAGGTCAAGATGTGTGACCACTGCTTTTATCATCTCCTCTTAGGACATGGAGCAATCATTCAGTATCTACTTTTAAAAAGAAGATTAAAGAAGCAAACACTTTCTGTACACATTTAAAAAAAAAAAAAAAGACCCTTCCAAGTTTGTTGCTAACAACATATGAAAAGAAACTGAAACTTTGAATTGTAAGACACTGCTGGGAAATTACATTTTCATGAACATCTATTGTTTCTTTGTTCCTTGCCTGAAATATGTTTCTCCCTGGGATATTAGCATATAACAAATAAATCCTAAAGTACCTTATTTTCCTGCCCAAATGCGGTACTTAACTCTGGTTGATTTCTTAGCTAAAATTACTTACAGGAAGAAAAATTGCCTAAGTGTCTTTGATTATTATGATATATTTGAACCCAAATCAAGCAGTGCCAACCATGTTGCGCGCACACGTGCACACACACACACACACACACACACACACACCCCTACAATTCAATTGACATTGTGTTTAAATATGATGACAAGAAAGTTTGTTTTTGATAGGGAAAATGAGAATTATTATTACTGATGCAGATTCCCACCTAAAGATTAACCTTGCTCTATGGTTTTTATAACTGTGGCATTTTTGGCAGTGCTATTCATAATGAAAGGGAAATCCAGCATCAAATAAGCAATTTTCCATGGTTTATGTACTCCCCCACATCTGTGAGAGAACAGAGTCAACTACTCCAGCTATGGATTTCTAAGCTTTTTGTTTCCTTAAGGGGAATTTACCTGAGCTCCCACAGAGACGTGTGTTCACAAACTAAAATTGTAATGCCCCGACCACAATTGCAATATTAACAGCATTCATTTCATTTTATTCTTTTTTCCTTTCACTATTTCTTTCCCACAATAAGGAGTCAAGAATAGTTTCAGACTTCCGCTGGAGAGTAGGCAAGAACAAACTGCCACAACATGCGCCCCCTCCTATCATCCATGTCCCACCAAACAACACACCCCAAACAAAATGAAAAATATTCACAAAAGATGGAAATTCAGGCATCATTCACTGGGTCATTTGGGTCATTTTACAGAACTTAGATAAAATAAAGAGAGGTACATTCTCTTGGCTAAAATACTCCTCCTTATCTCATTCTTCCTCAGAAGCCCCCCCTGTTCATTAGCTCCCAATATACTCAATGATCTGCCAGGTCAATGAGTCTCTGGGACTTTGTGATTCAGAGCATTCAATTGAGCTCAGAGGTCTCCAAACTCTTCACCACCATTAAGAGTTCTCATTGTCCTCTACCTTGCCCACACACCAAGTTTCAAAGATTGTTTTCATTAAACAAGAAGCACTAATTATGCCCAATTAATTAATTTTCTACATCTAATTAAGTAGATGCAGATAACCACCAAAGGGCATGTTTGAGCAGCACAAGATAACTAGGGGGGGTACCGCATTATCAACCTGACTTGGTTTAACTCCAGTCCCAAATAAACAATCCTAAGATTCCTAGCACATCCTGTTTTAGGATAGTTAAATTCAGGATCTCTGCTATTTTTTTTTCCCTAAAATACAGAGAACTTAAGAACCGTGAGTTTGAGAGCACTACCTCAGAGTCCCCAAATAAGACTATGCACTTGGGGCACTCCATCCTACAGAACTCAAGTTTTAGTGGCACCCCCCCTCCTCCACCAAAGAATCTTAATTAAGCTTCTCCATAGACCCTTACCATGACTGTTCTTATTAATAGAATATCAACAAAAATGTCTATAAACAACTGAATGTGGTTTAGGATTTCCTGGTCTCTATGAAGACTGAGTTGCTCTGTCTCACAAAAGCTAAGTTTGGCTACAGAGTTGATGATGTTACTTCTGCTTATGTGGAAAAACTTGTAAAACCTCTGGCTAATCTAAAAAATGGGACAAAAAGAACTTTATGTGAACTCAAAAAATATATACATACATATATATATATATATATATATATATACATACATATATATAATACTGTTATGTAGAGTCCTACAAAAATGTAAACCACGCGCACATGCACACGCACACACACACACACACACACACACACACTGGGTATAAAGTTTGAATAATTTCCAGATTAGGGGTCCAGAGAATTTTAGGCAATAGCTCCTCTGGACCCTGCTGCTCAAAATAAACCTGCTTCCTGAAAACTTCTCAAGTGTCCAGCCCCGCTGTTCTACATTAAAGTGAGCATGGCCAATCTCACCACCTTGATGTCGGTGTTTCAGTAACTAAATTGCATGGGTAGATATAGTTCAAGATTTTACTCTTTCTGTTAAGCATTGTATTGGATGCTTTGCAAAGACCATCTGAAGTTACCATCTCAGTAACTCTATGAAGTAAGTAGCCAGTCATTCATCTTTCCACTAATTTTACAAACATTTTAAAAAGGCTTATAATATACAGAGTACTATCTGGGTTAGGAGGTCTTCAGCATTGGAAAATGCAGGTGAAATAATTTCCCTTAATGATTTTATACTGTAGTCTGGACATATAGACAGCAAATCATTAAAGAAGCAACTGTAATTGTGTAAGGAAATAATCAGCATGATATAATAAGCAATGAAGGGATTCACTACTTCGATCATGTGCTTGAGAAGTTGTCTCTGAGGCCCTCACTCTTGAACCAAGACCCTAAGATAGTAAACCTGTTTTTTCATGGGAAATTGAGACTCAGAGTGGTTCATCACAGAGACCAACCTTACATAGCTACTAAAACCAAGTAAGATTTCAACCTAGAGTTGCCAATTGCCAAATTTGTTTGATTTCCATGATACCCTGTTGCCTCCCAAAGGTACCCAGTAAATACCAGATTCTGCTTTTTGAGCAAAGACTGTTGTAGGTTTTAGCCTAGTTAGGCTGCATTCACAATCTTTCCTCACATACACAATTAGATAAACATAAGGATTTGGCATTTAACTTTTCTTCCTTCCTTTTCCTTCTCCTTCTTAATTTTTCATCTAAACCAAAAATGTTTATTTTTCCCCCTCGGGTGTGGTAATAAATGGGGTCCTGGTTTAACCTCTAAGTACAGTGAATTTTCAAAGCTTTTTTCCTGAGACATGAACATTACATAAACACATGTATCCACACCATACCACTTCCCATCTCCATAAGGAAGTAGAAATCCATTTAAAAACACAAACACAAGGGGGAAAAGTCTTTGTTGGCTGATTAGGTGGGCAACATAGTGAACTGCCTTGATTACAAGATATTCAAAGAGGCTCTCTTCTACTGGGCCGTTTCCTGTCTGAATGGTGTTGAGTGAAGGGGAAGGTAGGGGCTCGCTCAGCACACCTCCATGAACAGTTTTATTGAACCCAGGTTCTATTGAAGCTAAAGCACCCAGCTATCTTTGAGACCCTCAGAAAAAGAAAAAGAAAAAAAAAAAAGTCTCCAGTAAATGAAGGGCTATTTCCCAAGGAAAGGGAGCAATTGAGGCTCTGGCTTCAGGGAAAGAACAAAGCTTCCAGCTCTAGGTGCCAAGGAAGGAATTGAGGCTCAATTTAGAGAGGACAGCTCTGACAGAGAAAGCTGTTAAAGACAAGGAGACAGACCATAAGGAGAGCTTGATTGTGGGCACTCCTATTTCTTTTGACAACCGGGATAGCTATTAATCTCTCTGATGTGCAAGTAGAAAGGCAGCCCATTTCAACCCCACAATAGCCTCCCACAAAGAACAGCCAGAAACCCAAGACTCCTGAAAGAAAATGTCACTCCTACATGGACAACTCCCTGATGGCCTGAAGTGACCTCCCCTTACTGGTCTATTGTTGTTAATAACACACAGTATGGTTGGGAAGGAGACAGAGTACATGGAGGTTTGGAACCTGGGTTATGGAATCAGGTGTGACATGGGATTTGCATGAAGAGATGGGTCTGTTGTTTCTCCAGCACCTTGAAAAAGCCTGCACTACATAGCCTTCTCCACCTGATAAGAAGAGGGGGGAAAGCATATATTTAAAAATAACCCTGGGCTCGATGGTGCACGCCTGTAATCCCAGTGGCTCAGGAGGCTGAGGCAGGAGAATTCTGAGTTCAAAGCCAGCCTCAGCAATGGCAAGGCGCTAAGCAACTCAGTGAGATCCCGTCTCCAAATAAAATATAAAATAGGGCTAGGATGTGGCTCAGTGGTACAGTGCCCCTGAGTTCAATCCCTGGTATAAATAAATAAATAAATAAATGGTAGCCAAGATTTCAAAATCAGAAACATATGTAGATATACACATAGAGATAAAGAGCCAATCAGAGTCCTTCCGTGGGATTTTTCTTCTAAGAACTCCCAGAGGAAGTCAGGGTACCTCCCTCTCTCTCTCCCTTCTTCTCTCTTCTCTCTCAGCAGAAGGTGTAGGATATGAGATCTTGGCAATCTGACAGCCTGCCATGAAAGAACTCTAGGCTACACTGAGAACAAAGAAAATTAGACTGAAACAACAAAAGCAGAGAAAGAGAGAAGTTCCTGCCATGGTTCAGGTCCAAGGTTCTAACTCTTCCTGAACCCAGCTTCAAATCTGAAGCTTTTTATAATTTGACATCCAAAATTTCTTGAATTATATGAACTGGCCATCTGCACACTGAGGGCCTAAGGGACAAATCTCATTGTAGCTTATTTTTGTAGATGAAGTTTCATTGGGATGCAACCATATGCCTTTGTCTTTATGAATTGCCCGTGGCTACAGTCCCATTATAAAGGTTGATTTTGGTTAGGGCAACAGATACCATACAGCCCACAAAGCCAAAAATGTTCAGTACCTGGACCTTAATTGAAAAATGTTTGCCAAGCCTGGATCTAGAAGAACTCAGGATTATTCCAGTGGTTCCTCCTTTTGTTCAGGGTCGCTCAGGTTGGTTTCTGTCACTTGGTGCTTGTGGCATTCAGAAACAGTCCCCCAAAGTATGGCACCTTGGCAGGATCAGAGCTTTTTACTCAAGGACACAAGAAGGACCTCAGAATCAAGTTCTCTCTAACCTTCTCCTGCTCTTACCTCCCACGCCCTTCCTTCCATGAAGTCAGTCATAGAAACCAGAATACCCTTCCCCAAAGAGGGTCATAGAAACCAAAACCTCACAAGCCATAAAACCAAGAAAGTTCACTCTCCCTCGCCCTTCTCCTCTGAAGACCTTCGTTCCAGAATGTCCAGCCCCATCCTAGTAGGAAGAAATGCAACACAGAGTTCAAGACAGGCCTTTCTGGGGTACCCACCTCAATCTATTACCATTAGATTTCTCTCTTCTGTCCAATCACTGTCTATTCTTTATCAAACCAAAGCATAAACATAGACAGTTTTGGGAACTGGGGCTGTGGCTCAGTGGTAGAGCACCTGCCTCGCATGTGTGAGGCACTGGGTTCAATCCTCAGCACCACATCAAAATAAATAAATGAAGATATTGAAAAAAAATAGACAATTTTCCCTAAAATTTTGGGTCTTCATTTCTGAAGATTCTCGTGTCACATAAAACTTTAACCAAAAAAAAAAAAAGGTCTCACGCCCCTCTTCCTCTATGCCACAAAGAATCGTGATTCGAGCTGTCTTCAAATCTCCCTTGTGATTAGAACACCCAGCTTCCATGCCGTGCAGCCTTTTGTCCTTCTCTGTGCTTATCAT
This sequence comes from Tamias sibiricus, assembly GCA_025594165.1. NCBI lineage: Eukaryota > Metazoa > Chordata > Mammalia > Rodentia > Sciuridae > Tamias > Tamias sibiricus. The sequence goes on from CM046663.1 coordinate 155,412,298, forward strand.
GTCATTCTGATCATTTCTTGGGTGCAGGAGCCATGCTATTCTGTATTGTGTTTAACCAGGGGTTCATGTAGAGATCCCACAAACCTTCATGAGGTGGGAGCTATTTCTCATTCATCATGGGTTTTCTTCTGTCCTGATGCTTACTGTAAAATAGACATTCAATAAAAACATGCTGAATCTTGAATTAAAATTTCTTCTTTCTCTGTCTATACTCAGATAAATTTCTTTGTGGGAGGAGAAGCTGTCTTTTCAAATACATTTCATTTTGGAAAAGAAGGCCAGCTTCCAGGCCAAATGTGAACAGGAAAAGTCATCAAGAAACAAAATAAATCCTCAATCTCTGAACATTTTTGGTACCACTGTAGTCTAAAGCAGTCATTCTCAAAGTAGCCTCTGGGCAGCAGCGGTGGCCTCTCCCAGAACTTGCCAGAAAATCAAGTTCTCTAGGCCCCACCCCAGACCTTGTGAATTAGAAACCTGTGGGCAGGAAATCTGCATTTCATCAAGAATTACAAGTGATTCTGACACTCACTCAAATTTAAAGCTCCAAAGCAAAGGCAAGGGCTGGGCAAACATTTTTTTTTTTCCTTTTTTGGTACTGGGGATTGAACCCAGGGCACTTAACACTAAGCTACAACCCCAGCCCTTTTTTATATTTTATTTAGAGATAGAATCTCACTAAGTTGCTTAGGGCTTCACTAAGTTGCTGATGCTGCCTTTGACTCACAATCCTCTTGCCTCAGCCTCCAGAGCCATTGGGATTACAGGTATGCACCACTGAGCATACATTTTTGTGAAAGGCAGTTAGTGTATACTTAAGCTCGGGGCTAAGAAAATAAAGATAAATGTAGTACTTATGGTGGGGGGGGGGTCAAAAGGAGAGTCAGTGTAAGTAATAAGTGATTGGATCAGACCAGGAAGATGGGAGCTAGTTCAAAAAGAGAGGAAATAAAATGCTAATACTTCCAGAGCCTTTCCCCCTCCTCCTCCACCTGTTGCCATAGCTACTTGCTCCAGGGGACTGTTCTTCCATGCCCAGAGTTATAAGAACTGTTAAAGAATGCCCCCTGGGCTGCTTCCCTTTCTTCCTGTATGCCTGGGAGGCTTCATTCTCTACCTCTTGGTCTGCTTTTTGGTCAGAAATCAAGAAGGCAAGATAAGGGGAGAAGGAGAGTATGAGAACCAAGGAAATCTAAAATGTATAAAAGGGGTAGGATACCCCCTCTTCCTCGGACACCCAGCTCTAGGGCCCCTTCTCTTCAGAGAAGTCTACCTCTGTTCCATCTTTTAAATAAAACTTGCTTTCTATGCTTGCCTCGGTGTTTCTCCGGTGTTCAATCTTCACAACAGGGGAAAGGGACTCGGCCCTGATTCTCAACACCAGTATCACTTATATACCAAGAAAATACACAAATTCCCATAAACTTTTAGTAAAATTCAAAATATATAACAATAACAATAATGTAGGTTTTTGGTAATACAGGTGTACTAATGAAAAGAAAGGAAGTGTTTTTTTTTTTTTTTTCAGGATAACACTTTGATTGAATTCAAAATTAATTGTTCCTTTTGCTATGGTATGAAAGTTTGTGCCCCTCTCCAAATTTATATGTTGAAGCTTAATCCCCAAGATGGAACTTTGAGAGTGACTAGAGTCAGGAGAATGGAGCCATCCTGCTGGGATTAGTGCCCTTACAAGAAGAGAAAGGAGAACTGGTTTCCTTCCTGCTTTCAGCCATGAGAGGATACAAGAAGACAGAGTCTGCAAACCAAAAAAGCAGCAGACACCAGACCTGTGAAAACCTTGATCTTGGACTTCCTAACCAGCTCTAAAAATATACCAGCAATTTACCCTTGTCCAAAAGACTCCTTGAGGGTGTGCACCAGATGACTAAGAGTTAAATCCAAATTAGAATAGAAGGGAGATCAGTGGAGCAGAGGAAGGAGGTAGAGAGGGAGAGAAGAGAGATGGGAAAAGGGAGGAACTGCAAAATAAAATTGACCTGACTAAACCGGGCGCAGTGGCGCACGCCTGTGATCCCAGCACTTGGAAGGCTGAGGCAGGAGGATCGCAAGTTCAAAGCCAGCCTCAGCAAAGGAGAGGCACTTGGCAACTCAGTGAGACCCTGTCTCTAATAAAATACAAAAAAGAACTGGGGATGTGGCCCAGTGGTTGAGTGCCCCTGAGTTCAATCCCTGGTAGCACAAAAAAAAAAAAAAGAAGAAGAAGAAGGAGGAGGAGGAGGAGGAGGAGGAGGAGGAGGAGGAGGAGGAGGAAGAGGAAGAGGAGGAGGAGAAGAAGAAGAAGAAATTGACCTGATGGAAATATCTGAATGTACCAGAGTGAATTCTAACTTTAGGTATATCTATAAAGCATTAATTTAAAAATAATTAAATAAATAATAGAAGGAATACCAGTAGAGTTGAGGAAGGGGAACAGCAGTAGAGAGGTGAGATGGGATAAAGAAAGTACTGGGCACTGAAACACAGCAAATTATATTCCCTGCATATACACTTGTGTAACAATGAACCCCACTATTACATTTAATTATAACCCACTAGTAAAAACAATTTTGAAAAGAAAAACATACATTCTAAGGAAATTAAGTCAAATACTTGTCTTAGTTTTCCATTGCCTAAAACCAAACTAGGACAGAGTTATTGAAGATTGACTATAAGGGAATAACATAGGAACTTGAATAATTACATTCCTAGCCAAGAAAAAGATTTTTTACAATTTCACTTCAAAGGAAATAGGGCGGTGAAAAACACATTTTTCTTTGGTCTTGTGGTTGAATAGACCTGTTACTAATACCTAAGAACTGACATGTAGTTGTCTCAAATACTAGCCTATCTAGTTGAAGAATAAAGGCTTCCAAGTAAAGAATCAAAAATAAATAAAAATAAATTTGATTTAAATTAAAAATAATAAAATTAATTTTAAAAAATGGTTAGGTATATATTAAAAAGGAGTCCAAAAGTACCCCTCAAAAAGCAAATTTTGAACTTGAGTCCAAACAAAAAAGTTAACTTTATGCCTGCTGTCTTATCAAATTTATTTAAATACATTGAGGAAAAAAAATTCATATAATCTTAATGCATTTGAATCTTATGCTTTCAGTAGATAATATTGTAAGAAGAAGAGAACTGCAAAACAACTTTACTTACTAGTCTTATTGGTATGGTATTCACTTTGCAATTCTGAAATTTTTCCATATGTATTGTATGAAACATCAGATTAATTAAAATGTATTGATAAAAAATGTAGTTAAGAAAAATGGCCTCAGTCAGGGTACAAATGACCTGGCCTACTGGCTAATAGAATTCTGAAGCAGCCTATGTCCAACTTTCACAAAGGTCCTGAGAATCATCTAGTAAAACAGGCTTGATTCTCTGGTACCACTGATGAGCGTGGGGAACGTAGAAAGCCCATGGGTTCAATTACGATTATATCTGGATGAAACCTAACCATAAAAACACTGTTTTATGAGCCTTATCTGGTGCTCTGACAAAAGCCTGATACTTAGAGACGAGATATTTCTCTGGAAAAGACTCCCCCTCAGGCAGGCTTTCCATCCGATTCACATATCCAATAAAATATTTCTATAAATGTGGGAGAAAGAAGAAACTCCACAAAAATACCCATGTATGTACCTTTGAGTACAGGGATGATTTGGACATGCTTTTCTTTTTCATGTTTCTGTATTTTCCAAATTTTATTTCATAAATATAAACTATTTTTAATATTAAAATCTTAATTCAAACATAAAACAAATGTAAAACAAAGATTAAATTCTGAGATTTTAATGTACTAGTTTCAAAAAAACTAAGTGATTTCTAAAAAGTTGAGCAGTGTTCCCTTTAATAAGGGGACCTGAGTCATGAAATTCAAAGTATAACAGATTTTAATTTCATTTCATTCCATGAGCAAAGATAAAATAGCATACCTTCGGGGGAAAAATTTTATGTAAACATGTTTCAACTATCTGTGATAATAGAAAAGGAAATATTTATGAGTCTGAGTATAAAAAAGAGAATTCTTTCGAGTTCTTAACGAAAGACATTTTTCAGGAGAATTAGCTAAAGGGGAAAAGTGCATAAAGAGTTGAAAAGAAAAATAAATTATTTATGGGCTCTCCAGCAGTGCCTTCTAAACTTTAGATATGCATCAAAAGATGCATGAAGTGAGTTAATTTCAAGAGCACATTTTCATTTAGAATGACATTGTAGGTTTCGAAACATCCTTGTTCTTATGTGCACATTACACGTGTGAAAAGGTGTTCAGGTACAATGCCAACTTTAATCACGTAACCAGAGCTATCTTTACCCAATGAATGTGTTCCTGGAAACATGCATGCAAATCAAATTATGTTTGAAATGCGCTTGGGAATTCATGCTGCAATGACTCACTTGGGAAATCAAAAATCCTTGGATAATATGAAAAAGAAAAAGGAAATAAATAAAACACCCACTAAATTCTCCATCTGGCAAGCTTAAATGTGTTTCTTATTTGCTTTCTTCCAGAGGGACGTGTTTGGACAATATGCACAACAACCTTTGACAAATCATGACTTGCATTAAAGGTTAGAGCTCTCAATTTAAGAAGAAAGAACATTTTGAGTAGAACTAAAATAAAGCATATGCCCTGCCCCAACAGAGGTAAAGCAATACTTAAATCTGTTTCCCTTATTAAGAAATTTCAACTTTTAATTAATTTAAGCCTGGATCACCCTACCTACCCCCGCTACCACATTGAACTGGTAGCATCTGTAAGCCAATTGTCACCTCTTGGGAGCTGCATGAATTTCATATAACTTTGAGAGGATAATTATTTTCAGACCCCTCATGTATTTTTAAATATTTAATCTAGAATTCAGAATAAAATTTGCCTTGTGTGCTTGACATTTTGTTGGGGAAAATACAAGTCTTCCAAACAATGATAATATCAACTGTGATTACAGCAAATTAGAATCATGTCCTCAGTTTTCTTCCCCTGTGGCAGTTTTGGGACAGGGCAAACACAGCTCAAGAAATTGAACTGCAGTAACTAATTTGCCTTGATATTGAGCTAGAAAAACTGGAGAGGGCAAAGGTCCCTGCACCCGGAGTTGTGTTTCCTTGGTTTCACTGAGGAGTGTCATCCTGCCAGAGAGCTGGAGGATGCAGTAGCCCTGGAGATGCAGCTTTCAGATTGAGTAGATCCCACCTGAGTTCTGCAGATCTAGCCTTATTTAACTCATATGCAAACTGGAGCTCAGTCACTCAAGGTCACACAGGCAGTAAGTGTCAGGAAGGAGTTCTTCAATCTCTATCTTGAGTCTTGAACCCACGTCTTTCCCAGTGTACCAAGAACTTATGGCCAGTTGAAGAGTCAGTCTTCAAGATTGCTCTCCTATCCCAACTTCCTGTTATTCAAGCCCTTCCTACAGGGCCAGGAACAATCTTTGTGACCAATCACATACGGTGGAAGGGATGGGATATCTCATCTGAGATTAGGACATAAAATGCTGTGGCTATGGTTTGCCATTTAGGTTCTCTTTCTCTCTTTGATTTATATATATATACATATATATATATATTTATATTTATAATTTTAAATATATAAATATTTAAAATATTAAAAATTATATACAAATATATTTATGATTTTATAATCATATTAAAATATTAAAATATAATTATATAAAATATTAAAATGATAAAAATATATAAGTATATATTTATAATTTTTTATAATTTGGGAGCAGCTACACTGCTCCCAAATTTCTGACCTTCAGCAACTGGGCAATATTTTTGCTGTTAAGCTGATAAATTCAGGAGGAATGTGTTACACATATAACTATAAAACCAGCATATAAGGTTTTTGTAAAGATAAAAATATCATATTTAGATTTCCTAGGGTACTACATTTACAAAGCCTTCTATAAACATCATAGGATGCATAACAAGGCATAAGAATAACATGTCCCCTCCCAGCCTTCAAAAGTAGCTTTGAACCAGAAAGAAAAAGAAAAGTATTGTGGTGATAGACCACAACTATTTCCAAGAATATTTCTGTGATCCTCTCTTGGGTCTTTCTGTCTACAGTACCTTCTCCCTATTTAGCCCAAATTATTTAACCAGATGCTTTGGGGATATTAGGATTATTACAGAAAAGCTGCAAAAAGAAAGGGTTATAATTAAGCTTCTTTAATTCAAAATAGCATCTTCTTGCAAGATAATTGGCTCTAAACCAGACATTGTTAACAATGAAACAATTTTCTAAACTCTTTTAGTTCCCAATTACCATATGAAGGGCTAGTCCTGACATATTAAATCATAAACTTTCTTCCACAATGTAAAGAATACAACTTTCTACCTGCAATGTCTATTTCTGAGCCAAGGGAGCATAAGATATAGAAGTTAAGGAAATATCTATTTGCAGTGGATAGCGAAGACTTCTGGAGTCCCCTTTGGGACTGGAAGGTTCTTTCCACTGACTGCTGGGAGGTCTGCTAGCAGTCAGCCCTCCACTGTCAGTCTTCTTTGGAAACTGCCTTAGCTGAAGAGTTACCCTTGTCAATCTGTGCACCTTGGCAGAAAGTTCCAACCCAACTATAAAGGCTTGTCCCTCTTGCTCCAACTCGAGACAACTCTTAAGGACCACCCCAGCTTCAGACTCCCATAGGACTAGCTGGGGCCATTGAAACTCTATCAGAGAATAACTTCCCTTTCTTCCTGATTAGTCTTCCTTCTTTTACTTTCTACAGATGGTGATCCCTAGAAGACCCCTAATAAACCTTCTGCATACATGTCTATGTTTTAGTGGTTGCTTTCTGGAGAACTTGTGAGTCAAGGGGAATGTAAGTTAAATCCAGAATTTCAGACATGTCCTGAAGCACAGAGTCGTGGAAAAGAGAGAACTGCTCTGTACATCAGTGGCAGATATCCTTTTGCTCAGCTCACTCTTTGAGACCTGGGAACTCTCCCTGCAGCCTGGCACTGCACCAGTGCAAGGAGTCCCCGCATAGGAAGGTAGAGCAGGAGGCTGAGCAAACGAAGGTCAAGTTTGCTGTCCCATTGTCAATGCTGAGGGGATGCTAAGCTGAGAGCCAACAGCCCCGCCATGGAGCCTGCCAAGTGTGGGCCAGACACATGGGGAAAGAATGCCCAAAGTAGGGACCCTGTTAATGGTTGTGATAGTTTCAGAGTTTCATCTAGTCCTCAGATGCTAAGGAGAATCTAAGATAGTATGGAAGCAAGGCAAGACCCAGGCAGACCTGAAAAAGATCAGATGACAACTGAACAGCAGCATAGCAACACAAGCAGAGGATGGAAGCAGAATGGCCAAGCCAGCAAACCCAAAAAGCGTGGTCCAAGGCCAGAGAGCCCCTTTCACCCCAGTCCTCTGAGGCCACATAACCATTCTTCTTTCCTCCATATGCTTCTCCACCATATTGGGGAAAAAGACAGAAGAGACTAAGAAAGTGTGGAACCCTGAAGACTGATGTAGTTAACTGAGTCCTCCAAGCACAGCGTCACTGTCAACCTCAGTTATGGTGACAAAACTCCAGTGGATGTTGTAAAGGTCCTAGGGTGCATTGTCAATAAAGCATTTGCAAATAGTACGATGTACATAATGGGGCTGGGGATGTAGCTCAGTGGTACGGCAACTGTCTAGCATGCATGAGTCTCTGGTTTTGATCCCTAGCACCATCAAAGAAAAAGAAAGGAAGGAAGAAAGGAAGGAAGGAAGGAAGGAAGGAAGGAAGGAAGGAAGGAAGGAAGGAAGGAAGGAAGGAAGGAAAAGAAAAGAAAAGAAAAAGCACACAATGTACTTTTATAAAATATATGTTTTTTTAAGTATTAAATTTTCAAGATACTTAACCTCTTTGGTATTTCTATTTTCAAAAGTCTTTGTTTTCAAGAGATGAAATAGTTTGGGTGGCTGGATAAATATTAAATTAGACCAAACTTCCAGAATGAGCGTTCCTGGAGTGTTGTGTAAGCTGGGCCAGCAGGTCTGCCTGGCACCTCCACTGTGGTGCGTGTCAGAGGTATAAGTGCCCAGATTGAAGAGGGGTTTACAGCTCTCCAGAGTTAAGGAAAGGCCAAGGCAGTCCCCTTTTAAGAAGAATCCCTGAAACTGTGTTAAAAATAGAAGAATCGCATATCCCAGTTTTCTTGAAAGAGTCTTGATTTTTACCTAAAATGCTCTTGTCCCATCCAGTTAGCACATTTCTTCCTTCTCAGAAGTACCCCCAGTTTAAATGAGAAATTATATCACCTTAATTGATGACTATTTATTTAGGGATGCAAGAACACATGCCTGGTATCTACTAAGCCCTGAGTCCAATTTCTAATACCGCCCCCCCCCAAAAAAACTATTTGTTTGCAAAGAAATAATTATGTATTTAATAGAAAATATCTCTGCAGGGGACCCCCCGACAAACAAGTGAACATTTAACATTACTCCTCCCATTAAAAGTGAGAGGTGAGAAATTGGTTGAGTGATTGATTGATTGGCAGATTACTGGACAGAGGTTAGCAGATGTTTTACTTTGGTTTTCCTTTGTTTCATAAAGAACAGAAGGACACCAGACAGCCAGAGCCACCAAAAGACCCCACGGTGTCTGCACATCTCCAGGGTGAGTAAGCGTGCAAGCCCCTACACACACGGAAAGTTAACCAATTAAAGCAGCCAATTAGCAGCTGAACAAGGGGCAGAGGCAAGAGTGACTGCTGACATTCAGAGGGGAGTGTCACTTGCACCTCTTGTCCTGACGGCTTCATGTGAGGAGGAGTGTGGCTAGGTCTCAGCTCAAGGCAGCAGGAGAAGAGAAGCAGACACAGGTGGCTCAAAACCAGGGGCTCAGGATGCCCCAGGCAAAAGCAGGATGGACAGGAGGACGAGGAGAAGCAGGCGTAGCTTACACATGGGGTGGCTGCAAGGAAGAGGACACAACCCTGGAAGGACAGCGAGGACCAGGCAAGAGAGATCTCACCATATCTGGGCGATTCATAAGTCCTCTAGGATTGTCTGTGGGACACAATGTGAAATCCTGGAGTTAGATGTGAAGAAGCTGGCCACGCTGACTGGCTTTGCTGTTGTTTTAATTTTTTGAATTCATATAATTAAAATAAATTTCAATTAAGTAAATTTTTAGGAAATAGTACTGTAAAATTTCAAAATGGACAAAATCATACACAATTTTAAATATCGCCATTTTCCTTCCCAGACACCCGTTTCCTCTTCCCAAAGGCAACCAATATTGTCCCTTTCTTATCTATCCTCCTGGAGATATTCTGTATCATATCAGCCAGTAATACTCTTGTTCTCTACCCCCACTGTTTTGGTTCACGTCAGCAGTAGCACATTATATGCACTACTTTGACCTCAGTTTTTTCATTGAATAATACATCTTGAAGATTGTTCCATATCAGGATATTAAAAGATCCCTTGTTTTCTGTGGCCTAATAGTATTCTATCAGGGCTTTATCATGGCTTATTTAACAGTTGTCTACTAAAAGAAATCTCAGTATTTTGCTATTAAAAGCAATGCTGCAATTTTTGTCCTTACACATTCATTACCGCACAGCTCTAAATACATCTGTAAGACGGTTCTAGAAAGAAACTGCTGAGGCAATGAATATGTGCATTTGTAATTTTTTTTAAATTTTTAACAATTTCTATTCTTTTTATTTATTTTAGTTAGGTCTATATGACAGCAGAATGCATTTTGATTCATTGTACACAATTGCAGCACAACTTTTCATTTCTCTGGTTGTACACAATGTAGCACCACACCATATGTGCAGTCATACATGAACCTAGGGGTAATGATGTCCATCTCATTCCACCATCTTTCCTATCCCCATGCCCCCTTCTAACTCACCCTCCCCTTTGCCACATCAAAGTTCCTCCATTTTCCCATATTTTTAATCGACAAATTATAGCTGTATTACATTTATGTATTAGCTGTTTGTCACTGTGACCGAATACCAGAGAAAAGCAACTTAAAGAAGGAAAGATTCATTTTGGTTCATGGTTTTGTAGACTTCAGTTCAGGGTCAACTGGCTCTGCTATTTTGGTCAACTGGCTCAGTTAGCATGACGGAAGGGCATAGCAGGGAAGGCAGGGGAGGAAGGGGCTGGGCATAAGAAACACCCTTCTAAGGTACACCCCCAGTGACCCACTTCCTCCAACTAGTCTCTACTGCCTACATTTTCTACCATCTCCCAATAATGCCATCAACTCTAACCTTAACCCATTGATGGAATCAGAGCCCTCATAATCCAATCACTTCCCAACACATGAGCCTCTGGGGGACACTGCAAATCCCAACTATAACAATATTCATCAATTACAATGTAATGTTCTGATCTAAGTATACAATGTGGGATGATTAAACCAAGCCGATTACATATCCATCGCCTCACTTACTTGGCATTTTGGTGTTGCTATATTTGAAATTTAATCTTAGTTATTTTGAAACATACATTATTATTCACCATTGTCAACCTGCGAATGAAATCAACTTAAATGTCCATCAGTGGATGAGTGGATAAATAAAATATGGTATATTTACACAATGGGATACCATTCAACCTTTAAAAATATAATCACAAAATTCTGTCATATGGAACAACATAGATGAGTCTATAGGACATGATGCTAAATGAAATAAGCCTTTGTATTGGGACTTTTCCCTCCACAAATGTTAGAAATGAAAAGTTGTCCACATTTGTGTACAATGAAATGAAATGCATTCTGCTGTCATGTATAACTAATTAGAAAAATTTTTTTTTAATTAAAAAATGTTTTTTAAAAAGTTGCATCAAATAGCACTCCACTAGAGGGCCCGTTTCCCCAGAGTCCAGGGAACTCATATGCCACACATTTGGGGCTGCAGTCAGTACTGGGAGGTGGGACAAAAACAAGAACCCTGCTTCCTCTCTTCCTACTATTTCCTGATGGGGTAATGGGACCCCCATGGTTTCTGCATTCTCCATTCTCAGGAAGGTCAAGTCACTTAGCAGGTTAGTGAATCTGGGAAACAGAGGAGACTTATTCCTCTCAGTTCCCACATCCTGGGCACAAGCTGCCCCACAAAACAGAAGTTCCTTTTCACCCTGCGTGCAATCTGGGGAGGGCTGCCTCAGCCACAGGACAGGCTGCCCATTCTAGGGAAAGACCAGTGTCCTGCCTGGCTCTTATACTCAAGCTCCTCACACAAATCCACCCTTATCAGTAAAGGGGAGGACATTTCAGCCTTCCATCAGCTATTCCCCTAATTTATTTATTAACTTGTTTACAGCTCAGGCAGGAAGAAAATTGGAGAACCAAAGAGGTGAATCATGTTTAACAAGGTCTGATAGTACTATTTCCTAAAAATTTCCTTCTCAAGGGGAAAAACTACCAAAGATTTCAGTTGTCTAACCAGGAGTAAATCTTCAAGAGGGTCATCCGCCTCCAAATCACTGGTTAATGTGGGGATGGGCAAACCATTTAAAATGCAGTTTCTGGGCCCAACCCTGAATTTCTCAAGTAGAATCATTGGAAAGGAAGGGAAAGAGAAGTGCGGCCCAGGAATCTGCATTTCACAGCAAGCTTCCATAGGTGATTTTGAAACAAAAGTTTTAAAGGCATTAGACTAATTAGGCATTACTAGTCTTAATAAAACCCCAAGTAATATATGTTATTATGGTGACCAAAGCCAACATGCTATCTGAAAGGAGGCTAAAGAATATGACTTGGGAGAGAGAAGTTGAAATGTCAGGAACTCACAAGTGCTAGCTAGGAATAACAGCAAAGAAATATTCATGAGTCTATTAAAGAAACAGATAAATAGCTTTCTCCCTCTATTAGGGATGGTACTTCAAAGCTGAGTGGCATCAAAGAAGAAGGATGAATAGGACAAATGAAAGCTGTGGGCTTCAATTATTTATTGGTATGGTGAAAAAAATGAAATTTGGGGGACTCAGAGCTTTCCATGGATTCTAAATAAACTGTTCTTGCCTGGTTAGATTAATTAGTACATTAAAAGACTGGGTGTTAATTAGTTGCCTTTACATTGCTCTACCTACCCACAATATGACTACAGAGTTATTATCTCCCACTTGTTAATTGGCTATTAACAGCAGGATGCAATTGCTTTGGAAATTATTCCCTTGAAAGTGCTTGAGGTCTAATATGGAGAAATGTATTTGCACACATGTCTGCCTATGAACCAGGGAACTGCCTGGAGTTCTAATATTTCCTTATGTTGCCTGGACTGCAAGGCAGGTTTCATTCTTCTTCATCTAATTGTTCACGTGCATACTTCCTAAACCACATGTGACCCAGCTTTGTGGCTAGAAAATCTTCCCTAGGTAGAAACAAAACATGCCGCATTGGTCACGTTTATGTGATTGAACCCTATTTAGTTCATTCATTATATCTATTTTTTACATTTATCCTGGAAGATTTATGACTAATTTTCACTGAAGTAAAAAGACATTAGCATACATTAATCTCAATAAACAGTTTGATGAGATTTTACTGCTCTGTACATCTGAGTAAATTCCATCCACAGAGTACCATTCCAGAAGGTTCTCTGGCGCCATTGCCCACTCTACCCCCGTTCTCCAAAGACTACCGCTATTTTCTCATTTTGACAGTTTTGCCTCATCTTATTCCTCTCAGTCATACAATATGTATTCTTTAATGTCAGACTTCTTTCTTCCACATGGTGTCTGGAAGATAAAGTCCGAGTGCCCAACCAAAGCAAGAGCAGCTTGGAGCTTTTGTTGAGATGTGGGGAAGAAACATGAGGCATTTCTAAAGGAGATATCAGGCCCATCCTAGTAGCTGGAATGAAATGGCTACATCACCTTAGGAGCTGCTGGTGCATTTCAGGGTCACCAAGAACATATGCCCCAACTCCCTCCCTCAGTAGCAGACGTAACACAGCCCAAATATGAAGTCAAAAAAAAAAAAAAAAAAAAAAAACTCTTCCATAGCATTGATTCTCAAATTTCAGCCTATATCAGAATCCCCTGAGGATTAGTTGAAACCCCAAACTGGTAAAGGGCTACAACACCAGAGTTTCAGATTGGCAAGGGGCTGGGGAGAAGTCACTTCTTTTGTCCTCTTTGGTCTACTGTCCTGAATATATCAGAGTGATCCTGCTAAAAAGTAAGTCAGATGATGTCACATCATTGCTTTAAATGACCTCCCCCCCACCCCTGGCACCCCACCTTTTTTTTTTTTTTTTTTTTTTTGTACCAGGAACTGAACCCAGGAGCACTCAACTACTGAGCCATATTCTCAGCTCTTTTTTATTACAGACAGGGTCTCACCACGTTGCTCAGGGCTGAACAATTCTTAAATTTCAAACTTCCTACTTCCTGCTTTGCTTCATCCCTTGCTCTCTATATCCTTCTACTGTCCCCATTGCTCACCCCACCAAGGCTGCATTGGTCTCTCTGCAGTTCCTTGAAAATAACAAGCACCACTAGCCTCAGGACCTTTGCATTCATGGTTTCCTTTCTGTGGAGTACTCTTTCCTCATGAGTCCATGTGGCTTAATCCCATAATTGTCTCAGGTGTCTGATCAGATATGACCTCATTAGGGTGATGTGTGCCATCACCCTTTAGCCACTTCCATGGTCTTCTTATTTTTTTTTTTCACTGCAGTGCTTACTACTATTTAACTTATTGTATATGTGTTGACTTATTTGTCAATCATCTCTCCTACCTCATGGGCAGGGATTCTGATGGGCTCACTGTTGTATCCTTATCACCTACTGATGAGCAGGTAGTATGAGCTCAATAAATATGGGAGGGAGAAAGGCAGAGAGGGAGGAAGGGAGGAATGAAGGAAGGAGATACATCTTTTAATGAAACACCACCACCTGAATGTCCCTATCAATCAATTCCATGTATTTCAACTGACTTGGGTACAGGATTGTTGCAATTTTCATCAGGCACTTCCCCCTACCCCTTTTGTGGCAGGATTCTTCCGATCCTTTTACAGATGTCTCCTTTGTTGTATTGCAAATTTGATTTCACTTAGACCCCAGGCTGGCTTGCAAGAACTGAATGTATTCTTAAAAGCTACTCTGTGCCAGTTTTGCCAAATGCACTGTTTCAAAGAGTACTTCTGGCCACTTCTGGCCTGTTTTCCCTTTTCTGTGATTAGTTATGGTCAAGATGAAAGCAATCTGCCAATAAATCTTTTCAAGGGCACTTTAATCGAGATGCTCATGTTCAGATTTTTTAGCCACAAAACAAAATGCTCAAGGGAAGTCATGGTAGATGAGCAGAAATAAGATCTAGCTAGGGCTTTGTTATTTGTTTGTAACAGACACACTGCTCAAGTTCAGGAAGTAGGAAAAAGGAGACTTTCTGAACAAAGCAGGTGGTGAGTGAGGAGACTCAGAGTACAGATGTGGTTTCTAGCAGAACTTGAACTCTGGCTCCAATACTTACAAGGCCTATACCCTCGGAAATGCCACTTACACTCAGTTCACTCATATATAACATTGGGATCATCATGATTTATTCCATAGCATTGTTTTGAGAAATAAAATGAGTACTTAATAAAAAGAAGTACTTAACACAACGGCTGTTGGTTTTATGAGTCGTTAATGTAGCTGGTCATCACTATTAAGACAGGAACATCTGAAACCTTCAAGTGATCACATTCCATATGATGCGTTTAGGATAAAAGAGTTGGTTTCCAACCAATGGATGCAAGCAAAGGAAGTACAGGAAGATCCCCAGGGCTCGCTGTAAACTGGGGACTGTACCCGAAGGAATGCAATTCCCATGGAAAGACCAGCTCCTCAGCCAGCAGAGCACCACCGAGCTGCTACCACCAAATGGAAGTGAGTGCCGAGTCAAGCTGCCACGTAGATGGAGGAGGCGGCTCCTGACAGAAGACAAGACAGAGGTCCCTAGAGGCTGAGACCTGCCAAAACCCACGCCATTCCCAAACTCCCCAGGAACCGTGACCGCCATCATCCCAGGCACTTTGAAAAGATGACAAGCAGGCAAAGCTGAGTCAGGGAAGCATAGTCCTCTGTGACACAGGCCAAGTTCTGACTTTCAAAGAGATCCTCGGAGCTAGGCTGATCTGAAATCGTAGGTCAGTGACTTGCTCTACAGAAGCTGGCTGGAGATGAGAGGAGACTCACAGTCCTCTCTCTCTCAAAACCAAAACAATCCTCTTGAAATTTTAAAACAAAACTTTGATAGCCAAGTTGATGGCCAAGGAGGCAGGTATCAGTACCCAAGGCCTCTTTTCCACCGGTAGCTCTAAGTACCATCTCTAAAAAAAAAGAGAGAGAGAGAGAGAGAGAGAGAAAGAAAGAAAGAAAAATGCATCAAGGAAAGCTCCATTTTCTCTGAATTTGGGTATTAAGTAAGACTGTGGAGTCAGAGTCTCCCTCCTCCTTTAAGCAATTGAATCACTTTAATGGTGAGTTCAGACACCCTAGGGCAAACAGGAAATGCGTAAATATTGTCAGCATTTTCAGTTGCTCTGTTCTCTCTAAAGCAAAGTGTATTCCCAGTGGATGCAAGAACTTAGCAAAGTACTCCAAAGCCAGACTCAAAAATACCCTTTATTCTCTGCAACATACTAACAATTGCACCTTAAAAAGTACACAGCCCTGAATCTTTTAGTACGATCCTGATTTATATTTCATACTTTTTAATAAGGACTCCAGCAAATAACTGCTAAATATAGTATTGTATGGCTTTCATATACATAGAAATATAAAAAGGGATCTTTTATCTAAAAACTCCATGACCAAATTTTTTTGTTGTTGTCATATTTAATTCAAATTCATTTAAGTTCCCTCCCAGGGCCCTATTTTCTTCTCACTTTTCAGATTCCCCTTGAGGAATGTCACCCATTTCCTCCACCCTCGTACCCCCAACCGATACAATAGACTCACATCTTATGCAGGAATAAGGTCCCAACAGCAGAGATCAAGGCAAACTATATATTACCAAAATCATTCTTGAACTGGGTAAAAGGCTCCCTCCCTGAGAGGCACATTAGAACTGAACTCTGCCCCCTGTCACCTGCTCACTCTGGGGCAGACACTCAATGTGCACAATAATAGACTCCACCCATGCTCTTCCAGTTTTCCTTTCTTTCTTATGGTGAGTGCATCTGTCAGGGTTCAGCCAGGCCCTATGGTTCAAGCAGGAGCCCTTGGCAATACAGACCTACACCTCTGTAAGGCTCTTTGTATTTAATGCTGGGATTGAAGCCCCGGGGCGGGCAGCTGGTAAGGGAAGGTAAATGTAAGGTAGGAGACCAGGAGCCTGCTGGCACCCACAGCAAGGATGGAACCAGCCCACAAAGATGAACTAAACCTCTTTCTGGTTCTCACTTTGGTGGGACAGGTGACCTGAGGAAACGAGAGCCCTATGTCATAGAGCTAAACAACACACAAGCTGGAGCTAGAGTTAATGCTGGAGGAGTCAGGTGAAGAGGGCAGTTTCAGGGCCCCCGCTTCATGCCAATGATGTGGGTCGGCCGATCAGCAACAGGGCAGATATTTCCCTTCACCACTGTGAACAACCCTAACAGGAAAGTTTCAAAAATTAATATCAAGAATCAATAAATGGGATGGATTCAAACTAAAAAGCTTCTTCTCAGCAAAAGGTACTATCAGTGAGGTGAATAGAGAGCCTACTAATTGAGAACAAATTCTTACCACACACAAATCAGATAGAGCACTAATCTCCAGAATATACAAAGAACTCAAAATTCTTAACATCAAAAAAACAAATAACCCAATCAATAAATGGGCCAAGAAACTGAACAGACACTTCTCAGAAGATATAAAATCAATCAACAAATACATGAAAAAAATGTTCAACATCTCTAGCAATTGGAGAAATGCAAATCAAACCTACTCTAAGATTTCATCTCACTCCAGTTAGAATGGAAGCTATTAAGAATACAAACAACAATAAGTGTTGGCAAGGGTGTGGGGGGAAAGGACATACTCATACATTGCTGATGGGACTGCAAATTGGTGCAGCCGGTATGAAAAGCAATATGGAGATTCCTTGGAAAACTTGGAATGGAACCACCATTTGACCCAGCTATCCCACTCCTTGGTCTATACCCAAAGGAGTTAAAAGCAGCATACTACAGGGACACAGCCACATCAATGTTTATAGCTATTGTGAATTGTGCTGCTAAACTGTGGAACCAACCTAGATGCCCTTCAGTAGATGAATGGATAAAGAAAATGTGGTATATTTACACAATGGAATATTACTCAGAAATAAAAGAGAATAAAATCATGGCATTTGCAGGTAAATGGATGGAGCTAGAGAATATAATGCTAAGTGAATGTAGCCAATCCCAGAAAACCAAAATCCAAATGTTTTCTCTGATTTAAGGATGCTGATTCATAATATTCTGCTGGGGGTGGGAGTGGGAGGATTAGAGGAACTCCAGATAGGGCAAAGGGAAGGGGAAGGGAGCAGGCATAGATGTAGGAAAGACAGTGGAATGTGATGGTCATCAGTACCCTAAGTACATGTATGAAGTCACAAATGATGTGACGGTACTTTGTGTGAAACCAGATATGAAAAATCATACTCTATATGTGTAATATGAATTATAATGCATTTGGTTGTCCTATATAATGAATCAAATTTTTTTAAAAAAATAGAAAATAAATAAATTTTTTTTAAAAAGGGAATTGTGGGTAATTCAGATCATCCCACTCAGGGTGACATTTACAAAGCCATCACAGTGAGCACTTGTTGAATGTTCTGAGCTAAGTGTGTTCAAGACCCTTCTCCTGATTTCAGGATTCCTATACTGAAAAGCCTGTCGTGCACAACTTCCACATCTGGGTTTTCCCTGTGCTTTTATCCCCCACAAGATCATAATCCTACACACCTTTCATTGTTGCAGAGCGTACATTGCTACGCTGCACAGTGGCTTGCTGGACACAGTGGGTATGGATTTACCCCTCCATTTCCTGGATGGCTTCACTTAACAAAAGAAGATGGAAGTGAGGACTTGATGGAGAAGAAATAGATGACCGAGATTAAGACACAGATGAATCAGTCTTGATTGTATTTGAAAAAACTAGTTGAAATGTTGCAAGAGCCCTGTTTGGGGAGATGGCCTAAATTGCGGTTGACTATGGGCCATGGAGATTTGGGCCTTGTCGCCTTCCGTAGTCTCACGGGACTTGGCCCGGGATCTCGCGGGACTTGGCCAGGGATCTCGAGTGACTTGAGCCGAGATTGCTGATCGGGTCAGCGCCATTTTCTGGTGGTGTGTGGTGTGTGTTAGTCGTTGTTAGAGCCAGAGAGAAAAGTTATCAGAATAAAAAGCTGTTTGTTTCCAGTTGGCCTCTGAACTTCTACCCGCGGCTTCGTTGCTCCGAGCGGCCATCGCTTCAGGCGGCAACAAAATGTAAGTTATACAACATGTATCTCATTTATTCAGGAAAGTTATGTTCAGCATCTATTTTGTGCAGAAACTAGGATAACAGATGAGGATGAAAAAAGAAATAAGGAAAAACAGGAGTGTAGAACAGGAGTTTATAACAGAGAATCAGGTATTTATAATAATAATTCAAACAAAAGGGGGAAATAAGACTACACAACAGAAAAAAAGATACAGATAGAATGGTTATCCCAGGACCTGTGGAGCGGCACACAAAGAGAAAGAGCACAGGTAAAGACACATGGTTGGGAAAATATTGAGGAAGTGGAGATGGTGCTAGATGCAGGGTTGGAAATAAGCAATGTGGCCAGGCATGGTGGTGCACGCCAGTAATCCCAGCACTTGGGAGGCTGAGGCAGGAGGATTGTGAGTTCAAAGCCAGCCTCAGCAATGGCGAGGCACTTAGCAACTCATTGAGACCCTGTCTCTAATAAAATACAAAAAAGGGCTGGGGATGTGGCCCAGTGGTCAAGTGCCCCTGAGTTCAATTCCCAGTACCAAAAAAATTTTTTTTTTAAATTTTTAAAAAGAAAATAAGCAATGTGGACTGGGTGAGACCACAGAGGGCCTTACAGAGCAGGCTTCTGACACCATAGAGTGGGTGCACAGAGGCACGCTGTGGCCTGTATCTGCCATACATCAGAGCCCCAATTAAGAGTTTTGATCAGAGAGAAATGTGTTCACAGCTGTTCTGCTCAGCTAGCAGCAGAGCGAAGGAGGCTCTCTGGCCTCTAGGTTTACTTGATCGGATATTGTATAAATTAAAAAAAAATTTTTTTTCAGCATGCAATAGGCACATATTTATTTATAAATTGTACACAGGAGCCACTGTCTTAATGCATTATGTACTTAAGGCATACATCAAAAAGTACAAATTAAATAATGAAAATATGCAAGATAAATAAAGAGAAGCGCTAATCTATTCTTCCTGCATTCCAGTGGATGGCTTCGTGTGTTCCCTTACATTTGTGTCCTCTCTCCTAGAGAACATGAGGAAAGAGACAACTTTCCAAATAGATCATGGAAGTCCTTCCAGTATATACTTATACCTTAACGTGGAAGATCAGATGTCCCTCTTGGGAATGAGGGAGGCTGTGGACAGACTGAATGGGGTAGAAGCAGGAAATGAGGCTTTTATTAGGGAGAGTTAAGGGAAGGCCCACACTAGGCTACACACAGTGGGAAGTGTTCAGCTGTTTGCCTTCCAGACCATTTTTAAAATTCATTCTAGGCACTGCCCATCATAAAGTAAGCTCCCTGATCTTCAGGGAGTTTATTTTCAAACAGAGTAAATGAACATGCCTAGATGTAGCAAAAGATGTGGATCGTTATTATGCGCAAAACACTGAAGGAATCAAGGCTAGCGACAGCTCACTTCCCATGGTAAGGGGAGGAGAGAGGAATCAGAAAAGAATTTCCAGAGGAAATGATTGAGCTAGGCCTGGAAGCCTGGTTAGACTTTCTCTTGGTACAGGTGACTATTCTAGGCTAAAAACCAGGGGCTGCCTCCAGAGATTGGTGGATAGTCCAGCAACGTTGCAGCACAACAGATGAGACTGGAAAGCAGGGCTCAGGCTAGATCACAGATGGTGGAAGATCTGGAGTCTCAGGCCAAGGAGTCTGGGCTGGCGAGCAGTGGGCACTATGAAGGACTTGAAGAAGATTGTTGGTAGCAAGAGCACTGTCAATCACCACGCTGATTGCTAACATCTGTGAGCCTTTACTATTTACCAGAACCTGGGCCAGTTCCTCCACCTATATCATGACACATAACCCTTATGGCAAACCCTGTGAATTGGATACTCTCATTGACCTCATTAAAAAAGAAAAATGGTGAGGCAAATTATTTAGGTAACTTGCCCATGGTCACCACAAGCAATCAGAAGCCAGGCTGCAGTTCAAACCCACATCTTTCTAAGTTGAAGCTCGGTGCTTAACCACAGGCCCATCAGAGGATGCTGGAGCAAGTCTATCAGGAGGAAGTGCAGAGTGGGCTGGGGTGGAGACACTGAGGGTGGAGGGCATTCGATTCTGCTCCAGGAGTGCTCTGGATGGCTCAAATCAGGATGGGAAAGAACAGAATCAGGAGCCAGGCTGCAGTTGGAACTGATAGAATCCAGGACCAATAACCCCTAGGGTGGGGGCCATGGGGGGAGCAGGATGGGGGGCAGAGGAAGAATCAGAGGTGCTTCAGTAGCAGGTGGGAAGACGAGTAGACCACTGAGGAAGCAGAGCAGGAAGAAGTCCACAGGTTCGGCCTCTGTGGCCAGCTCCTCTCTTTCCAGGCAAGAAGAGTAATGAGAGGAGCAGAGCCTACGGAATCCAAGAACTTGGACTTGGTCTCACAGTGTGCCATTCCTTGTTTACGTGATCTTGAGCATCTCTGCACTCCTGATGCTTTCTGTCCCCATCACTAAACCAGAGTGATGACCCCCACTCCACAGGAGTTTCTCAGGATAAAGTAAGTAGATGCATAAAAATCACAAGCCCATGATCTGGTTTTCATAAGTCCTTGAGAAATATTCATTCCTTCCCTGCCTCCTCCTTAAGAAATAAGCCCTGAATAGTGACTCCCAGAGCTGAGTTACTTAGAAATCAAATTGAAGAGACCTCTACATGGAGAACTAATTTGCATATATAATGTAGAAGGTATTATTACAGGTTTATTACAGGCTTACTTAAAATCATTTTGCTTATGCTCCATAGTAACCATAATTTAATGTGATAATATAGCATATTATAATGAATAGCTTCAATTGTAAATTTTAAAGTCATCATATGTTCACATGCTTAAAACAATATCAAAATGTAAACAATTTCTGAAATATATAGATGTCTCCTCAATACATTGACTACAAAGAGAAAAAAAATTGAAATGTTTTCATGAAATAAAATAGCTATTAGTTTGGTTTGTGCTACTATAACAAAATACCTGGGGCAGGCCAACTTTTAAAGAAAAGAGATTTCTTTGGGCTCATAGTGAGGCAGGAGAAAAGGTTAAAATGGGAAGGCAGGAAACTTGGGCTCCTCCAAGGTCAGTTTTCTATTCAGCAGGGCTGAGAAAATACAGATACAAGCCAGGCCTCATCCAGGTCAGGCTGACTCCTATAGAAGCAGAAAAAACTGATAGTGAGGCATCTGCTATCTGACACCTGGACTTCCATCATAAAGGGGCCCCATAACCGGATTGGACCAAAGAAAACATGAAGAACTCATGGACACTGAGTGCCTGGCCCAGGAGCATAAAAGCCTGTGCCTGGTCTCTTGTTTCTCTTCCTACAAAGCCACCAGGATTCAAGCACAGAGGCTCCACCCTAATGACATTATCTAGTGTTCATTGCTTCCCAGAGTCCCCACCAAAGTCACATTAAGTTCCACCCTTCCCATATCTCAGAGTGGGGATTAAATTTCAGCACTGGGGGACACACCACGTGCAAACCACAGCAGGATAAGTGCAGCCCAATTCACAATAGCTGAACTGTGGAAGCAACCTAGATGCCCTTCAGTAGATGAATGGATAAAGAAACTGGGGTATGTATACACAATGGAAGATTACTCAGCAACAAAAGAGAATAAAATCATGGCATTTGCAGGTAAATGGTTGGAGTTGTAGAATATCATGCGAAGTGAAGTTAGCCAATCCCCAAAACAACCAAATGCCAAATGTTTTCTCTGATATAAGGATGATGATTCATAATGGGGATGGCAGGGGGCGGGGAGCATGGGAGGAATAGACAAACTTTAGATAGGGCAAAGGGGAAGGAGGGAAAGCGAGGGGGCGTGGGAGTAGGAAAGACGGTGGGATAAGATGGACATCGTTACCCTAAGTACATGTATGAAGACACGAATGGTGTGACTCTACTTTGTGTACAACCAGAGACATAAAAACTTGTGCTCTATATGTGTAATATAAATTGAATCGCATTCTGCTGTCATATATAACAAATTAGAATAAAGTTTTTAAAAGCTGGTGGCAAAATTCCTCTTTGGAAAAATACTGTCTGTTATCTATGAAGCCATTTTGAAGGACTACTCTGGTTATGAAAAGATGGGCTCCCGGCAGGATATGGAAGATGGAGGAGACAAAAGGGAGGTGGATCAGCAGAGTAAAATGAATTCATTGAACATTCCAGAAGAAAGAAGATGGGGAAGGGTGTCTAGGAACAGGTAGAAATGGAAAGACATGAATTGGTCCACAAGAAAAGGAGGAAAGCCCAGTCAAATGGAGCAGAACCAGAGCCTGGGAAGAGAAAAGCCAGGTAGAAGGTCCTGACCATGGGGAAAGGCCAGGGAAGCCGTCTAGGCAGGAAAGCCTAGAGATCCCAGCTGCCCGTCAGGGCTGTGGGCAATTGCTCCTTTGCCATGTCTGCTGCTTTGAGCTGGAGATGCTTCCAGGAAATTTTTTACAAGGGTTTGAGGCGCCAGGCACAGTGGCGCACGCCTGTAATCTCAGCACTTGGGAGGCTGAGGCAGGAGGATCGCGAGTTCAAAGCCTGCTTCAGCAATGGTGAGGCACTTAGCAACTCAGTGAGACCCTGTCTCTAATAAAAATACAAAAAAAGGCTGGGGATGTGGCCCAGTGGTGGAGTGACCCCGAGTTCAATTCCCAGTACCAAAAAAAAAAAAAAAAAAAAAAAAAAAAAAAAAAGGTTTGAGGCACATTTGAGCGAAAAGGGAATAAAATAGAAGGCACAGCCCCAAAGAAGATGAACCTAGGTCAAGAGCCAGAGTTGTTCCAGGCCAACAGTACACGGGAGTCAGGTGAGAACAAGGAGTGCACCTCCAGGTGCTCATGAGAACGTGAACAGATCATCCACCATCTGTGAGACCAGAAGTTGGAGCTGTCTCTTGTTTCTAAGCAGTAAGAGAGAGGATGACCCCACAACCCCTCAGGACTAAGATTCCTAGACAGCTAATAGTTGAGTTATTTATGTAATCCAGATATCAAGCACAGCTCCTTGGTCCGTAATGACCAAGTTGAACTTGGCTTGAACTCTACCGCCTCGGTATGAGAGTCCTAACATCACTGATGTCCTCCCTGTCCATTCCCATGAAAATGTCCCTTGGAGCTAAGCATCTCTGAATACGACAACTTCACTGCATAGTCCTCTGCCATACGCTGTTCAGCTGCTCCCAGCCCTGCTGTGTGAAGGAGCCCCTGCCCGCCCCTCCCTCCCTGGGAGCAGAATACAGAGCCAGAATTCCCCCTGCCCTTGCCACCTCAATGATATGGATCTCAGGGTTTTGGTCATTTTACTTTAAGAGTGTATCCAAAGTCACTGCATTTTTAAGCAAGCATTTAGACTTTTGGAGTCCTCTGAATAAATTTATTTTAAGAATACAGTTTTAGCAGGGTGTGGTGGCACACACCTGTAATCCCAGTGGCTCGGAAGGCTGAGGCCGGAGGATCAGGAGTTCAAAGCCAGCCTCAGCAAAAGCGAGGCACTAAGCAACTCAGTGAGACCCCCGTGTCTCTCAAGAAAATACAAAATAGGGCTGGGGATGTGGCTCAGTGGTCAAGTACCCAAGTTCAGTTCTTGGTACCAAAAGAAAAAAAAAAAAAAAGTACAGTTTTATTTGGATGTTGTTCTTGGTTTGGAGATTACTTAGGGTTTGGGGTTTTTTTCTGGCTAAGGTCAGGTGGTGGTGGTCAACTTGACCCAGAGGTTGGATCAGTCCAGTAGAAAGTGCTAATAACAAGTGGAGTGATGAGAACAATTCCTGTGGTTCCAAGAATACTCTTCCAAGCTGACCTGAGACTCTCCATGATTGACAGAGGTGCTCTGAGCTGGTCTGATCTCCCTTGTCTCCTGTTTTTCCTGTTGGATGTGGTATTTTTTCTGGGAAAGGGAGGTGAACGGGGTGTGTGGGGGGGTGCTAGGGCTCTGCATTCTTGCAGCCAGCTGCTTCCTGCACTGCCCCTTGATGGCCTTTTCCTCCAAGTGGCATCAGGCGGCCCAGTCCTCTTTCCACATACCTTCCCCTGAATCCATTTGTCCTCTGGGTACACATAATTCAGTTACAAGGGTTGAGAGCAGGGCTCAGGTGACTGCAAGCAGAAAGCTGAATCTCTTGGGCCACGCTAGCAAAAAACACACAGAGTTCACTGCTGAGATCAGATGCAGAGGTTGGAAGAGATGCAAGTCATAAAACTGCCATTTAAAATCTCCACTTACTTCCCAAACAATGGCTCTTTCCATTCCTTTTCTTTATAAGGTTATTAAATATTTTATCTGTTTCCACTGCCTTGGATTCTTTTCATCTCGTCTATTCCATCCCCCAAACTTTCCACAAGAGAAAGAAGTGTACCTCCTTGTTTTTCTTAGAATGAATAAATCCTTCCCATCTAGGTGACTCATTTCATCACTGCCAGAAGTATTTTTTAAGTGCCTCGTTATTCACAGCCAGGGTTAAGAATTCTAGGACCCAGACTGCTGTCACCCTCAGACTTCTGGTAATTATAGGTAGGAAGGAGTGAGGGGAGAAAGAGAGGGAGGGAGGGAGGGAGGGAGAGAAAGAGAGAGAGGGAGAGATTCCTATCACTTTGTTAGGATACCAATCATGTTTATTCCATAAAACAAAGAAAACACAAAGAAAGCATAAAACACTCTCTCTAGGATTTGATGCTTTCTTCAAATTTCCCTCTCATTTTCCCAGGAATTGTTTTGCCCTGTTGTACATAACCCACTAGACCAATTATTTCATGTCATGCATTTATTTGCATGCCTACCTCCCCTCTAGCCAGAGTTTCCAGGAGCAGAGTTTATTTCCAAGAAATATCTTTAATTCCCTAAGCACTACCATAGTTCTTGGCATCTAGAAGGTACTCAGTAAAAAGCCTTTTGAATGAATGAATGAATGAATGGATGAATGAGCAAATTAATGTTTCTTCTTTGCATAATCCGGGAAAGACATCTTCTCGTTACAACTGTAGAAACAGATTCTGCTGTTCCAGCTAACATATGTATCTAATCCCATCTCCCGGATTTATGGAGCTTTATTTTTCTTATCAAATCATGTTTTAGGTACAATGTCTCTATTTTCTTTAATGATTATCAATGGCTTCTTTGAGAGAGTTCTTGCATTGCTGGTAAGCAATGTCATCAGCTGCCTGCCTAGTATGGTTTTAGAAATGGCAAAAGACTATGCTGTGGCCAAAGCAGCCCCACTTCCCAACCTGAGCTTGCCAAACACCTCTCTAATTAGGTTGTAATTGACATGGGGAAAAATTCCACCCTAAGCACTCCAGAAGTCCACTACAATATTTGCATGGTTAAGGCCAGAGGTCATTTGCATGAAAGAACTTTTGCTGCTTAGCATGGATTAAATGGGTAGACTGGTCTGGAGACCCTTGGACAAATGGTGAGTCCACAGAGCTTCCTGTACAGAGCAACAGTAACATGACAGGATACCTGTCTTGAAGGTGACCCTGACCCAGGAGCATGTGGTCAGATCACGGGTCTCACGTTATGCTTTGCAAAATAAAATAGCTCTCTGTGTCTGAGGCTCTCTGCCTGTAGAAATTGAGTTTTGTCACGTCCTTGTTCCTCATTGTGTATAACACCCATGTGGAACAATCTCTGCTGAATTGATTTTAAAGACATCAAAGTCTGCTATTCCTTCTACCATTTGTAATGAACAAGATTTCTTTATTCTGTGTGTTATCAAGGCTTTGTGTCCCCAAGGTGAAGCAAATCT
The DNA here is from genome assembly GCA_025594165.1 of Tamias sibiricus. Lineage (NCBI taxonomy): Eukaryota > Metazoa > Chordata > Mammalia > Rodentia > Sciuridae > Tamias > Tamias sibiricus. The sequence continues at coordinate 155,438,452 of CM046663.1, forward strand.
CACCGAAATAATATTCAGCCAAGGTCCCATCCAAGCTCATGAGAGGCAGAAAGCAAGGAAACTAAAAGCAAGCCCTCCCGTTTACGCTCTGCTCCAGCTTCTATCCCTTCCCATCCCCCCTTTTTGCATTTCTACATTTACTCATATTTTCCCTATTTGTTTCCCAGGGTTTCTTCATTTGCCTCCAGTGTTTGCAGTCACATCTGCCTGCCACACAAGAAGCCCACAGCTACCTCACCCTCTGATGTGTGCAGCAAATCACATCACAGTCTCTTCCAAACGGAGATGTCAGCCTTCCCAGAATACAGCACAGAATCTCCCGTGTTGTAAAAAAGCAACTCAATTACAGGCAAATGCTGAGCCTGAAGATCAGAATGATTTCACATCGGGAAAAGCAGCCTTCCTCTCATCAAATACAAGTTACGTGCCCAGCTCAGGGCCTTTCTCTGCTTTCAAGGGCCAAACTCCTCAATGTTGTGGGTCACGTGTCCTCCCACACAGATGCCCTCCACATCACTCAAGGGCCCCTTCCCAACAGACACGTTTTATTCGCCATGTGAGGTACACAAGGAACACCCTGTATTTTTTTATGTATTTATACACTTACTTTTCAAAGTGCCCAATAAGGTAAATATTATTTTCAGTTGAAGAAACTAAGGTTTTCTTATCCTCCCTGCCCGCTGCCCAAGTCCTGCAGATAGCTAGGGGAAGGACCAAGTCACTCACAACCCAGCACCAGTATTCCTCCTCTTGCTCCATGCCAGAGGCTTGATGCTTCAGCCTTCCTGAAGAACATGGCTATGTCCTGGTATTGGTGTTCTCTCTCCTCGATAGACAATACAACAGAAACTAGGATATCAGGTCACTTCCAATATGGGTTATGTCCCTTAAGAACACCAAACTTCCAGGATCCAGGATCCACCAAGTGCCTACAAGTGCCAGGTGTTGTTCTAGGACCTAGGCATCCAACAAAAAAAACAAAAAGGTAAATTTTCTTTCTGAATTAAGCTTACATTCTAGGGAACAAGCAAGAAATCAGCCCCGCTTTCGGATAAACCTAGTAGAGGAGAAGCTTCATAATGTCAGAACTAAATAGAGTACCAGTTTTAGATCTATTTATTTAATATATACTAATATATAGCAATTTCTATGCGTTCCATGATGGAACAAGCATTTTATGAATAATAGTTGGATTGTCCTAACAAACCTATTAAATAGGTGCTGTTGCTATACTCATTTTAGAAACAAGAAAACTGGAGTACAGAGAGGTAAAGTTACTTGCCTCAAACAGCACAGCCCTCAGGGGCAGAGCCAGGTTCTAACCCAGGCAGTGTGGCTCTGAAGACTTGGGGCCTGACCAGAAAGCATTCGGTGCAGCATGGCTTCACAGTGCCATCCCTGCCAGTCATCACTCTGACTACCATCATTTTTGTGTGTGTGTGTGGTGCTGGGGGTTGAACCCAGGGCCTTGTGCATGCAAGGCAAGCACTTTACCAACTGAGCTACATCCTCAGCTCTCTGACTACCATCATTTGAATATCTAGAATACTTCACACCATTTGACACATGGGAAGTCACAACCACGAGTGACACTGCACTATATCCACAAGCTCATCTTACTTAGCACATGCTAAACATCAAGGGCAATGCCATGAACTCTCTGTAAAAACCCCAATTTAGTACTCAGAACCACTGCCCTCTGAGGGCATTATCCATATTTGAAATATGGGGAAACTAAGATTTAAGGAAATGGGGCAGAGAAAGCCAGTTGCCTTTCTATCCCTCCCCCTAATACAGACACACAGATGTCTTTCTTTTCCTTTTCTATAAGAATATCTGTTCTCTAGGCCTCCCTTTGTAATAATCATGAACATGAGAGTAGACTCCAGTTGATGAGGTGACTTTCGGCTCATGAAATAAAGGGGGTATGGGCTGGAGATGTAGCTCAGTGGTAAAGCGCTTGCCTAGCATGTGTGAGGCCTGGGTTTGATCCTGCAGTATCTGTGCCTGAAATGCAAACAGGGTGGCTGGCCCCTCTGGCTATGCATGGGTTGGCAGAAGACCAAGATGGCAGGGGCCTGCTCTCCGATGCTATCAAGTCCCTGTACCAACCCTGGCCTCCCCATCAAAATTGTTATTCAATTATAGCATCCACCTTGTGAAAGTCACTGCACGTGGGACCTCTGGGCTCAGCAGCCTAGCCCATGTTTCCTAAACTGCGTCCAAGGCCACTCAGCTGTGAGCAGTAAAGCCAGGGTTTCAACTCCGGCCATCTCATATTTACCCTGATCTAGAAATGTTTCTGTCTCTTAGAGTTACATCACATTGGACAGTTAATTGCAATGGCAGGGTCAGAGTCAGAGTTGTGCATAACACCTGTCTTAGGGGGCAGGGCCACACAGATAACATGACGCACTATCCTTACTTCCTAGCTCAATTGCATCCTCTTCTTCCACCCCTTCCAGGGCCATCAGACTGTTCCAGGGTAAGAGCAGTTCTCTAAGCCAAACTGTTCCTAGCTAAAGTCACTAGTACCTAAAACCTTCCACAAGAACCTGAAATGTTGTAAACTTTTATTGAGACCTTTCACACTTAACTTCATGGAATTTGCAGGTCTTGATTTTGAGTTTAAAAAGTCCTCTTTGGTCACATGAAAGGATTACAAATTGCAAACAATAGGATGCCTTTAACCACCCTTAAAACATGATTCAAATGTTAACTTAAAAATTGAATGAGAACAGCCGGGTGCAGTGGCGCACGCCTGTAATCTCAGCACTTGGGAGGTTGAGGCAGGAGGATCATGAGTTCAAAGCCAGCCTCAGCAATGGCGAGGCACTTAGCAACTCAGTGAGACCCTGTCTCTAATAAAATACAAAAAGGGCTGAGGGTGTGGCCCAGTGGTTGAGTGCCCCTGAGTTCAATCCCCAGTACCAAAAAAAAAAGAAAAGAAAATTGAATGAGAATAAAGATTGATAATATGCTTGTGATACAAAAAGACACTGTAGCAATGGCATGGAGAACCCAATAGAACTAAATTCATGCGAAGGGCCATGATTCAGATTCAGCCAAAGATTGTCCAATATCTGAAATACACAGAAAGCTACAAACTAAAAAAAAAAAAAAAAAAAAAAAAAAAAAAGTCTCAAATAAACAGCAATACTTTCATGTGTAAATGTGATGGGGTTTGGTAGCTACCTACAAGCTATCAAGGCATTCAATTTGCACATATTTCAGTAACTTTGCTATGAAAATAAATCAGCACTGAAGCTCAGGCAGTTTAAGACACTTAGCATTTCAGGTAAACCAGATAATGCAGCAACAGAGAACAATTTCCTGAAAGGTTTTCATTCTCATTGTTGCCTAGGAATCGTCTATATCATATGCCCTTACCTTAGCCTTGAAATATCAATATCCTACTCTCTAGGAGACTAAGCTGATATATATATTTGCTTTATTGTTAGATGAAATTATTAAAGTCATGGCGGCTGGACTCCTTTTTCAGATTTTCCCATATCCACGTAATTGGCCCTGAAAATTCACACATTGTTTTTGTCCTTTTCAGTTGGGTAAAAAATTGTTCCCTCTGATCATTAACATATGGGACATAAAGGAAATTAAACGGATGACTCTAAAACATCAATTCACCACATCAAATCAATCTCCTCAGTCCAAAGCAAGCCACTGACATTAGTTTGGGACTCATTTTTGCTGATCCTCAGCTACTAAGTTGAATGGAGTAGGCCAATTAAGTGGATTCAAGGTCCACCGTTCTATCACGCCCAAAGATGTCTATAGTTGGAATCACAAATTGGTTTTCTTGGTCTGGTACAAACAGGATATAAGATGCAGCAAACACTTAAAATTACACCAAAGTGGCAAGAGTCACAGATGAATCTGAAAGAAAATTTCTCAGAGAATTTCTGTCTCCTACATACCCAGAATGCACTTCCTTAAACAACGATGATTTAACTTTCCAGATTTTCTTCTAACAGACACTGCCTCGGGTTCCCTTCCGCTTCCAATTCTCTCAGCATCCCTCTTCCTTCCAGAGAGCCTCCCTGGGACTGGTATTGCCCATGAAGGCTGAAGCCAGCAAAGGACCCCAGCTCCGCCCTCTTCCCTCTGATGCCAGACTCCCCAGCCCACCTCCACAGCCCCACCAGGATCTTATAGGGTTCACTTTTACCATCTTTCCAATACTCCTGTTGCCCTCATCCTCCGGGGAACTGCACTTTCACGTGGGATCAGTCTCCGTGTGTTTGGCCACCATCTACCAGCACAGCAGTGGGCATTAAATGTTGGCTGAGTCAAGTTTTATCTTCGCACTTTGGAACCTACTGCTAAAAGCGACACCTGCCGGCAGCATGAAGAACTGCCTCCGTGCCTGCCCGCCTGGAGTAGGGAAGACAGAGCTAGGGGCCCTGCTAGTGCACAGCCTGCGCTGTCCCTGAAAAGACTGCTTTAAATGAAGCTTAAGTTTATAGTGCTGTGTTTCAACTAGATTAGCCACTAAATATTTCTGAAGGCTATATCTGCAATCTAATTGCTCTTTATACTGTTCATTCTATGGGGAAATAAGTTCCAAAAGGTGATCAGGTACATAGATTTGTTTCCAAGGGCTGCGATAACCAAGTACGACAAACTGGGTGGCATAGACAAACAGGAATTTATGCTCTTTTACTCTGGAAGCTAATATTCTGAAACTGAGGTGTCAGCATGGCCACACTCCTTGGGAATTTTCAGTTTCTGGTGGCTTCAGGAAGTCCTTGGCTTGTGACATCCAGAATAATGACAATTTCCACCTTCTTCTTTTTTTTTTTTTTTTTTTTTTTTTTTTTTTTTTGGTACCAGGGATTAAACCCAAGGGCACTTAACCACTGAGCCACATCCCCAGTCTTTTTAAAATTTTTTATTTTGAGACAAGTTCTGACTAGGTTGCTGATAGTCTCACTAAGTTGCTGAGGCTGTCTTTGAACCCGTGATCCTCCTGTCTCAGCCTCCCAAGACACTGGGTTTACAGGTGGGCTTCACAGCTCCTGGTTTCCATCGTCATCTTAATACAGCCCTGTCTCCATGTCCAAATATCATATGAAAACAACAGTCACTGATTACATCTGCAAAGACACTTTTCCAAAATAGGGTCACACTCATGAGCACTGGGGTTTAGGACTTGAACATAATTGGGGGATTGTAGGGAACATGATTGAACCAACTGCAATTCAATAGTACCAAAATCCTAGTTTAACTGCATTATGCATGAAATTAACTGTTGTGAGCTAGCCTGGGAACCTAAGCACAGTTCACAATACTGAAACTTCAAATACATTTTAACTTTAATGTGAACTTACCTCCTGACTTCTAAGGTACATATTAAATAATTAAGGGTATATGAAAGAATACCAATAGAGTATCATTTCTGGTAGTAAAAACATGAGAAAAGCCCAAATAAATACCTGACAATGTAAGGATCATAATAATATAGATTACTGTGCAACCAATAAAATAATGTGGCAAAATGTACTTGACATGAAGATGTATTCATGATATATTGCTACAAAATATATACATACATGTTCATTCATATACGTAACCATATAGAGATTTTAAAACAAACATATATACAAATGTATACCTCTATATATGATATGTGTGTGCATGTGCTGATTATATTTCTAGTATAGATGGTACACTATTTACAAGTAGGTTTCAATTCCTTTTTTATATACATATTTTCTTATTATAAAACAAATACATGTTTATTACAAAGATATAAGCAAAAACAGATGAACAAAACTAAAATTTTTAGGCATGCATGATTTTAACTACCATAGTAAATAACTATTATCATTGTGGCACAGAAATGAGGGAAAGACCTGGAAAAATATACCCTAAACCAAGATACACTTTTTTTGTAATTTCCTGGTTCAGGAAACCATAGAATTAGCCATGGAGTTGCCCCAGTTATATTCAAGGATCTGGAAGTGGAGAATATTAAATCATTTAAATTAAAGCATGATGTTTATATTGGAAAAAATCATAGGTTTATAATAAGTAGAACTAATTTCTAAGGAAATAAAATCATTCAGTAAGAATGGAAAAGTTTGAAAATCACACACTGTCTTAATGTGGGTGGGAAAATTATGAGTATTTTTGTTTTCTTCTTTTGACTTCTTTGTGTTTGCTGATTTCTTTTTCTAAATATGAGTCAGTATTGCATTTATACAGAAAAATAATAAAATGATAATTCTATCAAAAAAGTAAAATGAACTCCCCTTCACCTCCCCCTCTCACCCATTTACAGATTGGAGCTAGCTCATAATGAGGACAGTCATCTGCCCAGGATTTCTGGTACCTGTGGCCTTCCTGTACTGGGGACATGGGAGGGCTGGGATATCCCCTGAGGCTCATTCATTCACCCAAAGGTCATCAGACTTAGCCCACAGAATCTCACCAAATGTGGCAGGAAATACCATCCCAATGAGGCTGTCCACCATAAGTACCACAACTGAGCCTGTATTTTGGCTCAGAGCCCTGGGAAAGGGGAAGACATTTTATTGAACATGTAGGTATGTGTTTTATTACTTTCTCATTTAATTCTCTCAACAACTGTATGCGCCCTTGTCCCATTGTTCAGATGGGGGAATTGAAATAGAGATGTTAAGTGCTTGCCCGTACTCCTACAGTCAAGCTGTGGTAAGGACAAGATTCATACCCAGGTAGGTCTAAGTCCAGAGCTGGGGTCCCTGTGCTGTAGCCCTGGGAAGCCTTGTTCCAGACAGGAATATTTCCTCCCCTGTCCTCCTTCACACCTTCCTCTCTTGCTCACTCTTTACCATCTATTCTGAAAGGGAGCTTGCCTCTGCCTTTCTTCCCAAGACGTTATTGGCTAACATCTTTTAGGCAACTGTGGTTATTAGCAAAGACTCTCTACATGAATAAAATGACAAGGCAACTTCTAACCCTTGACTTTCTGATGTCTAAGAAATGCTTCCTGTCTCTGTCAGACAGGACAGAAATAATGTTCACTCATCTCCAGGCCAGTTGTGTCATTCAGGTGATCATCTCACCCATCCGAGGGGGCTTTTCTGCACAACAATGACAAGTTAGCATGCTTTTTAATTTTCAAAACCCATTCTATTTCAGTTCCTTAATGTTTTTTTTTTTCTTGCTTCCTTCCACCCATCTAATTGCTTTTAAAGAACATTTATTTTTTTAATCTGCCCTGTAACTGTCCACTGAAGATAGCAACCAATAATTGCACTCTTTAGTCACATGAAATTTGCTATTTAAAATAAGCTTCTGATCAGACAGGATCCTCAGAACATTATGACAAATCTACAGGCAATGTAATAGCCAAGGCTGCTTCCTAAATGCTGTTTCATTAATAGGATTCATATCTGGAGCCTGTAATATTCTCAGTTCTACTTTACCACCTAAACAAATAAAATTCTAAATCATATTGCGAAAGGAGCAGCTTCAAAAATCAGACTCTACTGGAAATAGAAGACACTCTTCAGGCAGCCCTGAGAACCAGGTGCATGACATTTCACTTCTTAATGTACTTCAAAAGGAATGGGTTTGAGTATGAGGAAAAGCCCACAAGGTGTTTGTTTTTCTTTGCAGGGGAAAAAAAAAAAGACAACTTCTTCTTTCTAACTTGATGCATTATGGGAATAACAGAAAAATCAATAACAAGCCTGAAAAAAATATCTCTTGTTTAAACAAAAAGCAAGATTTTTGTTCAAGCTCTTAATTTTTTTTTTTAAATCAGAGGTAAAAGGGGGGGAAAAACTGCCAAGGAGGAGAGTAGGAAAAGGGGAGATGACTAGAAATAAATCTGTTTCTCAAAGGTAGAGAAAGTAAACAGGAGGGCCAAGGGAAGCGTCCAGCTGATGCCGTCCCCACCCCCAGAACCTCCCATGGCCCTCACACTCTCCCTTCTGGATGTTAGGGAGCTAAGGACCTCATGGGTGGCCCAGCGTGCCTCCTTCTGGAGGTGTGTTGGAGCCAAGGTATACTACAGTCACCTCTTACCAGCTCCCAAGAGCCCACTGTTAAATTTTAACAATTATGGAAATTGATTGGCATCACACTGTTAGCCTGAAATCAGTCATGCTGAGAGCATGCATACCACAGAAATTAGAAAATGCAACAAACCAAGAATTCAGCCTCACTCCCCGGAAGAAAGCTAGTTGTTACAGGTTCATGAGCACACTGTTTTCTTTCTTAGTCTTCCTGTGGGTTTCCCTTAGGAGATGTTATGGTTTGGATGTGAGGTATCCCTCAAAAGCTCGTGTTAAGAGAAGAAATGATTGGGTTGTTAGAGGCTTAACCCGATCAGTGAATCAATGATCCCCCAGTGGGATTAACTGAGTGGCAACTAAAGGTGGATATTGTGTGGCCGAAGGAGGTGTGACATTGGGGGTGTGCCTTTGGGGTATATATTTTGTATCAGGCGAATGGACCCTCTCTCTCTACTTCCTGATTATCATGTGAAATGCTTCCCTCTACCACACTCTTCCACCATGACCTTCTGCCTCAACTCAACCCCTGAGGAATGGAGTCTGCTGTCTATAGACTGAGACCTCTGAAACCCTGAGCCCCTAAACAAAGTTTTCCTCCTCTAAAATTGTTCTTTGTCAGGTCTTCTAGTTACAGTAGTGAAGAAGCAATTAAAACAAATGTCTGGGCCTATAAAATTTTGCCAAAGGACATTTACAATGAAAGAAGAAAAGCGGTTGCCATTTCCCAAAATTTCCCATTAATTGAGACATAGGGTGATCTAAACACTAGGGCCACATCCAGGGCTTTCTAGAAGGGTCCAGATAAAATGGACTAACCCAGTAGACTCCTCACATTTGACTGTTTTAACTTCTGCAGGCCTTGTCCTTCCCCACCATGCCCCCAAACAAAGCACTGAGTCTCTACAGAGAGGTGGCATGTCCTGAGATCCTAAGAATTACCTTCACACATTGGGGACTTACCCCCAGGCCCCAGGCATCAGAGGCCTGGTTTTCCTACCAAGTTTTGCCCTCCTTCAACCCCTACAAAAGCATACTCAGACTCCTTTAACCTTTTTATCATCTGGCTTAGTCCCAACCATGACACCCCAGAAGCCCCAACCAAGTGAGCAAAACCCCTTTTGCTTATTACTGTAATACCCAATGTCTAGCATAACGCTGGTTCCATAATAGGTGCATAATAATCCTTAATGAATGAATGTGCAAACTCAGGATGAGCAACTCTGTTCATCTATTTGTGGCTGGCATCAGAAAATCTTGGCTCTAGTTTAGGCAATTGAAGAAATTCAGGACAAGGCATTAAAAAACCTGGATCCTAGACCTGTCTTGGTATTTAATTTGCTTGTATAACTCCCTGAACTTTCTTCTCTTAAACTAGAAAATAGAAACCAGATTCTAGCATGTTTTGTACCGAATCTATCACTTAACAACAGAAGAGTTTGGCAAACTGTTTAACTTTTCTGAGGTCCCATTTCCTCATCTTCACATGCAATTAACACAACCTTATGTCCTTTTAAACCCTTATCAAAGAGATTAAAATACGTGAGGGTACTCTGGCATAGAATGGGTGCTCCATAAACTATCCATAGCTTCCCCTTTTATAGTTGAACAGCACATGATTCCTCCAGACCCAGACAGACACCTCTCTATTTATAGGAGCAAGACAGGTACTAATTTCTAAAAAGTTTCCCCAGAGGGTGGTTCAGGACAGGCTGACATGGGAACCTATTTTTTTTTTATTCTACTTCAAATAAAGCTGCACCAGTAAAAGCAATATAAAGATCGTCCCCTAAACTTAAAGAGAAATTAAACTCAGAATAAAACTCTAGATCCCTCCCTGACAGCCTCTTGTGTGAATTAGGATGCCTTCAGCTACAAATAGAAAAGCCAAATCAGCATTGCTAAAACAATAAACGGATGTGCAAGCTCCCATAGTGAATGTTTAGTGGCGGGCCACTACAGGGTCGGTTAATTTAGGAGGTAACACCAACATCAAATCCCAGATTTTTTATCTCTTTGTATACCATGCTCATCTAGAGCTAATCTTACTCCTGGCCCCTAGATGGCAGCTGCGACTCCACATATCCCATGTAGATCCGTTAACATCAGTACTAAGAGGACCACCTCTGTATGCATCTCTTTTGAAGGGCAAAGAAACTTCTCCAAAAGTCTCCCAATAAAATTTTCCTCTTATTACATGGACCTGCAGAAAGTCATAATGCCCGCCCTTAAACAGATCATTGCCAAGAAGATGGGACCATTATGGACTTATACCAATATGGGAAGATGGCATAAAATTGGAATTGGAACTCTGCAGTCTGGGAGAAGGGAACAACAACAGATGTTATAGATAGCAACCTGTACCATCTGGTGAACCTCCTCCCAACACACACACACACACACACACACACACACACACACACACACACACACCTACAGCCAGAAAGATCTAACCCATGGGAGCAGTTACCAACAAAAATAGAGATGAAAATGCCATTTGCCTAGCATCTACTATGTGCCGAACAGTGTACCAAAGCAGTTTGCAAACATAATTCTCATGATAACTTTGTGAGATGGGGTTTGCACCCATTTCACAGATAAATAAACAGAGTCACACAATAGACAAAGTGGGCAACCACTGAACAGCAGAACTGGATTTCAACTCGGATTTGGTTGATTCTAAATATCACAATCTTTCCGATCTACCACACTATCTTATGACTGAGCAACTAGAGATGATGAAATGATGAATATATTTTCCATGGACCACATGCTCTAGAAAGGGAAAATGCTCAGCCCCTAGGCTCACTCACCCTAGGCTCAGCTCACGTGGAATTCCACCAGCAAGTTGAGCTATTTTTATAATAAAAGATAAAGAGCTTCGAGGGCCACATCCTGTTTCTGCATTCTCTTCTCTGGTTGCTATTTGAGGGTTTTCTTTAATCCATACCATTTTTAATATATTCTTCTGTCTTGCTAATGATAGGAAACTTGCTGCTTCATGGTTCCATAAAGCATTATCTCATTATCTCCATTTGCCTCTCACTGTACAGTGCTTTGTAGCATAGAAAGTGGTGTATGGAAAAAATTAATTTCACTGAATTAATGGAGAGTGTCGTGAATGCTCAGTTATGACTCGGATGCATTTGTAGGAGGGACTGTGTATGCATCAAAGCTTGTCCTTTATTTTGCCATTTTTCCTCCCACGTGCACCCACTAGTTTCCTTAGGAAGGAAGAAATAATTCTAAATAACATGCTCTCCAGAAGTATTGTTGCCACCAGCAACCTGGAAAATACCAAATGCAAAACATGACTTTATATGGCCAAAGAACAAAGTGCAGGAACAACCCAGTTATCTCCACCATCTTCTTAGGAGATGTGTATGCCATAACTGAATACATCATACTGTAATTCAAAGCATAGAATTCATCAGCTCTTTCCCAGTTCTTTAATTTATACAACAAAATGCTTCTGAAGTTTTGTAAACCATTCCAAGTACTTTCCCCCCTTACCTTATAAAGTCCACTTGTTCATTAAGGCCTTTCTCAAGTGCCACCTTTTATAACAAGTCTTCTTTTTTTTTCCTTTCTTTTTTTTATTTATAATAGTAGTATGTATTACAATTCATAATGCACATATATAGCATCTTTTTACATACAACTGTTTGTATACAAAGTATATAAGTACCATTCAGATCTTCAATCATGCATTTAGGATAATGATATCAATCTCATTCAACCACCAATTTTTTTTCCTTCCCTCCCTCCCCCTTGCTCCCTCCCTTCCCCTCCCTTTCCTTTGACAAGTCTTCTTCATTGACTTAAGCTCCCAGCATTCTCCTTGAGTTCCCTTATGGACTTACTCACCTAATGTTTCTTGAGCAGCTCTGGTCTAGATGCTAGAAATAACATGGAGAAAAAGACCATCTGGTTTCTCTTTTCCTGGAACACTTTGTGTCTATACCACACAGTTCACCACTCAAATAATGGCCCCCTAATAAAACCAGAGTTTCTCCTGAGACAGAAGTTTCTGTTCAGTGAGTCTAACACAATCTAAAACTTTTAACATTCATCTCAATTTAGCTTCTGTGAATGAAGGCAGCACTCCCACCCAATAATGCCCGTGTCCCCGTGAGATTAGGCTGCCCTAGATACCTATACTCCATTTTGGAATTTCTCCACACAACCTCCCATTGGCTCAGTCAGTTACTATGTGGTCTCAACTTTGAAGGATTCTTGATTCTCTAGTTTGGCTTCATATCTCAATTCCAAATCAAGTCAAATGGTCATTGAATGAGTCCTGGGCACAAGACATTGTGCTTAATGTTCTCTGTATACAATGTCTAGAGCTAAATGGATATCAATGACAGATTTGCTGAATATTATCTGATAACTAGGATTCCTTAATAAAGAGTCATTATACAATGTTGCTTGTATCCAAGGCCAAAATGTGACCTTCTTACCAATGTCCCTTCCAAAATCTAAATGTTATCTGCCTTGGGAGAGTAAACTCTGCATCTATCCTCTGAGCACATGCCAAAAACCAAATCATTTGAGAGGTCTGCCTCTCAAATCCAGACTGAATGAATAGAATGAGAACCCAGGAAAGTTAGAGATGGGTCTTTTTCCCCTCCTCAATGCAGTGACTCCACACATTGCAGGGAAAATGTGGCTCTTCATGATTGAGTGAATTCTCACTTTCTTGTTCTGAACATTTAGAGTAAAGTAGAAACCCCTGAGATAGGGGACTGTCTCAATTGCTCACATAAATATTTTATAATAAAAGATACAGAGTATGGTCCAAATCTTAAGTTGTCCCTTTCAGTTAATTTTTTTCCATTACTTTCCTATAGCACTCTGCACTTTTATATTATCTTGCTAGACAATTAGTTATTTTTACATCTCACTGTCCTATCAGACTCAATCCTTCAGGAAAAGAACACCAGTTTTTCAATTATTCTTAAATACTCATGTCTAATACCATGACAACCACCTAGTAGAAATGAAATCAATATTTGCCCAATCGATAAATACATAGATTCTATTGAGGTACAAACCCCAAGACTCCACAAAACAGCTAGTCTTCCCATTACAGGGTTTGTTCCTATTTCTGCATCATTTTGCATTCTTTATCTTCTGTTTACCTGACTGCTAACAGATTGAGCCCGATCCATAACCATTTCTTTAAATTATTTTGCAATTCCCTATCGTGCGATGGGTTTGTGTTTCACGAAAATCAGGTTCATAAATTTACTACTCATTTACTTTTGCCCTCATTAAAAAGAGACAAAGACAGCATACAATATAGCAAAATAAAAATCTATTAAAAAATAAGTAAGAAAAATGAGACCAAGTCATCAATAAATTTTTGCATTCTTACAAATCTCCCTTTGGGCATACTCATCTATCTACCTTAGTGTCACGAGATGGTGTGGTGAACAACTTTTCAAGAATAATATTTCACAATTTGCTCATAAACAACTCAATAACTTTCCCCAAATAAGCTCAGAGAATATAGAGAGAGACTGGTGGGTAGCAAGGTAAAAGGATTCAGCCTTGGTGGCTATGAGCAAGTCTAATGGAGTTCACAGGGATTCTCTGAAGAGACCAGACAGAGATGCACTTTAAAAATACATCAACTGCCAGGCACGGTGGCACACGCTTGTAATCCCAGCACTTTGGGAGGCTGAGACAGGAGAATCACAAGTTCAAAGCCAGCCTCAGCAATGGCAAGGCACTTAGCAACTCAGTGAGACCCTGTCTCTAATAAAATATTAAAAAAGGGCTGGGGATGTGGCCCAGTGGTCGAGTGCCCCTGAGTTCAATCTCCAGTACCACACACAAAAGAAAAAAAAAAAAAATACATCAACTTTTGGGTTGAAACCAATAGAAAAAAAATGAGTTGGAGCCAAAGGTCAAGGCTGAAGTAGGTCGATCAAGCCCGGCTCCCTTGAAGTTATCCTCTTCCCTCAAGAGGAGCTCCCTGCTCCAGATTTCCACTGAAGAGCAGTTCTCCTGGCAGCTCATCATGGGCTAAAAGTCTGTGTTCTTTTGCTCACAGGCCCAGGATTGGAATTCAGGAAGATGCCACCAAGACCAAACCCCAGGGACCATCCCAGTGGAGAAATCTAGAAACCCCCAGGAAGCCAGAGGAGGCGTTTGCCTCCAAGACAGACCTGGGTGAGCAAGGGCTGGTATTGGCTGCAGGAACAGGGCCAAAAAGAATCCAACCAAATGAAATCTTTTTAACTTTTCTTTTATAAATTCCCAAGGGTTGATTAAGATATCATTAGGGCATTAGAACGAAATGAAGGAAATGTTGACGTTTTAGGAAAACCAGAAAGCGCAGTGGAACTTCAGTCAGGACAATGACGTCAGCATTGTGAATTGCCTTGTGAAACGTGGGGTAGCATCTTCCTGTCCAAGTGAGCGAAAGGGAGAATATTGCACTAGACTCTGCCCACCAGACACGCTGCCATATCCAGCTGCAATGCTTCCTTGACAACCAGGCTTCATCTAAAGCAGAGGCCATTCAACCCCAAACAAATAAACATTGCAATGGAAAGTTCACTGAACCTAGAGCCAAAGTCCTGAGTTCCCATCTCAGGCCCCTCATCACTGACATCGCAACACCTGGCAAGTCTCTTCATGTCTTCAATTGTCAGTTTCCTCATCTTTTAAATCAAACACTTCCACCTAGTCCAAAAGCATTGAACAGATCAAATGAGACAATGTACAGCAATCGCTCTAGTAGAGCAATTTGTCCCCCAGGGACATTTGGCAATGTGTGAAGACATTTTTTGTTGTCACAACTGGTGGGAAGAGAGATAAGAGATGCCATCAAAATTCCTACAAGGCACAAAACAGCCCCAACCACATAGAGTTATTCAGCCCAAGGTGTCAGTACGTCATAGTGGAAAGACCCTATGTACCGTCAAGTGTCCTGAAGGCCTTACTGATTAGATTTTCTTTAAGACGCAAGCAATAGACATGACGAAATAGTAAATGACTCATTTTATCGCTTAAAAAGAAGTTAGGATGTAGGGGAGCCAAGTTCCTGCTGTCATCAAAGGCCTGAGTTAGTCCTGTGTTCTTTCTCCACTATGTTAGCATCTGACTTTTGCCCAGGTGGTTGCAAAATGGCTATTATCCCTGGAGTCATTGTATCCAAGTTCAAGGCAGGAATGGGAATGAGGAATTTGCTGGAAGGATCTGTGCCTGTACTAGGAAATCAGTGAGAACCATTAGCTTAAGCCTTGTTGACCAGAAGTACATCACAACAACATACTGTGGTTCAAGGGGGTCTGAGTAAGGTTTCTGGCTAGGTGTATTACCCACCCAAACAAAACCTATCTGTAGTAAGTGACTAAAAGTGTTTGCCACAGAAATCCCAATCTCCATCTTCATCGTCAGAATAGAGAAGTAAGATAGGGAGATGGTAAACAAATAGAATCTGGTCAGGAAGATACAGATTCACATCCTGAGTTCCACCATTTCTTAGCTGGGTATTAGTGGCCTATACTTACCTATAGAGATGACAAAAGTGCATACATTAATGGATTGGTTTTTTAAGTTTCAGTGGGATAAGGACTATAAATTGTTTTCATTCACCGAATGCTTAGCATTTGATAAAGGACATACTTCCTCATTGTTATGATTTACACACAGTGACTGATAACTCTGAGACACCAAATTTCATTTCATTTCCATCCCCTATCTATCCATTGATCTGAAGGACCCAGCCTTTTCTTCCTTCTAAATTGTGGAGCTCCATCCTGTAGGTCATAAAATAAATTTGGAGAAAATACCTCCGTTCTTTAGTCACAGAAATCAATACGTGAGTGACATCACCACTAACAAAGGTCAGACTTAGTATTTGCCTGATATGACAGCTGGATCTATTGAATTTGCTTCCTGTGTTTGCAAAACATCAATACAATATTGTTGAAGGAATATCATGTTATCTAATAGTTATCTCAATGAGGCATCTCCATGCGTCATTGTTAACCACATTATTAATTCTACTGGTTTACCAAGTTATTGTTCATAAGAGCATTCGGATTTACATTTACAATTTTTTTGAAGTTGCTCTTAAATAAAAAGAATTGTCAATTTCATAAAAAAAACAATTCCACATTAGATCATCATCATGAGCTTGTGCTATGGTCTGACACCTGTCCCCCAAATTTGTACAAGTGTTTAATACCCAAAGTTAATGGTATTAAAATCAGGGCAACAATCCACCTGTGGTAGTTAGAGGTGGGCCTTTGGGATGTGATTAGGATTAGATAAGGTCATTAGGGCAGAGCTTCCATAATTAAATCCTAGTGGCTTTATAAGAAGTTGCAAGAGACCCCACACAGAACTGTCTGTCTCTTGCCATGTGATGCCTCAAGTCTCTGCAGATGGGGCCCCTAGCCCTTGCACCTACAAAACCATGAGTCAAAATAAACCTCTTTTCTTAATAAAGTAGCCTACCTCTGGTATTTCATTACAGTAATGAAAACATGACTAACAGCTTGCAAGTGTCAGAAGGCTCAACTTTGGGACATTTGCAAATGGGAAGTAACATCCCTTCAATCTCTCAAAAGCATGATGGAAGGGTAATCTTTCTAAAATATGACTCCTTCCCCTCATTGCCCATAATGGCTCCCTATTACCCATAAGATCAAGCAACATTTCCTCTGTCTAGCTTCTACTGCATTTACTCTGAAATTCACAGGAGCTGAGCAAATTCACAGGAGCTGAGCTAGAGCTATGATTCCTTTTGTTCTTTTCCATGCTTGTGATTGGGTCCTTCACTGAAGGGTGTGTCCAACTGGCTAATAACCCACTGATCCCTCAGTGTCACCCCACTGCCCCACTCCCAGCATGCTCTCCGGTACCCAATTCCCCTCCTGCTTCCCATGTTGATACCTGCCTTGTGTCTTCCCTTCTCCAGCTGCCCTTGTCTTGAACCCTTTCTCTCAGACTCTCTAATTCCTACCAATTTATCAAGATTCAGCAAGAGGGGCCACTTGGCTTCACAGTTAACCCCCATTATTCCATTTCCCTCCTATTAATCAGTTTCTTCTCTGACCTCTGAGAGCACCCATAGTTACAATACACGATTTAGCCCTAGATTACTTTCCATCTTAGAGGATTGCTTAATTGTTTCAGCACACATGTTCTGTCTTCAATTGGACTGTAAAGTCTTCAGGGGCAGAGCCCAGACTGACGACATCTCTGCTATGTCCCAGAGGGAGAAGCATGGTCTGTATTATAGACACTCAAATATTTCCTCCCCTGAGGCTCACCTAGGAAATCAAATCAACAAACACTTAGTGTGCACCTGCTGGAAGCAAGGTGCACCTCCCTGACCATTTTCAGCCTCCTTGTTTACAGGAAAGCATCACGGGTGAAACTCCAAATGAGCCTGAGATTAAGAAGATTTGGCCAATATTAATGTTCATGAATATTTAGCAGGGGTTGCTCATTAACTGGGTTTGGAGAGGTCTCCCTTACAGTCACAGAGCTATAATAACTGCTGGCATTTAATTGTGCTCATCCAGTAGGAACAAAGCTGCAGGGGTTTGTGAGCTGAGAAGTACAATATGGTGCGGAGTCCTGAATTGAAAACCAAGCTGCGCACAATTCTTAGGTCCTTCCAAGGTAATTTAGAGGCTCCCTGAGGGCCAAGGGGAAGACTAGCAGGTGGAGGACTGATCCTCCATCCCAGCTCAACCTGGGAAGCTCTCTTTTGACAGCTTTATATATTGGGATAATCTCGAGGGGGAAAAAAAGTTCTGTTACTAAAAATATTGAAAAAGAAAAGAAAATCACTATAGATAGAAGACTGCTTGGAATCAGGGACATTTTCCCAACTTGGCCAATTGTTTCCCATGGGAAACTAGGCACACAGTAAATTTTTTTGTCTTCTATTTAAATTTTAATTTATTATATATGACAGCAGAATGCTTTACAATTCATATTACACATATAAGCACAATTTTTCCTATCTCTGGTTGTATACAAAGTATATTCACACCATTCGTGTCTTCATACATGTACTTTGGATAATGATGTCCATCTCATTCCACCATCATTTT
The DNA here is from genome assembly GCA_025594165.1 of Tamias sibiricus. Lineage (NCBI taxonomy): Eukaryota > Metazoa > Chordata > Mammalia > Rodentia > Sciuridae > Tamias > Tamias sibiricus. The sequence goes on from CM046663.1 coordinate 155,456,561, forward strand.
CTAACCCCCTTCTCCCACCCTTCCTCTCCCACCCTTTTGCCCTATCTAGAGTTCATCTATTCTTCCTATGTTCCCCCTCCCTACCCCACTATGAATCAGCCTCCTTACTATCAGAAAAAATATTTGGCATTTGGTTTTTGGGTAACAGCTAACTTCACGTAGCATTATATTCTCCAACTCCATATATTTACCTGCAAATGCCATGATTTTATTCTCTTTTATTTCTGAGTAATATTCCATTGTGTATATATACCACATTTTTTTTTATCCATTCATCTACTGAAGGGCATCTAGGTTGGTTCCACAGTTTAGCTACTGTGAATTGTGCTGCTATAAACATTCATGTGGCTGTGTCCCTGTAGTGTGCTGTTTTTCAGTCCTTTGGGTATAGACCAAGGAGAGGGATAGCTGGGTCAAATGGTTGTTCAATTCCCAGTTTTCCAAGGAATCTCCATACTGCCTTCCATATTGGCTGTGCCAATTTGCAGTCCCACCAGCAATGTATGAGTAGGTACATAGTACTTTTTATGAAGCTTGTTTTTGGGTTTTTTTTTTTTTTTTTTAACTTTAAACATAGGTTTGGCTTACACCAAACACACTGGGTTGCAGTGAGAACTAAATGAAGCAACATGTATGCAGTAGGTATCTAAAACATGCTCATGAAAGGAAAGCCAACTTCAACTTTATCTAGAATATAAACCTTGCCGGGAATATTGGTCTTCTGGGTATAGAGACTGGTTAGGTAGCAAGAGCCCCTGAAGATACAGTTCAGTGTGGCCAGGCCCCTAAATATCGCCTGAGCCCCAAATATTCTGCCATTATTAGGTCCCAATTTTACATTTTCATGCAGCTCTTTTTCCTTCTGTGTCTATCAGTAGTAATTAATTCTTGGTGCAATTTCTTGTTGAACTTCTGTCTTATGCAGGACAGCATCCCAGCGCCCGGCACATACCTGATATTGACTCTCCATGAAAATACCTTGATGAATAAATGACTAAAAATTCAATCCAATATCTCTGTGCTGGGCAATGGGAACATTAAAAAGGATCTCAAACAGGATTGCTCAGCATTGAGGGACTCTCCTGGTCCTGAGAATGACACGGATGAATGCAAATATTGCTGTCATGTATCTCAACCAGAGAAATAACATTACGTTTCTACCGAGATCTGTTGCTGCACAGAAAAAAAAAAAAAAAAAAAAAAAAAAAAACCTATGGACTGATTTTTTTACAAAATTGAAAGATGTGTTTGGAATTGTCTATCTTAAAACACAGACTATACCTGTATATGACATTTCTCTGAATTTTCACAGCAAAACTGAGATGAAATAAAAGAACCATCCATCGAGAAATACAAGCCGCAGGTATTAAACTGCTCTGGGAAGGGAAAAAACCTTAAACAGAGGTTGCATGGGTAGACACCCCAAATTACAGATGATGAACTATAATTGAGCTGCTTCTCACCAGAGCAACTCTCTATGTTCATCAGCTTGAGTTCTATCTGAACTGGTTAGTTAGTGATGGTCAATGATTCTCAAGCAAGGCCAGCTCTCCCAGTCAGTTGTTAGCATTCTTACCACAGTGACGATTGCGTGCCCCCATCTCTAACTCTTACAACACCCTTCCAAGCTTAGAATTGTTGTGCTTCATGTACAAACGAGTTTAAATCAGGATCCAAGAATTAAATGCCCAAAAGGACAACTTAAGAAGTAGCCCAACTGGGACTTGAGCCCCAGACTCTCTGACTCCAAAGCCCTTGATCTTGGCACACAGACAGGATTGCTTCTGGGAGAAGGGACTAGAACTTGAGGCTGCACAACCTTGCTCCACACCAGCCTCCGGAGTATAACTGTGAGCTCCAGGGTTGGAGACCTAAGATTCCAGACCTGGGCTCCACAGCTTTAATGACTGTATCAGAGGCTAGATTAACAAAGCCCGAGTACCTGTCTTGAGCAAACACATCAGTGGTCAATCCACAAAAAAATCTTAGGGAACTCAAGTCACTGTCTCCAGAGGAAGAAGACAGATCTTCTCCAGGAGTAGAGGGTTGCCAGAGAGGTGTGGAAGCATCTCTATAAAGCTCAGCTATCTGCCCCATACGTACTTCTCCCTGCCAGAAGGAACCACCACAGTGAATTGAGTATTGATCATTCTTTAGGTGTGCCAAGAAACCTCCATGTCACCCTGAACGTGGGCCTGATCTAAGGCTTGGCAAAGTCTATAAAAGGAAACATAATCGCTTGGGAAGAAGAGTCAAGAAGAACAGCTACAGTCACCACAGTTGGGCTACGTAAAGTAATCAACCAGGCCCACCCAGGAGGATGGGACAGGGACGGGCACAGGTGAAGCCTCACTTCATCCTCTTCTAACAAATTTCTTCTGATCTTTTATTGACTCACTTATTTCTCCTTCTAGGGAAATTTAAGGAGAAGGCACCTATCTCCCAGGGTGATTTGTTGACATTTTATATTTCAAAGATATTTCCATGTTTACATATTCATAATTCTTTCCCTAACCAGAAACATTTCTACAAATTCAAAATTCTTCATGTCTCCATGTCTTGCAGACAAAACAGAGTCCAGAAGCACATTCTTTTCCCTCTCCTCTGTCGGGTCCTTCCTTTTACACGATGCCTATGATTTCACTCTTCTAATGCCTTGATTTCACCCTGCTTCTCCCCCAAGGTCCTGACTTCTCCTCTTTGATCTTTTGCATGATTCCCAACCATGGTTGGCTCACTCTCTCAAGATCTTACTTGAGAGCCTCAGTTTTGTTTTCCTTGTAGCAGACTCAGAAGTCAGCTCCTTTTCTTCCACTAAGTGATACACCTTCTCCCCTCCTACCTCCAAACAGTTCAAATACTTTACCCAGAAGCTTGACCAATGGAAACCACTACACACAACATCTCCAAACACCTCAGTCAAGTTTATACCCACCTCACAGAAAGTTAGAAAATTTTTTCTGAAAAAAAAAAAATCAAAACTCACAAAAAACTGACCTCCAAATATTGAAAGAGTTGCAACAGCTTCCCACAGTCCCCCAAAGTGAAGCCCACTTTGGAAAGTCCTCCCATCCATTTTTAGATGTGTCAGTTAAAAAGAAAACAGAGCTGAAAGCCAAGGATCCTCAAACATTTGAGAAAAGTGGCTAATATGAAAGACATAACTCAAAATAACAAAGAGGAAAAAGAAACCAGAGTACATAGGGAGCAGGGGAAAAATGTCCAAAGAAAGCTATAATTAAGATCCTCAGAGTGGTGAGCCATGACATGACAACCAGGGTACAAGAACATCATGCTATTTTTTAAAAGGAACATGCAAATGTGAAAGAAATATTAAGAATAGTTTAAAAAGATAGCAGAAGTGAAAATTTCAACAAGAGTCTGGAAAACAAAATTGAAGAAATCGCCCATAAAGTAAAAACAAACAAAAGAAGTAGAAAATAAAAGGAAAAAAAAATGAGAAAATCAACATGCAAACCCAAATAAATAAACTAATTGAAGCTCTAAGAGCTAGAAACAGGATCATGGGAAGGGAGGAAATTACCAAAACTATTACTTAAAGAAAATGTCCCAGAACCAGAGATTTTTGAGGTCCAAGTACAGTCTAAAGAAAGACAAAAGACATACATATCATGGTGATGTTTCAGAACATTGGGAATTAAGCATGAACCCTAAAGGCTTCCAGAGAAGAAAAGGATCAGGAATCAGCATCACATCACATTTCTCTCTGGTGACAAGGGAAGGGATAAGGCGGGAAGAGGAAGTGCCTTCGAAACCCTGAGGGAAAATTAATGACTACATGGAATTCTATACCTAATCAAACTGTTGATCAAATGTGAAAGGTAAATTAAAACATTTCAGCCATAACTTCTCAAAGGTATATTTACCATATACCTTGTATTAGTTTTTCTTCACTATGACCAAAATATCCAACAGGAACAACTTAGAGGAGAAAAAGTTTATTTTTGGCTCAAGGCTTCAGAGGTTTCAGTCCATGGTCATTGACTCCATTGCTCTAAGCCCAAGATAAGAGAAAACATCATGGCAGAAGGGCCTGGGAAAGGAAAGCTGCTTAGTTCGTGGCAGCTGGGAAGCAGAGAGAGGAGCCAGGGACAAGATAAATAATTCCCAGAGGCAGGCACCCAGTGACCTATTTCCTCCAGCCATGCCTCACCTGCCTACAGACACCACCCAGTAAACCATTCAAGTTATGAATCCATCAAATGGATTAATCCACTGAGTAGGTTATGACTCTCATAGTCTGATCATTTCACCTCTGAACATTCCTACGTTGTCTATCACATGAGTTTATTGGAGGACACCTCATATCCAAACCACAACACATCTATTTCTCCAGAGGCTACATGGGGATAACATTCAGCAAAACAGAAGAACAAACTACAAATGGGCAAACATGGGAAAGAGGGAAAGAGGATCCAACACGGGAACAATTCAAATGATGATGAAGGGAGGTTCCAGGACAGAATTCCTCCCCCCACACACACATACACATACACACACATAATATGTGCACAGATGGACATGCATACATTTATGCATGTACAGATGTAAGTTATCACAATAAAGCAAACACCAGAGGTTGAATTTTTAAAATTCAACTACTGAGATGATGTAGAATGAAGGAGCCCTAATTGGGAAGGGCTGTTGTAGCTAGCTGGAAGCCATGGGTTCCACCTGATATGTATGTGACGCACCTGTAGGCACCCGCAAACCTGAAGGTATATAACCGGGTGAAAGCGGTCCGAGTTAGGAGAACGGAGAATTCAGTCAGCCGGGCAGTCACTCGGTCGGTCAGAAGAATCAGAGCGGCCAGAACGTAGGCAGAGCGGTTACAGAAGAGAAACCAGATAGAAGAAGTAATGACTGGCCAGAGTTAGGCCGAGGCTCCAGAGGACTGGTCAGAGTAAGGCCGAGGCTCCCGAGGAAGACAGAAGACAGAAGACAGAAGAAGGAAGAAAGAAGAGAGAAGAAAGAATAGTCTTTCTCTAAGCTAAGCTCTATCTTTCTTTACTCTACTCTAAGCTAAGAAGAAAAGCTAAGCTCTAGCTCTATCTTTCTTTAAGCTACTCTACTCTAAGCTAAGAAGAAAAGCTAAGCTCTATCTTTCTTTACTCTAAGCTACTCTAAGCTAAGAAGAAAAATCTTTCTTTCCCTCTCTAAGAAAAATCTTTCTTTCCCTCTCTAAGCTCTAAGAAAGTAGAAGTAAAAGTAATAAAAGCTTAACTCTGCCTCCGAGAATTTTCCTCCCGTGGCGGCGCCGTGGCTGGCCGTGACAGGCAGCTTACAGTAGAAGATAAACAGCAGGGTGAGTGAATGGAATCATCTTCTTCTATGGTAGGAAGTCAACAAATTATATCTACTACACTGAAGATCTGAAAAATCAAAATATATAGACAAACTCTTAGACACATGATGGGAAATGGGGGAGAAAAACTCAAGATAACTGATCACCTCTGAGAATGAGCATCGGAAGTGGAATGAAGGGTGAGAAGGGACAATCCCTTTTGTTATAAGTTTTATAGAGAAGATTAGATTATCTGTAGTTCCCTGCATTTCTGATTGGATTTTAAGACATCTCTTCTGTAAAGCGCATTCGATTTGGATTCTGAAAGCTTTGCATGAATCCTCCTGCTAGAATGTCTTATCCTTAATGGAAAAAGTGACTCTGTCTTTCCCACTCATGCCAGTGCCAGGATCACACTTCCCCATGTTTGTGGGAGGCTGACCCAGCTCCTGCACTTCACCTAGTTTTTAGGACTCCTAGTTGAACAGAAGTTTGGAGCACGTTTGTGTCATGAAAGCAAGATTGTGTCAAGCAAGATGGTGAAGCGAGTTAGTGAGGCAGAGCTGGCCTAGGACCACTAAGAGAGGTAACCTACCCACTGAAGAAGAGAAATAAGGCTTCCTTTACCATTTCACTCAGCCCTCCATGCCCAAAGCGACCTTGTGCAAGTGACTCCACCATCACTAACTAGGGAGCATTTGCAGGACCAAAATAGGTCATGTCCTGGCTGATCTTATTTCCAATGGAAATTTTTCTGTGGTGCATTGTTTAATGATGGAAAACAGAAACAATCATCTCTTGGCCTTTGGCTACTCCAAGTTATATTTTTAACATTCTCATCAGAAAAGAATGATGAATTTAGTGAAGTGATGGCTATGCTAATTAGCTTGATTGAATCTCTTTATAATATATACATAGATCAAAACATCATTTTATCCCCAATAAATTAGTATCTGTCAATTAAAAATTTAAAAACAGGAAGATCTGACTTGCTGTTTCAGCCCAAGGCCCCTGCCCCTGCCACCACCTAGTTCTTCCTGTTCCTCTTGTCCTTCCCTGCAGGTTGGCTGACCCCTGGATGAAGTAATGCACCTAGCAGGATGCCCCTCTTAGCTTCCCTTCACTTATCAGTACAGCCACCCTCAGGAGCCCCAACACAGAGCACAGACATAGGTTCTCCCCTCCCCTGCAAATCCCACCCTTGGGAGGAAGTGGCTGGATGAGGATGTGAAGCTGGCTTTGTAAGGAAGACAAAGTGACAGGTGTGTCGAACAGGCGCGTGCACACAGCTTTCATCCTTGTAATGAAGATACACAGGGAAATGTCTGCCTCATTCATGTTCCCTTTTGCTGTGACAAGGTGTGTTCCAAATGCCAATCTCAGAGGACAAGGGTCTAGAATAACTGAGAGCATGGGCTGCCCCAGACAGGGAGTCCCCAGCGCAGCCTTGATGACTGAGACACACGGTCCATACTGAACCTCCTGCAAAACCAAAAGAAAAAGAAAAAACAAGGAATACTATGTCACAATCTTTAGGAAAGTCTGACCTCAAGTTTCAGCAATCCAAGGCCTAATTTCAAGGCAAAATACTTCTTGCACAATCCTCGTTCAGACAGAAGAAAATACACAGTAAACGAACACCTTGGGGACTGTCCCTGTTTACTAATGTTTATAAGATGACCTTGTGCATATCTAGGCTTCTGATACATCATCCCTCACCCCACTCCATACCCCTATCCAGCCACTTCCCCCAAAGATAAACTATGTGTCCTCAGAATGTTTTATGCGACTGTAAAGGCTAATTAAATCACCTAATTTCAACACACTGAACTTTCTAAGGTTTGATGGATTTCACAAATGTTACTGACCTGCACCAAATGAGACAAAATATTAGCATTCTTAGAAGAGTCCATTCCAATCCCATGAGGCTTCAACGAAGACTCCTGTGGAAGATGAGCTCAGTGGGAGGACCCAGGTGTCCTGACAGGTCCCTGCTTGGGAATACCCACGCCACATCCTGTGGATCCCACCCAACAACTGTTTCTTGAGCCAGTCAACGTGCTGTCACTCAGAAGGTTTATATATGGCTGGCACAAAGCTTCTCTGCTCTTAAGAGAGCTCCCTGTGCTACAAAAAGAACCGAACCTTATAACCCAAAGAAAAATGCTGTATAGACTCCTGAGACGGCACAGAGCACTCTGGGAGTAACGAGCAGAGAGCACTTTATCCTGATGGAAGGAACATGCAACATAGATCGCCACCCTGAAGATGAGCTTTGGGAATACACACGGCTTCCAAAGGCTTAGTTGTAAAGAGAGGGTGAACCAGGCCATGGTGGCAATGCAAAAGCCCAGCGCTGCAAATAGAGATGACCCAGTAAGGGAAGGCCAGCTCTGCGATGAAGGCTCAGGGCTCAGGGCATATGCAGAGAATATAGTGAAGGTGGAGCCTAATCCTGGGGTTTGTATAAGCCATGGCCTCTCTGATGCTCAGTTTTCCATCAGAGTAAAGGAGTAGGACTAAAATAATTAAGGTCAATGCAATTTGGTAGCTCTACATGACTGACAAGGGAATGGCTCAATCAGGAATGAGAGACATTTCAATGCTAGGATAAGACCTGTGAGTTTCTCTCTGAACTTAATGGAGAGCCAACGCAGGTTGGTGAGTCTAGTAGCAACATGGTATGTTAGTCAGCTTTCTATCACTATGACAAAATACCTGAAATAATGAACTTAAAAGAAGAAAAGGTTTATCCTGGCTCACAGTTTCAGAGGTTTAGTCCACAGGCATTTGGCCCCATCACTTTGGGCCAATGGAAAGGCAAAACATGGCAGGGAGCGCATGGTAGAACAAAACTCTTCCCTTCATAGTGGCCAGGAAGTAAAAAGAGAGGAAAAGGGATAGGTTCCAATAGCCCCTTGAAGGGCACACCCCAATGACCTAACTTTCTTCCACTAGTCCCCACCTCTTAAAGAGTCTACTGACTCGCAACACATGGCCTATAGGGGATATTTGAGATCTAAACCATAACCAGGCTTGATCTGTTTAGATGGTGGCAGCAAAAGAGTAAAAAAACACCAGACCAGAGAGGTCTGGCTGGAGAGATGGAGGCATCAAAAGGAAAGATGGAAGCCCCAACTTCTGACCACAATGTACAGTATACTCACTCCGTGCACACCTGTAATCCCAATGGCTCAGGAGGCTGAGGCAGGAGGATCGAGCTCAAAACCAGCCTCAGCAATGTTGAGGTGCTAAGCAACTCAGTGAGACCCTGTCTCTAAATAAAATACAAAAAAGGGCCAAAGGGCTGGGGATGTGGCCCAGTGGTCGAGTGCCCCTGAGTTCAATCCCTGGTACCAAAAAATAAAATAAAATAAAATAAAGCAAACTACCCCACCATGATTAAGGAAAATCACTCCTTACTTGCTAGATCTGGAAGGGTCATGGACAAGAGTCTAGCTCTTTAACCTCTTTCATTTTACAGAAAAAAAAGAAACTGAAAGTCATGGAATCAGCCAGTGGCAGAGTGGGTCCAAGATGCTGGGCTCCAGGTTTTCAGCTCGGCCTCATGGGGTGGGGGGGTTCGTTCAAGCAGGCATCTTCTCATGGGCCCACCCTCCCAGAAGAGTTTATTGGCGTCTTTTTTTGATCTTCATCGTCAGCCCTCTCAGATTCCAAATCAACACATCGAGTTCATTGGGGATTTCAATTGTCAACCGAGTTCAATCAAGCACGGGGGTGGGGGCGGGTGGAGGGGGTTATTAGTGCTCATGGCAGGACTGCAGTGCATAAAGTTAAAGGAGAAGCTTCAACAGGAACCAGACAGTCCACATCCCTAGATACGTACCAAGTACGTGGGACTTTTGCTGATTGCTGTTCATCTCCGCGTTGCCTCACAGACCAGCTGGGTCTGTGTGCTCCCGGAAGCCCATCTCCACCTGGTGGGAACATGGCTGCCAGCAACCTCAACTTAACAAATCCATCATTAGGAGAGAGCAGCTTCTTTCCCGTGTTCCCATGTCTGTCTTAAGGAAGGACTCCAATGGTCTCCGCCAGAATTACCTGACCACCCTTTAGATCAATCGCCACTGATTTTCATCAGCCGCGCCTGAGCCTCAGGACCACCCCTCCAGCCAGAACAGCAAGGTGTGTTTCCAGAAGAAAAAAAAAAATTATGAAAACCTTTTATATAAGAAATAGAATAGCTGGCTTAATCTATTCAAACCAGCTTTATGGGAAAATCTTCAGCAATTGTTAGAATCCACTCTCTCTGTGCAGAGTATGCTCCTTCACTGTAGGACAAGAGATTGAAAATGTGTGCCAACCCCCTCTTCAAGCATGTCCTGGCATGAGCCTCTGAAGACTATTCCAGCAGCAACAGGATGCTCACCCCAATGCGTCATGCAAGCATTTTAATGTAGCTCATCTGAACGGTGCTTAGATAGGGGAAATGCATGTCGGGTTCCATTATGGAAAGGTTCGACCCAATGTGTCTGTCAGACATTGCTGATATGAAACCTGTGTAGAACACCTTTACCCAGACCCAATGCCGGATGGCCTTTGTCTATGTTACCTGTAGACCAAGCCTTCTTCCAGGCAAGAGGCACTTGGGCAACTCTGGTCCCATATGACTCATTTTCCAAGAAGTAACTTGTCCTCTCTGTCTTATTTCAGACACATGGTTTCTCTCTCTTTTACAGAACCTTGACTCATTCCCCCACCTCAACCCTTACCTTGGACCTTCATTCCTAAAGGACTGAAGCTCTCCCTGTTCATCATCATCTCTCCTGAGCTCTGCATAGAAGTTTCAGCCCCCAAATGGAGACCCTCATACCTTCACCCATGCCACCTTCCTAGGTCTCCCAATCTTACCTCCTCCTGAATTCCACATCACCCTGTCCCTGCCCAAACTCCCTGGAATGACCCTCCCTGATGCTGACCATTAGCAAGGCTACTTCTTATTTTCTGATATTTTATCCAGAAGATGACTTTTATGCCTATCTCCTCTCAGGAGATGATCTTGCTGGTCCCAGCCTGACTCAACAGTTGTATGAAGCAATGTCCTGTGACCGCTATGACACTAAGTCCACATCCCCTTCCCTAAACCCAGCCTGCATATCACATTGGTGAAGGTTGAAAGGACAGGAAATACCTGTGGCCAAATGATAGCCCTCCCAACACTGTAGGTACGTTATAGTTTCCCCCAAAAGCAACACGAGATAAACTAATGTGACTCCAATGAATGGAGTTCATGTAGAAAAATATGTAGCCATCTTGTTATGCCAACTAACATAAGCAATGAAGGAGTGTTGATAGAACCATTTGTGACGTCCATGAAATCGCTTCTGGAATGAGGGCTATCCAGGGAAAATAATCTATAATCTATCTTCAAAGTTCATTCAGGTACTGAATGAAGCTGAAAGAGCTTAACTCCTGATGGGGTGGACACATGAGCCCAAACTCATCTGACAGCCCATGTCCTAAGAGCTTAGGTCAGTGTGGTCTCTGGAACAGTGGCAGCAGCAGCTCCGAGGAACTTGATAGGAATCCATATTCCCAGGCACTACCTACCCTGAAGATGGTGAATCAGAAACTCAGAGTAGGGCCCCTCTGTCTGTTCTTACAACAGATGGGACACGAATACCCACTTAGGTGACTATACTGTAAGTGTTAGGGAAAGTAATGGAATTATGGCATGTGGCTCAGTGGTAGAGCACTTGCCTAGCATGTGTGTGAGGCACTGGGTTCAGCACCATATAAATAACTTAAGAAATAATGTGTCCATCAACAACTAAAAAAAATTATTTTTCAATTGGAATATTGGGCTGGGGATATAGCTCAGTTGGTAGAGTGCCTGCTTTGTAGGCATAAGACCCTGGGTTCAATCCTCAGCACCACAAAGAAAAAAAAATCGGAATGCTCACTCCAGATTCCTGAGGTATTCTTTCCCCCCCCCCCTTCTTTTTTATTGGTGCATTATAACTGTAGATAATAGTGGGGTTCATTATTATGGTATATTCCTACACACATGACATAATTTGATCAATGTAATTCCCCAGTGCCTTTCCTTTCCCTCTTCTCCCTTCCCTTGGTCTTTTCACTCTGCTATAGCTACTCTTGATATTTTGATTGGGTCTGGTCTAGAAGGGACCTGGGCATCGTACTTAAGAAATCCCCAAGGCGATCCTAATAGTCAGCACTATTGAGAAGCCCTGCTTGAGATGTGCAGAATCCTGCAGCTTTGCTTCAATTCAGAGCTACATTTACTTTCTCCTCCCTAACTCTCTTGCTTCCCTGAAAATAGGTGGCTCCATCTGCTCTTCATCTGCATATTCAGCCCCTGCAGAATGGACTGGCCAGCCTTGGCACAGGCACTGTCTCATTTTCAAAGGCCTCAGAAATGTCAAGCTTCTTGTTATCCACATTATTTTCATGTTAGTTATGGTTGTTGGTACCATCATCAAATCAAATCCGAAGATTTCACAGACTTGCTGTGAAGCTGTATCTGGATGTCTGCAGCTCTGAAATCCTACTTAGGTGAAGTCATACATGCTGTCAAGAAGGAGTGCAGTCTGCAGACAGAGGAAGTGCCAGAGCTGATCAAGAAAATGAGAGGCAGCCGGGCGCGGTGGCGCACGCCTGAAATCCCAGCACTTTGGGAGGCTGAGGCAGGAGGATCAAGAGTTCAAAGCCAGCCTCAGCAATGGCGAGGCACTTAGCAACTCAGTGAGACCCTGTCTCTAAATAAAATACAAAAAAGGTCTGGGGATGTGACCCAGTGGTCGAGTGCCCCTGAGTTCAATCCCCATACCACAAAAAAAAAAAAAAAAAAAAAAGAAAAGAAGAAAGAAAGAAAATGAGAGGCAGGAAGAATCAAAGGAGCATGACATTGAACCACATTAAAGCCACCCACCATGTTCCTGTTCTTCGTAGAAGTCCACTTAAAACCACCTCCTTTGGTTGGATCCAAAGCTGTGCCCAGATGATTAGTCAGGACCAGGTGACAACATATGGGCCTGAGGCTCTGTAGTAGCATGTTTCCCTGCCAAATAGTGCTTCTCAATTTTTAAGTATTGAGGATATTTTTTATGAGAAAATACTTCTCAGAGCCCCTCCCTGTTGGCACTGATTTTAGTGTTATTGGATTGAGAAAAACCCAAAGCAAAATACTCTGCATTCATAACACTTAGACATGTTGATGTATTGCACTTATCACGTGCATTTGAAAATTCCTACCTTTGTACTAAACATTTGTTTACTTGGCCCAGAGGCAGTGCTTGGGGCACAGATGGATTCCAGGACCCACTGCAGTCATGCAACAGCCCTAGATGAAACACAGTTCCTGACAGGCTGGGGCCCCAACCCCAGAGCAGGAGCAACAGGAACACAGAAGCCATCTTGGGCTGATATTTCTGTAAGTAAATGTCATAACTCTCCTGCATCTACCTCCATCCCAGGCCTTAGAACTGCTCCATCATCACCAGGGGTCCTGCAGTGGCTAGAGAAGCTACCTTGGTTCCTGTCCACACCTTTCTGAGTCACTCTTAAAAATTAATCCAGTCTATTTTAATTCATTGCACTTCCTTATAAAGAAAAGGAGCAGATATATGAACTTTGGATTTTTTAAAATGACTTGAACCTCCATCTCCAAGGCTCAGCCACATCATTACTTTCCCAATCTGTCACCAGCCTTCCTGCCTGCCTCCCGCGGTCTCTTTTCCTCCTGCAACAGAATGAGGTTCTGAAATATAAGTCTGATTGTGCCCTTTCCAGTTCCCCAGCAGCCTTGGGGAGAATATAAACTCCTGAATGTAACATAAAAGAATCTTCCTGAGTCAGCCCCTCCTTGCCTTCTCTGCTTCTTCTGAACACAGCCCAACTCATGGCACATGCTAGGCTCTACCTAACCATGTTCCATTCCCTCCAGCAGCCTTTCCCCACCCCCCACCCCCCACACCTGGCTAAGTGTCAATTATCCTTCATTCCTCATTGTAGCCAACCACTTCCCAGAAAGATGCGCCCCTGACCACGATTGGTCTAGTTAGCTTTTCCTCCTTGAACTCTTGTGCCATCTTATAATTCCACCGACCATCATACTTAAATCATACCTTACTATATTTGCTCATATTTGAAGCATCCTAGAGCTTATCAGGATACAGGAAAAATTGATTCAAATGAGTTGTGCTCATGAGATGAAGAAACGATAGTCTCCAAATAACATTCTCCTTCCTGACCAGTTCTTTTAGATGAGTCCATAGAGATAATCATGATCTGAGGACACATAAAGGCACCTTCTAACAGTTTCCTTGGCTCACCCTATTTCCCACCGTCACCATCATAGGGGTAGGACAGGACCAGCCTTGCCTGCCTTTAGCAATGGAAGAACCGGAGCTGTTCCTGCCATCAGAAAGAAGTTAAAGAGTTATTGGGTAACTTTTCTTCCTTAAGGGCTTGGGACTCAGCAGCCTCCATGAATTCCTAGACCTGGTCTTCTCCCATCAAGGGAGAAAACATGATCTTTGCAAAACAGTCCAGATCTAGTGTTTTCCTAAAAGGAAAAAGGCAGAATAGATCTATACAGTTGGTCCCTCCCCAGGGTCTTTAAAGTAACACTCACCTCAGAGAACTACCTTTCTTTGGTGACCTGAAGCCTGGGGTGATTTCCTAATTTCTCAGTGTATTCAGTTCATAGTGCATCAGGAAGATTTAACTGACATTTTTGGCACTCAGCCCCAAACCCCCTAAGCAAGTGTTTCAGGCCGCAAAACCTGTCTCTTTTTATTTTTTAGAACAAATGTTAAGTACATAGGATTTTCCCCTATGCAGTATTTTCATTATAAATATCCAAAAATATTTATATACATAAATTTAAAAAGGAAATAAAACTCAAAATTTCAATACCTAAAAGTACTCATGTTCCTTTTTCAAAAAACCACAAGCCAGACTGAGCTTTGTTTAGACCCTGAAGTCACGGCCTCTCTTCAGATCTCCCACAAGGAGATCCTTTTATCTAAGGGTTTTCTTCTCTTTCTGTATACCTGCCTTCCACCTCCTTCTTTGGTCCTGGCTTGGACATTGTTATAATTATTGTGGAATTGTGTATAATTATAAACATAATATTTATATGTTATGTTACATAAATGAATATTATGTAGTTAACGATATCATATATGATTTGGCATGAAGATTTGATGTGTTTACAACACAGAAAAGTACACTGTGGTGCAATTCGATATAATAGAATTAATATATCTTCTTTCCTCCACGGTTAACCCTTCATTGACTGCTTAGGGCTGGATACCTGCTCCTCCCGTGTGCTGTCATCCATCAATCACAGTACTGGCCCTCTGTGAGGCAACTGCTATTGATTCTTCTTTCTTCCACTAGACAGCAAGCTCCGTGAGGGCAGAAGCTAGTTCTAATTCACCACTTTAATAAACACACAGCATGCCTCTCCCCAGCCCCTCCCTTGCCCCTCCTCCTCCTTTCTCCCATCTAGGAACTACCCTCTATGCAGTTCTATCAACTGCCTTTTCTTCAACAGAGCTACATTGCTCATTTTAAATGACTGCTTCTACTGCATGGAAATCACCCTTCTATTCTGATTGCTGCGATGACATGCTATGAGACCAGGTGATCATTTCTTTTAGAACCCTTGGTACAAGAAGAGTCCCTGGGCTCTGAGTGAGAACTGAGGGTATTTGGACAGGAGAAAATTGAATGCAAGTGTTTTCTTTTGCCTTCCCCCCACTTAAAAAAAATGGTCTTTGGTTGTTTACTTGCTGAGTTTCAGCAGCATCGTGCGTGGTGCTAGGGATGGACCTAGCATGGCTGTGTGCGTGCTAGACATAGCGCTCTACCACGGAGCCGCATCCTCAGCCCTCTCAGCGCATTTTACCCACTTTCATGACCTTCAGTTAAGGGATGCAACATTGTTTTAAAAACAGTTAGTAGTTTCTGTAAACCTGTACTTAGTGATGCTAGCCCAGGGGGAAGATGCCATCCTAAGATAAATACTGCCTGGAAAGACCATGAAACAGGTAGCCCACACGTTGACACAGTCAAGTTGACTTTACTTCCACACGACCCAATGTGCCCTAGAACTGAGTACATTTCCTGCCCTGGAGAGGAGACAGTCTACATATTTCCCATCCACTGGATTTACAGGACTCTTTATTGTAAATCCAGGACCATGTTGGGTACCATGGAGTGGATAAGTCATACTTTTTGCCCTGGGAGAATGTGTAGTCTTTTTAATGCAGGATGTTTATACCAAAACCTCTGGACCCCCAAATTTCCATTAACAGCCCACTGATGGACACACTTGCTCTCATCAACAAACCTGACCTGCCTTCTTCTAGAAAACACAGGTGAGTCAGTATCAAGGCCCTCTGAAAATAATTCAAGGAAGTGACTAATTTGGTTGAAAAGCAGTCCTTAGAGCCACTGATCCAGAGCAAGAGGGGACCAGGCAAGACTGCTGAGTGTCATTTTTCTCTCAATGAAGGTATTATCACTTAGGGCCATGTCAAGATGCAGATGCACAGCTGAGTAATGACTGGAGTTTGGGGGCCACCAAACAGCACGATAATGACACCAAATATTGACATATTCTCAGCCCCTAGGGTATGCAGAGGATCTTTAAACAAATATTTTTTAGAATCTATAAACAAAAATCTTCCTAATGCATCAGTGAGTGAAGCCACCAGTATTTCCATCTCTGGAATGTGTCACTTCTGACTTGAGGCAGTAAAACTAAATGTCTCCACCATTGCTAGGGCACCTTAGTGGGCCACATAGTGAAATGCGGAACCTCACAAGATGCACGAACAGGATGCATCAAAGTAGAGGGACATCAGATTGATGTTTACTCTGCAAGAGATGACGGTGATATTGCCAAATCTCAATCTGTCAGGATTCAACATGGGCACATGAATCCAAGTCAGCAGGTGCTTGACAGACTTCATCTTACTTGCATCAGACTTTCCGAGTGTGAGGTCAACCTGTGTTGCACTAAGCCACAGAAAGGCGAAGGCTTACTTGTCACTGCATCAGAGCCTAACCTATCCTGCCAGATAAAATTCATCAGCCATTCCCACCCTATCAGTCCTTGCTGGCAAAGTCCCAATATTGATCATGGTTCACTCTCTGCTTAGCCACATGCTGAGTCAGTGACTGTTTCTCCCACCTCAGGAATTAAGTCACAAATTGATCTTAGCCAATCACAATCCTTGCCACAGATTTTTTTCAGCTTGGGAAGGTGATACAATTTCTGGACAAGAGGTGATAAGGGAAATCTCCTGGAGCACTTCAGAAAAGACTTTATTTATTCTTAAAAGGAAATAAAGAGAGATAAATCATCCCTTTTATGTCTCAAGATGCCACTGATGAGGAATTGATGCCTGGTACCACTGCAGATATCTTATGACCATGAAGCTAAGGTTAAAAACCAGCATGATGGGCTGGGGTTGTGGCTCAGTGGCAGAGCGCTCGCCTCACAAGTGCACGGCCCGGGTTCGATCCTCAGCACCACGTAAACATAAATGCATTGCATTGTGTACAACTAAAGTAAAATAAATATAAAAAAAACCAACATGATGAAAATAGCAATGAATAAATAGAAAAAAAATACGATCATAAATTAACCAATTCTGGAACACCACCCTGCCTTTTTAATTATTTGATATGGAAAAGTATTTACCATTCAAGTCATCAATTCTCAACCCCAGCTGTACATTAGAAACATCTGGATAATATTTCAAATACATCAATACTGTAGTCCCCACCTGACCCTGAGAGATTCTGGTTTAATCAAATTGCTATAGATGATAAACATCACTTTTTCTAAAGTACCAGGTGACTGTAATAATACATTCAGGGGACAGAACCCTGCAGAAGGATAAGCTTCCCTAGAACGACAAGGATGTCTTCTGGTATTGATGTCTCTGTAAGTACCGACCATGGTCCTCTTGTGCAAGCAGCTGTCCCATGATTGGCAAACAAAGGCTCTATAAAGCACACAGCATAGACCCATTTCTAGATGTGTATTTCCTCATAGAGGGAAAGCTGAGCTGTGGCGGGGTCTCCCGCAGCTCTGGAGAGCTACATGTCCTGGGATGCTCAGTGTGCCTGCCTGTCACTACCTGACTCCCCTCTTTTCTCTGAGCCTCTAGTGCTCAGCCCTTTGGTCCATCCTGGGTCCTGGGAGGCTCTAAGGGTCTGAGCAGATGTTTTTCTGTGCCTGAGTTTGCTGAATCCTGATAGAGTGAGATTTGCCAAGATTGCCATCATCTCTTGCAGAGTAAACATCAATCTGATGTTCCTCTATTTTGATGCATCCAATTCCATAAAATAAATTATTGCTTTACTTTATACTGAAAGCTCAGATTCTACAGAGGCAGGAGAAAGCAGGGCCTGTGCTACAGGCAGCCAACAGCACAGAGATGGAGCACCTCCCTGCCCGTGGCTCAAGGGTCCTCCACATCTGGGAACTGGGGCAGACACTCCTCAAAAAGTAATAGCTGCCTTTCTACCTCTTCCGATTTCCCTAGAACTGGAAGAAAAAGCCCCGACTTCCAGACTTCCCCCTCCTTCCTTTCCCTTGTGAAGCAAATCAGGCAGAGGCTAATACTCTGACACTCCACCACTTCCCACCATACTCCACCCTCAATTCCAGCTGCATCTTCCTGTGAATCTTTCCAGAAGTCCCACAAATGTTTGTGATCACCTTCTCTACACAAAGTGCTGGATCAGAGCTGGGCGAGCTCAGCTCTATGATGCCCCCCACTGCACAGTGCAGGACGCCTCACAGCTGTACTGGAGCCCAGCACTGAGGGAAAACTGAGCTAAGCTCAGCTCCACACTTCTTCAGGCCTTGCCTGGTTCCTTCTGCTTTTGCTACAACTACAGATTGGCAAGTCCTCTCTGCTTCTGGACATTGGCTCCTGGTGGCTGAGGGGCCTCACTAACATCCACGTGGTCTCACCAAAGGGCAAGCTCTGGCCTGTTCACAGCACAGAAGCAGTATTCCAAGGAAAAGCTGAAGTACACGAGACCTCTTGAGGTCTAGCCTTGGAACTGACATAGCATTTTGGGGGCTGTAGGGGAGGTACTGGGGATGGAAACCAGGCATGCTTTACTACTGAACTATATCTCTAGCCCTTTTTATATTCATTTTGAGACAGGGTCTTAGTAAGTAGTTACCCAGGCTGGCCTCAAACTTGCAATCCTCCTGCCTCTGCCTCCTGTCACTGGAATTACAGGCATGCACGAATATGCCCAGCGGACATATTACTTTCTTGGCATTGTATTGAGTAGAGCAGGTTAAAAGGCTAGCTCAGATTCATTAGGTGGCAAATAGACTCTATCCCTTGATGGCAGGAAAAAAGATGCAGTTCAAAAGGCTTAAGATTTAGGAACACTACTAATCTACCAGAGCTGAGAAGCGATAGAACAACTTTGGAACCCAGGCTGTGTGGATTCTGGCTCTAACTCCAAACACTGCACACTTATGTAGCTCCTCACACTCCCAGCTACCCAGATTCCATGACTCTAGCTTGATCAAGCTCTTTCCTTGCAACTTAAGTACCCTAAGTACTATGTAAACACGTTTAATGCCGCATCGACAGATAAAAATTGACACCCGAGTCAACCATCCCCAAAACTGGAGCTAACAGAAAAAGGTAATATCTAAATTTTTAAAAATGAATTTCAGCATTTTAATATCACCCAACTAAATATTATCATTGCACCAACAAGATCCTAAAAAAAAGCCGGGCGCGGTGGCGCACACCTGTAATCCCAGCACTTTGGGAGGCTGAGGCAGGAGGATTGCGAGTTCAAAGCCAGCCTCAGCAATGGCGAGGCACTTAGCAACTCAGTGAGACCCTGTCTCTACTAAAATACAAAAAAGGACTGGGGATGTGGCCCAGTGGGCGAGTGCCCCTGAGTTCAATCCCCGGTACCAAAAAAAAAAAAAAAAAAAAAAAGATCCTAAAAAAAACTCTACAGGATTGTGTACTATAGTAAAGCGTTAGAAAATAAAGAATCCTTTGCATTAAACTGTAAGCAGAAATCCTTGAATGATGAAGGACTTTTAGAATAGCTGCTCTCCCCTTGAGGAACAGAGAGTTCACCCAGGATGAACACCCAGTCTCCGACTGACAGTTCAAAACTCCTAGACTGTCATTTCCAAGAGTGTTTTCTCCCAAAACTCCATCTCATAAAGACTGTTTGATGTCCTTGAACTCCCAGCACAAGCGCACTTCATTTTTCTTCAAATTACCTCCAAACAATTACATTTGTATTGCACTCGTGTCTAGTAATCCAAATCCCTTTCCTTCAAAGTGCCTGCAATATGAAACATGACTAACCCCTTTCCTGCTAGGATATTTTTCCCCTGACGTGTGTGGTGACATCTTTTAAACAGATTCTTGCAAATTGAACTTGTTACACAGTGTGTAAGTGCTACTTGGGATGTGTGAAGAAGTCTTTGCGCATCCACCTGAGAGCTCACCCCCAAGATCAATTCTTGTTCCGCTCTGCTTCCACCCTCTTTGCACCATATTGACCTTCCTAGACACAGCCAGACACCCCGGACCCCTGCCCCCCACACCAGCCCCCAGGGGTCCAATTGTCAGTGGGATGCTATGGGTGAGTGTTTCCTTGGTTTCTCACTGTATTTCAAAGTAGAGAGAGATTCTGCCTGTGAGAAAACACCTCACTCACCTTTTTCACATCAGCTTTTTCTTTCCCCCAAATAAAAATATGAAGAAAATATTGGATTTATTATTTCATTTGGACAGAGCAAGAGAGGGAGAGAGAGACTGAGTGAGGACTCCACTTAGCAGCCAAAATAATTCAAGGGGATTTGGGTGACAAGGGACTGGAGTCCTCTGATGTGGCAGGCATGGTCCTCAACCTAAATGTGTCCTACCTTTCTTCCCTGCATCAGGCAGGCCAGTTGCCCTCGTTCCACAGACTCGCACAAGCACGTGCGTGCACACACGCGCGCGCACACACATACACACACACCTGCCTCTTTTTATCATAGAGCCTGATGCCTAAGTTCTTTTTTTTTTTTTTTTTTTTTTTGAGTTGACAAATAATATTTGTATCTATTTATGGGATCCAAAGTGATGTTTTGATATGTTTGCAATGTGTATTGATTAAGTCAAGCTAATTAACAAATCTATCTCCTCAGATATGTGCCCTTCTTCTGTGAAGCAAACACTTAAAATCTACTCGGCAATTTGGAAATATATAGTGCATTGTTATTGTTGTACCCAATTTGCAGGAAAAAAGTCTCACAAGCCACTCAGGTAATAGCCAATGAAGACTTTATTCCTGTCGGGGCCACCAACTACTACGTCCAGCACAAAGCAGGGTGGTAGAAAATGGCGCCTGCTCATAGCAAGGGCAGGGTTTATAAAGCACAGGGTTAATACGCCCTCAAGCCCTCAGGTGGAGATGGTTTAAGGGTGGGTTAATGGGCCATCTGGTGGAGACAGTTTAAGTCCAGTTTAAGTCGCCTTTTGTTGTCAGCTTTCTGTGCAATGATCCCTGAAGCTTTTTCCTCCTGTCCAGCTACAACTTTGCACTTTTGATCCACATTACCCTTTTCCCCATGCACCCTCCTCCCCTGCTGCCAATTGGGGTCAAGGGTTGCTAGCATCTCTGTGGCTCAGGTGAACCTAGCATCAGCACCACAGAAGGAGCCCCTTCAATTTTAGATTCCTGTCCTGACCCCTCAGAATCTCTGGAGGAGAGGTGCTGGACATCTATCTCCTCTTTTTAAAGGTTCTCCTTATTATTTTGATGATTGGTCAAGTTTAGTAGCAAATTAAGCAGAAAACCTTCAAAGAGCAAGATACTACCAAAAAGACACAAGATACTACCAAAAAAACACATTAATGTTTATAGCAGCACAATTTACAATAGCTATACTGTGAAAGAGTCTAGATGCCCCTCAGTAGATGAGCCGATAAAGAAAATGTGGTATATATACACAATGGAATATTACTCAGCAATAAAAGAGAATAAAATAATGGCATTCACAGGTAAATGGATGAAATTGGAGAATATAATGCTAAGTGAAGTTAGCCAATCTCAAAAATCCAAATGCCAATGTTTTCTCTGATATAAGGAGGCTGATTCACCATGGGGTTGGGAAGGGGAGTATAGGAGGATTAGAGGAACACTAGAATGGCCAATGGGGAGGGAGGGGAAGAAAGGGGGCAAGGGAGTAAAAAGGGGGGGAAAAAGATGATAAAATGAGATGGATGTCATTACCCTAAGTGCATGTATGAAGACACGAATCGTGTGAATATACTTTGTATATAACCAGAGATATGTAAAAATCTGCTCTATAAGGGTAATATGCATTGTACTGCATTCTACTGTCATATACAACAACTTCCAATTAAGAAAAAAAAAAGACACGGAGCAGAGCCTCTGACATGGAAGCTTGGGCGCTCACAGGAAGCCACAAGCCACTTCTCATGGGCCACCCACTGCCCATAGCTTACATTCTAAGGACTGTGCTTATCCAGGACACCAAGTCATTTTCAACTGCCACAAACATTACTTTTATTTAATCTTAAATCTGGAATTGTCAGGTGCTCATAGAAGAAAGCCCTCCAGATAGAACTCATATTTCAAAAAAATATTTTTTTCAAATATTAGTCTATGAAAAGCAAGGACCAAGCTCCTTGATCTCCTTCAGTCCAGACGTAAAGAAACAGATGACTGCTATGAAATCCCACCACCAAAGTACAAGCCCCAGCAGGTGGTCATAGTAACACCTCAGGTAGTCATAGTAACGCCTCCTGGACTATTCCCTACGTTGCCTACAACAACCAATGTTGGGTTTGACCCCAAAGGATATTTGGCAGTGCCTGGAGACATTTTTGTTTGTTACAACTCGGGATTTACTGGTGTCTGTTGGGTAGAGGTCAAGGACACTGCTCAACATCCTGCAATTCAGGATAGCCCCTCTCCCACATCAGGTCATCAGTGCCAAGGATGAGAAACCCTGGCTTACAACAACATGCTGCACAGGACTTAATTAGTGATTAACAAATTCTATTGAGCTCTGACTCAGTGGAAATCCTTTTCACCTCAGAGTAGCCAACATGACAGACACAGAAACCTTTTATTCACTCATTCAATGACTGTCTTAAATACTAACTAGATGCGAACATCATGCTGGCAAGAGAGTTTTAAAGCAAAGGAAATATGGTCTTTGCCCTCATGGAGCTTACGGTGTTGCTGGGGAGATGGGCAGTAGAAAAAGAACCACTTAGATCAGGTGACACAAGGTAAAATCTCCAAGGAAGTGTAAGGGTGAGTAGTAGTGGAATTTCACCTAGTCAGGGGTTAGGGGAGGCTTTCCAGAGGAAACCTTGGTTGGGAGACGTTCTGAAGCATTCATAGGAGTTCACTAGAAAAAGAGAGGTTAAAAAGAACTTTCCAGGCAATGGAAACAGCACATACAAGGGTCATGGAAGGAAGGAGCATAGTATATACAAGAGACTGAGATGTAGGCAAGGAAAATGTAAGTGGTTCCAGAAGAGGATTTGGTTTAAGGGACATTAAAGAATTGGTCATTGTCTTAGTATCAATGGGAAATCAATCAAGGTCTTTAAGTTGGGGGTTTGTGAAAGACTTAGGAATGTCCTAATTGACCCCAGGCAGCATATGAGAATTGCTGTGTGTGTGTGTGGGGGGGGTGTTCAGCTATTTTTTTAAAGGGTGAAGAAACAGCACCCTAACTCATCACAAACCCCAAGTTCACATATAGCTCTGTAATCTATCATTTCATCTTTAAAATGTGCTTGCAAATAAGCAAAGATTGAGAAAGCTGTTACCCAGGTGCCCCTAAGGCCAACAGTTTGAGAGGTTGGGTGCCTATGTTAGCCAAAGGCCCCGCTCTCCAGCACATCAGCTAGATGTGGATAAGAAATATGATTCTAATTCTTGTCTTTGCAAAACCACAAGTAACCTCAGGGCCTCTAGAAAATAGTAAATCCTGTGAATTTGGAAATCTGAAAAAACCAAAGATCTACCATGTTAAGAAGACGGAAATGCAGAGGCAGAAATCAGAATTGCATGATGCAGCCTAACAATGATAAAAGTGAGAAAGAAAAATTGAACCAAACTCATCTGGGCATGTAGAGAGATGTCAGATTATTAAATAGTTTGGGGGGGAATAGGGATGGAATTGTTTCAGAAGTGGGTAGTTTCAGTATTGTCTGGAATTAAGAATAATTTATAAAGGTGTGCAAGATACCTGAATATAGTACTCTCAGGCAAGAGGACATTGTCTTCTACTGACTTAGCCTATTATGATACGGAACAGGCGATTAAACCAAAGCGAACATGACAGAGAGATAATTGCATATCATATTAAAACCTTTTCTAAGCACCCACAACAATAAAAGAGACCCAAATTTCAAACTAATAAAGGCAGGCACAGAAGTGGGGCATATTTCAACACAACTTATTATGCCAAACAGCACAGATAACTCAATAAAACAAAACTAGCTCCATGTCATCAGCTTTATATCAGCAGAGAATTCATTTGCTCCAGTTCACCACACACAACAGAGCACTGCTTATTACAGACACCTGGGAAATGCAGCCTGTATCTGTAGGATTCATAAGTGTGGCTCCTGGTCAAGGCTCACTGGCAAAATGGAGTGGGAGATGAGCAATGATTCCTGGGGTCCTGCTCTCATAAGGGAAGTGGGGAGAGACAAGAAGGAAGGAAGGAAGGAAGCATTTGCCTTCTTGGGCCCAAGGCAGTCAGCTAGGCCCAAGTACCTCCAACTCTGAATATAAAGACCAGAGTAGGCTGTGAATCTTTTCGGAAGATTCCATTTGACAATACTTTCAAAGTTCTATGCTGAGCTAACATTTTATGATTCTGAAAACATCAGATACAGAAGATGAAAGGAAAGAGAGCAAAAACCCAGAAAAGTGGGCTACTAAGAAATTGAGAATATTTTGACCAAAAGAGAGACTGATTCTTATTTTTCTAATTTCTATTCATTATAAAATCAAGACAGTAGAAACCCTTTATTAACCAAGTAGTCTATGTTCATTCATAAGCCAAACTGCACCAGGGAAATGAATGCCATTCCGATGGCACACACCTAAGAGCTGGAAAGGGGACCAATCCCTGTGAGAGTGATAGCTTACGATAAAATAATAATAATAATAATAAAAATTCCTGGCAAAGGAAAACAATCAATATTTCATAAAGATTGCTTGCTATTTTTTTAGCCAATCAACTGATCAATAGTGAGTGCCGTACAGGCATTTTGGATTTTTATGACAAATTGTGACTTAGAGCATTAGCCAGGGAAACCCCATTTAATTACGGCCCTCTGCAAGATGTACATATACGGGGTGGCACTCACCCTTAACACACGTTCCCCCAAACTCAAAGGCAGATGCCCATGGCATTTACAGAAGGCATGTGCTATAATTTCCAGTTGATGAAATATTTTGTCTTTTTTTTTCCTGATTAAATGTGAAGCTCTATTTGAAAATAAATAGATGGTGGGGTCATTCTGTTTATATTTTATTTACAACTAGTAAAGCAGATAACTGGCAATGTTCTGGGAAGGGGCTTATTTCCCACACAAGAAGCCAATCACCACTACACTTAGAAAACTTTATGCTATGAACCAAAATGATCACCCTGATCAAAGGTGAACTAAATAATGACTTTTTAATAAAACAATGGTCCGCATATTTGTATTGCATATTTTTTTAGTTGTAGATGGACATAATACCTTTATTATTAGTTTTTTTATGTGGTGCTGGGGATCAAACCAAGTGCCTCATGCATGCTAGGCAAGCAATCTACCACTGAACCACAACCCCAGTCCTGCATATGTTTCTTGAATAATCAATTCTTAAAACGTTTAGCTTTTTAAAATACAATTTCATTATTTGAGATGTTTTCCTATAAGTCAGAAAATCAGCATTGTCTCTGGCATGCCCTCCTGAGGAACTGAGTTCTAGAGTAGGCAGGATGCACTGTGCCTTCACCTTCCTTTGCAGGGAGGCCCAGGGCACCTCCTGGAAGATCATCTCTCATTTGCATCACTAATGGAAGCAGCTTAACTGGTTTCCTGAGATTCACCGAGACATCACAAGAAGTTGTGTCTACTCTATTCAGAGTCTACTTTTTTTCCAGCTCTGTTCTAGGAACCAAAGTTTAGAAAGATCAAACTGTCTTCGGCAGGCATAATCTATTGCACAAACAGAAGTAAGGACACACTGAGGTATCACCTGTTTAGGATGGAACCTTGTTCAGAACATCTTGGGGGTTCAGTAAACGTTGGCTGAGGGCTTCCTATGTGCCAGGAGCTTTTACATGAGCTATTTCATTTAATCCCAAGAAGAATCCTGCAAACAAGGTGCTATAACCTTCACATTTCAAAAAAAAGTAAGAGACTGGGTCCTGGAGAGGTCAGTGGCTGCCCTGCTTCTCACAGAGGATAAGCAGTGATTCCAAGGTGTGGACTGGGGCTATCCATCTCCAAGCCTCAGCTCTTCGCCATGTCGCAATAGAATCCCACAGAGAGGAAGGGGCGAGTTGCATCTTGGATGGGGACTGGACAAAGGGAGCAAGAAGGGCCTCATAGAGGAGCTGACTCTTGAGCCAAGCCTAAGGAAGAGCAGAGTACAAAGGTGGGCAGGCAGGAGAGTTAGGAAGTAGCCTTTCAGGGGACTTAAGAGCAAGGGCTGGAGGGGTGCCAAGCAGCATAGGGGAGGGGTCCACAGGGCCAGGCAGCTAGAGTGCCATAAATCCATGTTGGATCTATGAGCCTGAGGAAGCAACCAAAGGGTTTTGTTGTTGATGTTGTTGTTGTTGTTGTTGTTGTTGTTGTTTTGGTGTGGGGGGGTGGGGACATGTTACCAGGGATTGAACTCATGGGCACTCAACCACTGAGCCACATCCTCAGCCCTATTTTGTATTTTATTTAGAGACAGAGCCTCACCGAGTTGCTTAGTGCCTCGCTTTTTGCTGAGGCTGGCTTTGAATTTGAGATCCTCTTGTCTCAGCCTCCCTAGCTGCTGCAATTACAGGCATGTGCCACTGTGCCTGGCCACCAAAGGGTTTTCAGTGGGTGCATTAACATGGTTATGCAGACATTTTAGAATGATCTGATGCTGAGATGGAAGAGAAGGAGCATGTGATGGGGGAAAAGACCAAGAAGGAAATAACTAAATTAATAAAGATAAAATCACTATCTTAGCAGCACTGGAGATAGAAAAAGAGGAAAAAGTCAATAATAGCTACACAGTAATGGTGACTATGATTGAGTAGCCCTGGGAAGGGATGGAGCACAGAAGACAACCAAAATTCCAATCTAGGGGATCAAATGATGCCATGTACTAGGTCAAAAAGCTCAGAAGGCCACACAGCTGGGGAAACATCAGGGTCCCATGGGGTATCTAAGTAGGCTGACAGACGCACAGCAGAGCATCTTACAACAAGCCTGGGCAACAGCTAGGGTGCCATAAATCCATGTTGGATCTATGAGCCTGAGGAAGCAACCAAAGGGTTTTGTTGTTGTTGTTGTTGTTGTTGTTGTTGTTGTTGTTGTTGTTGTTTTGGTGTGGGGGGGTGGGGACATGTTACCAGGGATTGAACTCATGGGCACTTCTCTATCTAAATGCATCTAGCCAGTTCTCTATCTAAATGCATCCCCTAATAGAGATCTGTAGGTGCCAGAGGTAAGGATTACAGAGGTTTCACGTCAATAATTCCGCATGCCCTTCCATATTTTTCTTTTAAGGTATTTTTATAGTTTTAACTGCACCTGTATGCGACTATTCGAATAACATTTCCCTTGCTATTTATTATATAATGGTCTGTGCCTGTCTGTGTAACTCACTACATCCTGGTTGACATTTAACATTCAAAAAAATAATATTCAATGTCCACCATGTGTCAGACACCGTGCTGGGGCCTAATCCCAAACATCAAATTGTTTGATGGCTCAGACATTATCTTCTTGGTTAGCTAAGGACACTGATTCTGATTCTGTTTAAAAGAAGCTCCATCCAGTCCCACTGACCTCCACCCCAGAGCAGGAGACAGCAAGGACAGACCAGCCAACTCTGCTTAGAGTGCAGGCAGGCCCAGGGCAGTCCCGGTGTCCTACATCAGAGTGTGGCCAGGCCCAGGCTCCATCCAGTTCCACTGACCTCCGCTCCAGAGCAGGAGACAGCAAGGACAGACCTGCCAACTCTGCCTGAGTCCAGGCCGGTCCAGGGCAGTCTTACTGATCTTCACTCCAGTGCAGTTAGCCCCAGACCACCACAGGAGCTCAGACTCAACCAGTTCGGCCCACACCAACCAGCGTGAACCCAGCCCCAGGTAGCATACTTTGAGGGTCAGTGGCAGGTTCTGATAGTCCTGTGCTAAGGGAAGGCACAGACAACCTGCAAGGGTATTATAAGAATATAGGGAAGAAACTGTAATAACTCAGATCTACACTGCAAGAAAGTAAAGCAAATA
Organism: Tamias sibiricus; assembly: GCA_025594165.1. Taxonomy (NCBI): domain Eukaryota; kingdom Metazoa; phylum Chordata; class Mammalia; order Rodentia; family Sciuridae; genus Tamias; species Tamias sibiricus. The sequence continues at coordinate 155,484,406 of CM046663.1, forward strand.
GACATCATGAAAAATCAGGGGAGGAAAATACCCCAAACAAACCAGGATTCTACAATAACAGAACCCATGCTCAGCGAAGTTGAAGAAATGTCAGAAAAGGAGTTCAGAAGGTTCATAATTAAAATGATCTGTGAATCAAAGAATGACTTAAATGAACAAATACAGGCAAAAATTGACCACTACAACAAAGATATAAGAGAGCAAATACAGGTAGAAAAAGATTACTTCAAAAAAGAGATAGAAACTCTGAAAAAAAAAAACAGAAATTCTTGAAATGAAGGAAACAATTAACCAAATAAAAAACACAATTGAAGGCATCACCAACAGACTAGATCAACTGGAAGAAAGAACTTCAGACAATGAAGACAAAGTATATAATCTTGAAAATAAAATTGACCACACAATGAAGATAGTAAGAAACCATGAACAGAACATCCAAGAAGTATGGGACAGCATCAAAAGACCAAATCTAAGAATAATTGGGATAGAGGAAGGCACAGAGTTTCAAACCAAAGGAATGCACAACCTCTTCAATGAGATAATATCAGAAAATTTCCCAAGCATGAAGAATGAATTGGAAAACCAAATTCAAGAGGCCTATAGGACACCAAATGTACAAAATTACAACAGATCTACACCAAGACACATTATAATGAAAATGCCTAGCATACAGAACAAGGATAGAATTTTAAAGGCCACAAAAGAGAGGAATCAGATCACATATAGGGGGAGACCAATTCGTATCACAGCAGATTTTTCAATTCAGACACTCAAAGCTAGGAGATCATGGAACAACATATTCCAAGCTCTGAAGGAAAAGGAATGCCAACCAAGAATCTTATACCCAGCAAAATTAAGCTTTAGATTTGAGGATGAAATAAAAACCTTCCATGATAAACAAAAGTTAAAAGAATTTACAAGTAGAAAGCCAGCACTACAGAACATCCTCGGCAAAATATTCCATGAAGAGGAAAAGAAAAACAATGATGAAAATCAACAGAGGGAGGTATTACACTAAAGGACAAAAACAATCAGAAGAGAAACCAAGTCAAGGTAAATACCAAAAATAATCAAAAATGGCTGGGAATACAAAACACATCTCAATAATAACTCTGAATGTTAATGGCCTAAACTCACCAATCAAAAGACATAGACTAGCAGATTGGGTCAAAAACACAGACCCAACGATATGCTGCCTCCAAGAGACTCATCTCATAGGAAAAGACATCCATAGGCTGAGGGTAAAAGGTTAGGAGAAATCCTACCACTCATATGGACAGAGGAAACAAGCAGGGGTTTCCATCCTCATATCAAATAAAGTAGACTTCAAGCTAAAGTCAATCAAAAGGGATAAAGAAGGACACTATATACTGCTCAAGATAACCATACACCAACAAGACTTAACAATTATAAATATATATGCCCCAAACAATGGAACATCCATGTTCATCAAACAAACTCTCCTCAAGTTTAAGAGTCAACTTGACCACAACAAATAATTCTAGGTGACTTTAATACACCCCTTTCACCACTGGATAGATCTTCCAAACAAAAGCTGAACAAAGAAACTATAGAACTCAAAAATACAATTAACAACTTAGACTTAACTGACTTATATAGAATATTTCATCCTTCAACAAGTGAATACACTTTCTTCTCAGAAGCACATAGAACCTTCTCTAAAATAGACCATATACTAGGCCACAAAACAACTCTGAGCAAATACAAAAAAGTTGAGATACTACCCTGCATTCTATCCGACCATAATGGAATGAAATTAGAAATCAATGATAAAATAAGAAATAAAAGCTACTCCAACACCTGGAGACTAAATAATATGCTACTGAATGAACAATGGATTGCAGATGACATCAAAGAGGAGATTAAAAAATTCTTAGAGGTGAATGAGAACACAGACACAACATATCGAAATCTCTGGGACACTATGAAGGCAGTTTTAAGAGGAAAGTTCATTGCATTGAGTTCATTCCTCAAAAGAAGAAAAAGTCAAAAAATAAATGACTTAAAATTACATCTCAAAGCTCTAGAAAAAGAAGAACAATCCAACACCGAAAGTGGTAGAAGGCAGGAAATAATTAAAATCAGAGCTCAAATTAATGAAATTGAAACAAAAGAAACAATTGAAAAAATTGACAAAACAAAAAGTTGGTTCTTTGAAAAAATAAATAAAATTGACAGACCCTTAGCCAGGCTAACAAAGAGAAGGAGAGAGATAACTCAAATTACTAACATATGTGATGAAAAAGTAAATACCACAATAAACACTATGGAAATACAGGAAATTATTCAAAATTATTTTGAAAACTTGTACTCCAACAAAATACAAAACACCGAAGGCATCGACAAATTTCTAGAGTTGTATGATCTGCCCAAACTTAAGCAGGATGATATACATAATTTGAACAGACCAATTTTAAGTGATGAAATAGAAGATGCCATCAGAAGCCTACCAACCAAGAAAAGCCCAGGACCAGATGGATACACAGCTGAGTTCTACAAGACCTTCAAAGAAGAACTGATACCAATACTCTTCAATTTATTTCAGGAAATAGAAAAAGAGGGAACACTTCCAAATTCATTCTATGAGGCCAAAATCACCCTGATCCCCAAACCAGGAAAACACACATCCAAAAAAGAAAACTTCAGACCCATATATTTAATGAACATAGATGCAAAAATTCTCAATAAAATTCTAGCAAAACGGATACAAAAACATGTCAAAAATATAATACACCACGATCAAGTGGGGTTCATTCCAGGGATGCAAGGATGGTTCAACATACGGAAAACAATAAATGTAATTCATCACATCAATAGACTCAAAGATAAGAACCATATGATTATCTCAATAGATGCAGAAAAAGCATTTGACAAAATACAGCACCCCTTCATACTCAAAACACTAGAAAAACTAGGGATAACAGGAATATATCTCAATATTGTAAAAGCTGTATATGCTAATCCCCAGGCCAACATTATTCTAAATGGAGAAAAATTGAAAGCATTCCCCCTAAAAACTGGAACAAGACAGGGATGCCCTCTTTCACCACTTCTATTCAACATAGTAATTGAAATGCTGACCAGAGCAATAAGACAGACAAAAGAAATTAAAGGGATACAGATAGATAAAGTAGAACTCAAATTATCATTATTTGCTGATGATATGATTTTATACCTAGAAGACCCATAAAATCCCACCAGAAAACTTCTAGAACTCATAAATGAATTCAGCAAAGTAGCAGGATAGAAAATCAACACCCATAAATCTAAGGCATTTCTATATATCAGTGACAAATCCTTTGAAAGGGAAATGAGGAAAACTACCCCGTTTACAATAGCATCAAAAAAATAAAATAAAATAAAATACTTGGGAATCAACTTAACCAAAGACGTGAAAGACCTCTATAATAAAAAGTACAGAACACTAAAGAAAGAAATTATGGAAGACCTTAGAAGATGGAAAGATCTACCCTGTTCTTGGATAGGCAGAATTAATATTGTCAAAATGATCATACTACCAAAAGCACTATACAGATTTAATGCAATGCCAATCAAAATCCCAATGACATTCCTCATAGAAATGGAAAAAGCAGTCATGAAATTCATCTGGAAAAATAAGAGACCCAGAATAGCTAAAGCAATCCTTAGTAAGAGGAGTGAAGCAGGTGGCATCACTATACCAGATCTTAAATTATACTACAGAGCAATAGTAACAAAAACAGCATGGTATTGGCACCAAAATAGGCCAGTATACCAATGGTACAGAACAGAGGACACAGAGACTAACACATATAATTTCAAGTTATCTTATATTAGACAAAAATGTACATTACAGAAAAGACAGCCTCTTCAACAAATGGTGCTTGGAAAACTGGAAATCCATATGCAAGAAAATGAAATTAAACCTCTATCTCTCACCATGCACAAAATTCAACTCAAAGTGGATCAAGGATCTAGGAATTAGACCAGAGACACTACACCTAATAGAAGAAAAAGTAAGCTCTAATCGCCAACATGTTGGATTAGGCCCCAAGTTCCTTAATGAGAATCCTGTAGCACAAGAATTAATACCAAGAATCAATAAACGGGATAGACTCAAATTACAAAGCTTCTTCTCAGCAAAAAAAAACAATAAGTGAGATGAACAGAGAGCCTACTAATTGGGAACAGATTTTTACCACATGCACGTCAGATAGAGCACTAATCTCTAGAATACATAAAGAACTCAAAAATCTTAACACCAAAAAAAAACAAATAACCCAATCAATAAATGGGCCAAGGAACTGAACAGACACTTCTCAGAAGAAGATATACAATCAATCAACAAATACATGAAAAAATGCTCAACCTCTCTGGCAATTAGAGAAATGCAAATCAAAAACCACTCTAAGATTTCATCTTACACCTGTCAGAATGGCAGCTATTAAGAACACAAACAACAATAAATGTTGGAGAGGATGTGGAGAAAAAGGCACACTCATACATTGTTGGCGGGACTGCAAAATGGTGCAGCCAATATGGAAAGCAGTATGGAGATACCTTGGAAAACTTGGAATGGAACCACCTTATGACCCAGCTATCCCACTCCTTGGTCTTTACCCAAAAGACATGAAAACAGCATACTACAGGGACACAGCCACATCAATGTTTATAGCAGCACAATTCACAATAGCTCAACTGTGGAACCAACCTAGATGCCCTTCAGTAGATGAATGGATAAAGAAAATGTGGTATATACACACAATGGACTATTACTTAGCAATAAGAGAGAATAAAATCATGGCATTTGCAGGTAAATGGATGGAGTTAGAGAATATAATGCTAAGTGAAGTTAGCCAATCCCAAAAAGCCAAATGCCAAATGTTTTCTCTGATAGAAGGAGGCCAATTCACAGTCAGGTTGGGATGGGAAGCATAGGAGGATTAGAGGAACACTAGAATGGCCAATGGGGAGGGAGGGGAAGGGAGGGGGCAAAAGGGTGAAGAAAAAAGATGGTAGAATGAGATGGATATCATTACCCCAAGTGCAGGTATGAAGTCACGAATGGTGTGAATATACTTTGCATACAGAGATATGTAAAATGTGCTCTGTATGTGTAATGTGAAATGTAATGCATTCTGCTGTCATTTATAACAACTTAGAATAAAAAATAAATTTAAAAAAGTAAAATAAAATAAAAGAATCTCCCTCTGGTCTCCCTGCACCAAACTCTGAAGGGCCTCACAGTAAAGCTAAAGATAGCTCTAGGAGCGCAGAATACCCATAAGCCATCACACGGAGAAAGACCGGAGAATAATAAAGCACTCTGAATTCCTCTTATAAATGATACCATTTTAGTTCTTCAACAAGGGAGAATTCGTTCTTTCTTTGGAGTCTCATTTGCTCCCATCTCCATTTTGAGCTATGAGATGCTTCCCCAGTACCTCCTCATCAACAAGCATGGCCCATTTTCCACAGCAAGCATGGTCTCCTGGAACAACACTGTCAAAGTCAAGATTCCCATATTTGTCCTTGGAATTGAGAATGTTACATCTTTCTGCTCAATAGCAGAACTTTTCATGAATTCCTATAGAATTAGAGACCTAAAATATGATCAAAAGTAATTAGCTCAGGGAGATAAAAGGAATATTCTACTGTTATTGTTTGTAAAGTAACTTTAGAACTGAGGGTTTTTTTTTTCCCTTTTGGTTATATTCTACACCCATCTACATATTCTCCAGATTGAACACTCTTATCCTAAGATTCAACTAGCCATCCCTCTCCCTCTGCACAAATACACATCAATTTTAACAAGATACTATTCACATACTGTACAATTCACCCATTTAAAATACACAATTTGATGTTTTTAGTCTATTCTCTGAGTTGTACAACCATTATCACTAACTTCAGAAAATTTGCATCACCCCAAAAAGGAACCCCACACACAAAGCCATCCCTGTCCTTTATCCTTTCTCCCCAGACACTGGCAATGGCTAATCTATTTCCTGTTTCTATGGATTTACCTGTGCTGGATATTTCATGGAAATGGAATATTCCAATATATGGTCTTCTGTGACCAGCTTCTTTCACTTAGAACACTATCTTTAAAGTTCATTTCTGTTGTAGCATGTATCAGTACTTCATTCCTTTTTATTGCTAAACAGTATTCTGTGGTATAGATGGACCATAATTTGTTTATCATCTCACACTGATGGATGTGTAGGCTGTTTCCACTTTTTCACTATTATGAATAATGTTGCTATAAGCATGCATCTACATGTTTGGGGGCACATGTCTTCATTTCTCTTGGATATACACCAAGAAGTGGAATTGCTGGGCCACATGGAAATTTATGTTCAATCTTGTTTTGGCTAGACATTAACCCCATATTCAGACATATGGTTTGCAAATATCTTCTCCCATACCCAGGCTGCCTTGTCACTCCATTGATTGTTTCCTTTGCTAGGCAGAACTTTTTAGGTTGATGTAACTTCATGCATCTATTTTTGTTTTTGATCTGTTTTTGGTGTCATACCCTCCACCAAAAAAAAAAAAAAAAAAAAAAAAAAAAAAACCTGCCCAGACCAATATCAAGATTTTTCTTATGTTTTTTAAAAAATAGTTTTATTAGTTATTGATGGACCTTTATTTGTTTGTTTGTTTATATGTGATGCTGAGAATCAAACCCAGTGCCTCACACATGCTAGGCAAGCACTCTGCCACTGAGCCACAACCCCAGGCCCCCTATGTTTTCTTTTAAGGAAAACTTGAAGCCATAAAACTCTTAAGTCTTTAGTCCATTTGACATTGATTTTTGTAAGTGGTGTAAGATAAGGGTCTAATTCTATTATTCTGCAGATAAATATACAGTGCTCAATTTTCCCAGCATCATTTATTGAAGAGACTGTCTTCTCCCCATGCATGTTCTTGATAGCCTAAAAATCAATTGATTCATAAATGCATGAATTTATTGAGGGTCTTTCTATTGATCTACATGCCTGTTCTTAATGCTGGTTTTGATTATTGTAGTTTAACTTTTTGAGGAACTGCACAATTATTTTCCAATGCACTAAAATATTTTTTTTAATTCCTCCCAGAAATGTGTGAGGTTTCCATTTCCCTAGGCTCTCACCAATACTTGTGACCACCCATCTCTTTTATTATAAGCACAAAGTCATATCTCACTGTGGTTTTGATTTTGATTTCCTTGATAGCTAATGATGTTCATGACTTTTTGAAGACTAAAGTTGTGCAATATGGGTCACATCTTTGGGTTTTTCCCCCCTCCGTTGAAATGAAAATCTGTCTTCTGAAAATTTGAACATCCATATAAAGCCATGAGATCTTTCAAGCCACTCTAAAATCAATAGATCCTGGAAGTGTCATCAGTCATTTCAGGGGAAACATTGAATGATACAATGATAAGTTGTGGATAGAAATGTTTATGTTCTTGGGCTTCTAGAAAGAGGAAAATAAAGAGTTCCATGAAAGTTCTACCAAGCAGTCCAAGACTTCACTAAGTAGTCACCACCTTTAATTCCCCAAATCCCTCTTGTGAATGATTTTATGAAGAAAAAGGTCACAACCCAATGAGAAAAGGGGAAATTTAGGTAAGAGCAAAATTTGCTGAATTGCTGTGGGGAAAATCTGGGTTAGAGTTTGGGAGGAGCTTGTGCCCTAGACCCAAGATAAGAAAACATCTAAGATTGTAAAACTGAAAGCAAGTGGGTTTACTGAGCTTATTCAACCTGTAGCTTTCAGGATTGCAAGTCCCTTGTCCTCAGATGTGACCCTAGCCACTGTTAAGTAAATGTGACATTTGCATGCCTACCTCCCCTCACCTTTTCTATCTGGTGGCTTCACCCCAAGAAGGAAGCACAGCAGGAGAGGGTGGAGAGGCACCTGTTCCTGGGTTTGTGTGTATAACCACCTGGGTTACAAGAAACAGTGGGAGTCATCTGTTGGGTGGCGGAAAACTTAGACACTGTACGCTGGCCTTCCATTAAGAAACTTACATTTTTTTTTTAAAGAATACTACTTTATGCCCCTTTCTATACTGTATTTATCAGTATACCCAACTTGTTAAAAAAAAAAAATCCAAAATCACCAGTCCCAAATAAAACATTCTGTCTCCACTTCTTTAGAGTAAATGGAAATAACACTAGTCCTTGCCTCGGAGAGTTGAGATGAAATGTAACCAGGATATAGTGACGAGCTCAGGTGTTGACTTTTGATGCCAGCTTCTCTTAAGAGACTGAACTAGATTTTAGGAATAATTAATATCAGGTGTTGTGGCAGAAATGCTCACGCCTACCAAATGGACTGTGAACAGCATTCGAGAGTGGCGTCTCATCTTCCCTCTCTCTTAGCTCTTGCTCCAGGGACCCAAAGCCTCATGAAGTCATGGAGACATCACAAAAATCAAAGCAGCCAGATTTGCTGAGTGACTGCGTGAATGAGAGCTGCCAGACCCACATCAGCTGGGGGAAGCCCCTGAGATTGGGAGCGACTGGCTAACCTAGCATCATCTACCCTAGTCCTCAGAATGGCTTCTGTAGCCAGGTGGGCAGAGTGGGCATTTGAGCCTCCCATGAAGGAGAACTCATCCAAGGAGATGGAAACTCCACCCTCAAGCTAAGTTTCACCCATGTCCTAATTTATCAGAGCCGCTGACCAGCCCAGCCCAAAACTCCACCTGAAAGTTCAGAAGTTACAGGGCAGGCCAGGGTTAATGTCCACCGCAAAGAATCTGCAGCTGTGGGGAGACTGGCATGGGAGATGCTTGTCCAGTACCAAGTGCCCTTAGTTCCAAAATGTCCAGTGCTGCTTCCTTACGGGTGCCCAGAACACCCACTGTGACCTGGTTCCCACAGGCTCCGTGCTGCAGCCCTGCCCAGTCCCCTCAGCCACCACAACCCTTCTCCAGTGACTTTGGGACAGTCTCCACAATGCACCAATGCCGTTGCTTCCTCTGGGCTTCCTCACGTGCTGTCTCCCCACAGCACCCTTCACTTGGCTGGCTTCTTCCAGGTTTCAGATCTCGACTTTTACAGTGCATTCCTTAGAGGGGCCTTCTTGAGCACTCTGTTGAATGCAAGTCCCCTGAACCTTGTCCTGCTCAGCTCCCCACTTGTTCTCTCCACCCTCCCCAACATACATTCCACCTCTTCCTCCCATCATTTCTCTTCTGTCCCCACTTCCTCTTCCTCCTCCTCTTCTTCTTCATGGTCATGAACACAGCTCACATTGACTGGGTGTTTCCTGTGTGTGGTGAGGAACTCTAAGCTTTCTACACGGATTATGTCATGTGATGATAGCCCCGTGTGCCTGTCAAATTCTTGACTTCACACAGCACAAATCAAGGCTGTAAGCACAAAGTACTTCCGTTGGAAGGATATTGAATAGCCCACAAAAATCACTAAAACATCTGAAACCAGTCATGTCCCAATAGCCAGAATCCCAGCCCAGTCAAACTAGAAGCAGAAACTCCTAAGAGTGATTTCCACCACTGCTGGACACGGGTCACCACTGGTGTCACCATCATTACTGGGCCTCGACATACTAACTGCTGCCTGAATCACCTCTAACTGTCCATACAGCTTTGCAATGCTTGATGATCAAGTCAAAGTGTTGGGCAAAAGCATCCGGTTGTCCCAGCTAAAGCCAGAAATCCTTCTTAAGCTGTCCTAGGGGCAGAGATACTATCTGGCCACTTTTAGGATACAAGAATGACAGTGGCCTGGTGAAAGTCACATGGGCAATTCCCAAAGCATAATGAAGAGCTCCAGATGCTGTCCAGCTCCAAAACTAAGAAATGCCCCCTCCCCCTGAGATAGCACATTCAAGTCATGATTTTCAAAAAATCCTTTCCATGACCAATGCTATCCCCACTGATGAGCTATGGAACAAATACTTAAGGGTTACCCCTTCTCTAGCTAAGGCACCCACACTTCCCAGTCCCGTTCTGCTGGTGAGGGCTGGCAGAGAAGTTCCCAGATGGATACCCACAGCCTCAGTGTCCTATGGTCTTGTAGGTTTTGACAGCTGAGCCAAATGGCTGGGCCTCCTCACCCAATTCTCTGCAGTGTGGCCCAGGAAGCAGCCACAGTAGAACCCCATAGACAGGCTGAGTCTCAGGCCTCACTGCAGCCTGAGTCAAAATCTCTACTTTCACCGGATCCCCAGTGACTCCTGTGCCTGTGGAAGCTTGAGATGTGCTGGTCTAGAGCTCTGCTTCTCCACCTCACCCACACGTGGGCATCACGAGGGCAATTCATACAAAGTACAGAGGTCTCACACCCCTCCCAGAAATTCCTTCATAATTATTCTGAGGTCTGACCTGGGCATCAAATTTTTCAAAAGCTTACCAGATAACTCTAAGGAGAAGCCCAGGCTGAGGGCCATTTAGAAAGATGCAACTACATCCAATCCAGAACACCTTTGGAATGAAGTTAATTATGAGAAGGGCATCACTCCTCAGCCCTCTCCTTCCTAGAAGGCCACAGAGCTATATCACTTACTAACGGTTCATTCCCAGGGAAGGAATTTCCAAAACCAGCCAGCTTTGATTGGTCCCCACCACCCTGAGCTGTGTACTCTCGATCTTGATGATCACATTTTTTTTCTCCTACAAACATTCAAGTTCAGTAAAGTAGCACAACACAATCGCAGGTTCTAACTCTCTTATTTTACAGATAAGAAACAGGCACAGAGAGGAGTGTTGAGTTTTCAAGCATAACGGAGGACTCCTACCTTCATGCCATGTGCTGCCTTCGAGGGAGTGACAGACATCCTGAGGAGAGGTGCTGGGCGAGAATGTGGTGAGACGCTCGTCCCCAAGACGTTCACTGTGAGTGACAAGGTTCGGACCTTCCAAGCCATGAGACCCAGCAGTCTCAGCGGCTCCCATTCTTTCCATTTGTCCTCATCTAAGTACCGTAGGTACAGTAATTGGTAACAGGCTGACTCTGGTGGGCAGGGCTTCAGGAAATGTGGGATCCTCTAATAGGATTCTGCGTGGGAAGAGTCACTTCCACCACCACGCGCATCCCAAGGCCAGCCCTGGGAGGAGGAAGAAGACACAAATCCAGGGGGTGAAAAGCAGGGAAAGATGAGATCACCAAGGACTCAGAGAGCTACAGCCCACCTGGATGATAAGCACAGGCCCTGGTGCCCTCTGGGCTGGGCCGTTATTTGACAAGGGTTGTGTGAGAGCCACCTGGTGGTGAAGTTAGCCTTGCTGAGTAGCAATGGGTACCAGGTGTACCCTGTTTACATGATCTCACCCATGTCATCCTTGAAGCCAGTCTAAGATGGAAATCCCCACTTTGCCGAGTGGGAAACCAAGGCTTAAACAGTGGTTGGAATTACTTGCTCACAGTCACACAGGGAAAAGTGGAGCCAGAGCTCGAGTCCACACCCATCTGAACCCAGAACCCTTGCATCCCTATGCCAGGCTGTTCACCTCCTTCCTTGGCACCAGCCTCAGTTCCTCGTGGACCAGCCTCATGCTGGCCGGCGGGGGGGGGGGTGGCAGAAGCACTGGGTTCCATCAGAACAGATACAGGTTAGAGCAAGGTGGACACTGGAAGGAAGGAGGTGGCACTGAGGGAACAGATGCCCCTCTCGACAGCTCGGGCATCCCAGCAGCATGTGTTCTACCGTCCCAGGAGCTGCAGACCCAGGCATCTGCTGCAACATGTGTTCGCTGTGATGAGACCCTGGGTCCACCAGCACCATTGGCACCATCTGGCCTTCCATTTGCAGATTGTGCCACCGGTGCAGCTGAGCCCAAGCTGAACAAGCCTCCAGCAGACACCATTTAGCAAGTTCATGGCTCAGTGGTTCCCGAGATGGATTACTCGGAGCCTCATGCTCTGGTGCCAGATTTTCCGCAAAGCCAGCTGCAGGTGGCTTCTCATAGTTGCCATCAGCCTTGTTAACAGGACCTGATCTGTAGATCATCACTTTCCCATCTGCTGCCCACCAGCTGGGCTGCTGGTGGCTGGGGAGTTGGTTCCTTAATCTCTCTCTATTTCTCTTTCTCTCTTATTCACTCTCTCCCTTGCTCACTGCTTTTCTACTTCTGCATTTTTATTCCAAACCAACTTTCTCATCAGTTCAAAACCCCATGCCCTTTGACCCAACCTCAGGCCCAACCTCAAGTTTGCTCTGCCACTGTCACAAACAAAATCAACATCGTCCAAGCACAAAAGACTATTTTGTCTGATCAGGGTGGTGGGATTGCATCAGCTAATTCAAGTCCACCCTCCTTTTTCCCCTGAGGTCTCCCAGAAGGTTCAGGAAGGCCAGTGCAATGCTGAGCTCTGGTGGGGGGCAGGGAGAAGAATGGGTCACCCAATGTTAATGTCCTGTGACCATGCAGGTCATGTCAAGGAATCCCCACTCCTGCCTCTGGGGCCCTTTTGACCTCATGGGCCTCTAGAATCAGCTGCTGCACTTTTTCAACTGGGGTTGAGGATAAACCAAGGCTGTCCAGGGCTTTCCTTATGGAGATCCATTAAGAACCATTTCTTCTCAGAGGCCCTATTGCCTCCCTGCAAAACAGAATTGAGTCTCTTCCTGTTGCCGCCTGAAGCGATGGCCGCTTGGAGCAACGAAGCCGCGGGAAGAAGTTCAGAGGTGAACTGGAAACAAACAGCCTTTTTATTCTGATAAATTTTCTCTCTGTCTCTAACAACGACTTTAACACGCACCACACACACCACCAAACAACCAACACACCAAATGGTGCAGACCCGATCAGCAATCTCGCTCAAGTCTCTCAAGATCCTGGGCCAAGTCCCGCGAGATCCCGAGCCAAGTCCTGTGAGACTACGGAAGGCAGCAATGCCCAAACATCTCCATGGCCCGTAGTCAACCGCAATCTTAGCCATCTCCCCAAACAGGGCTCCTGCATCTTCCCACCTCACAGATCTCTCAGCCTGAGGAGCAGGAAGGCAGCCTCTACCTGGGTCTCTGTGTACACAGCCTCTCTGTCTGCAGCCCTGAGAACCTTTTTCTAGTAGGGATAGGAGGAAAGTCTGGCTCTGGGGAGTCTTGCGTTTTACAAAATAATTCCCACCCTGTAGGAGTCCTTTCTGTCCCCCAAGGACCCAGCAGCAGAGCTCCTTCTCTGTCTCCTTCCTGCTATCACAGGGATGGAGAGGAAAGGATAAGAGAGAAAAAGAAATGACCATAACAAAAATCAGTGAATATTTTAAAAATATGATCCCATAACAGAAATGTAGAGGCTGCTTTTGCCGAAAGCAATCTCTTCCCCTGGGCCAGGGGCTATCTCCTTTGCTACCTTAAGCTTTGGGTCAGATACTTGCTCAACTCTGCACGTAGACATAAATCATTTCAGGAGTGTCTGTCGGAAAACTGGTTGTAATAAAAGGTCAATTAGTACTAAGTTTGGCTTCTCCTCTCTCATCCATCGTCAAGGCTGAAGACAGCGAGATAAGAGGAACAGAGGTATTTTCAAGATTCCAGAAATATTGAACCTTGCAGGCAGATCACCCCACAACGGGAACCAAAGCTGTCCCTGCTAAGCAGGAATAATCATCCCAACATGGGAACCATATTGCCACCATAGCAAGAGCAATCTCCCCCGGAGCCAGCAGGACCTCAGAGAACGAACGGGACCTGAGATGATGAGCCACAAGACTGTGGCTTGGGCAATTCTGCTTGGCTATGCCCACTGTCCTGCCCTGTATACTCCACAAGCTCTTGGCAGCACTCTGAAACAAGGACTTAGGACGCTGGTTCCCCTGCTCCTTCCTGGTGGGGCCACACTGAACACACAGGAATCTGTTCCAGCTCAGCAAGAGACTGAGTCACTCTCAAGGTGGCAGGTGGCAGACTCTGGCCTGCTGGGACTCGCCAGAGTCAGGCCTCTGGCCCAGGACTCCAATACCAATCCCGACAGAAGTTTAGAGAGCAGGGCTCAGAGGTGTGACACATCCTGAGGGAATGTTTGTGGAAGAACTTGAATCAGAACTGAGCACCAGGAATTGGAGAGACAGGAGAGAACTGTCCTCAGTACGTCCAGCTGGGATTCAGAATCCGCGGGTCTCACGCCAGAAATCTGACTTCAGCAAGAGCCCCAGGAATGGTGCAGCGCTCATTTTGTCCTTGGAAACCATTTCCAGACCAAGAAGCTAAATCCCAGAGAATATACCATAAATCCCTGTTAGCTAACTAACTGGAGCCTATAATCTACCCACCTCTAACACACTGACCCCACTGACAACTAGTTGGTGGCATCTGGACTAGATCGTGATGCCTGGTGCAGGGTTTATCTATCCGCTACCTGTCCACCATCCAGAGAAAAGTTTTATCCATTTCTTCTCATTTGTCCAATTCATTCATGCTCCAAAACTTAGCCATGAGGCCCACATATTTGGGAGAGAACTAGAAGAGGAGCCTGGGCCCAGCTGTGCCTTCCTTAAGGAAGACATGATGTAAATAAATACACAGTAACATCCACCCATCTGGTCCAGGGCTCTGTCCATCCATGCGTTTGGAGCAAATGGACCAAACAGAGAGGATCCAAAGACACTGATCTGACCCGCAATTCCTTTACTAGTCCTAATGAAAGCACTAGAAAATATCATGATTTATTTATTTTTCCCTCTTTGGTCAACAAATAATAACCGAGTGCCTCCTCTATGGGCCCCCAGGAATGGGCTGAGAGATAGTTAGGAATGTGTCATATTAAGCCCTCAGGGAATTTACATTTTTATAGAAAGATAGACCCAAAAAAAGTAAATATGGAAATACCTAAAATTTGTTAAATGTGAAAAAAAAAAATGCCAAGAACAGAGCAGGCGTGAGGCTGAGCTGGAAGCAGCTGCAGAGGTTTTTCAAAAAGGGGCCAAAATTAAAGACATTAGGCCGTGCGGCTCATAGGGCACGCACCACAAAGAGTCAGCTCCACCTTTTAACCAGGTTACATGGGTGGTCACGGGGGACAACCCAGAGGAGGCCACCGTTAAGCTGAGGCTTGAAGAGTGAGGAGGTGCTGCACCTGAGGCCGGAGGCCGGAGGCCCGGAGAGAGCCTCCCTGCGGAGCGAGCAGGAGGGCAGGCACAGCCGGGCAGAGCCAAGCACCCGGCAGCAGAACGCGGGGCAGAGGCTGGTGAGGGAATGGGGGCAGGCTCTGAAGGACCCTGAGAATTGGCAGGGACCCACACACGTGGTCTCTATCTGTGGCCCCGAGGGGCATCAGAACCTGACTTCAAGTGCCTAAAAAAAACAGTTCAAAGTGTCAAGAGAAGAACAGGCGTAATCGGAGTGATTTTCATCTGAAAAGTACCACCCTTCTCAAAGCTGCTTTGCAAACCATGTTCCATGGCGTGGGAGACAAGAAGGACAGCAGCACACAGGTCAGGCCGCACCGGGGTGGAGGACAGGGCCAGTGGTGACATGAGATGAAGCCTGAGCTCCTACAGAGGTCAGTGAGGCAGGGGGGAAGGGAGAGACTCCAGGGTGCTACAGCGGGGCAGGTGGGTGGGGACAGGCACCCCCAGGTCCTTGTGACCCTGAGGTGCTGCATTGCTGAGTGAAGGGAACGAAGGTGCCCCCCGCAGATGCAGCATCAGCTGACCCTGGCGCCCTCGAGCCACCCCGGGCTTCAGTCCGGCTTAATGAAGCCCCGACTGCGCGCCCAACACAGGCCAGGTTTTAAGGCCCCACATGGACGGCTTAGATGGTCTAAATAGGAATCAGGACAGGTACCTGAGGTCACACGCCTCCTCCCTGCCCGAATGCCCATTCCCCCTGCACCCCCTAGTCTGTCTCAGGCTCCCAGACATCAAAGATCCCAAAGGGCAGCAGAGCCTTCAGAGGGACAGCAGTGACCTATTCAGCATTGCCTAAGTTGCTGAAAAAGCTAGAAGGCTTTCAAAAGTAGAACTTTTATATAAAGCAGAGCTGTCACCCCTAGGATCTTTACGCACAAGCTGCAGCAGATCAGCTCCCTTAAATGCCAGGCTGCTGGGGAGCCCGAGGCAGCAGTGGGTCTCTGCTTGGGCACCAGAGGAAGTAGCGACCAGCCAAGGAGAGCTGGGTTCTGTCCTGCTCTGCCACAGAGAGGATGCCCACAGTGGGCACTGGGCAAGCGCCTCACGTTGGCCTGGGTGGACCCTCTGCGCGCCTGGAGCCGGAGCAGAGATTCCCCAAGGCCCTTCTCACCCTGACACTGGCGTCCTGCCCGTGGTGACATTTCTGCTGTTAGGTGATGTGCCTCACCACAGTCCCTGGCCCAAAGGGTCTGTGGCTCTTGTCTATCACAACCATGTGCCCTCTGTTTGAGAACCGTCCATCACAGCCCAGAGAGCTGAGCACCTCTTCCTGCTCAGACGCGGGGGCCTCCTCCCTGCAAAGCAGAGCCAGCCTCTTCCACCGGGCACATGGTGCCAAGCAGTCAGCACCTCCAAATTTACAATGAAACACTGGGCTGGGGTGCCCTCCCTCGCCTGCACCTCCTACCCCTCAGACGGTGTACCCACTCATTGCTGATCTCCCAACACCACGGCCCCTCCTCCTGCCCACACCCCACTGACCCTGTGTTTGAGCCTCTGCACAGCCTCATCCCATGGAACATGTTCACTTGTATGGATGTGGAGTTCATGTATTCAGGATTTATTAAGCACCTACTATGTGCCAGACATGGTACTATGAGCCCTGTATACAGGACATACGAGACAGATGTATGTGCCCATAAAGAGCTCATGACTGGGTAAGGGAACAGGCCTTGTAATTTATTCATAACTGTAACTTGCAATAAATGCTATGAAGTAAGATAAAAACAGAATAGCAGAAGAGTGAATAACAGGGAGCCCTCTTTCTGATCAAAGCAGGATGGGGAAATGGGGTGTTTAGGGAAACTGATGTCTAAAGTGAGGACCGTGGGATGACTGGGGGTGGGGTGGCACAGAGAAGCATGAGGCCTGGCACAACATGAACCAGGAGCCACAGGACAGAGGGCAAGGACCATGCTCAGCCTGGTGGGCCATGCAAATGGCTTTAGGATTCCTTCCAGGTTCAAGGTTAAATGCCATTTATTACGGGTTTGTGTAAGTCAAAGCCAAGCAACACCAACTGGAGGCTGAGAACAACAGGGCTTCTCCTCTCACATTTCTGGAGGCTAAAATTCTGAAAGCCAGACGCCCACAGGGCCGGGCTCCCTGTGAAGTCTCTAGGAGGAATCCTCTGCACCCCTTCCCCACCTCCAGCGGTGGCCACAATCCCTTCATTCGTGGGCTTAAAAGTGCACCAGGCCAATCGCTGCCTCTGTTTTTATGTGACTTTCTCCTCTCTCTAACTCTCTGTGCCCTCTTTTTATAAAACCACCAGTCGTTGGACTTAAGGCCCATCTTAATCCAGCATGACCCTATCTTTTTAAAAAATTTTTCATTTTGTTTTAACTAGTTATACATGACAGTGGAATGTGTTTATACACTTTGATATATCATACATACATAGATGGGATATAATTTCTCATTTTTCTGAGTGTGCATGTTGCAGAATCATGCAGTCACATACGTACATACAGTAATAATGTTTCATTCTATGCTTCCCATCCCCACATCCCCTCCCTCCCCTCCCTTCACTTCCCTCTACCTAATCTAAGGTAATGCTATTCTTCCCTAGTGCCCCCCACCCCCCGCCTTATTATGAATCAGCATCCGCATATTGGAGAAAACATCCGGCCTTTGGTTTGGTGGGATTGGTTTATTTCGCTTAGCATAGTATTATATCTACAAAGACCCTTATTTCCAAATAAGGTCACATTCTGAGGCTCTGGGCAGATGGAAATATCAGGGCAACGCTGTCCCACCCCCTGCAGCATCTTAGGTAGGGAACGGGTGGGGCGGGATGGCTGTTTCAAGAACAGGATTCTGGCTGCAGCGCAAGGAGGGGGTCCGAGTGGGGAAGAGATGAAGCACGAGCCAGGGGAGAGCAGGGGGCGAGGGAAGGCTGAGGCTGGCTGGAAGAGGTGGAGAGAAGGGTGTGGATTTGAAATCTGTTCGGAGGCTTATGTGGACATGAGGGGCTGTGGGTTCGATGGGAGGGATAAAGATGAGGGGCCAAGAATTCTCCCCAGTTGCTTGGGTACCATACATACTTTGAGGGCATGAGACATGAGAAGTCCCCTCTTCCCCCCACCCCGGGCAATTTGGGCACTCAGTAAACACCTGTGCCTTGGCACAAGACTCAGAGCAAACATTTCTGGTGCCAGGACAAGTGTCGCAGAGGTGGAGCTTGTGGCCTCTTTCTCCACTCTGCAGGTGACACCTTCAGGCTCAGTGTTTGGCTTGCACCATGGTTCACCCATTCAGAGAGGCACAGAGCAAACCCATGCTCCCGATGGTCCCCAGCATGCGCCCTGTTTCCAAGGCGTGCCTGGGGGAGCACTGGTGGGCGCTTGGTGAACTGTTGTCCATGCGGTTTCCATGCCAGACCCCGGGAACTTTGAAGTTGACACAGAGGCTCATGCCAGCACTCTGCTACAGAAGAAGGCAGCAGGAGGGCCCTGAAGTAGACACCAACAAGCATTCCACCCCACAACCAGAGACATGAAAAAATGTCCTCTATTTGTGCAATATGAATTGAATTGCCTTCTGCTTTCATATATAACTAATTACAATAAATAAAGTTTAAAAATTTAAAAAATCTGAGTGAATGTAGAATAAACAAATAAATGAATGGGGAAAAAAAAATAAAGAATTCCATCCCAGTTGAAAGCTGCTTCCAACAGCATCTGAGGGGACTTCCTTCCACAAGGGGGACAATTCCTATTTGCTCCTTGCCTTCTCTTTGACAAGAAGCCTGGAAGAGGGGCCTGTGGCCACTGGAGAGCACAGGCTCTAGGAAGAGCTCAAAGCAGAGACGGGTAGCCGGTGGGCACAGGCACATGTGTCCGCACACACGGCTAATGCACCCAGGCCACTCCACAAGCTGCCTTTTGATTTGTGCTTTCAAAATACTGCACCACAGAAACGCCAACCTGAGTCTGTTCAAACCTCCAGAGTCACACTCCAGGTTACAGAAAAAAAAAAAAACAGGGAACAGAGGAACGTGGTCGACAGGACCCCAGAGATGCCAACCAACAGCCAGCACCAGGTGTGGGAAGCCAAAAAGAGAGGACCACGTGTTTTGAACAATGACTTTGCAAGGGAAGAAAAGGAGGGGGAGAGAGATGACAGCTATGAAGAAACTTAGAGGACTTAACTGCATGCAAGTGCGGCTCTAATTTGGAACCCAACTCCGCAAAACCAACTTAAAAAAAAAAAGAAATGAAGGCAATTGAAGATGGAACACTGGCTGCAATTGCAGTTGATGTTTTTAGGTGTGATAATGGGACTGTGATTATGTTTTTTTTTTTTTTAAAAAAGAGTCATTATCCTTTAGGGCTGCCTGCTGAAATATTTATGAATGAAATGATATGCCGTGGAAGATTGGCTCTAAAGCAATGCAGGGGTGGGAGAGAGGGGCTAGCTGGAACGAAATTGGCCCTGAGTTGGCGATGGCGGAGGCTGAGGGATGGGGGTGTGGGGCTTCGCCACATTCTCCTCTCCATTTCTGTGCATGTTTGGAATTTTCCATGATGAACAGGAATTTTTTAAAGGAGAAACAAAAGGCCTCTACCCAGAAGACTCCCAGCTCCACCACTGACCAGCTGGGGGCTCCAAAACCCTCCTGGCTCTCCCTCAGTCTTCTCAGAAGTAAGGGTTCTTGTTCTGCAGGGACTAGGGTCTAGTAAGGGCTCCATCGCTGTTATGTCTCTAATTTATTTGCTTCTTAATGTGTGCTTACTTGATGTCCCACCTGGTAGAAGTGGGCCTCTCCTCTGAGTCACCGTGACACTCTGCCTCTACTTCCCACACTGCCTGGGCATCCCCCAGGACTCTCCAAGCTGTTCCCAGCACCTAGCACGCACTAAGCTCTCAGTAAATATTATTTAGCTGAATGGATGAACTCTGGACCTCCAGATCTTTGGTGTCCTATTTACAGACAAAAAAAAAAAAGTCAAAGTTATGCTGCAAAAATCTGGCTTCTGAGTCTCATTCTGTCTCTGCTGTGTGGTTCTGCCAAGAATATCAGCCTCTCTGAGCCTCCCCTCTTCTATAAAGCACACTTATTCATGACACACTCTGATACAGATGGGATGGAAATCCGACCCTTAACTGCTGCCCACTGGCTTCAAGCCCCTGTTGTGACACCACTCCTCTGTCCATCCTCATCACATGGGGCTATGGTCTGCCCCAAGGGAACTGCCCCAAATCCCAGCCTGAAGGATTTCCTGCAGCAGTTGCCACTGTCCTCAGCTTTGAGGCACCACCACGTCAACCCTGCCAACCTCCCCTCTCCATCACATGCCCTGCAGTTCCACCCCACTCTGCACAAAGACCTCAGGCTCTGGACAACTTCATCTCTAAGGCTCTTGTGATGGAAATCATCCACAGAGCCATACAAAACACATATATTAACATTTCAGACAAGCCCAACTCAATGAGGAGACCAGCAAGTACGCAGCCTCCTCTGATTGCAGGAGGAGAGATTATGCCCACTGGAGAAGAAAATTCAGCCTGGCAATGGGGTTCCGCAAATGGCCGGGCAGGCCTATAGCCCATGTTAGTAAGACTGAAACCCCTGGTGAGAACCTGGTGCAGCCCTACCCAGGTCAGCACCGTGCAGAGGTTGCCTCAGTCCCTGCAGAATGTAAGGCCTGTGTCCCTGCAGAATGTAAGGCCTGTGCCTGCCACTGTCAATGCCTCCGTGGACCTCATGGGCACACAGGCCCAGCAGGACCCAGGAAGGCTGTAGCCGAACAGTGTCTGGACAGAGGCTCGCAGCAGTTACTGGGGGCTCCTCCAGGGAGCTCATAGGGGTGCCGCAGCCAGGGCCAGGGTGGAGCAGAAACATTCTCCCGTCCTGGCCCAGAACAGCCCAGGGAAAGGGCATAGGAGCCTGGGAACACGGCCAGCTTCCTGGGTTGGTTTCCTGGTTCTGGAAAACGGGCCCAGTGGATTCGGTGAGCTCCAACTGACCGCTGGATTGCTCCAGACCCTGAGGGGACAGGAAAGAACAAATGTGCCCAAGACAACCACACTTTCTTCCCGCAGGAAACTTGACCTCCAGGGAGAAGGCCATAGAGACTCACAGGCTCCTGGGCAGGCAGACCGGGCTACATAACCTGGTGCCAGCTGCCAGAGTTCCTCCTGAGTTCACCACAGCAGCCCAAAGTCCCCAGGCCCTGCCTGGCCAGAGGTCCCTCTGTCCCCTAGGTCCCCCAGAGGTCAGGCTGGCAGTGGTGGGATCAGAGCTGGTTTTTGAGATGCCCAAGGAAACAGCAGCCAGATTTGAGTAGCACAGGGAAGGAGATTACGGGGCTGCAATGCGGTAGATTTCCAGGTAATGATGGCACTTGGGAGGTCCCGGAGACACCCCAACCCTCTCACACTGTGAAGCGCCTCCATCAACTGCAGGCCGCATTGCAGGGTCCTGGCGCCCTCTAGTGGGTGGAACGCCGTTGTCTTAGGCGCTTCCTGCGCTCCCGCGGCGGGGCCTCTTCCCTTCGCAGTGGAGAGTTGCAGGTCCCAGGCAGGCTCAGGAC
The DNA here is from genome assembly GCA_025594165.1 of Tamias sibiricus. NCBI lineage: Eukaryota > Metazoa > Chordata > Mammalia > Rodentia > Sciuridae > Tamias > Tamias sibiricus. Next base: position 155,506,034 of record CM046663.1, read on the forward strand.
TGGAACACAACTGGAATACTGGTCTCTTGCCACCAGCCCCAGGGTCCCTCCCTATCCCTCCTCAGCGTCCCCGGTCTTCTCACAGATCCCAGACAGGAAGTTACACGTTCTCCCTGTAGCCCTCCCCAGTTCACTCTGTTGACCTCACTAATGTGTACAGTTTGCACTGTCCGCGGTGATTTTAAGTCCGATCATTCTGTAGCCTCCTCAGGAGGAAGTCAGTTTACAGCTGGCCAAGTCTTTATTGGGAGTGAAGTTCCCATAAGGTGACATGGGCAGCAAGAAGGCATTTCCAGGTGACAGGAGAGGCACCTACTCACTCCTATACAAGAAAGTAGGACGGTGTACTATTTGACTCCTGACGTCATTAGCATCCCACTTTTCAAAAGTGAACAGGTATCCAGGTGGACCATAAAGAGGAGTGAAAGAGACCCTGAGCCCAGTGAAGACCAAAAGGGCTTGGAGTCCCCGGGGAACCAATGAATGGAGAGCAGAGGACAAAAGCGGGGCCCTCACGCCTCACTCTGCAGCCCCTGCAAGTATTTCTAATTGCTCCTAAGACAGCAGGGGGCAGGCAGCCTAGGGACCGCTCCTGTCCCATTGAATCTTGGACTGCCTGAGCCACGCCCACTGCTGCCCCTTATACCCAACCCGCCTCTTTCCCGATTCTCTTTTCCTTCCCTTCCCTTCAGTGAAGAAACCATCCGGAGTTCTCATTCTAGCACTCGGCAATAAGGTGCATTGCTAAGGAGCATCGCTAGGGTCGCCCACCCTAGTCCCGTGGTCCGGGGACACTGGCCATGCTCGCTCTCCCCGCCTACTCCCGTCCCAGTCCTGGGTCTAGAACCACTTACTGAAGTCCCAGCGTCACCTAGTGGACAGACCAGGAAAGCGCAGCGTGCCCCACCCTGCTTCCTGGTACAGGTGGGGCCTGATTGAGGCACGTTTGCATCTGGAAATTCACGACCTTCAGAAAGACTTAGGAGGTTGGAAGGCCCCAACGCATAATCCTGTGTCGGGATGGTCCTGCCGACACAGTGGCTTGGATGGCGCCGGTCGAGGAAGGAGTGAACAGGCAGAGGTAGAAAAAGCAGAGGCTCCTGCAGTAAGTTCTCTGGGTCACCTGGAGACAGAACTCTGAGCAGAGAAAGCATTTCCTGTGTGCCCGGCTGGTGCCAAGTCCCCCATCAGGTGGAGGTAGTGAACCTGGAGCCAGGCGCAAGTGCACGTGACTCTTCAATGCAGCGGGAAACTGAACCCTCAGCCTTAGCCGGAGTCTGACACTGAACAGGGAAGCTATACACACTGGGGCAGCAGTCACAAAGTTCTGCCTGAAGCCACTGTAGACAGGTCGCTGCCCACACTCCAGCGCCGGACCTCACCATTCAGAACTTAGAGTGCTGGTGGACCCCAGCCTGCCCCCTGCCCCTTTGTCCTGGGTTGGGTGGGCTTAGCTCCTAGGCAGACCACAGGTCCTGGGAAGGGACATTCCTTTTTTATTTATTTACTTGGCGATGATAAAGTCCTGTTTCTCAGAACATCACTGCCCTTTCCTCTCTCCCTGCTCCTCCCAAATGGGACTTAGCACACACCAACATCATGGAATCCAAACATCCAGCAAGAAGCTCAAGGAAACCCTGGGTGTGATGGGAGGAGCGAGGGTTGGGGCGCCCAGTTGCCAGCTTTCCAGGAGACGTTGAGGAGTTTCCCAAGACCTTCCTGCCTCAGTTTCTTCATCTGTAAAATGGGAAGTGGATGAACCTGCCTATATAGCTGTTAGCTTAATGACTAACAATTAATTTGTGCTCACTATTGTTACTTCTTCCCTGAAAAAACCAAACTGCCCATCTGCTGACTCAAATGACTTCCTTTCTCCTAAGTTAAACAAAGACAAGCATTTAGACATTACTCTCTATTTTGGAAAACAAAACACAACCCTACAGAACCAGTGATTAGATGATCCTTGACCTTGGCCTCCATGCCAAGGACACTGGGGCGGGTGCAAATGGGGCAAAGGGAAAAGGCATGTGCCCTGCCCAAAAGGTCTCAGTTCATCATCAACCCTTAACTCCAGGCAGGGTGAGACCCACTGCTGCCAGGTCTTCTGGTAGCTTGAACAAGAGCTAGAATTTTACAGAAAATTCTTCTGACAGCTGAAACACTGACTCCATTTCTTTGAAAATTCACATTACCAAGCTAGGCAGGTCTGCCTGGATCCTCCAGGTCACTGGTTTGAGTGGCCACCAGCAGGTCTTGCGTATTTGCCTGTAATGGTTTTGTTGAACTGTCAGGTGAAAGGACTCCCGTTCTGACTCTGTGTTCTAGCCCTTCCTTTAAGACTCAAAAGATTTTTTTTGCCATGAGACCCTCCATCAACCCCAAGCTCCCACAGCCTCAACCAGCTTCGCTGTTGTTAGAGAACTCTGCTAGGGTGTGGTCCTGTGTTGCCTGGGAGTGTGGCTCCAGAGGGAGGCCCAGGCATACCCTTTGTGTGGTCTCTCCTGATCAGTTCTGACTGTCCATGTTGGTCGTTGGTAGCAGTAGCACTCCCTGGACATTTAACACCTAATTCTATTATCACTATCCTTAGAGGTGGGTCTTTCTCACTGGGGCCGGCAAAGGAACCAGGTCAGTGTCTACAGTTCCAGCTTCTAACAGGGATTTCAAACTGCAGTGGTGGGATTGAGGGCTGCCATCCCTAACTGCTCTGCAACCTGGTGTGACAGCACATCCGGAGGTTAAGTCCGGCTGAACAGCTTTAACAGCTGTGGAAACGCTGGCTCTTGACATGGCTTTGTAGCTCAGCATCTAGCCCAGTGAACAGTCATGAGGACTGTCTTTGAGTTTCCCTAAAAGCAGCTCCAGAGACTGGAGTTTGCCTGCAAGTCATCTATGTGCATTTGATATCAGGAAGGCCCAGCAAGGCACTAGCAAGGGAGACACAGAACAGGAAACCAAGGAAGGGGTGGTAATGAGTGGGCCATTGATAGACAACAAGAGCTTAGTCCCAACCGACCCGCCACTGAGGGGCAAAGAAGCCGGGCTGTGCAACCCTGGTCCCCACCCCCTCGCTGGTTGAGGATCACCATGGATTTGGGGTCCCTAACACCTTGGGCAGAGTCTAAAAACATCCATATCAGCAAGCAGACACAGGAAGAGGAGTGCAGGGGTACCCACAGGTGACAGGTATCAGGTACTCTGGACCAGGGTAGCCAAGCACAAACAGGTAGAACCCTTCAGAATCTACTACAAAATCCGGCCTCAGGAAAGCCCAATGCAATGGCAGAAGCCCATCTTTACACTTAGAGAATAAATTACACTTTCAAAGCACCTCCACCAGCTCAGTTGGTTTTCGTGACACTCCCCATGACAGATGTTAGGCCATTGTTATGAGCCCTAATCTACAAAAGGAAGAGATCAAGTGTGTGCCCAAAGTCACTTAACCCATTATTTTCTTTCATTTACAGACTTGATGAACTTGATATTACTAAAGACCTTGCCAGGGAGTTACATTAAATAGCAAAACAATTAGTCCTTTAAAATTATTTGGTAATTTTTCAAGTTGAATACAGCTTTTCAGGAATGCATCTGATGCGTGGCACCTCCTGTCTCCAGGTGCTCAGCCTTACTAGAGTAACCCCATATTCAGTGTCCACCATGTTCTGGCTCCTCACAGTGCCATGTCACCCAAACACCCTTTCTGACAGTTGCTCTCTCAACCTTTCTGGGTGCTGACAAGATTTTATTGTCAACAAAACTGAATTAAAACAGCAACCATGAGCACGCCGTATAAGCTGACTCTCATGGGCCAATGGTAGAGACGCACAATGAATTTTTATAGCAAAACCTCCAAATGCAAAGGGATTGGCAATAAAGGTCGTTTCATCCTGACCAAAAACAATGATTGTGTCCCACTGCCTATTTTAGACAGACTTCGATAGGGGAAAGTTAATGAGGCTGGAGCCTCCTGCAAGACAGTCTGAAGAGATTTTTTTTGATCCAGAGATGAAAGTAGTTTCCTGTGACTGATGGCTTGCAGTGTGTGCACGGAAAGCATTATGCAGTTGTGACCCTGTTGGCACCATGGCCGTCCCATGCTGCAGGCCTAGACTTTTTCATTTGGTGCCTTGAAGGAGAGGGCTATCTCTTGACTGCAGACACAAGGGACACAATGGCAGCTGCCCAGTGTGGGAGGGCAGAGTGGTGCTGCCACCTCTTCCCTTGGACAGTGGACAACAGCATTTTCTAATCCAGCATACACGGTGGGAGTCTTCAAAACTCAGAGAAACCTGCTTTGGGCTCCACACCTCCCAAATATGTGCCCTGGCCAGACTTGGTTTCAATGTCCTGTGATTTTTCTCTCGGATGTGGACCCAGCCGGGATGCCGATTACCTCCACCGAGGCTTTGCAAAACCCAGGGCTGAAGATTTTATTTGAAAACAGTCACAGTGCTTGCCAACAGCATGACCTTGAGTCACTGCTAACATTGAGTTTCCTTTTGGGGTTGTTGAGGACCACCAGGTGAGCCACACGGTACCTGGTGTAGGTGGTAATAAAACCTCATATGCTAATGATTGCTGAGTTGGGTTCTCCTGCTTACCAGTCTCAGAGGGACTCTACAAAGCTCCTTGCTTCCATTCCTCCACTCTTCGCTCCCATCCTGGGGCAATGCTGTACTTTCTACCCTGCTCTTATCTCCCATGCTTCTGCCACTGGTTCTAGGACAAAGGCAAGAGTTTGCAAACCTCAGGAAGGAGTGCGTCACAATGATCAAGAACAAAGTTGAGCTCTGCCTTGGCAGAAATCTTCTGTGAACTACTTCACCAGAGTCTCCCTTTCGCCATTTGTAAAATGGGGCTCATGGTACCTATCCCAGAGCACGAGATCGATGCATACAGAGTGCACAGTACCTACCTACAGGGCACAGGGGAGTCCTAGATAGATTGTATCTGGCACTTGTTTTGGAACTTTGCCAGTCTCCATGTACACTCACGGTCGATCTTTACTTCACTGGATGAAGCTGATCTTTTTGCTCACTTCTTTGTGTCCCATTTGACTGATGTTCCCTGAAGTGGGGGTCTCCATTCTACCTACCTATGGTGTGAGCGTGGGCAATTTTCTCTGTAAAATTTGGGGGAGGAATACTAGTGGTGCCTTACATCCTATCCAGAGCTAAATTTTGTGTCCTGTGATTTTTTTGACATCTTAAAAAATGTTTCTGTGTGGATGAGAAAACATTCCTCCAAAGTTAGCCAAAAAAAAACCCCAGCAAAATAGCAAAAGATCCAGCCCGGAGGATTCCTCTGAAACATTATCCCAGAGCCAGAGCTCCTCCATGCACCCCTGGAATCGCCAACTCCACCAAAATTTGGATCCCATCAAAATGCTTCACACTGAAATCCTAACCTGTCTACCCTGCCTTGCCCACAGAAAGCCCAATAAGGCTCAGACCTAAACCTACTTCTTACCCTTGTCTTCTGTCTCCAGGCCACCGTGGTGCCTTTTTCATGTGACCCCACATCGAATGCCTGTGCCTCCTGTCTCTAGCATGTGTGAGTGAAATAAACTTTGTTTTCCTGAGCCTTTCCTGTGTCTTCTCCTGGGCTGGAGACTGAGTTTGTTCTAATCATTTCATCATATCTTATATTGGCACCAAGCCCACTGATAGCGGCCAACACTGACTTGTCTCGACCTTAACTTTGATGAGGCAATGAATCGGATATCACATGCTGCCCGTGGCCTGGCTAAACATCACCCAGTGGCCCTCATCAAAGACTTGCCTATCTCCATTCATACTTGAGCCAGATGACGAGGTCAACCTTCTCTCCCCTGTGGCTTGCCTTCAGTCGCCTGGAAGGGGTATCTTGGACTTGTTCCTCCTTGCCTCTATTTCCTAGGCCAAAAGACAGGAGCTGGCAGCTGGCAAGAAAGAAATGACCTGGAAACGCAATAGACTCGATCCACATAGATTGTTACACCAACAAGCAAAAATTGGGCATTTTCAGATAAAACTGAAATTTAAAAAAAATGTCAGAGGGCTGGCAATAACACCAAGACTGTCTGGCAAGGGAAGGAAGGCAAGAAGAATCTGGAAGAGAGGAGTCACAGTCCCAGGGGTAGAAAGAAGAGAGGATAACAGGGCCACGAAAACTAAAGCCAGCAGCGGTATCCACATCAGAAATGCTGTGGACACAAACCGCAGACACACCTGATCTGTCAAAAAGGTATGTTAGCAATCTATTAGCTAGGTGTGTAGAAGATGACAAGGGGTTAAAAAAGAGACTAAGTAAGGACTAAAATAAGCTAGGCATTCAGAGATTAGGCTTCAAAATTAATATTCATGTGGCTATAAAATTTAAATAATTTATCTATGAAAAGGTAGCTTTTGGTAGCCACAAAGAGTTGCTAATACCAAGGAGAGAATGACCACCAAAGAGTGAGGGTAGTCACAGCAGCAGTATCGCACAGGAAATGAGAAGGGGTAAGGTACAAAGACCAGAGCCAAGGGCCAGCTGAGAGGTGTGGTCTTGGGCATTAGTCCGTTCCACAGCTGGGCACACACCAAAGGGCAGGAACACCATTATCAGGCACATGTTCACCACCATTTCCAGAGGATACACTTGGAGGGCAGGCTGTGTTTTCAAAGGATCCACAAAACATCTGTGCTATGATCAAAGAAATACTTATTTGTCAAAAAATATATATTTTTTAGCAATTAATTATAAACTAGTGAGAAAAAACACTTCAGTGTGATTTTTATGAAGTTATGACAAGAAGTACCAAGCAGAACCTTTGTAGAAACCCAAAAATTATATCTCTATTTCCAAGGTTGATCAGATGTGAAAAGATCTTGGTTAATAGAATCATGAACTGTGGGCTCCTAAATTTATGTCAGATTAGATCTGTAAACATTTCAATGAAGTTTTACGTAAAGTCAAAAAAGAACAATTGTATACTGAATTGCATGGGGAACTTTTGACCACAAAGCCAAGACATCAAAAATAAGGTTCATTTTTTTGGTTTATTAAAACAAAACTACATTTCTGTGCTTCTTACAATACATTATCAGGCATAAAAATCAATCAACATGTCCAAGTTTCACTCACAAAATCACTCGGCGTTACTTTACAATACTTTATAGTAATTCTTTTTACAACAATCTAACATTTCTCTGTACAACAGGCAATACTTTAACCCCTTCCATCAAGACATTTAGCCCTTTAGCTGTTTAGAAATAAAGTGAAGAGTCTCTTTCAAAGCAATCATTAGTTTGTATTAAACTAAAATGCCAGGTGGCAACTCCAGGATCCTAAAAAGAGTATTTTAAAAAACAGATTTACATCCCATAGTAAGTCTTATAAACCTCAATAGGTTCTACATTTCTAAATACTAGAACTATCTACGGATAAAAATCTGCATTCAGTTGTGCGATGTTTTCTTCTAGATCTGAATTAAAACCCTGATCATTTCCTACAATTAATCCTTGTATTAATTCTGCTACTTTCAGTAAAAAAGCCAGAGTCACTGACAGCTCATCTTCCCATCAAAGGAAAGAGCTCTGGCCACCTATATTACAATTTTTCTGTGCTTTTTCTTTCCACGGGAGGAAATATCCATCATTCAACTCAACATTTGGTATTACAAAATGCATGCGAATTTGGCCTCGGTGCCATCTATTCATCACTGTTTGGTCTCCTTATAGAACTGCCTAACGTAGTGTTTCTCAAATGTTTTCCATAGGATACTAGTGAGAGGTTCAGAGGTGCCCCAGAGGGGGAAAAGGTCCTGAGGTCAAAAGAGTTTGGGAAATGCCAGGTTCAACCGACTTCTGGGGGCTGAGCCCTTACCGTGCTCAAGTGCAGCACAAGTTTCCACGAGCAAACGGTTTGCCAGCAACATTTGCTAAAAATCACCGAGGCACATCTCCCAGGGTCCTCAGATGACACGGAACTCTACAGGCACTGTCCTCGCCCCTCCAGGTTGCAGGAAACTCCACAGTTGGAGCTTCCATTTGCTGCCATCCTGGGACATATTTTCTCCACTCACCCTTGTGACTTCGTGAGACTTAGAGGTCTGAAGAGGAAGATGCAGTGCCTTCTCGGTTCCTAGCTTTACACACTTAATACACATTTTTGTCATTTTGTTAGAATTTTAAGACAGCACAAATTCCTTCCTGTCTTCTGAATTTCTTAGGACACTGTTAGTCTTTTAAAAACAGGGTACAGTTTCATATTGCTTGTTACTGGGTTATTTGTTTTTAAACTTGACTCACAGTCTTCCCCTGAAGGGCATGCATTTCAGTTTCACAGAAATGCAATAGAGTAAACTGTAATAAATTATTTACAAGCACCTAGTTGGTTTAACCTTACTTGGAAGCCATCCGCTGTTGGGAAACAATGAGAACGTGTGTATTAGCAAAACAGAGCTATCTGGAAGCCTTATTGTGATCTTTTTCCCCAGTAATGAGGCACTAAAGAATGAGCTGTGCTAAAATTAACTTAAGGGTCAGCTTCTCCGGATGAGCATAACTTTGGTTGAGATTTTTCTTCCTTAAAAAAGGTTTTCAAAGCACCAGTTAATTACAAAAAGCATGCATATTTATCCTCACAGTGAGTTAAGTGGCAAGAGAGCTAGCAAATTGCATTCCCCAAAGCATCTGATCAAATTTCTTGAAAACAAACTAACCAAAAAGGCAAGTAAAGCAAGAGAAGCCATAGTTTCTCTGCTCAAGCTGGTAAAGCAGCAGCTCTTTGCAAAAGTGACAGGCAGAGCAGTGATATTCACTGAAAAGCCAGTCCCAACTTTGACTTTCCAGGCAACTAACAGAGAAGTTGCATGATCCTCGATTTACAATTTAGAGGACAGGAAAAGAAGAGACTTGAGAAGTGCTTGATTCCCCAGAAAGGACCATCCAAGGAAAGGAATAGACTTCCTTGGTAGTGCCCAAGTGCAGAAACAAGTGTTCCTCTATTCTACTCAGTAAATTGAAAGTGAAAAGGTAGCATCTCACACTACACCAGTTGCTATAAGTGACTGACTTAATGGTAAGTGAGTTCCTACAAGATAAAGGAAAGATATATTTACGTACAGAATTAGAGAACAGTGGATGATCACACAGCATTAGCATTATTGCTATGACTCTCAAACAAGATTATTTCACAGAATGTGAACTGTCCACCAATACCCCTCCCTCTCCCAATGCACACATACTCATGAAATACTATTAGTGTTTAAAATCCAAGCTCAAGAAAGTACAAACTTAATTTGCAGTACTTTCATACTAAATTCAAAGAATCTATGCAACACCAGAAAAACTCCTAGTTTCATAATATCATGGAGATAAGGGAAAGTAAATGCTTAGGAAAATTTTTAACATTACATGATCTTTTAAGAAATCACCATAATTACCACAATTAATTATGTTCCCTGCTCACAAAAAGGCACCTACCCATTACAAACAGACAATTTTTCATAATTAATTATTTGCCTCTATGAGGCATGAGGGTTTAGGCATATAAACCATGTTTTTTTTCTCAAAGGTAAAAATCCATAAATGCCTCTGGCTATTCACCTAGCAGTAGGGACATGCAGATACTGCACAGTTCAAACACTGCAAACTCAAGTAAGTACCAGCCACCCAGACTGGCAGCAGTGTACGACCTGTTGCACACATGAAAGCCCTGGGTCAGGAGTCTGCAGCCAGAGCACCGTGCGCTAACAGAGCCCATTGGGCTGAGCTAATCATAATCAACTCGGTGCAGGTGCTATTTGGCTAGAGGTTTTAGAAGAAACAGCTGTACCTGTGAGAGGCAGGTACCTACCACCTGAGAGGTGGGAAGGGGTGCAGACATAAAACAGGAGGAGTTTTTAAATACTTGCTGGTCATTTAAAACTCAATGGCACTTTTTTACATGAGCAGAAGTTTTCAGTGCCAGTTTTCTGGCCAGGTTTACCTTGCATTTTGCCAGCTAAATTTACTTCCTGATGTTGGCTATTTGATCACATTATCTCAGTTCCTGACCTAAACTAATATTGTCTGTTTACATGTAGCTCTTAAAACATTTTCTAAATCTGACCGCAGAGGACAGCACAGTGATACCTGGGTATGATGTCCCTCAGCCCACTCATCTGTAAAGCACTTTGGGATGAAAGGGCTCCCGTTTAAAATTTAGCTACTACTGACAAAGGTAAAACTGAAAAGAGTGAATGGATGACAGTTATTTTTAAGGGAAGCATTAACCATTAATCAGAAAATATACGAATGAATTATTCCACTATTTATGTATACTATACAACATTCAGCTCTAGAATACAACTACATTTCTGTTTCCATCACAGTAATTAGTCCTTAAAAGTTGTACTTAAAATGTAAATCTTTAATAAACTCCAAAATAATTTATTGAGATTTCATCTAGTAATCTACTGATTATGAGTTGCAACAGAGGCTGAGGGCCCCCCAAGTGTTATCTGTAGGCTGCTGTGTCTCAGAGTTGGGAAGATCACAGGTCCACAAAGGGGAGAAGGCACTTGTCTTCCAGGTCACCTCAGGGCAGGGCAGGCCCGGCCACCCGACGCACCTACAACTCTCAGGACAAACGCTGGAGCCTGCAAGGGACTCATCTCCAGCCCTTCACTTGCCAGAGGTGCCATAAGTTACCTACAGCACCACAAAACTCAGAATATATTCTAGGAGTTTTTGCCGGTTGCATTGAGGTAGGAAAGTGCTGCTCAGTTCTAAAATAGATACTTTCTTCTGCTTGGTCTCTTTGAAAACCTGAAGAGAAAGTGTAGATTCAATTAAAGGCAAAGGAGGACACATCTGTCACCAACCGTGACCTGTGTTCTAGACCCCAAAGGGCATCGAAGGCACCTAAAACCACGTTCTGATTTAAATAAATAAGGATGCGCAGGTGCACATGAGGCAGGAGGCTGGGGACACAGTTCCACCAGTGCACCATGCTCCACAACTGATGCCAGAACAAAGTCACACACGGTCCCTTACAAAGGGACACTTGATGCCCCATGGAGTTCATGTTCCACATGAGACAAAGGGAAAAAGACAACTGAGGAGACTTGTAGCAAGACCAGTAAAAACACAAGGAAATAACTGAGAGCCATGTGGAATTAAATGAATGGCTGAGCTCACAGGAGCAGCCTGAAATGCTCTGATATCTGCTACATGCAAACACTTTGGGAATGAATGTGAAACCTGCACAATTCGGGGACATCCAAATAAATCTACATAGATGGTTCTCACTGTCACCATGTCCCTCCCCAGTCAACCCAGCAGAAGCTGCTGCTCTTGGGGCCCAGCCCCCCAACACAAATAATGCAAACAGACTAGATCTTCAGAGAGCCAATGTCAACACAGCTTTTATAAACACGGATACCTACCCCAATATCCTTAAACATTTTCACAGCATTCTTCACAAGACAGTAGGTGGCACTCTCAGCTGTAGAGAAACAATAAGACTCTGTCAGGGTTTAGATGCAGTGGGACACACAGCCCCAAGCCTTGCAGTAACAAAGCAGGGCAGGCAGAGGGAGGGCCCAGCAAGCCGCAGACCTGCCAGCTCCACTTCTGCCACTGGCAACAGTGAGATCTCTCAGATGATCTGTGGCCTCTTTAAACCCATTCTATCATCTAATAGGGGAAAAGGAAATGGGGGCACGGAGGAAAGAAAAGGAAGGACGGGTAGTACCTAAAGCATCCACTTCACAGTGTCTCTGTGAGAATCAAACAAGATAATACGTGGAAGTTCCTGTAAACTACACAGGGATGCAAAATGGTTCCTACACACCTGGGCAGCCAGAGGAGCACAGGCTACAGGTCAGAAAGCAAGAATTCTAAACCAAAGATTGACCATTAACTAACTAGCTGTATGATCCTGGGCAGTTTCCTCAACCATAAAGTGAGGTGATTGGATGAGATTATCTCTGGATACCTTTTGACTCTAAAACTTGATTCAAAGTAGTTTCAGTTCCAAACTGCAACCATAAAAAATGCTATCCCCACCCCATCCACACCTCTCATAGCTATAAGAGATGAGGGCTAGGGCTATAGCTCAGTGGCTGGGTTTGATCCTTAGCACCACATAAAAAAATAAAATAAATAAAATAAAGGCATTCTGTCCATGTACAACTACAAAAAATAAAAATTTAAATTTTTTTTTTTTTTTTTAGAAAAAAGATGATGTAACAGACAACCCCAAGGGCTGCAGGACATGAAGCAACTGAAACACACACTACTAGTAGGAACGCAAGTTAGTACGACATTCAGAAACTGTCTGGCAGTAACTACTAAAGCTGAATAACCCACAGCCTAAGACCAAGCAATTCTATTCCTACACGTATGTCTTATGTGATCACAGATGCTCCCCCAAATGACATTCAAACATGTTCACAACAACACTATGCAAAGTAGCTCTAAACTGCAAATGATTCAAAAATCCTTCAACAGTAGAATGAATAAAATATGGTAAATACTTACACAATGAAACATTTTCTGGCAATAAGAACAAACAAAACTACATGTAACATATATGACTCTCACAAATAATGTTAAGTGAAAAAAGCCAGATTTAAGAGTATATAACTGTATCATCTAACTTATGTGACATACCAAAGCAGATAGAAGTAATAATCTATTGAGTTACAGGTCAGGATGATTTTACATTTTCCAATTTCCTACAATAAGCAGATTTCTACAAAAATTTTAAAAGTTTTACAAATGGTCAAAGAATATATGAAAATTGTCCAGCATCAATCAGGGAAATGCAAATCAAAACTACACCAAGATTTCATTTCACTCTCATTTCATCAATGGCTGCAGTACAGCAGCCATCAAGAATACAAACAAGGAACTGTGGTTGTGACTCAGTGATAGAGTGCTTGCCCACCGTGGTCAGGCATGGGGTTCGATCCTCAGCACCATATAAAAATAAATAAATTAAATAAAGGTATTACGTCCATCTACAAATAAAAAAAATTAAAGAATACAAATAATCATAAGTATTGGACAATAATAAATGCTGGAGAAAATGTGGGGGAAAAGAAACACTTTTACACTATTGGTGGGAATATATATTCATAGAACCACTGTGAAAATCAATATGGAGTTTTCTCAAAAGACTAGGAATGGAACCACATGATTCAGCTATACCATTCCTCAGTGTTTTCCTAAAGAATTAAAGTATAATATCATAGAGATGCATGCGTATCCATGCTTACAGCAGCACAACTCACAATACCCTGACTATGGAGCCAGCCCAGGCATCTGTCACAGATGAATGGAAAAAGAAAATGTGATATATATACATAAAGGAATTTTATTCAACCATAAAAAATGAAATTATGTCATTTGCAGGAAAATGGATGGAACTTGAAAGCATTATGTTAAACGAAATAAGCCAAACTGAGAAAGTCTAGGGTCATATGTTTTCTCTCTTATGGGGAAGGCAGAGTGAAAAAAAGAAAAAGGGAAAAAAAAAAAAAAAGGTGTGTTGGGAAGAAGGTGTAGTTTTCATGAAAAACAAGGGAGACCAATAGAGGAAAGGGACTGGGGGTTGGCAGGGGGAAAGGAGAGGTAAGGGAGAATGAAATTGAACAAATCACATTGGGTGCATGTAATGAATATAGAACAGTGAATCCCACTATTATGCATAATTATAATGCACCAATAAATTTTTTTTTAATTTTTAAAAGAAGTTGAAATAGGGATTTAACATACCATATACAAGCCGGGCGCGGTGGCGCACGCCTGTAATCCCAGCACTTTGGAAGGCTGAGGCAGGAGGATCACGAGTTCAAAGCCAGCCTCAGCAATGGCGAGGCACTTAGCAACTCAGTGAGACCCTGTCTCTAATAAAATACAAAAAAGGGCTGGGGATGTGGCCCAGTGGTCGAGTGCCCCTGAGTTCAATCCCCAGTACCACAAAAAAAAAAAAAAAAAAAACATACCATATACTGCAACATTTCTTTCTGTTCTGTTGAGTAGGTATTTGTGCAGCTTTTGCAGATATTCAGGCTCTGGAACAGGACCACTGAAGTTGTGGACAAAGATGGCGGCAGAGCTGTAGGCCTCCAACAAAGGCCCAAGCAGTCTCTGTAGGAAGGTGATGAACTGCTGGTGCTCCTTGGACTGGCTCACCTGAGAGTACAAAAGCAGAAAATGAAGTCTCCAGCAAGGGACAGAAGAGTGAAGCAAACTGACAAGGACTTTATTTGGAAAATCAGTAACTTGAAAAGATGGTCCCTCCCACTACATAAAAGCAGAATACTCTTCATGCAGATAAGATAATCTCTGTTAGAAACAACTGATTCTGAAATGTGTTCTTCATTGCAATTTTTCACTTTTATAAAATTTGAGGCTGTGTTCACTGACCAGTCCCTAGAAAAAAATTTCATAATTGAATGACAATGACATTCTGTCATCAAAGCAAACAACTAGTTCTGAGGCTAAGCCTTCTGGGGCTTAAAGCCTGGACTCAACAGTCACTCAAGTGTGACAGAAGGCCATCAGCTCAGACTACCAAGATCATCTCAGCCCTTCCCAGGTCCCACTTTCTACCTCCCCCGTACACCATGCAGCAGCACTTTGGGGAAGGATGGGCACGGTGATGGGGAGCTTTGTAGCCAGGGAGGTTCTTACTGCACCCATCAAAAATTGAAGGATCATTTGAGCCCCTCTGGAGTGTGCAAGCAAGATCACTGCCCTATCTTGAAACTAGTAATAGCCAAATGTAAAGAGAGAAAAATTCTGAATGTCACTTGGGGGAAAAAAAAAAAAAAAACTGCCTCATGGGAAGTAGGTATGAGGGTGTGTGAACAAGTATGTGGCTGCAGATTTCATAAGATAGCAGTGATAGGGACACCCATGAACTTCTATCTGACTTCTCAACTCTTGTTTCCTTTTCTACTTCGAATCCCCAAACTGAGCAATTTAGTTGTCTTTACTAGAAAGAGGTGGTTAATGAGTATTTAGATATAAATGAGTTACCAGAGTCCCAGTTTATCTAGTTGCTATATGAACCTCAACTCATCACTGTAATGTTCCCCTCAATTCTTCATCAAAGTACCTTTAAGTAGCAATCTCGCTGCTCCTCACCAAAATCGCTGTCTTCATCTTCTTCATCACTTCTCCAAGACAACGGTTCAGGAAGCTTCTTGTCCCACTGCTGCTCTGCAAGACCAGGACTGATTTCTTCCTGGTCATCTTGCTATGCCAAGGAGACCACCAACAGTGAACAAATACACCCAGGTACCCAAGTAACTGCCCAGCTGGACCAGAGAAGGCAGTCTTCTTCTCAGTCCCTTCCTGCCCCTTCTCTGTTTTAGCCTTTCCTAACATCAGTCTACCTCTCTCTCCAAGCAAAAATCACTCAGGAGATAGCAGGAGAGGGAGGAGGGTTAGGGTCTGGGGGAAGAGCTACCGGACAGAGTAAATGAGGATATTCCTGCATCTTCTGAATTGACACCCACTTTCCCAGGCCCTCCCCTCTACACCAAATCCACCAAAACTAAAATCTCAAAAGAAAAGAGCATACATGCAAGCTACAAGCACACTGATATGAACAGTGTCTCATCTCAGAATGCAACTTCTGCATGTCACAGAATCAAGTCAAGGTATGTCTTAAACAATAGCACTTATACAAAAAGAAGCAAAATATTAAATAATTCCAAAAGACATTTATTCTCCCCATCTTTATTTTTCTTTTCTTTCATCTAGACATGACTACATGGCAAATGTAATTATTGGTTAAAATTACTGGTATAAATACTGGTTTAAATAATTGCTGGAAAAGATAAGGAAACAGAGCGAGAAACTTAAGAGACAAATAAAGGAAGGTTCTTCCTCTTACCTCCGCCACTGTAAGAATACCATACTGGATAAACCTTCCTACTGTTTCATGGCAAACTTGGTAAAAAGTCTGGCAGGGCTGGAAGAAAAATATCACATAAATATCACTGCTCCATATTTTTTAAAGACAAAAAAACACTGAACAGAGTAGCTGCCAAATCCTTCCATGTTATCACCTACTTCACTCCCCAGGCAAGTCCTATGATTTCTGATGTCCACCCTGTTGATAAATACCTGGTCATGGACAAAGCCAGAGAGACCTATTTCCCTAGCTGACTGGCAGGGACTCCTGAAATGGAACCACCTGCAGAGGGTGGTCCTGAGCTCAATCTCTCCCTTAGTGGAGCAAGCCCTATGAAGGGTCACTTCTCTTGGCCCCCACCACCTGTTTCTTTGTCTTTATGAGACAATTTCTCTGCAAAGGTCATATTGCAACAAAGAATATTCACAAAAGTAGTGAATAAGGAAACAAAGTGTGACATGACCCTGGGAAAGGATGGGGCTAATCTTAAGATTCTCAGCTGTCCCTACCCTTTCCTGTCACACCATCCAAAGTTCATGCAAAACAGATTCCCCAACAAAACCACCAATCAATGCTACAAAATGAGAACGTACAGGAGAGCTGTATTCAAAATGCTTTTAATGGAAAATGGCCCAAGATTTATTCATATAAGGGGAAGAGATATTAGAATAATAATATTTGAATACAAAAAATATGAATTGTACTTGATTGAGAAGGAAATATTTATGGCTTAGTATATATGTCTCATTTTACATATCTAGAATTGCCAGGTTATAATATAAATGATAATTTATACATCTGGGCTTCAGTTTCCTCATTTGTAAATTGAGAAGGAGTCAAACAGATGATTTTTAAGGCTGTTTCTCTCACTCTTTATCACCTGTGATCCACTAACATGTGGTTGTGTTAATTACTGACAAACCATGACCCAGACCCTCACACACATCACTCAGTGACTTTGGGTCTAACTACACACATTAGGCAACCTGTCCTCTCATGCCTTGTACTTGCATGAAGGATTCACTGGGGAGATGAGCCAGACACAAACCAAGATTATCAATGACATACTGGTTTGGTGGTCACTGACTGCTGGAGTGGAAAAGAAAGCTGCAACAATGGGCCAAAGTTTTCTATGAGAAAAACAAAGATGGTTTGTTTTTATGCAAATGCTCAAGAGAAAACAGGTAACATGAAGAGCCTTCACTCACGAGAGAAATGGTGCCTTCGTTGGAGAGTAGGTAGCACAGACTGGCGGCCTTCCGCACCAGCTGCTCCTGGCTGATCAGGCTGCCGGGGGCACCTGTGGGCCCTCCTGAGCCCCTCTTATTTAGAACTGCGTAGAGGCTGCAGGCTAGGGACATAAAAGCAAGAATGAAGTCACCAGCATAGGGTCTCCAAGACAAACTCCAACTGGCTCCAATAACTCAGATCACCTTAAGTATTAATATATCAAAAACAGTGCCCTGCATTTACTGGAGAAAATATCATAAGATTCAATCCTTATGATTCCACATGATCTTAACTCTATGAAAGACCTTCCCAAGGGCTCAGTCCCCTCTGCTCTCCCTCCTCTGTGCTCTCTCCATCACATAAGCCCTCCATTCTCTTCACTGCCCTTTGCATATCATCTCAATTAAAGCTTCAGCTCCTAGACAGCAAGGCACTTTACCCCCTCCACAGTGACAAGCGTACAGTACACACACAGCAGTTCAGTAAATACCTGCTGTAGCCATAACTAGTGACATGGCAGCAGATTTGGAAGTTAAAAGTATAACAATGCATTTCCTCCAACAAGAGGCTATCACCTAAACCAAAGTAGACACCACTATGTGTTTTAGGCCCTTGTACTTTCCAAGAAAATACCTGAAAGTATTCTGGGCTTGACATACCTATGATGGCCTCCATGATGAAGACATGGAGCACCCCGTTGCTGTAGAAGTTCAGTTCAAAGACTGACGGCACAGTTGTGCTGGGAGTGATAAAGAATTCATCATTCCTGCTAGTGTGCGTGATTGTAACACAATTTCCCAGCAGCTGTATAGCATGCATGACTACATCTTCTGAATTTCCTGAGAACCCCAGGTCAAAATCACGAGCCAGGACTTCCTCCTTCATCACAAAGAAGTCTTCCACCAATGTGGAGAGATTGATTCCCTACAGACAGAGAAATGATCTCAGGTCAGGGAAAACCTCTTTCTTAAAGGCCAAGAGGACAATTTTTCCAAAATTTTCTTCTTGCTTTGATTTCCCACAGCTTGCTGTTGGCACCTATAGAAAAAGCCCAGATCACTAATACAGAGCAAGTCAGGAAACTGCTTAAAAGTCTGGTCTTATAAGAATGACACAGTATTCCACATGCCAGAGACCACTCTAGCCACATCACATGATGAATATGTAGGATCACAAAGGGAAGGAAAAGTTGTTTGAAGGTGAGAAGTCTTTAGTTTTGAGAAAGAATTTTCTTCATTTTAAATATTTGTCTAACATGTTTATAAATTCCCTTGGACTGGTCCCTAACTTATTTTACTGTTTATCTCATAGTACTAGCCAGGAGTGGGCCAACTCTATTCTGAAGATACCTCTGAACAGCGGACAAAAGCTTCTCAGGCTTTCCACTGAACTGTGGGTGACATCACGGACATACCTGCCTGTGTCTGTAGAGCAGTAGGCAGGCCACGATGTGGGTGGACATGATGGCACAGGATTTGCTAGCAGCTGGAAGGCAAACACAAAAGCTTTAGTTGCACTTTTTGTCTAATATAGCTGAAACTTTTTAAAAGCACCTTAATTTTAAACAAAAGCATTTAAAACTATAAAAGTCCTCTGCCACATTTCCTATAACTGTGATTTACAAAGCGGAAGTTGTAACATTACACCAAGCTCTGGTAAAGTGGAGCCTCTTTAGAGATCATTATTCATCACGCCACCGCCTAAGACAGGTCCACCTTCAACCCAAGCCAAAAGGTTTGGGATACTTATAACCAAGAGATACCCTTATTGAAATACCAAGACCCAAAGTGTAAGCCTGTTCTCGGGTTCTACAGGATATCCCCTTTGTGCTTCCTGACTTGTTCCTGGCCGCAGTCTATTAGAACTGCATCCCTTGCACATAAGTTAGAGTGATGGTATAGGAAAAGGAAAAATTTGGATTTAAAGTCAGAAAAATCAGGGCTTAAATCCTAATTTCTACACTAATTAATTTCATGACTAGGAGAAAATAAGATAAATTCCTGAGCCTCAGTTGCAAAATACTATCCAGTTCATTGGGTTGTGAAAGAATGAATTGATGGTCTGGCAAGGACTCATAGTAACAAGAGCTCAATGTACCTTCATTTCCTCTTTTCAAACTGGCCCAGAGGAGTCTATTTCTTTCTTTCTTTTTTTTTTTTGGATGGGGGTGGTGGGGATAGGGTGAGCATGGTGGTGGGGGCAGTGCTGGGGATTGAATCCAGGGTCTTGTACATACTGAACCAAATTCTCTACTGCTGAGCTATACCCCTGGCCCAGAGATGGGCAACAAGGGCACAGAAATATATTTGAAAACACCTACAGTACATAACCCAACACTTCTAATTTATAGAAAAAATTATGTGAACATCCATGGAATATTTTGAAATGAAAATATAATCTGTAAGGAAAAGAATAATGAGGGAATGAGAGGGAATCTCATAAAAATCCAAGGGAGGTCAGTAGAATATAAGAAAGGAACTAGGGAGAGGTAGGAAGGGAGGGAAAGGGGAAATAGTGGGGAATGACATTGGCCAAATTATATTACTATATTGTGTATATATATATATATATATATATATAAATATGTAACAACAAATCCACCATTATATAAAACTTTCATGCACCAATAAAAAATGTGGGGAAAAAAGAAAATATAATCTAAGTTGTATGACAAGTAACAATGAATTCATGAACATGTCACTCACAATTGGTCTCCAGTGTTGACTTAAAAAAGTGTCCAGTATTATATGTACAGTCACTAAAAATTAATGAGTATTTATAAAGAATTATTAAAAACATTAATAAATCTGTTATAAATGAAAAACAGTATGGTTAAAAACTGTAAATATATTTTTAGAAATTAGACAGCAATGCCACTGGTTACTTGGATAGTGGATTTTGCTATCTATTTCACCTTTACTTTTCAACAATTAGGATGTCTTATTTTTTGTATCCAGATCTTAGGCAAAAGAGACACATAATCAGCTGCGCTTAAGAAAGGATCTTGTGGGCTGGGGATACAGCTCAGTGGTAGAGTGCATGCCTAGCATGTGTGAAGTGCTTTGGTTCCATTCCCCAGCACCAAAAAAAGGTTGGAGGGAAAGAAGAAGGAAGGAGACTCCTCTGGCCCAGAGTCAAGTAGGAAAATGAGCACTCGAGCAGAAGTAGCAAGGAGATCCTGCTGGTCTGAGTACCCAGACACCATGGTGCTGACTCAGGACTTGTTTTTCGAGTACTGGGAATTGAACCCAGGGACAGAGCTATATTCCCAGACCTTCTTATTTAGAGACAGGGTTTCACTAAGTTGCCAGGGCTTGCTAAGTTGCTGAGGCTGGCCTAGAATTTGTGATTTTCCTGCCTCAGCCTCCCAAGTCACTGGGATTACAGGCATGTGCCACTACGCTCAGCAACTGTCTCGGGTTTTTAAAGCAGCCTCTAAAAGAGTACACAATGCTGCAACTTCGAATTTAAGGAAGGCCCATAATACCTACAGCTTTAATGCTACTCAGTGTCACTATGACTTCAAGTATTTGTATACAACTATTCCACTGAGAGAGCAGAAGCTCTTTGAGCACAGAACCATTAATGATTCAATTTGTATTCCATGAAGCTACTGCAAAGCTTTATGTGAAACAGCCACTCAATATTTGCTGAATAAACGTACCCATGGGATCAGAGAAGAAAGGAACATGCAACTATAAACATAGATGTTGCACCATAAACTAGTTCAAAACCACATTCATAGCAAAACAGACCACAAATGCTTTTGACAAAACCTTTTATAAAAAGCACAAGAAATACCACATGAGCACTACTGCTTATCAGACACCAAGTAAAATAATTTGTTCATATTCCCTCAAATCCCCCCAGTATCATCTTCTTTTTAATAACTTGCCTATCACCACCATGAATTAGGCAATTGACCCAGAAGAAAAAACTATAAGCTCAGCAGATTCCAAAACTTGTGAGGTTTGCACTGCACCATGCCAAACCTGAATCACAGATTAAAGAGTGTGGAATTCTACTCACTGAATAAAATGTGCTCAGCCAGATTTGCAATCAACCTTCTTCGGAATAATTCTTCTGCTGCATTTCTGGATTCATTACTGGATATTTCTGTACCTTCATTAGCAGCATCATTAGGTCTGAAAAGATTTTTTTAAATGAGCCTTCCACTGCCCCACTACAAGGCAAAGTACATGGGACTAATCTATAAATTAAATCTAAATTTAAATCTAATTTAAATACTTCAAATGACTACACATTTTATATTTAAACCACAAAAAGAGTATCTTATGGGTTGTTTCCCTCCATAATGTGTGCTTAATTATGTTTAGTATCATCTCTTAAACAAAATATGCTATTTAGTTATGAATATAAATAGTTTGTTGGTGTATCACTTCCAAAACCCACTGGAAGACAGAACACAGAAAGCAAGATGTCATGTTTTAAAACATGTCTGAAAACCCAAAATTTTAGCATATTAAAGGAAGGGCTTCATATTCAATTTCTTTAAGTTATAATTCAGTTTGAATTCTGTAAAACTCAAATAGCAAAACTGTCACATGCTTCACTTACATACAATATGCATAATCTAAACTACTACCAAGAAGAATTCAGTTCAAATATTCAAAAGCATAAATCAAATAAGAACTTGTACATGATTCACAAAATCAAAAAGATTGCACATGCAAATAAAAGCCTCCAAACTAATGTGAAAACACAACATTTCAATATCCTTTATCAGATCATGAGAAAAGTTACTACAATAATCAAGTAAAGAAGCAGAGTGTTTTTAATAAAGTTAACCTATTTTTCTATGTAATGTTAAAAATAATAGTTATTTGGTAGTTAATATAAAAACATTTCCACAAATCTTACCGTGAAGGAAGTATAGCTGGTAACAATGCTTGCTCCAGAGAAAGTGGAGCAGATACAGGCTTCTGACTTTGGCTTTCTAAATATTCCTGAAAAAAAAGAAAAAAACTATCATCAAAACTTTCATTGTCTCACTTTTTTATCAACATATAAAACATCTTGATCCTCAAAGGCTGAAAAATGGGCCATGCTATGGAGCATAGGAATACTTCCTGTACCCAAACTGTCTTCTGAAGTCCAAAATGATTCATAAAGTTATTAAACATATAATCCAAGAACTAAAAATACAAAGAACAGAATGATGCTTAAATATAAT
Organism: Tamias sibiricus; assembly: GCA_025594165.1. Taxonomy (NCBI): domain Eukaryota; kingdom Metazoa; phylum Chordata; class Mammalia; order Rodentia; family Sciuridae; genus Tamias; species Tamias sibiricus. Next base: position 155,528,340 of record CM046663.1, read on the forward strand.
CATTTAAGAACTAAAAGGAAAATGTTAACTTTTCTCAGATCTTCATGGAAATCATTCAACATTTCCAATGAATAATAGCAATAATAAATACAACCACTTTTTAAAGGAAATCTGGCAACCTGAAGGTCACATAATATCCAAAAGAACCTCAATCCAAAACCAAATCATAAAAGAAGTTGTGCTATAGTTTAAAAATATAAAAAATAAAGAAATGGCAAGAAATAACAAGGCCCCTCTGAGCTGAAAGCACTTAAGAACAGAAAGTATGCGGCACAGCATTTAGAATCTTCTAAAGGTGAGCCAAAGAAGTAAAAAAGAAGGAGATATATAACACCCCTGCTCCTTGTCCCTGGATTCCTCCCCCATCCCTTTCTTCCTCTTTACCAACCTGAAAATCTAAGGAATTTAAAACAGTAAGACCTCATGGAACTGGCAGTCCCAGACTTTGAATGAAGATGATAGCCCCCTTGGGATAGCTAGGTACTGAATCCCACTCAGCAGGATACAGCCTATCAATTTTACCCACTGGGAAAGTGTTTTGAAAATTTCCCCCTAAATGCAATTTTAAAAATATAGAATACTGACATATATCATAAAGCAATATGTAAGATTCTCATGAATTTTTTTTTTTTTTTTAAATAGCAACATTGAACCTGTTACCTCCCAAAGACAGACACTCTCCTATGTCAATAGGCACATTTTGGTGGGAAAATTTAGGAAATGCTACTTTTGTCATAGTCCTTCCTGCAAGAGAGGAATCAGAGGCAAACAGGTGGGGTTAGTGCCAGAATGACAGCCCAGATCATCTACCTCCAGGACAATGCTTTCACACTTCACAGACTCTCACCTTTAAGGAAAATGGTTGTGCAAAGTCCACTCTGACATATCCGTAGTTTTTCCGTAACATTCTAATAACACCTCTTGCTACACTCCAAAGGCTCTCGTTTTTCTTAGGTTTGCCCTAAATTCCAGTAGTGAAAAGATAACATGGTGAGAAATAAAACTAACATACACAAATATTGTTTTCCAAAGAATAATTCTGTATAGAAACTACAGATTCATCTTGAAAGAGAAAACAATAATAAAGGAGAATAAGTTATTAACTGAGACCTGTAAAAAAGTGCTTAGTATTCAAAGATACCAAGAGAAGTAGTTGCATCACTGGGAGAAGCAACTGAGTCAGTGGAAAACATTTAATACTAGTTCATTTAAAACAATGTTCACATCCTTCACAAAAAAAATACAGCTGCAAATTGGTGAGGGATAAAATGATGTAATACCCTGAAAAACTGTTCAAGTTCACAGGTAAAGATAAGAGGTCAAAGAGGCCACTTAAAAGCGATCTGCCAAATCCCAGAGTCTGAATACCTAACTTCAAGAAACTAAATGCCGGTCAGCCTCACAGCAGACTTTGAGCTGATTATTCACCTAGACAGTACCTCCCGGGCATTTATGCCACGTCAGGCACAAGTGAGACTGACAGCACAAGAAGAAAGCTGTCTGATAACAATCCAGGTCTACTGCTTAATTTTTAAGGTCTACAAGTGTCAACAAGTGTTCTTGAACTTCTGAAATACTTGAAGCAGTGAGTGCAATAAGCATTTTACCCAAGGCTTCCACACTAAATAAGACCAAGACTAAATTCCTCCAGCTCTCTCACACTGCCAACAGGAGGGTATGTTGGTAAAAACCACATAGGCAAACTGTTTGGCAGCATTTACTAAAAATGAACACACATGTACTTTACAGCCTAGTAGTTCCACCTCTAATCATATACTCCACAAAATAAATACCTATGGTTGCCAAGAGAACTGTGTAAGAATGATGGCATAGAATAGATAAATTATGGTTTATTCATAATTTATAAATAGTATGTGTGGCATGCTACACAGCTATAAAAACAAATCAACTATGTGTAGCAACATGGATGAATCTCAAACACCTGCTTGAATAAAGGAAACCAGATGTAAAAAGAACACACACTGTATTATCCCATCTATACAAAGCTCAATAATGGGAAAAACTCATCTATTCTCTAAGAAATCAGGTAAGTAGCTATCCTTGAGGGGCTAATGATAAGAAAGGCACAGGGGACTTCTGGGGTCCTGATAATGTTATTCCTTCATCTGGGTGCTATTACTAGATGTATTCACTTTGGGATAATTCAATCTATATGGTTACATTTTGTGGGCTCTTTGGTAACTACTATACTTCAATAAAAAGTTTACAGAAAAGACTGCTGCCATTTCTCAAATTAACTTGTAGTTGTTTCCACCAATTCTTCTGACATAACTAAAATCTGCAAATAAACAGCAGGCCCTTGGGGAGAGAAACCATAGATAAGCTGCCAATTGAGATGACGACCCAGTGGCAAGTGCTCTTCTATTTTCCAGCCCCACAACCAAAGCCAGCACTGATAAACCTGGTCATGCCACTTCCTCCAAGGTCAGAATGACACCACGTGAGCACTGCCCCACAGTGACACAGTGGATGAGGGCTACTCAGCATGCCCCCAACCATGTTTCACAGTGCTCTAAAGTCAGGGAGTACCTAATGGCAAATCCAAGTGCTAATGTTTAGATCTAAAAGCAAGCCTTGAAAAGTGATGGTAACTTCTGTGTAGGCAGACCCCTTACCAGCTGTTCGCCATTGTAGTGACCTTCAATGATGCGATCATAGGAGATTCCAACAGGTATGACCAAGATGTCCGGGATGGTATTGGTAGACAGAGTATCAACCACCACAGACAAGAGGCCCGCCCGAGCACAGGAGGTCTTCCCGCTCCTTGAGCGTGTGCCCTCCAAGAAAATCTCCAAAAACTGCTGCTGCCGAAGTAGTTCCACTATATGCTGGAATATAAAGAGAAAGCAAAGCATGAGTGCAAAACCACTCAACTGAGACTCAGATAAGAAAAACTAATCTTAAGAACATTTAAAAAAACTATCATTTCACTACTAACAAAATATTTTACCCACACCAAGAATAGCAAAGCAGCATGGCCAACACTGTATTTTGGCAATTAGATTCTTCAGACTCACATCTAGGCAATAATCAAATTATTCAGAGAACAGTTTTTAAAGTCTCAGCTCCATCAATCTCTTCTCCCTTCCACTGTGAAAGCTAGCATAATGATGGCTTAAAGGATAATTACAGATCATACGCACCCCATGCAACAAAGCTCTGTAGAGAATATCTTTCCGTCCATCTGGTGTTTCATCCAGCCTCCTCCGTATGAAAAACCCCCCAAGTTTGTGGATCAAGGTACTATAAATTCAAGAGTGCATGAATTATTTACAAGGAAAACTATAAAAAGAATACTCCAATTCCAAGTTACTTCAAAACATTTGCAATCTGATGTCAGCCACACATGCGGTGAGTGCTGACCAGGCAGATAAAGGCAGTCTTTCGTCTTCCACATTACTGACACATTTCATCATTCACGTGATTCCCCAGCCTGTGCACAACCGCTGCATGTGATGGTGGTCTATTACATTGGTCACAAACAAAAAGGAACTTCATGATATACTACCTTGCAAAGATGATGGCACAGATTTTAAGAGGCTTATGGGATACTTCTAAATTTTAAAATTCTGTCCAGGGCCTCAAGATATACTGAAATTTATCCATTGCAAATTTATAAAAATTCACAAAATGAACATAGCCCCTCAGGGAAAATGATCTCAAGTAATTGTTGCTTAAACAGGTCCCTTTGAGACAAGGATAATTTTATTAAACTGAACTGAGTATAATCACCTTTATAAAACATGAAACAAAAATTAACTTCATCTACACATACACAGAATAAAACAATTCTGTTCACAGGCCCATGTCTCTTTCTACAAATGGATGAATTTTGATATGAAATTTTCTAACTCATCTTTCCCAAACTCACGGCCTTCTTCCTAGTCTTTTCAAATAGAGTAATGCTACTATAAAAGAAACATTAATGTCTATGTTAATCTAAACAGAGTGACACTATAGTAAATGTTATTTGTATTTATGTAATCCTCCAGTTAGTATATGAGAAGGCCAAGGTAAGATGTTGCCAAAGCTTAGTATCACTGTTTTTTAATTTTTTTAAATATGTTTTTAGAACCCAGGGGTGCCTTACCACTGAGTGACATCCCTAGCCTTTTTTTTTTTTTTCCTAATATTTTTTAGTTGTTAATGGTTTAGTTGTTAATGTTATTTTCTTTGTGTATATGTGGTGCTGAGAATCGAACCCAGTGCCTCATACATGCTAGGCAAGTGCTCTACCCCTGAGCTATAACTCCAGCCCTAGTATCACTCTTTGAAATTAAAACTTTGCAAAATAAATTCATAATGAATGAGATGAGCCAGTCACAAAAATAATGCACCTTGAGAAGTGCTTTGTGACTGTGTAGACAAGAATGCAACGAAAGCAAGCTGCACAAGCTGCACATAAACTGGCCAGGCTGTATGTGAAGAAGCATGGGCTAGGCAATGACTGGCATCAAGTTCGTGAACAGAAAAGCTCATGTATGAGAAATTATAAGTATTTATTAAGCACTTTCCAAGATCCTAGCTGAGAACCAGACACAGCAGAGAATGAGCGTGTGAGCTCTTCTGATTACAAGAGGCAAGGCTTCCTTAAAAGCCTGGTGGAATAATCCTCTTCACTTCCAGCACCTCTGATGACTTTCTAATTCCCCTTCCCAGGGCCCCTGACCCTGGGAAGCAGTGCTCTGGAGAGTCAACACAGGTATTCTAGTCCTCAGAAACCATGTCTGCCCTGTAGAGTCCTCTCACACTGTATTATAGCTAGTTGTTTATGTGTCTGCTATTGCATGGTAATGGCGTGTGTCTTCTTCACTTTTTGCCTAAAGTACAGCTGGATAAATACCGTTAGCGTATGGTTCCTCTTCTGCTGATCACACAGCCACTACCATGACTTAGATATTAAATTCCCCCAAATGCTCAAGTTAAAGCCTCACTCTAGGGAGGTGGGGTCTGGTTGCAGAAAGTAGGCCCTGGGAAGTATGCCCTTGAAGGCTTTACTATGTCCCCAGATTCCGCCTCTCTCTCTTTCTCTCGTTTGCTTTCTGGCTGCCATGAGATAAGCAGCTCTCCTCCATCACACCTTTACACCACGTGGTACTCCCTCACCACAAGCCCGGAAACAATGGAGCCAAGTGACCATGGAGTGCACCTATGAAACTGTGAGCCAAAACAAATCTTTCTTCCTTTAAGCTGCTTTTCTCAGGTATTTTGTCACGGCAATAGAAACTAGCACAGCTACAGAACTCAAAACCTACAGAACACTGAGCCATGGGATTAGGAAGGAGCTCCTAGATGTGGGGCTGAGGTCCAGACCTCACAGCACACAAAGGTAATGAATGTTACCCATGAGGCTCTACCTGCAAAACCTGCCAGCCCACTTCCCATCCAGTCTCTCTGCAAATTCATCCTCCTCTTACCCACCCTCTTCTCATAGAGGTGACCTTAGAGACTCTTTGTTTAAAGTTTAAAAGTTCAGTCTCTCAAACCAGCTCAACCTACTCTTCACCAATTCCTCATGGGTGTTCAGACCCACTATCTGTCCAGTTTCCTAGGTGGAAAACACCCAGAAGTCTCCCCTACTGGCTTCTTCCCCTCTACTGAGCCCCAAATCTGAACCAACATTGAGTCTTGTAAATTCAACTTACGAATCTATGCCCTCCATTCCAAAAGCACTGCTACGTTTTCAAGCCCTCATTACCTTTTGCCCAAACTATTATAATAGAATCAGAATTGACCTAACTCCTTCTACTTCAGAATGATCTTTCAAAATGAAATCTGAACATGTCATCTCCAAGGATCATAATGGACCCTTGACTCTTGTTGTCAACTTGTATGGACCTAGCTCTCACTGCCTATGCAGCTACCTGCTCTAGCCTGACCCTCCCGCAGGCTTCCTATATTCTCACCTCCCCTAACCGTCCATCACCTCTCTACCACACCAGGCTTTTGACTCTCTCTGCCTTTGCACAGCAGTTTCCTCTGAATGGAATGTACTCCATTTTCCTGAAAACCTCTAAAAAACACTTTTCATGTCATATTATGCCTTCTACATGTTTTTTGCTGAGGTCAAAGTCTCAGGTATGGTTATTCTTATTTACCTTTATACCACCACTTCACCTCCCTACTGCCATAATAGACTATCTTACCTTTCTAATTGCCTTTTATTTACTTGATAAATATTACCCATCAAGTTTAAGTATTCACAGTCCATCCATAAAAAATACATAAACAATGGTGATAGTCATAATGCTATTTTGTACTACCCAAATTCTACACAATAAACAAGCACTACTTTTATAATAATAAAAGTAAAAAGGCTAATATCATCTTAAGAAGCATCAAAAGGTACACACAAAAAATAAAAACCAAAAATTCAAAACACAATCTTTGGAATAACTTAAATTTCAAATTAAGCTGAACTTACCTGAAGATTGGGATGTTGAGATTATTGCCTGAAGCAATGTATGGCGCTTTGATGTTATGGCAGAAGAGAATGAAAGTGAGCAGCAGATAGTCAATGTGGGATCTGTGCACTGGTAGAAATATAAGCGGCAAATTTGTCTAATAGGGAAAAAAATGTCAAATTTAAAATTGAAATGTAAATTCAATTACACTTTGTAACTGCATATATGGTTAGTGGCACTCAAACACTGGCTAATCAGCTACTCATTCTTCAAAAACATTTTCCAAGAACGTGAACTTCTTTCAAGTTAACACTGACATACTAAATAGCAGAACAACTATAACATCAGAAATGAGCTGGGGGAAGGAGAGGCACAATCAGTACCTCTCTGAGAGGCAGCCCTAAGCATGTAAAAAGAACATAGGTTTTTGGAGTCAGGCTTGGTTTGAAATCCTAAAGAAAATCACTTACTATCTGTGATTTCTTTCTATGCTTGTATTTCCTTATTATAAAATAGGGATTGTCCTACTTGACTTTTAGGGTTTTGCAAGGTAATTTACAAAAGGATCCCTACGTATGCTGGTAGGTCCTCCTTTACCCCACATCCACCAAGATACACAACCACTGCAGTTATCACAAAAGGGAAACCTTCCAATTGGGTTGAATTGCATAATACTATACAAGAGAGTATTTCCCAAAGAACTCTAAAATCACCTACAAACGGGAGGAAAATAGAATAACACATTCATAGAAATTCTTGCCTCAGCTGCAGCTTTAACCATCTCAAGTTGACCCTTGTGAATTTGAATGTTCCAAAAGAAGCTGTTGAATAGCTTTAGCAGCACCCACCCAGTAAGTCTGGAAGAAAGAACAAAAATGCAAATCTATATGCATACATTTATATATACATATAAATATGATTATAGCTGACATTTTTCGACTTTGGTTTCTGAACTACAACCTTATATATGAGTACTTGTAAATGACTTTGTGTGCATATGTGCACACCTGTGTATACGAACTGCAGAACTAGTGAGCTAACTTTAAATACATATTACTTAGAGAAGTAATTTATTTATTATGAACTAAAATCACATTTCACTCTAATAACACTGCATACTTCAAAGGTAAATTAACAAGCTAAGATTTAGTGAGCAGAATGGTCCCTCTAACGCACACAAACCAATCCCTTGGGACATAGATGTGAGACTTGACTCACAACCAGTTGAGGACAACAGGTGTCAGCAGTATTGCAATGGCTGCTATCAATTAACAGAATTTAGGCACAGTGGACCCTACCACAGTGCTACTTCCCACAGAAACTGAATAAGAATATAAAGAAGAGTTGGATTTAGCATCAAAATGCATTAAAATATCTTGTGCTCAATATAGGTGCACTATATTGTGTGCACTATACTAGGATAGGAGTTCAGTCCTATTTGCTCAAACAGGCTAACTCCGGGTAAGTTTTTGCCTCAACTGTTAATACCTGATCATCCCAGGCGAGACAGTGGCAACCATTTCTTGAAGGATCTTTTTGGCTTTCTTTTTCACTTTATGGATGGCTTTGGTCTGCTGCTGAGCAGAACCATCACAATTTAATTCAGCAGCCACTTCGGCAATGGCCTCTTGTACTCTGATTTGAAAATGGAAAGACAGACAATGTAACTGGTATCACATTCTGTTACACTGCACATTCCATATTGTCTAAACGACAGTGATGAATCACAAAACCCACCATAACAAGAGAGAATAAGCTCAAGTTAGAATATGCTCAAGTTAAAAATGAAGGCTATTATATTCCTAAGTCAATGAATCCCTGAGGAATCTGGAAGGCAGACTTAAGAATTCACTGGGTAACAACTATACATTTTCATGTTCCAGATTTGGTGGGAGGGACAAAAGTTACACTCTAGTAAAAACAGAGAAAAAGGAATGTTTTCCATTTAGGCATATAAATCAGAAGTACAAAAAAAAAACACTGCCAAAGTAATGTGTGATTTTTCTTTCAAAAATGCTAATATACTATTGACTTATATTGGTACCCCATTAATAGAACCATACATAAAACTCTCTAGGGGGTACCAAAGAGAAAGACAAATATTTACAATTTTTTTTTCAAATCAATCTAATAATTTTTTAAAAGCATAGGTCAAGATCAACATAGCACTGAGCAATAAAAAGTAAGGTATAAAAAAAGTTTAATCCAGTTTTATAAATCCTTCACATGACTTAGGAGAGAAAACATGAGGTTAAACCTCTTTAAACCCTTTCTAATATCCCAGTTACTAATTAAAATAAAGGAAATGAAACAAACTTGAAGTTTTTAACTAGAAAACATATAATAATCCAACAGAGATTCAAATAATTGTGTTTTCTCCTACCATTGCTATTGAGTTTAGACTAATGGAGTACGGAGAAACCCCAAATAGTCTCATAATTCATTAATATGTAAAGATTCTAAGGACCCAACACAATCAGTCTATTCCTTAAATAGTATCTTTTGTATCTGGCCAGGAATGTCTTTACAAGTATTTAACATGTTTGTTATATCACCATTATCAACCACTCGCTCATACAACCAATAAATATTTCTTGAGTACCTACTATGTGCCAACACTGCTGAGGTTTTAACAACCACACCATAGGGTCCACGAATGGCCCTAGGAATTCTAAGCAGCCTTTCAACCTACCCCGTTTCCTGCTCCCCAAATCCAACCAGATCTCTAAAATGGGCCACCACAATGAGATGGAACAGCATGACCCTCTCCCAAACTCCCATATTCTAGAACATGTATTTCCCCTGATGGGGCTCATAAAATCATACCCCAAAGTATGGTTTTGGCATGCTGAGCAATTAAAATCAATTGGAAGCCCCTGAAAGCTGCTTCAGGACCAAGTACTTCCTAATTTTTTGTTTCTTCCTGATCCAATTTCAGGCAGGGGTTCTCTAGAATTTCCTTAATTGACTGAAGAAACTTCTAGACTTGATCTTAGCCAAAAGGCCCAACAAGAGCTAAGAAACTTTCTAAAAGAAATGCAGTGGTCTTTAAACCTCCCCCAACAATCTTACTGAAAAATCAGGGAAGATAAGCCACCAGAGAGGAGACTGAGAGTTCTCACCATGTCCACACAGACTTTTAATCTGTTCTGAGGGTAGCTCCCACAGGTTACCTGTGTGTCCTGCTATATACATAAGACACTCTGTTCCCAGTGAAGTTCTGCCCTGCACCTAACTTCACAGAGCCCCGAGAAGGTTTGTCCCAAGCTACTGCCTATTCTCCAGACTTACTAAAAATCCCCTAAATGTCATTTACTGTACTCAAAATTGCCTGCATCCCCTTCTCTCTCCCCATGAAGATCTTAATCTCACTGGGTTATTGGGTAATAGCCCTCCTGAGGTGCCCAATGCACATTAATAAACCCACGTGCCTTTTTCTCCTGTTAGTCTATTGTCAGTCTGTTCCAGGGAGCCTTTGGAATAGAGGGAAAATCTGCCCCGCCCCTCCTCCCCATTCACTCTGGGCCTAAGGCAGCCTCCCCTATTTACAGGCTCCTCTGAGAGCAAAGATGGTCTCTTACTCTCTTAAGATTTCTTTCTTTTTTTTTAGTTGTCTATGGACCTTTATTTAATTTAGTTAATTATTTACATGTGGTGCTGAGAATCGAATCACGAACCCCTTGCCTCACACAAGCTAGGCAAGCACTCTACCACTGAGCTGCAACCCCAGCCCCTTTCTTAAGATTCCTGACAATGACATTCCACTCCGAGAATTCACACCTATGTACTCAAAAACTGTGTGACAAAAAGTACCAAACTCACTTCTCTTTGGACTATAAAACAAGGTACCTGGCGTCCATATTATAGAAAACAGTCCTGGAAACATTGGCACCTTTGAACCCCTTAAGTCACCCAGGTCAGTGACTCATGACCTGCCTTGCACGTAACAGAAACTCATTAAGTATTAATCCTTAAAACGGGACTGCTCTTCCTCCATGGCACTATTCACTGAAGCTGTCCATTCTCCCATCTATCCTCAGTTTCCTTAACATTTACAGTTTGAAACACAAACACGTCTCAAGACAAAGTACCAGAGAAATCAAGGGTTACTAAAGGGACCTACCGCCCCACTCTCATTCTAGCAAACACCCCTGCCTCTCCCCACCTTGACAACAGTGTCCCCACCCTCACCTGCTGCTGTTCAGTACATTTTCAGCAACACTGGTGGCAAACATGCCCTTATGGACATCCCGCTCTTGAACAAAAAGGACGTAAGAAAGACGTCTGGCAAGCCATCCTCGGTGCCTGCAATGCAAAAGCCATTTAGTAGAAAAGTACTCTAGAATACCAAAACTACTAAGTATTTTCTCCCATTAAAAACAAAGCCTAATGTCCCCTATTCCTGAGATTTAAGGTTTTCCTGTAGCAAATTTTTCTTAGTGTGTTAATGCTTGAATAGTCTTACTTTGCTGAATAATAATCCTAATATTAAAACAAAATTTGACCTTTATTAATACCAATAAATGGCAAATACATTGAATACAATATATGTGTGTGTGTGTGTGTGTGTGTGTGTGTGTGTGTGTGTGTATGCGCTATTGTATATAGATAAAGACAGGTAACCTACATAGTTTATAGTTTTATTTTGGGGCTATGAAAAGAAAAACTTGGAATTCTTCTTTTTTTAATTATTATAATACCCAAGAGACAGGGCACATTCTGGTGAGTGACAGTAACTATGAGATATTTAGATGAGGTCAATAGAGATGAGGGGATGGGGACACGATTTTCAGAATCAGCATGCTACACGTCTTCACCATGTAATGATATGAAACCATTTGTGATGATCATATGATGCTGCATTATCATTTCCTCCATAGTGATTTATACAGAAGAACTCAAATATAAATTCACTTATCTAAAAAGAACCAAAAGCCCTCAATTGAGGAAAAATAATTTGGAAGAAAAGTGTTTATCAATCACTGTTTCTTCTCTCCTTCATGCCTCTTTTTATTTTTTTTTTTTTTTTACTTTGTCTCAATTTTGTGAAAACGTAACCCAATACTTTTAGTGTTCATTCTGAAGTCTTCTTTCAGTAAGCATTTTCAGAATTATTACTGGAATATAGAGTCTCAATGAATTTTATTTCCAATTGACTGGAAATATTATATGTGTATAAGCAAGTGCATATACGTAGGTGTGCATATGTGTGTGTGTGTGTGTGTGTGTGTGTGTGTGTGTGTGAGTAAAGACATTTACGTTTTGCTTCATATAACACTAACTAAAAATCTATATAGGCAGCTTATTACACTGAATAGTTTCATATTGCCAAATCAATATAGTCAATGCTATGTTCTTAACTGTTTCCAACTGAGGGCAACAAACAAACCTTTTGACTTTTATATGTACAATGTCTATTTATATCAAGAAGAAAATAATCTACTCCTTTTCTTAGAATCTTAACCAAGAAAGAAAAAAATGCTTCAATGGACCAAAGTCCACCTCTCTCCTTTAAAAATAAATTAAACAGAGAGAAAACAGTAGCTATGAATGGGAAAAATACATACGTGGACTTTGACTTTAGTTCTATATTTAAAAAAAAGCTTTAGTATATATGTAGGTATTATCATTCTCATGTGTAACATCAGAAAGGCTTCAAACGTAAGTAGTTGACTTCTTGCATTAATTTTTCATAGAATTTCAACATTTCTCATCAGCTGAGCCTACTTCTTACCTACTTCAGTGGCTACTCTTAGAACTGCAAGGACTAGCCGGGCGCAGTGGCGCACGCCTGTAATCCTAGCACTTTGGGAGGCTGAGGAAGGAGGATCGAGAGTTCAAAGCCAGCCTCAGCAATGGCGAGGCACTTAGCAACTCAGTGAGACTCTGTCTCCAAATAAAATACAAAAAAGGGCTGGGGATGTGGCCCAGTGGTCGAGTGCCCCTGAGTTCAATCCCTGGTACCACACAAAAAAAAAAGAACTGCAAGGACTGCTAGTTTTGTTTGGCTGCCCCATCTCTTGCCTCATAGACATTTACTAACCTCCCAACTCTCCTTCCTTATCCTACAACCTGGATTCATAGAAAACAAATACCTTTTATTCTCTCTCTCTCTCTCTCTCTCTCTCTGGCACTTAATAGCCTGTGCCCATGTACCTGGAATTTGAAAGTAAGAATTCTAAGAAATGTCTTAGGTAAATAAATCAAAAAAGATTTGCTCAATAGAGAAAAGTATCTTCTAGTACTCTACAGATTGGCACATTTTAATACTTTTTTGAAGTATTACATATCCACAATAGATAAGACAGTCAACCTATACCTCTTCTCAAATATTTCTCACATTTTGGCACACTTCATATGCAAAAAGTTAGCATACTAATAAGTTAAAGAACACAAGAAGAGACAACCACACACCCATGGAGGCACTTGTAAATACAGCAGTGGTTAATAGTGATCTCTCTCTTTCTGTTGGTTATCCTGTTTCTGAATTTTAAATAAAACCTCTATGTCAAGAGCTTAACTGTTGGCAGGTACAGTGGTGCATGCCTATAATCCCAGTGACTCAGGAGGCTGAGGCAGGAGAATTGCAAATTTGAGGCCAGCCTCAGCAACTTAGTGAAGCCCTAAGCAAAAGACCCTGTCTCAAAATAAAAATTAAAAGAGCTGCAGATCAATTCCTAAATGAAACAAGAGCTTATTTGTTGAGCATGGTGACACATGCCTATAATCCCAGCAACTTGGGAAACTGAGAAAGGAGGATTCCAAATTCAAAGCCAGCCTCAGCAATTGAGCAAGACCTTCTGCATATTAATGAGACCCTTTCTCAAAATAAAAAATAAAAAGGGCTGGAGATAAATCTCAGTGGTAAAGCACCAATGAGTTCATTCTCTAATACAAAAACAAACAAAAACAACAACAACAACAAAAAACCTTCATATTCAATTCACTCTTGAAAATATAAATTCACCTAAAAGTATGTTAATGTATATTATGGAGTTTTTCTTTTGAGATTCATTAGCAGTATAAGAGATGTCTTTTTACCTTGTGTGAGTTTCATTGATATAAATAACATTCCGCAAACCCAAAGATGGAATACTGGGGTTGAAAAATTTTTCCTGTATAAAACAAAATAAATGTAATCATAAAACACAACTGTATTGACAGTGAAAAGCTCACAGTACCAGTTGTTAATGAATTTTAAAATTCAAGCATAAAGTCAGGTATTGCTTCAAAGAAGAAAATGTGTTTTATTGAGAAGTACTCTAGCCTTCAAAGAAAGTCAAGTTAAATATTTATTTTTAACACTTTAAAACCAAAGTGTTTCCTTGCTTATACCACTCTCACCTCCCTCCTAAAAAAACAGCTAGTTATAGATAGTGTAAGTCACTCATAGGGAAGTCAGGGATTTCATTGTTCCCAAAATACAAAAATACCATGCTTAGTACCATGTAGGAATCATTAGATTACTAAATATCCCAACACATAATAATTACTAACCCCCTTTTATAAGTTAGAAAATTAAGACTGGCGGGAGGTTAGGATTCCATCTTAGATCTTGTTCTGAAGAACATGGTCCCCTAAAATGACAGTTACTTAATGAGAAAATGCACATCTACAGTCACCCTCTGTACAGGTGCTCCTAAAAGATAATCCAAAGACAGCTCTGTTGAAAAAAATAGAGTCAGCATCTTTGCCAATGTGGGCAAAAAGGTAAATATGCCACAAATAAACACTAAAACAACATGACATACACTCAACCAAACATGTAAAAAATTTTTAAGTGAATCTCTTTAAAGAAAAGGAAAACAAGGGCCAGACAAGGTGATGCACACCTGTAATCCCAGTAGCTAGGGAGGCTGAGACAGAGGATCACTAGTTCAAAACCAGCCTCAGCAACAGCAAGGCACTAAACAACTCAGTGAGACCCTGTCTCTAAAAAATACAAAATAGGGCTGGGGATGTGGCTCAGTGGTCAAGAGTCCTTGAGTTCCCCAGTACCCACTGCCCCAAAACAAGGCAGGAAAACAGGATTTCATAGAAAGGATAACAAATATCAAAAAGTTAATAAAAATATAAAATATAAAAATATGAAAGTTTTCAAACAAATTATTTTAAATGAATATACCAACAATGAATTCAAGATCAAGTTCATCTCCATCAATTCAGCAAAAATCAATTACCTATATGTTCTTTCCATCTACCCGTTCTACACCATCACTAACCACCAAGTAGTTTCTTATACTCTGTTCTGACTTAAGAACACACTGCAACTTGTAGTTAAGGTATTGATCCAATATTATAGTTAAGGTATTGTTTTGAATAAGCAGTCAAAATTAGATTCAGATGAGATGCCAGCTCTCAAAAGAAAATCCACATAATCTTCTCTTTAAATCTTTATTTCTACTGTCCTGTGAATCTGAACTGATCTTACTTGTATACTAGAAATTTCCAGGAGCCTTTAATTCTACCAAATTCTAGCAACAAGGCACTTAGTTGAAAAGCAGCAATATTTATAAGGGGACATTCTTGAGCAGACCTGAACGTTTAATGCGAACTGCTTGTGCCCACACAAATCACTCCAGTGTTAGTAAATCCCTTTATACCAGACTCAGAATTCTACTTTGTGCCAAGCCAACCCTGAGAAGAAAATTCACACAGCACAGTTAGCTATTCACACGGGTTATAAGCAACCTCTGTAAATGGCAGGCACTTAAGTGGCAGAATTTCCACCAGCCCATGCAAGGGAGAGCTTACCATCCAGATATACCTTCTAAAAGGTGACTATACTATCTTAGCACACAGTAACATGAGACCTACATTCCCAGGCTAGCTCACCCTTTTACAATCTTTCACCCAGTCCCCACTTCTCAAATACTATACCAGAACGTGGAAGATACTGTCTGGCTTGCTTTTTTTTTTTTTTTTTTTCACTAAAATACAAACACAAAGCCAAGCACACTCTTTCTTGAATCTTCATCTTAATACTTTAGTGACTGCATGTACACAAATCCAACATACAGATATCAGAAACAGAAATTTAGCCAAAGCCAGGAGCAATGCCACAGCTTTAACTTCTGGTTCCATCCCACTACATTTCTCCCATCTTGCTAGAATTTTAATGTTGTAATAAAGTTCAATAACTGGAAGGTAGTATATCAATACTCCTACCAACTACCTGAAAGAGTCCATGAATGAGATCTAGATTTCCCCCCAAATTATACTAAAATGTCAAAAGAACCAGAACAGTGACTACATTGACTATAGGACCAATATTTATTAAATAAATTAATGAAAGAAAAATTAAATCAACTTATTTAGATACACTATTTTGTTTATAAACATAGATCTCAGTTCTAGAAATGAGTTAAGTCCATTAAAACCAAACAACAACAATTCACACAAAGTTGGAAAACTGTCACAAATTTCACTCTGTTTATTAAAAGCCAACAAGCAGGCATGTACTTACCCAGCTCTGGGGAGTGCAGGAATAACAACATCTTCCAACAAAGGGCCTTTTCCGGCTCATTAAGCTTTCTTTCCATTTTAAGGTTGCGGATCTGAAGACGGTAGGTCTAAAGCCACACTCACCCTAATAAATATTAAGGAAAAATAGTGTCTAAATAGCAAGAGAACTATACTTGCCAACTTGATCTCTAAAACAAAAATATTTCAGTGAGAAGAGAAAATTATGACATATTCTCTCTTGGGAGTATAATAATGTGTCCTACGTGGTGATTTTCATTTACAGTATTCCCTTTCAGGATTAACACTTGGAAGAATGCTTGGCACATAAACAAAAGTTGATTACTTAAGAACAGTAACAGCTGCTAACAACCACTGCATATTCAAATGCAGCATCTAAAAGTTTAAAAACTAAGCTAGGGGTCCATCAATGGATAAATTGATAAAGAAAATATGGATTACACACACACACACACACAGAGAGAGATGAATATTATGCAGCCATTACAAAGAATGAAATTCTGTCACTTTCATCAACCTGGATAAGCCTGGAGGACATCATGTTAAGTGAAATGAGTCAGGCATAAAAAGACAAATAGTGCATGTTCTCGAGCTTAAAGAGCTGATTTCACAGAAGCAGAGAATATAGCAGTGGTTACCAGGCTGGGACAGCTGGGGCAGGGGATGGTGAAGAAAGGATGATTAGCAGGTACATGTGTGTTGAAATTGTACACTGCATCCCATGAACATGCATAATTAATGTCACTTAAAAATTAAAACTTAAAAAATATAACTGACATCACTAATAAAAAATTTGGATAATGTAGATCAGAAAAACCAAAGTTGTAGAAGGTCAAAGGGACTCTGGCCAGGATTGGCAGTGTACATCTGTAATCCCAGCAACTCAGGAGGTTGAGGTACAAGGATTGCAAGTTTGTGGTCAGCCTGGGGCAACACTGCAAGACCCCAAAACAAAAAATAAAAAGGACTTGGGATATATCTCCATGGCAGAATACCCCTGGGTTCAAACCCCAGTACATAAAAAGGGACTGCTGACAACAACGTAAACAAATCAGACTCCTGGATCCCTATTCTAACAGTCCACCTTCCTCCCACAATAAAACTTCAGGCCTGACCTAATAGCAAGCAAGTTGTTTTATGGTCCAGAACATTTTACTTTAAATGAAAAACAAGGAAAACTTAAAAACATTTCATTATCTATCAAGAGAGTTTAATGCCTGAAATTTAAATGATAGCTACTGGTGATTGAACCCAACCTACATCCCCAGCCCCCATTTTTTATTTTGAGGCCAGTGTCCTGATAAAAAGCTGAGCTAGACCTCAAACTTGGAATCGTCCTGCCTCAATCTCCCAAATAGCTGGGATTATAGGCATGCACCACCATATCCAGTTTCACTGTATAACATTCTTAAAAGTAACCCAAAGAAAAACATCTTTTTATAAGGCAGATACTGTTTGAGATTGTATTTAAAATATGCCATGTTATGTTAAAATAGAGAAAATAATAAAAGAATGTGCAGGCTTTTTATGCTGGGGGCCGACCTCCAGTTGGGGGGTACAAACGCGAGCGCTCAGCGAAGTACGAAGGCAGAGGAACAGCGATGGGGAAAAAATAACACACCGACACACGAGTCAGGCTGTGGAATCTTCTCTCTTTTTAAACATCTGTTTAACAATAAAGAATCTTCTTTCTTTAGACTTCTTTATGGCATATGACTTCTCAATAGTTCTGTGATTTTCTTACCCATCCTCACTCAGCTTATCTCTACTGAGAAGTCCACGGCACTTCAGGTAAGAAGCTTGTCCTCTGCCTAAATCTCTTTAAAAATACTTCAAAGGTAAGTGAACTTACCGGTCAGGCCCCACGTTTTGAGCGCCAATTGCTGGGGGCCGACCTCCAGCTGGGGGTGCGTGGTACCCCTTGCTGGAGGCCGGCCCCCAGCATTTTAGACTGGATTTATACTAAAATCTTCTATCTTTAATTTTTTAAAGTTTACTTATAATATTCATGCTTATTACATACAACTTATGGAAAGTAGATACCAAGAGAAAGAAAACAAAATCTTTTTAATTACACTACCCAAAATAACTACTAGGGTTTTCCGTAGGCAAGTGTTTTGCTTTTTAACATCATCTATGTATTTAACTATTAAATTTTTTCTTTCTATAATACCATAAAAATTTTAAATATTATTAGACTTCATAAACATAAGTTCTAATAATTAGTTTCTGTAGTCATTAGTCTCTATTTTTATATTCTGTTGCTGCCAATGTTCCTGTATTCATAAACAATACTGAAATGAGCATTTTTAGGTTGAATGCATTGAACTCTTTACTTAAACTTACCAATTCCTCACTTGTGTGTTTGCATCGACCAAGGCTGTATTCTGATGAATTTGGCAGATAAGAAACATCTATTGTGCCAAGGCTCAATGCAGATTCATCCATGTCATGAAGTGTAGCTCCAAATCATGTGCTAGAAAAATATATACCATTTTAAAGAGGAATCTAGAAAGTAAATACAAGAACTCAAAACTGACTTTACATTATTTTGTTCTATAAAAGGGTATCAAATGTGGACTTCTTTGTTGAAGCAGGGTAAAAATTGCCCTTGATGTGTTTATATTCTCAGAATGTCCTGAATGGTTGCAGCGGGGAAGGATGGGACATCAATCAACAATTGTATCCTAAGACTTCCTGAATACTGAATACACAGACTTTCTAAAAAGAACAGTTATGAACACTTACAAGGGTAAATAAGAGCTTATTACAAGTATGCAACAAGTAATTATTTCATTTTTTTAAATAATTGAATGGTTCCTGGGAGAACAAAGGCATGAGTTTGTTTAATTAAACATGTTACATGTATGCACACAAGATTTTTTAAAACTATAAACTGGGAATTTTTACTCACACCTACCATGCAATGTAAAATGGATAAAGGCAACTAAAGCACTTTTGAATTTTCCCACTTAAACTAAAGTGACTTCTTAATTTCTTATGATGCTTTAAAATAAATATTTGCACTTCTAATACATTTACAAAGCTCTAAAGGAAAGGCACACCATTTGGGAATATCTAATTTATAAGTTTTCATCTTTTTCAATAAGGCTTTTCCTAGCCTAAGGGAAAACATTCACTGATATTAACATAAAATATAAAAATTTTTCTAACTTAATCTCTATTCTTTATTTTAGCTTTTGTCTATTCTCATCTGGCCTTAGATGATTCCCTTAAAATCCTGAAAGATCACCTCCAGGTAACAATATTTTTTACAAGGCATATTCTGATTCCTTTACAATCCCCATATATATTTGCTGCAATTACTATTATCGTCAAAATAACTACACATGCCCTTAACGATATAATGTATGGAACCACCTAAGGTAACAGGCCAGGGGAGAGAATAGTAAAACAATGCACCTGGGATGAAAGTTCTTCTGCGATACAAAAGAAAAATTCAGCACTCAGCTTTTAGTTTCCTCTGCAGAATGTCCACACAACGGGGGAGCAAGCGGCTGCCTGAGAACAGAAGTGATCAGGAGATGAGGAGAGAGAAAAAGACTAGTGCTAATAGGAAGTCCATGCTATGCTCCTCCTCCCTCCCCACTGGGTTTACCCAAGGTCAAGGAGTTAAAAAAAAAAAAAAAAAAAAAAAAAAAAGGATCCCAAAGGCTTCTGGCGGCTGGACTGAGGCGAGCCAACCGGGGAATCTGAAATTGACAGGGACAGGAGGGCGCGCTTTGACGTTTAAATCCCCCACTGCGTACCATATGTGTGGATTTGGTCAAGTTAACTTCTGTGCCCTCGCCTCTCCATCTGGAAAGTGGGAATAATACCATGCCATCTTATATGGGTTGCTAGGACGGAATAACACACACAAAGCGCCCCGCACGGTGTGAACCGTGCGCCAGTGAACACTCAATCACTGGCGGCTGCTGTGACTGGATTACCTCCAGTGCCAGCAGCTCTCTGAGCATCCCAGCTGCCTCGACGTCCCCACTAGGCGGGATGGCTGGCGGCCCCAGCCCCTTCAGAAGGTGCTTAGGGCAACGAGTGCATAAGGACTTCCTCCCCCGCAGGGGACCCTATGCTGCAGCCTGGTCTCCCAAGAAGACTTGTGCCGACCCCCACCCACCCCGGCACGAGCCCGGCCCATTTCTCAGGGAGCACGCAGGAGCTGGGAGGAGGACGGGGTCTCAGACCGCCCGGAGTCTGGCAGGCGTTGTGCCACGTCCGGGGGAGAGGGGTGACCACGCACCTGTCCCGGGACTGGCAGCCGAGCAGCCTCTCGCAGCCCGCCCGCCCTAGCCGCTCCACCCCGCAGCTTGGCTCCAGCTGCCGCAGCTGCCTGCACTACTAGTCCCGGCCACAGCCTGCTGCAACGTCGCGCCCTGATGACGCGCCCGGCGCGCAGCAGTGACGTGATGGTCGGGGGCTGCAGGCAACCAGCGCCGGGGGCGGGGCCAAGCGCTGCGAGCTGGCCCGAGGTCCCTACACGCGGGCTGTGACTGTGCGTGACTGCAGGAGTGAGATCTGGGCACGCGGGTCTGGATCGTGGGGAGGCGTGCGTGCCTAAACAAATGGTGCGCTGCCTGGGAAGTGTGTGTGTGTGTGTGTGTGTGTGTGTGTGCACACGCGCTCATCCAGATCTTCACTGTGAACTCCGCTAATCAGGGAACACCCCCACGCTCCGCTGGGAAGCGGGTGGGTTGTATGCTTTTTTTTGTATGTGTGTGTGTGAACTGCCCTTTCTTGCAATTTGTAAGACTGCAGAATTTAATTTGGGGGAGGCAGGGATTTGCAAAAGGCTACATTGTATAATTT
The DNA here is from genome assembly GCA_025594165.1 of Tamias sibiricus. Taxonomy (NCBI): domain Eukaryota; kingdom Metazoa; phylum Chordata; class Mammalia; order Rodentia; family Sciuridae; genus Tamias; species Tamias sibiricus. Next base: position 155,549,075 of record CM046663.1, read on the forward strand.
CTGTGAGAATAGCTGAGCCTCTAAGAAGGAAAATGAAGAATGAAAAACAAATAAACCTTGAAAGATACAAAGCCTCCTTTCGGCAGAAGGATACATTTCTTTTTTCTTTTAAATATATTGCAGAGTGGTTAGCATAGTATTGCACTCCTAAGGATATTCAAATGTCCCTTTCAAATGCTCTCACCACAAAAAAAAAAAAAAAAAAAAAGATAAGTATTTGAGGTGATGGTATGTTAATTAGCTTGATTTAATGCCTTCTCATTGTATTCATAAATCATCACTTTGTGCCTCAAATATACATAACTATGATTCATCAATTTACTATTAAAATATTTTTTTAAAGCTTGAAGAAATCTGAGTCAAAATTTGCTTCACTTGAGCTGTTTAAACAAAATAACACTGAACAGAAAGAGGCTCTTTCACAATATTTGTCATTCCATTGGTAAGGCCAGTGGTTATCAAGAGCATGGCAATTTAGAAAAAGATAACCTTTTACTTGCACTCAAGCAACCAACAACTAGGATCTGGAAATGCAAAGATAATTGACTTAGTCTCTGTCCTCAAGCCACTTGTTCCTTTTGCACAAACCAACTCTAATACTCTACTCAAATCTCCGTGCACATCAACCCCAATCAAAAAAACATCCACAGCTTCCTACATTCCAAATGCCTGAACCTGGCATATTATGGCCTGCCCAGAGGGGCCTCTACTTTTCCCCACTGCTCTCCAGCAGGAGCCACTACCTCGGATGTTTCCTAAGCAAGCCATGGACACTAGTACTCCTAATTCTGCTCATGCCATTCTACCCCAAATTCTATAGTTCTTTCCTGAACTAAATCTCCAATACTTCCCTAATTGCTGCAGCCTTCAATGATTACACTTCCTGCAAAATCTCACAAATTTACTTGTGGCATATCTTAGGGTCTTTATCAATCTGTGTCAGATTTCCATAAGATTACAAATTAATTATGTCAGTGATTTGCCTCAGTCTCCTAGTTAATATTACAATGCTTTAGTAAAGTACTCCGTAAACACTTGTTGAAACTGAGGAACAAGAAAAACAAGAATTCCTCCTCTTGCACTTTCTGCTTCTGTTTATAAATCCATCTGAAAATGCAAATATCATCCTGTTTTGAAACAACCCAAAACAGTAGGAATGTATATTTGTATTTTAAAAACATTTCAATCTTGAGGTCAAAGACCCTGTTTTTTTTCAACCCCAGCTGCACCTTAGCAACAAGCACAAAGCTAAATACTCAAGGATTACATATTAACTAGAATAAGATGAATTCTAATTCCAAAACATCATGGAATTTTGTGTGCTGATGATTGGTCCCTGGAAAAGAAAAAGAAAAAAGTGGGTGGAGGACAAAGAAAAGCATTAGGATTTGAATCACTGCTAAAGAGAAAGTACCAAGAAATGAAGTAAAGAGAGCACCAGAGGAATTTCAAAATGTAAGCCAGAAGGGAAGATTGTCTCACATAAAATTCATTTGTAGGCCACTCTTCTGTAACGCCCATTGCACAAGGGTGACTCTACTTGTAAATGTGGATTGCCATGCTAGGTATTGCAGATTACTTAATGAGAATTGTTTTGAAAACAGATGACACCCTCAGCATTATATTTTATCAAGAGAACAATAATTTTATTGTAATCTAGCCAGCCAATATGGAGCAACAGGACTAAAAAAAAAAAAGGTAAATATGAAACAATGGCTTTCAAACATTGGAAATCATGGAGCTGTTCAGGACCACAGTCCCTAAGGGAAGGGACACAAGTAAGCTGAGTCCTATGATTGCCTTGGTTTATCACCTAGACAGTTTCCAGGCTGCAGTACAGAGAGGAGAATCCAGAAAAACCTCCTTCAGTTAAGGAGATGGAACTGGGAGACCAGGCAGGCTGTAGCAGCTGGTGCTGGAAGTAGAGTATCAGAGAGGAGAAAGCTAAACAAGGAGATGTGCAGCCTTTGCTCCAGGCTTTAGCTGACTAGGATATAGGCCAGGGAAGAACATATAAAGAGAAGAGAAAACGATCTCCAAAGCTTAGGCAAGGCAGGGAATTATTTCTGTTTCCACAAGTCAGAGCCAAGAGATACTCAGCAATTATACATGACCATGAATAATGGCGTTTAGGCTGAAAAAAAAAAACACCTCATAATTCATGATGCCTTGCCTCAGTAACAGGGAAAAATTAACCATGCAATAAGTGCTACTCTGATCCTACTTAACAAATCATAAAAGTCAGCCCCCCTAAAGATCAAACTACTTCAAAGAACAATCCAGAATAAGGAACACTTAGGAAATAAAAAATATCCAGTTCTCAACAAAGTAAACTTTACAATGGCATCAAAATGAAATGACCAGGCATGTGAAAAGAAGCTTCTGCCTCCAGCCTTGTGAGGAGGGGTGAAAAGAATCAGTTGATTAGAAGAGTCCTAGCAATGACATAGATTATAGAATTAAGTAGACAAGGACATTTTGAAAATGATTATAACTATATTCAACATGTCCAAGAAAACAGGAAAGAGATTGAGTGAGCATGGTACATAGAGTCAGGAAAATAATTTTTTTTTAAATATATCCAAAACAAACATCTAGAGATGATGAAATTAGTATCTGATATTTTTAACACATACACATACACATTTGTATAGCATTAAGAGAAGATTAGATATTACCAAAAGGGAGAATGAAGAACTCAAAAATGTCATGATAGAAACTGTCTGAAATGAACACTGAGGGAAGAAAATAACCAAAAATAAAAATGAACAAAGTATCAGTGAACTCAGTATATATACAATTGGTGTCTCTGGATGAAAGGGAAAATATGAGGTGAGAAAGATGAGGGAGAATTGTAAGCTGCCTGTCATGACCAGCCACAAACCGCCGCGGGAGGAAAACTCTCGGAGGCAGAGTAAAGCTATTACTACTTCTTCTTGTCTTCTTGTCTTCTTGTCTTCTTAGCTTAGAGAGAGAGAAAGAAAGATAGAGAGAGCTTAGCTTAGAGAAAGATTATTTTTTCTTCTTCGGGAGCCTCGGCCTAACTCTGACCAGCCATTACTCCTTCTATCTGGTTTTTCTTCTGTAACTGCTCTGCCTACGTTCTGGCCGCTCTGATTCTCCGACCCGAACTCTTCTAACCGACCCGAGTGACTGCATGACTGACTGAATGAATTTCTCCGTTCTCCTAACTCGGACCGCTTTCACCCGGTTATATACCTTCAGCTTTGCGGGTGCCTACAGGTGCGTCACATACATATCAGGTGGAACTTATGGCTTCCAGCTAGCTGCAACAGCCCTTCCTAATTAGGGCTCCTTCAGAGAATAGAAAGAAATAATTATCTACTGTAGGAAAACTTCCCAAATATGACGAAAACTATAGATTTGCAATGCAAGAAACTCAACAATATAAGTAAAAAAGAAGAAAACTCTGCCAACAAACATCACCATCAAATTACCTAAAGTCAGCAATAAAATCTTAAAAGCAGTTGTGGATTTAAAAAGACATTATTGTATAGAAGAAAAATATATGAGAGTGACAGAGGACTTGTCATCAGAAATATGAAAACCAGAAAATAGTGGAGCAGTATTTTATAGTACTGAATAAAAATAAATCAATATAGAATTTATATACACACACGTGCACGCTCTCTCACACACACACATACATCTATATGTGTGTGGACATATATACAGATATATATGTATATATTTCAAAATAAGACAAAGACATGTTTTGACACACAAACATTGAAATAATTCATCATGGGAAGACTCACACTAAAAGAAATTTTAAAGTATTTCAGGCAAAAAGAAAATGCTATTGTATGGAAATCTGAATCTATACAAAGAGTTTGAGATCTTAAAACATAAATATGAAAATAAATAATTTTGTTATTTTTAACACACTTTATAAAAGACAGATACAATGAAATTAAAAACAATATCTTGTGAGATTTATAACATTTTTAGAAATAAAATATATGACAACAGCACAAAGTCTAAGAAAGATAGAAAGTAGCAGAGGAGGGATTTGAACTACACTGTTCTCATACTAAACCCGTTCAACTCATTCTTGCCAATAACTATCACTGTCTTCAACAGACTTCCTTCCAGATTGATCCAGACTCATGGATTGAAACTTACCTTGACACATTTGTTCAAGTTACTACAGATCCACCTGTGTGTAGTAATATTTCTTTGTAACAATTTTGTGAAAACATTGTTAACTGACTTGCCAAAATCCAATGGTAAAGTCAGTATCATGGTCCCTAATGTAAAACATAACAATTATTCTGTCAAAAACTTTTAAAGGTAATAGTCTGATTGCTTTATCTTTTTTGGACCCGTGTTCTTATCATTATCTTTTCTCCAGTCTGCTTTATTCATGTAGTCAATAAAAATTAAACAGCTATTTCATGTCCATCACTCTGTAGATACCACATTGAACAACTGAACAAGACAGAACAGTCCCTTCCTCCATAGAGTTTACAGTTTAGCATACTTACTCTACTCTTGCTTCATAATTATTTCCCAAAAGATTCAAAAGCCAGCAGCAAGTTCTTTGGCCTGTGGCTTCTAGAATCCACTAGTTGATTTGGAACAGGCTCTGAGGATTAACTGCCCAACACCTATTCCTTCTCTCTGATTTTGTTCAGGGTGATCTCCTGTCCAGCCTGAGAAAAGAATGCATGAAAGTATCTAAGCCAATAGCAATCATCTTATTCCCTAATATTGCACTGTTCCTGTCGCCAGGACAGTCACATGACCCAGTTCTGGGCAAAGAGAAAGGCCAACTTGAAGACTTCTGGAACTTTTCTTTCCGAGTAAAAGGGAACAGACACAGCAGGCACTGCTGCTTTCTCACTTTCCTCCCCTCTTGCTGCATGACAATGTCCATACCCAACACCATCGATCATGGACTTCTGGATTTTATCCACCCTCTACCTATTTACACCACTAGAATCTGGTCTACTGTGATTCTCATGCAAAAAGCATTTCTAATTCCTATTGAATTTAGAGCACAGATCTTGCTGCTGGAATGACTCAAAAATGTGACAAAATAAATACAGAGAAAGTTTAGAAATAGTCCCTGCCAGCACCATGCTGAAGGATGGCAATGGAAGGAAACCTTGTCTTTTAGAAATGACCTTAGATCAGAAGGGAAGGGAACTTTTCAGACTCACTTTTATCACGTTTGTGGTAGAACAAAGGCTTCATTTTGACTGAAGCTGCTTCACTGGGAAATTGATTAGTAGATTAAGCTTTAAAATAGAGACATCAAAGAATGACTGGAATATTAGGTGTGATACTGAGTGAAAATGTCTATAACTGCACCCCATACATGGACTTCAAATTGCACAACCCATGTTACACACACACACACACACACACACGTATCAATTGGTATGTATGTGTGTGTGTATAATCATAAATCAAATTTGAACAAATAATGAATATTCTGCCTTCTAGAGAAAGCAGAACCATTCAGAACTCTGCCCCATGAAAAGTGTGCCCAACCTACAGGCCCAAACAACTACTCACTCAGCCTTGAGTTATTACTCTCATGCTAAAATATTTGTGATATTTTCTCTTACATATCTATTACTCCCAAGTGTAAAGTACATAGAACTGTGGCTTATAATGGCATAACTTCCTGAGCAAACAGAATGGAAGATGAGGAAATTTCCCTCATACCAATGCCAGTTGTGTTAAGATGCAATGTCCAAAGAATGCACCCAACCACATCTAACTCATATGCTCACTGGGATAGGAGGCCCCTCTGAAGAGGCAGGTTAGAGCAACAGTCCCTCAAGGTGGTCATCAAATATCCCCAAGCCAAGCAGGAAGCACTCCTAAGGCTGTAGGGAGATCTGTGCTGGCACCATCTGCCAGATGGGGTAGATAATGAGGCTCACCTCCCAGGAAGGAGGCACAGCAGGAACTGGGTAGAACTCTGGGCTTCTGGGTATCGATTTAGGGCAATTAAGAATTTAGCTAGTGTATCTTTTTTCTTAATCTGTTAGCTCATTCTTAAGGAATGAAAGTCATTTTCCCTTGTCTCAGGAGTGTAGCTAGGCTCCATTGCTTTAAATCCAAAAATCTGTTAAGCCCTTGAGGGAGCCTGAATACTTGCAAATAACAACCTTTTTGTGATAGAAACCAAAAAAAAAAAAAAAAATGAGAAATTGTTTGCCTGGGGTCAGTAGCCAAGATAGGATTTAATAGGGGCCTTTGTTTTCCCCCTGGAGTCAAAAGGGGTTGTGTGAGGAGAGGCTGTCTGAGAAGCAGGTAGGAACCAGCATGGCCCAGACCTGGAGAAGGGGACAGGGCTGAGGGGTCAGTTGTGGTTTGGATGTGAGATCTCGCACATGTGATGCAGGGCCTTTGCTAGAACCTCTGCATGCTCACAGTAGCTGGGCATACCATTGAGATACTGGACTTCATGTATCTGGGTGGGCCCTGGCAAGAAGCAGTGATGAAGACCAGCCTGAACAGAGCCAAGGCCTGGGACAAGGGGCAAGGGGCAGACCCCCAAGTTAACCTTGACAAGAGCTATTTAAAGACAGATTGAGTCAACAACATTCACCCATTCCCAACACATTGGCCAAGAGCCTGATCCATACCAGGCACCTTGCTAAGTTCTGAAGATACAAGGATGAAAGTGTTATGCATGGACCCTGCCCTTGTGGAATTGACAGTCTGATGGCCTGTGGCGTGCAGAAATGGACAGCAGAAAGAAAGATGTGAACAAATAAGAAAAATAGGGAAAATACAACAAGGACTCCAAACAGCATCTGTCACAGAGAATAGCAGAGGTCACTGACCTTAAAGTGGTGAGGGAGGGCCTCACTATGGAAGGAGTCCAGGAAAGGCCACTCCAAGAAGCCCCCAGACATGCCAAAGCTCAGAGGGAGAACAGAGCTCAACAGAGAGTGAGAACTGACAAAGACCAGGCTGAGTGAAATCGAGTAAATGGAAGAGGGGCAGAGGGAAAAAGGGGAAAGCCAGGGTGAGTCAGATAAAGCAGGACTTTCAAAGCCACAGTAAGAAGTTCATAAAAATAAAACTGTGGCATGTGACATAAAGGTCATGGAGGAATTTACATAGCCTTTACTTTGTAAGATTAGATAAGGAGGAATCAAGGAACAGAAGCCCAGGTGCACAGACTTCATCAATCTGGAAGGAGAGGTGGGCAGCGATTCAGGAACTATGATGTTCTCAGGGGCCTACTTAGGGTCAACTCCCTGGGGCAACTGTCAACAGAGAGTGTAGGTAGAAAGGAAGTACATTTTGTAAGCACCCTGTATCCAGCACTTACCATGTGCCAAGCGCTATTACAAGTACTTCATAGGCATCATCTCAAGCAAGCCCATGTCAGCCAGGAGCAGACAGGAAAACATAGCCCATGCCAGACAGCTCAGCAGAGGGATTCTAATCAGAGAACCACAGAGAAAGGTCATGGAAGAGATGAAAGGACCCAAGGGGACGGCAAGGCAACCCAGAGATAGCAACAACACGAGATCACTCTCCCCCCTCGGGCTGCAATGACAAAGCCAAGTGGGACAAAGGACAGGGGACTGTCCAGGAGGAGCCTAAACCACAAAGTCATGCCCTGAGAAAGGGATCTACCCTGGATTACCCTCTTTCTGTCCTCCTACCACTGATCCACCCTTCCTATTGACTAAAACAAGCATCAAGGGAGCCTGAGGCATGAGTTTATAGGGTCACCCCCACCCCCAGATATACAGTAGAGCAGGGGAGATTGGAGAGTAGGTCAGAAGGCAAACAGACAAAGGAGGAAACATCTTTCCAACAGCCCTATGGGCTACAAACTATTGGCACTCCCAGTTTTCAGACTGGGAAACTGAGGAACATCGAAAGTTCTGGTGAATCTAGCAAGTGGCAGAATGCCAGTCTGAATTCAGATCACTTTGATTGTGAGCACAAGTGATTTGGCCAGCCTAGGTGGGAGCCTGGTGGTTAGGACTGGGCTGATAGATCCTAAACCTGAAGAAACAGAACATACTGTGAACCTGTTTCCAAGCCCAAGTCTGCCTCTTGCTAGCCATTTTGAGAAAGTATTTAACCTGAGTCCCAGTTTTCTCATTCTGAAATTAGATTTGCTAATATCCATTTACTTATTGGGTTATTTTGAGATAAAAGAGAATAACTATATCAAATAATTAGCACAGTACCTGCCACATGGTAAGATTTACTAAATGAGAGCTATTACTGTCACTGCTGTTAGAATTTGCTATGGATATTGCCATAGTGTTTTGGCAGCTCTCATCTCAGGGCTAGGCTGCCAAACCCCTGTGCTTGGTAAACTCACTTCTGGCAGAAACTTTGGGGGGAATAATGAGAATCCTATTCTTTTGAGCTTGAATCCTGGCAAATATTTTGTTCTGAAACCATTGAAACTCACATGAACCCTTAAGGGAGTTTCTGAAAAGCATATCTATAGATCAGTTAGGATAGGCTAGGTTGTGATTCAGTAACAAACATCTCCAAGCCTTAAGAAAACAAAGTTTATTTCTTGCAGATGCTATGGGTTAATGACAGATTATTATAGAGGCTCTTCTTATAAAGGTCACTAAGGGACCCAGACTGAAAGAAACAACATGTTTATATGTTCCTCTGTAGTTTCCAAGGCTGTGAAAAGGGAATATAGTGAACTATGCACTTGTTCTTAGTCTACATATCACTTCCACTCACGTTTCACCAGCTAAAATGATCATGTAAAGCAAGTGGGTAAAGAATTATAATCCTACCATTCTGTATCCTGTCTACAATTCAAAATCAGATAAGTAAACATTTATGAACAGCACTTCACTATCAGAACAACCTCAGGGACACTTTCAGGAAGACTGAGGGAAAGCAAAGGCCCTAATCTAGAAGGAAGAGATTTAGAAATTTCTAACAAGCCAGGCTACTCTGTATGATATCATGAGAGTTTATCTTCATTGTGTTCAGGAGGACTGTATCACTAAAGACAGCATGTCATCCAGGAAGATCTTTTGTTCCTAAATATTTCTTAGAACCACAACCCTGAAAATCACCATTGGTTCTTGGAAGATATTGTCTAAGATGGTTGGTGGAGCTGAGATGCCAACAGGAATGGTATAGAAACCTAAGTATCTTGTATTCTGGAAAAGGAACCCTAACATGGACTAGAAGTCAGTGGCCACAACTTTCCTACTGTTGTATAAGCCAATGTGAGATTATTGGGTATTGACATCTTACTGAGTGAGTATAAGGAGCAAGACCTTTCTTTCCTTGACTTTCGTGATCCATGCCCTCCTGCGTTTCTTTCTACCCACGTAAATGGTTTTTTATCTTGGCATCTTTTACTGGATCAAGGTCCTCTTTCATTCTCACCCTATTCTCTCTCCTTAGCACACTGGAAACTCAGGAATTTTTCCCATATCCATTCCGGGTCTTTTCCCATATCCACTCCAGAATAAATCAGCAATTTCACTTTATAAATTGCTCTAAGCCCTGCATCCACTTGTCTCCTCTCTACCTGCACTATTATCCAAATCGCCATCGCTCCCAGGAGGCAGAATGCCTACCCTGTGTGCACCTCATGTCTAGTTCAGACACCCACCATCCTTCCACACATGCCTACCATTTGTCAGCTGGCACAATTGAAAATGCAGCATGAACCGTGCCAAACACCCCCATCTCTCCTCCTCCTCCCCGCTCCAACTGATTAAAATCCTTACAATTATTTCTTACAGAGTTTAGGACAAACTCTGAAGTCTTAAACATGGTCTCTAATGCCTAGCACAGTCTGCTCTTGCCAATGTCTCCACCCTCCTCTCCTTTTGTTCACCCTGTCTCTTGACTTCAGCCACCCTAGCTTGCCTTCAGTTCCTCAAGAAAGAGAGGTCTGTCCTTCCCTTGCACAGGCTGCTTCCTCTGCTTGCAAGGGTCTCCCCAACATCTCCTTTCTCATCTTCAATCCTTGATTTTGAGCACAGCTCATATCTTTCCTCCTCCTGAAAACTTCTGTTGACTCTCAGACAAAGTTGGGCCCCTTGTCATAAGCTTCTCTCCTGTAGAATTTATCACAGTTACAATTAAACACTCAGTTGTAGAATTAATCCTTCTGTAACAGTGGTCCACTTTATGCTTTGACTATAACCCTTGCTGCTTTGCCACTGCAACTTATTTTTAAAATGGACATGTTTCCTCTCTTCCTCTCTACCTGCTCCTCCCTAATCTCTCCCCTTCCCTAATCTCAGGGGAAACAGGATTACCTTTCCTCCCAATATTAGACTCCCAGAGTTATTTGTCCCTGAGCACACACCCACCATAGGAATGAAGTAATACAGACTTTGGGGATGGTACCAGAAGATCTCAGAAATGACTATATCCCAAATTAACAAGTGAATTACAACCCCAACAGAGAATATGTGGAATGTAGCCTTTGAGTCACTTCTTTAAAAGCCCCCTGTTCCTGCTGATGGGCAGAATCACAGCCTCTGGGACAGGAGTCCCCTGTGTTCTCCTTTTCTAGAAAAGCAATAAACCTTCTTTTTCATTTTTCTCAAAATCGTGTCCTTGTTATTGAATTGGCATCAGGGACAAGGACAGAGGTTTCATCAACAATTCTACAACTCTCCCTCTTAAATGTCATTCTTGACTTCTCCCATTCCCTTCCCCTGCATTCCCAGCATGGAATAGTACCTTGATCAATAACAAAACAGATGTTCAATATCTATTTGTCAAGTGTCTAAAATACAACTACATAATGAAGAAGAATATGGATGGCATTTACACCTGCCAACTTGCCTGAGCAAGGGCAGCTCTGGGAATAGAAGTATTCAAGCAAGGAGAGTCTGTGGGACTTAGGACCTCCTGAGTCTTGGGGCAGTCATAGACCCAAGCCTGACAAAGGAAGGCATCAGATTTCCCCTGTGGCTCCACTCCCATCCACTCCCTGGGGCAGAATAAAGGGGACAACATTAACTGTGAAGAGGCCCAGATCTCTGGTGATGGCCAGCAACACATGGTGGGGACGTGATCCACCACGGAGAAGATTGCCGCAGTGTCAACCGGGCAGTGCGGAAGACAGGGGAAGCCCACACCTGCCCACATACCTGAAGGAAAGGATTTGAAAATACTTGAAAAGAAGAGCTGGACGTGGCTGGGGCCAGGCTTTTTTTTTTTTTTTTTTTTTTTTTTTTTTTTTTTTAGCTTTCCTCCCTTGGAACCAGTCTTTTTAAAAAAGGAAGAAAATTCCCATGAAAAGGAAGGGAACAGGAGAAGTCAAGAATGACATTTAAGAGGGAGAGTTGTAGAATTGTTGCCGAAACCTCAGTCCTTGTCCCTGATGCCAATTCAATAACAAGGACATGGTTTTGAGAACAATGAAAAAGAACTACTTTGAACTCATTAGAAAAAGAATGATCTAAGACAGGAGGATGGAAAGTTCAAAGCCAGCCTCAGCAACAGCAAGGTGCTAAGCAACTCAGTGAGACCCTGTCTCTAAATAAAATACAAAACAAGGCTGGGGATGTGGCTCAGTGGTTGAGTGCCCCCAAATTCGATCCCCAGTAAAAAAAAAAAAAAAAAGAGGGGCTGGGGTTGTGGCTCAGCGGCAGAGCGCTCGCCTTACACGCGCGGCCCAGGTTCGATCCTCAGCACCACATAAACATAAATGCATTGTATTGTGTACAACTAAAGCAAATAAATAAATATTTAAAAAAAAAAACAAAAAAGAAAGAAAGAAAGAAAAGAAAAATAATAATATAAATGGAAAGTAAACTAGAACCTTAGTCATTCAGTCTAATTAGGAGATGTATTAATCTAAATTCAACTAAGGCTCACTTCCAGAATACTTATAATGAAATTTATTTTTATTACTTTCAAGGGCATATAGAAGCTCAAAGATTTTCTTTTAGAAAATGTATTCTCTTGAATGTTCTAAACGCACTCTGTATAACTGCCTTTGGCTTTTAACTTACAAATTTCCCAAAAGAAAAGGTTTCTAAAGTAAAAATTTTTATCAACCCAGTTTCCAATTATCTAAATTGTCTGATATTAAACAAAACCTGAATATAAAGTCAAAACACAGTTGACTGTGGTTTAACCATGTCTGTTCTAGCAGGCATTCATCGTCATCCTGCAGAGATAATCTCCAGCCTGAAAGTAAGAATGAGAGACAGGCTCTCCATAACCCAGACCCTGGGGTGTAATTTCTTCTCTAGCTCCATCCTGCACACCACTGGTTGGATGCATCGTGGAGCCCGATCCCTCACTGTGTTAGGATGAATGATACCTTCGCTGCATTCCCACTGCACATCCAGGTCCACTGTGAGATGGCAAAACATGGTAGTTCATTTTTCCCAGGGGCTCTTAATTTTGGCCAATGTTCCTACTTTATCTCTAAAACTGTTGGATACATGTAAATTACACACATGAATCAAAGAATTCCTAGTAACCACTATAGGCAATGGAGGTGTTAAATAAACATTAATATCAGTAATGTTGATTTTTCTCTAGGTGAGTTATAAGTGACATGCTTAGAAAATAGTCCATCTAAATTTCTAGGTCACCTGCTCATTAGCTGTTGAATAAATACAATCTAGACAAAGAGTAAATTATATCTAAAGCCCCATCAGTGGAGTAAATCCTGGAATGAATGAAACTTTAACCTCCCAGAGATAAGGTTTAGTTGACTTTCAGCTCTACAGAGTTGTGACATGCCTTGTGTACCCAGGGTGAATTTATTTCCATAATAATAGTGGCTAGAAAAATAAAGTTATTTTGTTGGTTAGTAGCCCCATTTTTTAACCACAGTAACTCTTAGCCAAAGTCTAATTAAGCAGATTATCATCTGGCTCCCCTCTTCATATGACCTGGTAAATTTCTCTTATTCACACAACCAGAGGTAGCATGTCTAGGAATCCAGTTAATAATTAGGCATGTGTTTCAAGATTACAACATGGCTACTGTTCAGACACGTCCAAATGATAATTATTCTGAACCACTAATTACAGCTCAACAAACTGCATCAGCCACAATTGCGATGTATGGTTTTCATCTCTCTGCACCCCATTTTTCTCATCTGTAAAACAAAGCTAATAATAGTACCTACTTTATAGTGTTACAAGAATTAAGAGCTAAAATATGTAAGGCACTGAGATGGTGGTGCCTGTCACATGGTAGATACTCTGTGATACTTGCAGTTAGCATAAGAGTTCTTAGGAAAATGTCTAGTCCTCCAAGAGGAAGGTTTTATTTGATCTAGGTATCACTACCATTTGTTTTTCACAGATAATTGATAAAGGCTGTATTTTAAACCACACTATTCCTTACCTTTAACCCCAAAGTTTTTCTTTTCCAATTATAAACTTGCATAGCATTTTTCTTTGATAATTACACTATTGACTGAGTCAGTAGTGCCTTTTGGCATCTTCAACTCAGTTCCTGACAGTTCAGACCCCTTATCATGTAACTGCATAAATGCCTGTACATACAGAATCTCTTTCATATACTTAACCCTTGAAAGACCAACGTCAATGTCAAGATTGTATAATAATTCAATTATACAATAATTTCAAAATAAAATTCAATGAACTTTCCTCTTAGTACTGCCTAAATGCTGGCGAGGATGTGGGGAAAAAGGCACACTCTTACATTGCTGGTGGAACTGCAAATTGGTGAAGCCAATCTGGAAAGTAGTATGGAATTCCTAGGAAAACTTGGAATGGAACCAACTTTTGACCCAGCTATCCCACTCCTTGGTCTATTCCCAAAGGATTTAAAAACGGCTTACTACAGGGACACAGCCACATCAATGTTTATAGCAGCACAATTCACAATAGCTAGATTTTGGAACCAACTCTGATGCCCATCAGCAGATGAATGGATAGGGAAACTTTGGTATATATACACAGTGGAACACTACTCAGCACTAAAAGACAATAAAATCATGGCATTTGCAGGTAAATGGATGGAGTTGGAGAAAATAATGCTAAGTGAATTTAGCCAATCCCAAAAAACCAAAGGTCGAATGATCTCTTTGATATGAAGATACTAACTTATAAAGGCAAGAGAGAGGGAATGAGAGGAATGAAAGAGCTTCAAATAGAACAAAGAGAGGGGAGGGAGGGGAGGGGACAAGAGGATAGGAATAATGGCAGACTGAGTTATCCATGATTACCCTAAATACATGTATGAAGACACAATTGTTGTAAAAATACTTTATATTAAACCAGCAACTTGAAAAATTGTGCTCTTTATATGTAATATGAAATTAAATGTACTCTGCAAATGTGTATAACAAATTAGAATTAAAAAAATAAAATAAAAATATTTTAAAAATAAATAAAATAAAATTCAAGAAGAAGAAGGAAATATCATGACGGACACTACTGAAATATCAAAGATAATTAGAAACTATTTTGAAAATTTATATTCCAATAAAATAAAATATCTCCATGACACCCACAAACTTCTGGAAACATATGATCTACCCAATCTGAATCAGGAGAACATACACAATTTAAACAGATCAATATGAAGCAAGGAAATAGAAGACACCATCAAAAGTCTACCAACCAATAAAAGCCTAGGACCAGACATATTCTCAGCTGAGTTCTACAGGACCTTCAAAGAAGAACTAATACCAATACTCCTCAAATTATTCTATGAAATAGAAAAGGAGAGATCCCTTCCAAACCCCTTCTATAAGGCTAGCATCACCCTGATACCAAAACTGGACAAAGACACATCAAGGAAAGAAAACTTCAGAAAATATCTCTAATGAGCATAGATGCAAAAATTCTCAATAAAATCCTGGCCAATCGCATGCAAAAACATATTTAAAAAAATAGTGCACCACGATCAAGTGGGGTTCATCCCAGGGTTGTTTCAACAAGCAGAAATCAATAAATGTAATACATCACATCAATAGACTTAAAGACAAGAATCATATGATTATGTCAATAGATGCTGAAAAAGCAGTTGATAAAATATGGCACCTCTTTGTGTTCAAAACACTAGAAAAACTAGTAATAGTAGGATCTCAACTTTTCAAAAGCTATCTATGCTAAGTCCAAGGCTAACATCATTCAAAATGGAGAAAAATTGGAAGCACTCCCTCTAAAAACTTGAATAAGACAGGGATGCCCTCTTTCACCACTTCTATTCAACATAGTCCTTGAAATTCTAGCCAGAGCAATCAGACAAACAAAAGAAATTAAAGGGACACACATAGAAAAAGAAGAACTCAAACTATAACTATTTGCCAATGACATGATTCTATATTTAGAAGATCGAAAAATTCCACCAGAAAACTTCTAGAACTAATAAATAAATTCAGCGATGTAGTAGGATATAAAATCAATATCCATAAATCAAATTCATTTCTATACATAAGTGATGACTCCACTGAAAGAGAAATTAGGAAAACTACCCCATTCAAAATAGCCTCAAAAAATGTAAAATACTTGGGAATCAATCTAACAAAAGAGGTGAAATACCTCTACAATGAAAACTACAGAACACTAAAAAAGGAAATTTAAAAAGACCTTAGAAGATGGAAAGATCTCCTATGCACTTGGATAGGCAGAGTTAATATTGTCAAAATGGCCATAGTTCCAAAACTGTTATACATATTTAATGCAATTGCTATTAAAATCCCAATGACATTCTTCATAGAACTAGAAAAAGCAATCACGAAATTCATCTGAAAACATAAAAGACCCAGAATAGCCAAAGCAAGCCTTAGTAACAAGAGTGAAGCAGAAGGCATCACAATACCAGATCTTAAACTATACTACAGAGCAATTGTAACAAAACGAGCATGGTATTGGCATAAAAACAGACATGTAGACCAATGGTACAGAGTAGAAGACACAGAAACTAACCCACATGAATACAGTTATCTCATACTAGACAAGGGCGCCAAAAACATACGTTGGAGAAAAAATAGCCCCTTCAACAAAAGGTACTGGGAGAACTGGAAATCCATATGTAGCAAAATGAAATTAAACCTATATCTCTCACCATGCACAAAACTCAAAGTGGAACAAGGACCTAGGAATTAGACCAGAAACCCTGCACCTAATAGAAGAAAAAGTAGGCCCAAATCTTCATCATGTCAGATTAGGCCCCAACTTCCTTAACAAGACTCCTAAAGCACAAGAAATAAAATCAAGAATCAATAAATGGGATGGATTCAAACTAAAAAGCTTCTTCTCAGCAAAGCAAACAATTATTGAAGTGAAGAGAGAGCCTCCAGAATGGGAGCAGATTTTTACCACATGCACATGCACTAATCTCCAGGATATATAAAGAGCCCAAAAGACTTAATACCAAAGGAAAAAAAAAAAAAAAACAATCAATAAATGGGCTAAGGAACTGAACAGACTCTTCTCAGAAGAAGATATACAAGCAATCAATAAATATATGAAAAAGTGTTCAACATCTTTAGTAATTAGAAAAACGCAAATGAAAACTACTCTAATATTTCTTACCATGCCAGTCAGAATGGCAGTTATCAAGAACACAAGCAATAATAAGTGTTGGAGAGGATGTGGGGGGAAAGGTACACTCATATATTGCTGGTGGGACTGCAAATTGTTACAACCACTTTGGAAAGCAGTATGGAGATTTCTCAGAAAACTTGGAATGGAACCACCATTTGACCCAGCTATCCCACTACTTGGTCTATACCCAAAGAACTAAAAATCAGCATACTACAGTGACATAGCCACACCAGCTGTGTTCACAATAGCTAAACTATGGAACCAACCTAGATGCCCGAAACTGTGGTATAGGGGCTGGGGTTATGGCTCAGCGGTAGACCACTCATCTCATATGTGTGAGGCCTTGAGTTTGATCCTCAGCATCACATAAATAAAAAATAAAGGTATTAAAAAAAAGAAACTGTGGTATATATACACAATGGAATATTACTCAGCATTAAAAGAGAATAAAATTATGCCTTTTGCAGGTAAATGGATGGGGTTGGAGCATATTATGCTTACTGAAGTAAGCCAATCCCAAAAAACTAAAGGTTGAATGCTTTCTCTGATTAGTGGATGCTGACCTTTGATGGGAGGGTGGCATGGGAAGAATGAAGGAACTTTGGGTTGGTCAAAGGGGAGGGTCGGGAGGGGTCATGGGGATAGGAAAGATGGTAGAGTGAGATGGACATCATTACCCTAGGTACATGTATGATTGCTCAAATGGTGTGTCTCTACACCATGTACAACCAGGGAATTGAAATGCTGCACTCCATTTATGTAAGATGAATTGAAATGCATGCTGCTGTCATGTACAACTAAGTAGAACAAATAATATTAATAATAATAATGATAAGAAGAAGAAGAAGATTGTATAATAATCCAGAAAAAAAACATTTAAAGGCCAGACTGTGTAATTGCAAACCATCTTTCTCTTAAACAGGCTTCTCCCTATAGGTGGCCCATGCTGCCAAGATCTCTTTGCTCAGTAGACTACCAGTAAGATCAAAACAGCATGGCCCATGTCTTAAAGGGACAGAAACATACAAAAACAGACAAGAGAAGATCACCAAAACCAGGGCTGACAGATGGGAACCTTTAAAACAGACAGACCTGTGCGTACAAATTTCTTCCACTTACTTAACCTTTGACAGACCACTCCAACTGCAAATTGTGTAATAATCTAGAAAGTTTAAAAGTCAGACCATTACAGTAAAACATTATCTTTGACACTTATCGTTGGCCTTTTCTTCAACTCACTTTACCTCTGACAGACTAACTCCAATTGCAAGATTGCACCAAAAAAGAAACAGAGAGAAACAACCAGAGAGGAGCTCTGAAACCATGGCAAACAGACAGAAACCTTTAAATCGACCAGCCAAGATCTTTCCCAAGAGACTCCCCATAGAATCAGTGCAGTACTGGCCATGTCTTAAAAGGGGCGGTAGCAGATACAAACAAACCAGACAACCAGAGGGAATTCCCAAGCCCAAGGCCAAGAAACAGATGAGAACCTAGAGCAGATCGGAAGGGAGCACATATCCCTAGGTTCTCGAGTTCCACCTAACCATGACTCCTACACCACTGGCACCAGAAATGTCCCCAGAAAGAGGAACTGGGTGTATGGAATCAAGGGTCTTGGCATGCACACCGAGGGACTTGCCAAATGGCCAAGGGTGTCGTGACTTTCCTGAGTTCAGTTTCCTTTTTCTCAAAGTAGAGCAACTTGTGCAGCTTAGGGAGAGATGGTGGGAGTTCCCCGAAGAAAAAAGAGCTTCAGCAGCTGCCGGGATGGTCCCTCAGTCCCTCCATTTACTCACATGAACAGCTCTTCTTGTTTTATCCAAGGCAAACTCACACCGTCTCCCAATTTCTCCAGCAGTGGGCTCTCCCTAACTCACCAGCCACCTTGTACCCTCAGCATGGAAGTGGGGGTCACTTGGAGTGCCAGACCTGCCCAAGAAAGCTGGAGCAGGGGCTGCTCTTGGGTCCCATCTGGGTCACCAAATTTGTTGCTGAAAGCTCTGTCCTTGTCCCCGATGCCAATCCAATAACAAGGACATGATTTTGAGAAAAGGGGAAAAGACAGTTTGTTGCTTTGCTAGCAAAGGAGACACACAGGGAACTCCTGTCCCAAAGGCTGTGATCTGCCCATCAGCAGGAACAGGGGGCTTTTAAAGAGGTGATTAAGGAGCCGGGCGCGGTGCACCCTGTAATCCCAGCACTTTGGGAGGCTGAGCAGGAATCGCGAGGGGGCAATGGTTTTAGCAAAGAGGTCTCCAAATAAAATACCAAAAAGGGGAAATGACCCAGTGGTCGAGTGCCCCTGAGGGTACCACAAAAAAAAAAAAAAAAAAAAAAAGATTAAGGGAAAATGAAATCAGGGAAAAGAGATTAGGAATGAGATGAGGGAAAAGATCAGGGAGGAGAAGGTTAAGGAAAAGATGGAGGAGGGAAAAATCAGGGAGAGGAAAGTTGGGGGGAAAAAATGTAAGTTTCAAAGCCACAAGGGATACACTCAAAACATCAAGTGAACCCCTGTCACAGAATCGGTGCTTGAAAGCATGGTGTGTGGAGAGCCACATCTGGACCTCATTTTCCTTCTTTTTTTATTTTTATTTTATTTTATTATTTATTTATTTTATTTATTTATTTATTTATTTATTTATTTTTGTACCAGGAATTGAACTCAGCGGCACTCGACCACTAAGCTACATCCCCAGCCCTATTTTGTATTTTATTTAGAGACAGGGTCTCACTGAGTTGCTTAGTGCCTCACTATTGCTGAGGCTGGCTTTGAACCGCAACCTTCCTGCCTCAGCCTCCCAAGCTGCTGGGATTACAGGCATGTGCCACAGCACCTGGCTGGACCTTGTTCTTTAACAATGTCTAAAGAAGATGAGGCAGAAACACCTATTTACACCTTGTAAGGGAAGAATTAATTAATACTGAGCTAAGTACTTCTGCTCTGGTTGTGGGATAAAACTCATGCCTTGTGTGTGCTAGGCAAGTGAACTGCCACTGAGCTACATCCCCCACCCTGCTTCTGCTGTATTTGAATGTAAGTCCCTGGGCTCCTGCAGGAGTTTAGTCTTCCAAGTCATATATGCTCATTGGATTAAAAGGGTGGAAACTTGATCCAACTATGGTATTTAGAAGTGGGGCCTTTGGGAAGTGATTAGAATTAGATAAAGTCATTAGGATAGAGTCCCCTGATTAGATCACTCTGGCTTTACAAGAATATGGAGGGAGACCACAGATATACAAGCACATGCTCCCTGTCTCTTGTACGTAATACCTGTGCAATTTGGAACTGTGCCAGCAAGAAAGCCATCACCAGATACAGCCCCTGACTGAACTGTGAGATAAATAGGCCCCTTTTCTTTATAACATTACCCTGCCTTAGGTATTTTGTTGTAGTGATAGAAAGCTGACTAATACGTACTTCCAACAAAGGTTTTTGAGGATGATGAAGATAATGGAGGAGGAAGACGAAGAGGATACAAAGAAAAGGAAAAAGAAAAGGACAAAGGTTAGGTGAACCAAAGATACAGTTTTACCTCAAGTGAACCAAGTACCCAGTAGTGCTTTGCCACAGTGGCGACTCTGTGGCTATTATTAGCAACTCTGGAGGCAGTTTGAGTAACTGATGGTATCTGAGGCCTTCTTTTAAACCTCAAACAGGTAAAATATTATCACCAAGGCTCTTCACGCCTGTTCAACGATTTGGACATAAAAGAAATGCTAATTATGGGAATGAGCTATGAATTCAGAGTGACCCCAGGAACAAAATGCTTATCTGATGGTGTTATGTGGCTGGAAATTTATTAGAGGTTTTAAGATTATGTGAACTGATTTCCACCTTAAGTGCTCTACCTGGAGGGGCATTAAAAGCTCCTGATAAGGAATAATTTCAAAGAGCTAATAGCACTGGCCAAAAGATATGTCAAGTGAATTTGAGGGATTGTGAAGGAAAAGGCCCAGTGAGGTGGCTGAGTGCAGCAGGACCGTGTGATGGGCTTGCCAACAGCTGCCACCTTGACTGGGCTCACAGGGACCTCTGTCCATTCCTGTTTCCACTGGTGACCAAGGAGTAAGAATAATCCTACCATCAAGGAAGATGGCAGAGTGAGGCCCAGGACCCAGTTTCATTTGTGCCCCTTCATGATCTTAGACTGCTCCTGATTCTGAGTAGCACACCCCCCCCCCCCGCCCCAGGGCCACAAACTCTGACCTGCTCTCAGACCCACCTCCTCCTCTCCCTCATCCTCTACCATGGCCCCCTCGCTCTCTGCCCTAGGCCCCAAGGCCATCAGACTGTTCCTGGGCCATCTCAAGCTCATCCCTGGCCCAGGGCCTCTGTGTTGATGGTCCCTCCTGCCAGGAACATTCCTTCTCTTAGATACTTGTATGACCCATTCATTCTTATTTTTAGCTCTTAGATCCAGTGCAACTTTCTCTCCCCTGCCTTGTCCCTTTCTCCTAAATCATTCTATTTTATTTATAGCATTTAACACTATCTGAAAATAACCTGTTGATTTCTCTTTGCGATCCTTGCCTGTTGGAAGGTGAGCTCCGTGAGAACAGGAGCTTTCTGACGTCATCCCTGCTAGAGACCCAGGCCAAGCAGAGAAAGCACTAGGCACACATTTGTTAGCTGGAGGAATGAATGGTTACCATCACAGCTGCCATTTTTTTGTGTGTGTGAGCAGGCACTTTGTGCCAGGCATAGGGCTGTAGGTTGTTAATGAACGCTATCTCACTGAAATCTTAGCAACCCCCCAAGGGAGGTATTTATCCATTATTCCTGTGTTGCAGATTAGGTTTCACAGAAAGGTTATGTAACTTTCCCAACGTCAAGTCAACAAGAAACCAAGACCTGATTTGAACCCAGGAGTGTCCGACTCCAACACTCATGCTCTAAATCAGGAGTCAGCACATTTTTAGTAAAAATTTGGGCTTTGCAGGCCCTCTGGTCTCTGCCACAAGCACTCGGTCCTGTTACGGTGTGAAGGAGGTGAGAGGCAATACATGAGCAAATTGCTGGGGCTGTGTGCTAATAAAACTTTATTTTCCAAACAGGTGGTGGGCAAGATTTGGCCCTGGGGACAGAGTCTGCAGATTCTTCCTTTTAGTTCTCATTCTATACATGCTATCCCAGGAAAGGGTTAAAAATGGGAAAGATGGAGGTTAAAAAAAAAAAAGCATTAAATGTGCTCTGTACATGGTGAACTGCCTGTGAATAGTTTACTATTAAGTTAAAGAGACAAAATAGAAGAGAGGGTTCTAATGGGAATTATGACTCTACTGATTCAATAACCTTTTAACTGAATTATAAACATCAGTTTGGACTTCAGTAGAGTTTAATTCAAATAACTTATTCCATTTTAACCAAGGTTCCATTTATATTGCAATTACATGTGATCTCACCGGCCAACACCCTAGTAAACCTGCATAAACTTCCATCCCAGGAAGACCCCATACAGTCAGTATTGAAGGAGAAAGTGCAGCCAGTCACTGTGGGAAGGCTCTGGGTGCTTCAGGCTTTCCCTCTCCAGAAATTCATGAGTTCTTGGCCAGAGGTGAGAGGCAGATCGTGAATCAGGTCTGAGCCAGCCCAGAGAAATGGCTTGCAATGGAATTGGGAAGGTGAATATTAATGTGCTGAGTTGTCTGGTGATTGAGACTGACTCTCGAGACTGGGTATCAGCAGGAAAGGAGAAGACCAACTCCCCAGTCCCTTGGGTGCAGACTGGGAAGCAAGAACTGAACAGTGAGAAGGAGGGAGACCAAGGGGCAAAGGGGATGGTTTTTAGAGTGCTTGGCTGTGAGTAAGCAATGGGCTAGTGTGGATGGGCCTCCTCCGGGCACCACGCTTGGAGAGAGACACTGAGCTTACTGTGTGTGTGTGTGTGTGTGTGTGTGTGTGTGTGTGTGTGTGTGTATGGGGTCGGGGGTTCACGCATATGGTATGTAGCAGGGTACGCAGCAGGGAGTGGGGTCCAGGGTGGACGTGGGAGGGGGTCTGGATTGTGTGGTGTGTGTAACAATCAGTCTCTTCTTCCTGCTCCATCTAGCTAAGGGGGAAAGTTAGAAACTCCCCTTCCCCAGGTAGCCCAGTAACTGTGCACATATTAGAGAACAGAGAATATCCTCATTGCTCTCTTACCCTAAAGGAAGTGTTCCACTGGAAACAGCCACCAACCAAGATTATCTCTGCAAACTGCAAATGGTTCTTAAGTCTCATTTTTTTTCAAATTTTGTTGATTTGCTAAATATGACCTTTAAATGTTTGAGCAAGAAGGCAGAGTGAGCGTGGAAGAAATAGTATCTGTTGGTAATTATAGAGATCCAGTACCTGTCCCTGCTCTGCCATTAACCAGCATTGAGGACCTGGGACCCTCTTCCATATTTTCCCCTTTCTGGTCCTATTTCTTTTTTCTTTCTTTCTCTCTCCACCCTCTGCTCCTTTCACAGTACTGGGAATTGAATCCAGGGCCTTACACATGCTAGGCAAATTCTGTATCACTGAGGTACATCCCCCAGCTTTTTTTTTTTTTTTTTTTTTTTTTGAGACAAGTTCTCACTAAGTTGCAGACGATGGCCTCGAACCCAAGATCCTCCAGCCTCAGCCTCCCAAGTTGCTAGACATTCCAGGCATATGCTATGGCACCTGGCCTCAACCTGTTTATGAAAAAAGAAACGTTTTGTTGCCTGTTTGACATCTGTTATGTGTATTAAGGTTGATAGTTACTGTTTAAGATGATGCATCTTATTAATAATGGATTTCTGTTAAGCTCTTGGTATCTACCAGGACTGTGGTAGCTACAGTGTGCTCTCTGTGTCTTCTATTACTGGATTCTCACAACTACCCAACCAGTTGAAAGGAGGTCATAGGCGAGGCCCTTATGACCTCAGACTTCTCAGATACGGTGGGCAGCTGAGATTCAGGAGGAAGACACAAGCTTCCCAATGGAAGTGGTTGGCAGAGCTGGGATTGAAGCCACAGTCTAGTTTTTCAAGAATACACTCTTTATGTTCCCTGCAACTCTAGTCAAGGCTTGGCCCAAAAGGAAAAAGCAGTTTCAAACTCCATACCGTGGACTTACCAGTTGGCTACAACATCCCCCAGCTTGCCAGCTTATCAAACGCCTCCTCTTCTAGAGACGCACTGGCACAGCAGCTGCTGGGCCCATCTAAGGCATGGTCTTTGCCCGAGAGACACTTAGAGCCCAGGGGAGATGAAAAACTCCTGGCCCAATCCGTGCCCCATGAAGAACAGTGCTGATAATGCACATAGTAGGCGCTCCCTTGTCCTTGACTTCCTTTGATCTTCATGGTGCACAGCAAACAGACCAAAGGATGGGATTTGCAAGGCTCTGGTTGCAGGAGAATCCCCTTCAGAGGTGGCCCACATCAACCATCTGACACAAAAGACTTGGGGGGCTCTCTCCAAAACAAACAGTAGGGGAATTTTTTTTTTTTTTTTTTTTTTTTTTTTTTTTTTTTTTTTGGTACCGGGGATTGAACTCAGGGGCACTCGACCACTGGGCCACATCCCCAGCCCTTTTTTTTTTTTGTATTTTATTAGAGACAGGGTCTCACTGAGTTGCTAAGTGCCTCGCCACAGGCTGGCTTTGAACTCACGATCCTCCTGCCTCAGCCTCCCAAGTGCTGGGATTACAGGCGTGTGCCACCGCGCCCGGCTACTAGTTGGGGATTTTTAAAAGGAGGTATCAGTGCTGGCCTAGCCAGGGAGAGGGCAGGAGGAAGGCGGGAGAAGATGGGTAGATGGGTAGAAATGGCAGAGCAAAGATGTGCAAGTTAAACATTTTCATAGATTTTATTCCTCAGCCGTGGGAGGAAAGAAGAAGGAAAAAAATGAGCATGTTTAACATTAGTGAATCTCTAGTAGGATCTAGTTGCTTTCCTATACACTGAGTACTAGGTCTTGTCAATAATGTAAAAAGGTGATTTTTTTTTTTTTTTTTTTTTTTTTTTTTTTTTGGCAGTTCTGGGGATAGAACCCAGGGCCTCAGTCACACTAGGCAAATGCTCTACCATTGAGCTACCCACCCACGCTGATGTCTTACAGATAAGGAAACCAAAGTTACATGGTTAGTAAATATCCAAATGGGGATTCTACCTGGTTTTAGTTCTACCCTTGGCCTGTGCTCTAATTTAGATTTTCATGAAGTAGATGGCATTTTCTCAATAAGATATATGTAAACAGATATTTAAGCTTCAAAATTTAATTCAGTGTCTAATATATAGTAGACACTCAATAAAATAGGAGACATTAATAACTCTTAATGTGTTTTCTCAAACTGAGGTGGGTATCATCCGATTCCATAGTTCTTGACTAGAGGGTGATTTTGCCGTTTGGAACTGTCTGGATATATTTTTGGTTATCACAAGGGAGGGGACAGGTCCTATTGACATCCAGTGGATATAGGCCAGGATATTGCTCAACATCCTACCATGCACCAAATAGTCTCACAATAAAGAATTACCTGCTCCTTTAAATGTCCATAGTGCCAGAGGTTGAGAGATTCTGGCCCTAATGCAATATATTCTGCAAATGAGGAAACCCAGACCCAGACAAAGTGACTCGCCTGGGGCCTCACATCTGGATGATGGCACAGCCATGATGAGAAACATCCCAAAGCCTTCTACGGTGTTCTTCCCACGACTCAAGCTGCTAACAAGCCAGAGGGTTGCCTGCTAGAAGAGGAGTGAGCTCAGTGGGCAAGATCAAGCTACCACAGGGCCTTGGCAAAGCATGCACAATTATGTAAGTCTGAGTGGACCAAGCCTGTGGCTGCCCAGTCTGAACCAGCTCTGCACAAGCAGCCATAGTAGGTTCCAGGGGATTAGGACACCAAGATTAGGGACATAGAACTCTCACCTGGAGGCCTTTGCTGAGTACCAGCTTCCTCCTTCTCCCCTTCTTTTTCTTAGGGTTGCAAACCAAACACAGTAACGTAGTCAATAAGTTTTAATAACTAAATTGACAAGCTAAAATGTGAACAATCATGCATCATATTATGTCACAGTAAAAACTGCCAGAAATTCTCTGGCTGTTCTCTGGTTCTCTCTTTCTGTATCACCGACAACCATTTTTGGCCTCATATATGCAAAGGAATGGGCCGAGGCCCAAGACAGAGAGGGGCAGAGAGAGAAGATAGCAGGTGCCAATACCATGCAGGAGGCGTGTCTGACCTCACAAAGCTCTCCGGCTAAGCATGCGATTTTTCCTTTGCAGTTACCATCACAGAGCGAAGCCAACATTGCAAATGTGGGTAAAATAAAACCTTCCTTACAGATAAATATCTAAGCTTAGCAAGACTTGCTTATTTTAAACAACTTCTAACACAGAAACCTCCAACTGTAGCTCAAGAACTTGAACTTCACCACTTAGATGATTGATTGGTCTTGCCTGGTAGATCTTTTCTCTTTTCCACCAAGTATTGTGGGGGACTTCCAATGTCCTGGAATGTAACTGTTTTTTTTTTTTTTTTTTTTTTTTTTTTTAAGACAAGGTTTCTCTACATTGCACAGACTACTCTCCAACTCCTGGGCTCAAGAGATCCTTCCACTTGAGCTTCCCGCATAGCTGGGACTACAAGCATACCTACCCACGCTGACACCATCGAAAGTACCAGAATAACCAGATGTGTTCTGAGATGTCCTGTAACAGAGCAGTTCCCATGACCCTAAAGTCCCTAACCTAGGCAGGTAGAAAGAGGATCCTATATTTCGGCTGCCCCAAGCCAGGGTATGGCATCTTTTACAGCAGTCTCTAAGCATCTAAGTGGAAGCTGGTGACCTGGGTTAACACAACTCTCAAGATAAACTTTAATCTTGAAATAGCAATGAAAAATTAAACATCCTGATAACCCTGAGTACTAATGGCTTTTATTTCCATTGCAACCGCTTTCTGAGATGGATAATTCCCTTTTAGATTTTCATGACTCTGGCCCAGAAAGCAGATACTTGAGGCATTAAACATACAGGAGCCTGTGACACCAAGTGAACAGTAGATTCTATTTACGAACTTGGCTGCCACAGTTAGCTATGTATCTTAGGGAAGTGAGTGGAATTTGAATCTATCAACCTTACCACTACTGAGTGGGAAATCAGAAACTATGAAAGACATCCCAAGGGCAAGTTGGATTTGGATATGGGTGTTAGCCTCAGTGATAAGCTACTTGTTAGCCAAGATTGTTCAGACTCTGAGCTGTCACAGTGCAGTAAATGAAGGGAGACCAGCTTTGGCTGCCCATTGTATTAAACTAAACGTAAATTGTCAATTGACAAACACCATCACTTGATAAAAGAAAGAGTGCTTTAACATCCCAACAAGCAGAGAAGATAGACTCTCAAAGGGAAGTTCCTCAAATTGAATACGTATAACTGTCTTAAAAACTTGCAGCTTGCCAGACATAGTGGTGCACTCCTGTAATCCCAGCAGCTGGGGAGGCTGAGGCAGGAGGATCACAAGTTCAAAGCCAACCTCAGCAACTTAGAGAGGCTCTAAGCAACTTAGAGAGACTCTGTCTCAAAATTAAAATATTTAAAAGGGCTGAAGATGTGGCTTAGTGGTTAAGCATCAATGGGTTTAATCCCTGGTACCAAAACAAAACAAAACAAAAAAAACTGGCAACTTTATCCTTAGTTCTTATGTCACCCTAAACTGGAAAAACACACAATTAGACTAGCAGCCATGCGGTCTAGAATGTGGTACTAGGAGTGTTGAGGAACCACTGGAGCTGGCTGGAAAAGAATTAGGTTTGAGACCCAGTAGGAATGAGAAGGTATTCCAGGACAAGGGCAAGGACAGGGAGGGGTGAGGGGATATGAGTGGGCAATTAAACAGGCCACTAAGTGTAACATTACAGAGGGGAGTGTGGCCAGGGAGAGGTGCAGGGCATTGACAGGGCAACCTGTCCCCCCATCCCTTCCACTGGGCTGTGAGTTTCTCGAGAGTAGCAACCGTGTCTTATTGGAGAGTCACAGTGCTAATTAGAGGTAGGGATGGTGGTGTAGCAAGGGGACACTGAAGGAGCTGTGCCAAAGCACAAGGGACACACAGTGCTGCTTCACAGACCCTGGGGATCCGAGCATCCGAGGGCACATTCTCTATCACCTAGCAGTGCGTGCTGTTCTGCCTGGCGTGGGCGGCACTCCCACCCCACCTACCAGGCTCACCAGAGCATCATCCTGCAAGATAATCAGATGCACCCCAGGAGAGCTTGATGAGGTCCAGACTGCTGCAAAAGCTCAGCTTCTCCTCTAGGTTCCCCGCAGAGGTCTGGGTGGGGGCAGTGCAGGGGGAGGAGCCAGCCTCCTGCTGCATCCTGGTCCCTAGTTCTCCACTGCCAAGTTCTAGCAGGGCTCTCCCCCCCAAGGCTTCCCATTTTCCCAGGCCCTTGTCCTCACAGTCACTTAATTAGAATTGACTCAAGAAACAAACACACACAGACAGTGTTGCCAGCAGCCTTGAGGGTTAAGTTCCACAGCAACCACCCCTCCCCCACAGAGAAAGTCCAGCCCACAGGGAAATGGATGTCCCAGTCTTTCAAGATTCAATAGGATACTTTTTGTTTATTTGTTTGTTTTGTTCTGTTGGCCAACCTGGTTTCTGGCAGGAGGTTGAATCCCAATACACAGCCACAGTTGCCACTTGCCACTAGCTGTACAGAGCCATCGTGAAGGCCAAGGGCAAAGCTCCCTACGCAAGTACACTGGGGGAAAGGGTGCCCGCCTGCTACTGGAGGGCCCAGGAGTGATGATGGAGTGTTCCCACTAGTGTAGCTCAGCGTGACACCAGGAGCCCCGTTCCATATCTGAAATGCCACCGGCAGTTGGAGAGCTTGACCCCACCAAATGTGGGATCAGCAAAGTTGCAGTTTCGGGATCAGAAGGGGAGGGATGAACTTTCCATTGCAATTCTACTGTCATTTTCCTCTTCTGACCTGGGGTGGGAGTTTCCTTGGGATATAATTTGCTATTCAAAACAGTCTCTTTGGAAATGTTCTTGGTCTGGTGGGGTATGTGTGTGTGGTATATACCCCACCAGACCAAGAGCATTTCCAAATGGAACTGAACCCAGGGGTGCTCTACTACAGAGCCACATCCCCATCCCTTTTTATTTTTGAGATGGTCTCACTAAATTGCCGAGGCTGACCTTGAACTTGTGATCCTCCTGCCTCAGCCTCCGGAATCCCTGGGATTACAGGCGTGGGCCATGGCACCTGGCTCAGCCTAGTGTTCTCTTGCAGCACATCCCCATTCTTTTCTCAGCGTCCAATCCTCTGAGTCCCCCCTCCAACAGAGAGTCTTCCAATCCAGAATTTAAGTGGAGAAGAGTTGTGTGCCTAAAAATCTCAACCCCACTGCCTGCCTTCCCAAATTATTGTTCCCCTGGGGCATCACTGACTGAAACATGAGTGTCCCTGGGAGGGTCCTCCTACACCCTGTGCCCAGCAAGCAATTGGCAGGAAATCACCAAGAGACAGCTGAGGCAAGAGTGAGGCCCCAGGTAGAGAAGAGGGGCTGGAGAAAGAGTTGATACAATCCGGAGGTCAAGGGAGCAGGGTCCCCCACAGGCAAGGTGGAAGACCATTAAAGATGCGAACATTGCTGTCCTTTCAGAAGCCTGAGGCTAATAATTCCCTTTCATCACGCTTTCCCATCTAAGCCTTCCCACCACCTTCCAGAGCCTCTGGCTTTGTCTGGAAAAAATGCTAACCAATTCTTTACAAGAGCTGTCATTACCGCCCTGGCCAGAGAGCCGCACAAAAGACACTGTGTGCTGCTGCAAAGGGAACGCCGTGCTCCTGGGGCGAGGCCGAGTGGGCAGCCTCGGGCGCACTCATGGGCAGCCAAGGAACCCCGGGCGCATCCCCAAATCCTCAGTTCCCTGCTCACCTCCCAGTCTTCCTGTTCAGAGAACAGTGCCCCAGGTGGGTTATTCACCCGAGCTGCACGCATAGGACTTGGGGAGGAAGGACACAGGTGCTGCCAAGGCACAAAGGGTTTTTTCCTGAGAGTAGAGATCCCAGTGAAATGGATGTCACTTTCCAGGAGGGGAAGTAGGAAGGAGGTGCTGAACAAAAGGGGATTCCAGGAGAAGAGGCCAGCTCTTCCCCCAACAGCAGAAACAGAGAGAGGAGCCCTAATGTGCTGTGGATCACGTGATGCCCAGGATGGGCAACTCAGCCTCAGCCAACATCCAGGACAACCCCTTCATCTTGTTCTCCCAGACTCCGAGCCCTGGAGAAAGCAGGTCACTGGCCAGGCTGGCACACGCTGTGCCCCTGCTGCATTCTGCTGGAGGTGGGGCAGTAGGTGCTCAAATGCTGTTGGTTCACCACGCAGCCTCATCTTGACTGGCTCCCACCCCCATCTGAATCAAGCCCTTTGTGCTTTTTCTCATGACAGAGGGAGTGACCTACTTATTTGTGTGATAGTCTTAATGCCCGTCGCCCCATTCAGCTGCAACTTCCACGGGGCAAATGCTTTCTCTGCCTCACACACAGTGGGTACAGCCACAGACTCTCTATTCTCAAAGTCACTCTGGGAGAGAAGCATCACACCCATTTCACGGATGAAGAAAGTAAGGACTTGAGCATTTAGATAACTAGTAGATAAGTCAGGATTCAGCTGTGGGTCCAAGTGGCCCTTTTCTCTATGCTCTGACACTTCTAAGAAAGACTGACAGCCTGATGAGAGCCCCTTAAGCTGGGAATTTTCATGGAAGCTTTTAGACATATAACCATTCCCTGAGAGAGGAGGAGTGGGAGGAAGGTGTCCCTTTAGGACTGAGGGCAGCTCAGACCAGGGTCACCATGCAGGCACCTGGCCTGGCTGAGGCAGACAAAGTGTTCGTCTACAAGCGCCGGCAGCCAGCACAGGTGCTAGCTCTGGGGTAGGCTGAGGACCACCACAGGGAAGAGTCCCCACTCAGTGACTAAGGAGGCATACAGCGGGGCAGGATGTCTGCATGACAGGAATACAGAAGGGACCAGTCACCAGGATGCACTGCACTCAACATTGAGGGTCTCGTGTAAGCCCTGCTGCATGGAAAGGGCAAGGGTTTTGAGGCTAGACCAGTCTGACACTGAGTCTCAGCTCTAGCGCTTACCAGCTTGGGCCGGTCATCCGTGCTCTCTTTGTCTAGGTGTGTTATCTAATGCAGACAGTGGTGCTAACCTGCCCTCTACATCTTGGGGAGGATGAGTGCAACCCACCAGGGCACAGCATGTGCCTGAGACAGAGTGGGCTCCCAGGCAATGCTAGTTGCCTTAAGGGTTTCCTTCAAGAAAAGGCTCGAAGATCTGAAGCCTCTCAGAGTCTTTAGGAGACATCGTGGGCCCCTACAGCTGGCTACAAAGGCAGGAAGAGAGAGGCCCATGAGGAAGAGGATGGAGCTCAGCACTGAATGCATCTCAGGTCAGGGTCCCACTCACCAGCGCAGCCTCCCAGGCGAGTTCCCAGTCTGGTGCGTGGTTGGTGCTCATAGGCTCAGCTGAGATCCCACCCAGCTTGTGAGAGAGTCACCATGTTCCCATCATTAGCCTGTGATCATTCATTTGCTTTTCCATGGGCTCATTCAGCCCCAGTGGCACCATGAAAGCATAGGCTCTGAGGTCTGCCATTTACTGTGCTAATAACATATGTTTTCCTTAACTGATAGTTTGATCATCTGTTACATGGGTTGATACCCACCTCACCAACTTGCAGCGGAAATTGAGTCAATTAATGTAAAGAAGAGTGCTGGGAAGGGAGAAGGCATTCCCTCAATGCTAGCTGTTATAACCATTAAGAGTCTACTGCTGTCAGACACTGCTGGGCTCCCAGGGCCTGGCTGGCAAGTGAGGCGTGATCCCTGCCTCCACAGAGCTGCCAGTCTAGTGCAGGTAATGAATCAGAAACTCATGATCACAAGGCAACATGGTAGTGGTCCAGGAAGGGGAGCTCAGGGGAGTCCTAACCTCGTAGCAGAGAAGTAGATTCACTCGGAAAGACACCTGATTAGTCTCTTGACCTGGCCAGTCCTGGATGCAGTGTAGGAGGGAAAACACGCCAAGCAGAAAGGATAAAATGAGATGCAGCATCTGGGCAATGCTAGCTAGTTTCCAGCATCTGACTGTGGTGGGTGCAAAGAACTAAAGGAATGCCCGTCCAGCTAGATGGAGAGGGAGAGGGTGAGGGAGGTGGCAGAGGCAGGCAGGACCCAGACCATCCAGATGGTGACAGACAGAGGAAATACCCCAAAAGAGCAGAGAAGACTGAGGTCCAGAACCCCCTGCAGTGACTTGTCTCCCCCCTCCACACTCCCTGCAGCCACCACCCGGTATGTCCCTTAAAATCATGAAGGGGAGCAGGATCCACTCTGATGAACTTCTTGGACCTATTACTCTGAATAATCTCTGCAAGTCCAATGGGACCCCACGGAGAAAAACTCCCTAGGAATCTGCGGAGTGGCGAGAAGGAGAAAAAAAGTCCTCCATCCTTGAAGCACCACAGGGGACAGAGCCAAGGTCTTCTCCCACCTTAGCTAACAAACTAGGAACAACCTGGATGCAAATGCTTGAGAATTAAGACAACACAATGGAAACCCTTGGGAATGAAGACAGTCAACAGAGCTAGGAAAAGGAAATGCGTTTGGCAAGGTAATCTCTTCACCTATAATGATGGGGGAGATTGGTTTTAAGAACACCAATATACCATAAAAGCATTCTTTCCCACTAGAGTTCTAAACACTAAAATATAAAATTGTTTTCTGTGTTTTTACATCATATCCTCTCCTCCTCGGTCACCTCCAGCCAAACGTAGTAGAAAGACAAATTCCATCTTTCAACTTCATTCCAAATGTTAAATTCCTTCCATTCCTGCCTACTCCCCCCCCCCCCCCTAATATGGAACCCGGCTTTTACCTATAGCAGGAAGTTTTTTGTCACAAAGCTCTCTGCCCAACCCCACTGAGTGGGGCATATGGTGGGGATAGGAGTGGACTCCGCACATCAAAAGCAGATCTCAAGCAAAGTGGTAAAACAAAACAAAACAAAACAAAAAACTCAGAAGTGAAGTGCTGAGCTCTCCTCCCATATCACAAAAATGGACAGAAGGATTTGTTCCACCCTGCAGAACCTTTGAAGGTCATGTCCCAATTGCAAATCAGATTTGATGGTGTTGCCAACTAAAGCAACTGGATTTTTTTTTTTTTTTTTAAATAAATATCCAGATTTCTCTCTAGGGCTTGGGTTTCTGAGCCAGAGTGAGCCAAGAGTAGCTAGACTGCAGAAAGAATGTTATGAGGAGCAAATACCTGGAGATGTGCGAACTACATTGCAGACATCCTTCAGCCTCTCACAAGCTACAAACAAGTCACGGCCAGGAGCCACCTTCGTCCTTCCATAGAATTCCAAGACTCTGACTTCTCTTTCCTTCCACCTGCTTCCTCCCCCTGTGTTCACCTCGCCTGTATTCATTCCACTTCACTCCCCAGCCCTCCGTCCCACCCCACCTCCAATGTCATGACATCGTAGGAAATGGGCTCTCCACCCCAAAATTCTCTAAATACCTGTATTCTTGACTTTTGGTGTTTGAGGAATTCTTTCCAACCAGTTGATTCACAAAGCCGACCCAGGTTCTGGAGAAGACAGCGCCCCCCGGCTGTGGATGAATTAAAAGCTCCTCCTTGGCGCCCTGTTGTTCTGTTGGTGGGACGTGAGGTTGCAGGACTCTGGGTGCTCTGCAGTGACCTCAGATAAAGCCCCCTGGCCGCAGTAAATACTCCCAGCACAGTTTTGAAACACCACGGGAGGAGGAAGGCCTGTTTCATCAAATAATAACCAGCTGAAGATAAGGCCTGCTAGGCTGACCGTAGCCAGCCAATCACATGCTTCCTTCTGACCACAAGGACAGGCAGACCGAGGCTTCTGGAGTGAGTTTCAGGGCTTGTTATAATTTAATGATGCAGGGGGTGGTGTCTTCTTGGCATTGCCTGGTGGGGATTTTTTAACTGGGGAGTCGAGCTCCCAGCTCAATAACCTCATTCTCCCTGGCAGCGCCTGGCCTAGAGGCTACAGCCGAGCATCCTGAGTTGTCCCTTGGTGCTCTAGGCTCCCAGTCTGGCTATTTCCAATTTTCCAAGGGTTCTCACTGCAGGCAGAAAGGGCAGCTGGAGTGGGGCTGACCCATGCTGGGGTCACCAGGGGGTGAACATATTTTACACCAAATGTGCAGCCCCATGACCGTGACCCTGTTGTAGAAACCCTAGGGACTGGCTCGCACATATTGTAAAGGCTTTATGTGCCATTTTTTTATTTGTAGTGGCTTTCCTATGTGTAGTGTGACTTTAGGCTTCTCTACTGCATCCTTTCCAACAGGCCTTCCTTTCCAAAGCTATCATTATGCATCTAGGCTGGAAGAGCTATGATACAGACAGTAGGTTCTGGGGACTTAGCAGTGTCTTGCTAGTTCTCTACGCTTAGTACAGGAGAACCTCCCCCCCAGATCCCCAGTAGGCTCCTATAGGCCTCAAGAAGTTGTAAATAAACCCTAAGTGGTATTGATATATTAGAGCTCAATATTTAAAGGAACCTAAGGAAAACACTTTTGTCATATAAATAATCACTCATTCAACATTTATTTCATACTTCCTATATTAGAGACTATATTCCTCACGGGTACAAAGTGTGTCAAATCTGCCTTCATGAAAAAGATCACAGCACAGGAGGGAGGAGGTAAAGGAGTCCTTGGTGCAGTGGAACCAATGGCAGGAGCCACTGAAGGGGGAAGGTCATGAAGGTATGGCCTGTCCAAAGAGAACAAGGAGGGATCCTGCCTTGGTGGACAGGAAGTAGACCAAGTCAGAGAGACAGGCCCAAACCAACATTCTCCTAAGGAACTCCCTGCAGGGCTAACACTGGGGGGAAAGACACATCACAGTTGTTTCTGAATCCTTTAAAAAATATATGTATAATAGCTCATTGAGACATAATTTACATACCATACAATTCACCCATTTGAAGTATATCATTCGGTGCCTTCTAATGTATTCAAAGAGTTGTGCAGCCATCAGCAGAATCAATTTTAGAATATCTTCAAAAAGAATATTAAGAAAAAAGAAATCCCTTTCCCAGGAGCACTCACTCCACATCCGTCTCTGCTACTACCCACCCCTGACCCTGCACAAAAAATTCCTTATCCAGCGCTAGGCAACCATCGATATTACTTTGTGTCCCTGTGAATTTGCCTATTCTGGATATTTCATTCTGGTAAATGGAACCATAAATACATGAATTTCTGACTGGCATTTTTCACTTGCCAGGTTTTTTTTTAAAACTTTATTTTATTTATTCATTTATTTAATTTTTTGTGACACTGAGGATCAAACCCAGTGCCTCACATGTGCTAGGCAAGTGCTCTACCACTGAGCCACAAACCAAGCCCACTCACCAGGTTTTCAAGGTTTTGGTTTTTTTCCTTTTTATTGCTGAATAATATTCCTTTGTATGAACATGCCACAATTTGTTTATCCATTCATCCTCTGGTCCACATTTGACTCATTTAGATGTTTTTGCTGCTATGAATAAGGATGTAAGGAATGTTCATGTGCTGTCCTTTCTTTTATGCACAAATTCACCAACCCACAGCAAAGAAACAAAAAGAAAGACAGCAGGTGAGAGAGCTAACTAGTCTCCTCTCCAGCCAGGAGTCATCACAGCATAGAGGTTGTTAAGCCCGACATTGACACATAAAGCCCAGTTGCACTTTTAATCTTCCCTACAACCGCAGCAAGAAGAAGATTTTTCTTTCTCTTGCCATTTCAAAGAAAAGGTCATGGAAAATCAGTAAGTTTGAATACTTTGCTAAAACCTACCGGGTAAGGAACTGAAACTGGAAGTAAGTCCTAAGGACTTTCTACGCCAGCTCCTCCCACACAGGACAGCTTTTTATTGACATATGCAGGCTTGGCTTTTAGGATGTCTAGTTCAAGGAGAGGGAAGAAGAAGGAGGAGGAGGAGGAGGAGGAGAAAGAAATTTTTTACAGGACAATTAGGCCAACAAATAGTTGTTATTGTTGACATTTAAAAAATGTTTATGTGGGCTGGGGTTGTGGCTCAGCGGTAGAGCACGCTTGCCTAGCATGTACACGGCCCGCACTCGATCCTCAGCACCACGTAAAAATAAAGGCATTGTGTACGACTAAAACAAATCAACAAATATTTTTTAAAAAACGTTTATGTCAAGCTCAGAAAGATGTACTAATGCATCTAAAGGCACAGGACTGGTAAGCCTGGCATTGAATATTCAAAGGCAGGGCAGCCTGAGTCCCAGACGCGGGGAAGACTGGCTCTCTTTCTTCGGAGCAGTTGACTGAGGGCAGTGCCTCTCCAGGTGTCTTGGTTCTGTAAGTGAGAGGAAGGGGGCCTTTGCTTTGAGTCATTGCAGGTCAAGGTGGGCCAGGTGAGGATGGCTCCATAAATAGCAGGGGTTGTGGAAAGGGGTCAGGGAATGTGAAAATCTGAAGATGCTGGGAAAGATGGCTATGGAAAGCAGACGAGCAAAAGAGAAAACAGAGACTATGGGGAACTTTCCATCGTCAGACTGGCTGGGATCCCAGCTGGACCTGTGGCCAGGAACATCTCATCCAACTTTGAGTCCAAGTGATCAATAATCTGAGCAGAAGTGCTGGGTGGAATGGTGTGGGAAGATCCAATCAGAGACAGCAGATTGGATGACCGAGAGCTGGAGAGCCCTCCCAGGTTCTCATCACCTGGCCAGTCCCAAAGTCCATATCC
Source organism: Tamias sibiricus (assembly GCA_025594165.1). NCBI lineage: Eukaryota > Metazoa > Chordata > Mammalia > Rodentia > Sciuridae > Tamias > Tamias sibiricus. Next base: position 155,585,376 of record CM046663.1, read on the forward strand.
CTGGCCGAGGTTTACCAGGAGTAGAAGAGGAAAGTTCTCCAGGGGGAGAGAGGAAGCCAAGAAGGCCTGATGGGCACAAGAGACAGGGCAATGCCACAGGTCACCTCTAAGATGGCACTTCCAATGAAAAGTGCTTCTCACCTGGGAGTAGGGATTGCAAGGGCCTGGGTGTGCTGGAGGTCTGGGACCACCAGGCATCTCACAGCCCCTGGATCTTGGTTCATTGCACCAAGATCATGTCGATTCTGCTTGGTTTTCCTTTTATTTGTTTGGGCTCCTGACTTTTAGAATTCCGTATACCTCTGGAAAATCATTGTGAGAAAAAGTTATAAAAGCTCTCAAAGGCTAAGAAAGTGGTTCCAAGCTAGTTCCAGGCCACATCGTTGTGGGGGCTGTCTCTGGAAAATCAAAGAACGCTTTTTAATCTGTTCCCACTCCACAGCACCAGGGAGTAGTGGGATCAGAATAAGCAATGAGGCCAGTGCAGATTAACAGGTTTAGCCTGGCATAAAGAAAAACAAACCAAAAACCAAACCAAAACAAAACAAAAAAAAAAACAGCTCTAGGTAGCTACCATGGGCCAGGTCCTGGATTGATGCTTCTTTGTCACATTTTCTTTGCACAAAAACCCTATAGAATAAGGTCTATGTATACCCATTTTAGAGAATTAAAGAGTAGAGCTCATAGGTCAATTAACTTGAGTTCATACCATCAACTTAATACATGGTGGAGCTGGGACTTAACCTGAAGGCCATCTAACTCTGAAGCCCATGAACTTTTCATTTCTATTTTATACCACCACTCATAAGAGAATTCATTTTTTGTCTCACAAGCTGCCATTTATTCCCATTTTCCAGTGAATTTTCTAGCACAACCAAAATTGTGGGTTATTATACAACATCCATGCATCTAGATCGCATCTGTGTGTGCACATATATTTACATGTGGATCTTTGCTTTTAGCTATGTGTGTTCTGCTGCCTTCAGAGACAGGTATGAATGGCTTTAGTTTTAATTTCCTTGAGTCTGTGTAAAAGCCTGGGACAGCTGGCCTGTGGTGGGTTTCCTATTGTATGTCAATGCCTGAATACAGAAACTGGCTCCTACTGACCAAGGAAATTACCCTATTGCAAGCATTTCTGAATACCTTTTCCTGGAATGGGTCTTTCATTCCAGAGAAGAGTTTTTCCATTAATGGGGGCACCCAACAAGGGTACCCATTGATGTACCCCTTATGTACTGTTTGGTCATAACCAAACAAATAGCTGTTTTTGATTTGGGCTGGATCAGAGCTGCCAGATCACACACTTACACGTACATATCTGAATGTGGAGACTGCCCAGTGTGTCACTAATTCAAATGCATCTTAGCACCAGGCAGTAAATGTGAAGGGTAAAAAGTGGGTTAGATGTAATAATGGGGAGTAGTGGAGACTGTGGTTAATAGAGGGTGCATATCCCAACAAAGGGTATCTCTCAACCCCAGCCAAATATTGCCATGGGAGAATGTAGGCCCAATGTAGAAAGATCTTTTTAACTTAAAGGGAGACTAGAAATATGGATTAATGTGAAATCTCCATTTTTTTTTTTTTTAATTTTGGCAAGTGTTCAAAGAAAGTAAATACTTCTCAGGTCAAACACCCAAACAGATTTGAAAGATAAGTTCAGCCTGTGGGCTGCCAGTTTACGCCCTCGGATGTGGACAAAATATTCATTTGCAGACATCTATGAACAAACTCTTGCACAGTGACCAAAGGTTCTAAATGAACAGTGAGAATCAGTCCTCCGGGTGGCTTGTGGGTTTGTCTCTCTTGTTTCTTTAGTCTGGAGTCATCAAAGTGTGATCAGAGGACTCCTGATCCTCTGATCTAAGTAAGCACAAATTCCTAGGGACCCTCCTGAAACCCTAGGGGTAGAACACAGAAACTTGCATTTTTAACAGGACCTCCCTCACCCCTACCAAAGGGATTCTGATGCACACTAAAATCTGAAAATCATTGACTCCAGGTCCCAAAGAGCCTTGGGTGTTAAGATAAAGCATTGGCATGCATCCTGAAAGCTCTGGAAAACCACAGGGGATGATTTGATCCAATTCTGTTTTTAAAAGATAGCCCCAATTAATCATTGTGTACCCCGATAACTGTGTGTCTCCACCTGAGCTCCAGGTTCCATCTGCGCCAGAATCACTTTGATACCCTGTCAAAATGCAGATTTTTAGACCCTTCTAATTCACAATTTCTTTCCTGTGTTTTAATCATAACAGAGAGACTACAACTATGACTTCATACTAGGTTAAGCACCTTATGTGAAATGTAGCTGAGACTCCTGCAGAATCAGCACCATTATGTCCACTTCATAGAGAAGAAAGCAAGTCCCCGGAAGGTGCACTGTGCGGCAGTGGGACTGCGGATGTGTTTTAAAATAGTGTCTTCATCCTGCAGAGGTCCATGCCACAATATTCACCAGTGAAAGTACATGAGGTCTAGAAATTAGCAACGCAATAACATAAGAGGGGAGAGGTGGGAAAAGCCAAAGATGAAACAAAATCTGCCATGAGTCGATCATTGTCAGTCATTACATGATTCATTACTCTGTATTGTTCATATTTTCTTTTTTTTTTCAGAACTACAGAACATCTATAGCTCTTTCTTTTTTAAATTTTTAAAATTCTAATTTGTTATGTATGACAGCAGAATGCATTACAATTCATATTACACATACAGAGCCCAATGTTTCATATCTCTGGTTGTACACAAAGTAGAGTCACACCGTTAGTGTCTTCATGGATGTACTTAAGGTAATGATGTCCATCTCATTCCACCATCTTTATGAACAGTGCTTTCCCAAATTGTTCATATGTTCTATATGCATTTTGTCTACTTTTTCGTAATGAAGGGGAATAAAAGACTTCCTGCTATAGCATTACTCATCTCAGAGTTCAACAAATGTATGGTTTCTAAACGAATGGCTTTACCCATTGTTTGTGCCTCACCTGAATATTAGCAGGATTCTAGTCATTAAGAGTCCCACAGAAACCCACACAAATTTCTATATATTTGTTTTTGTAAAATGACTCATCAGTATCTACAAGCCCCCTCGATGTCATAAGGCTGTTTACGATCGGGGATTCACTAACATAAATCGCAGCACTTGGCATGGAGCCTTGCACTTGATAGATACTCAGTGATTGCCAAATGGGCATGGGGAAGGCTGAAATGATGCAGAACACCCTGCACACATGCCCACCCAAATGCCAGATAGGAACATCCCAAGCTCTCCTCCCGGGGACCTTCTTTGAACCACTGGCACACATTGTTTCCAATAATCTCAGTCGGCTCCATCAACCCCACCCCCTGCCTTTTATTATTGCTTTTGCCACTAATTAACACAGATTTGCTTGTTCAGGTATGCATGTTCGTTCTTCCCACTCAGTCACCAACTCCCTGGGGACGGGAACAGTGTTTGTTAAACCTCTGTAGCTTCCAGGACTAGCAGGGAGTTTGGCCCAGGGCATGTGGACTAATGATGCATACCATGACAGTCAGAGGGGCACTGCCCAGAGCCTCCTTCAAGAGCACCCGCTGTGAAGCACAGATGACTGATGGCCTCTCAGTGCTGCGCCTTTGGATCCACCATGGCATTGCTGCCAAGGGCACGCTCCCCGATGTTGCTGCCCGTCAGTGGCTCAGCCTGATGGGGCAACAGATCCAGCCCTTCCTGCCACCTGGGGCTTCCCCCATCAGCTGGGCAGACACATCCTCCCACCTGCCCTGTGGTCTGAGGCTTCTCCTACCCAATCCTCCTTTATCCTCTCCTTTCACAGGGCTCAGACCTGCGCCTTGGCTCAAGGCCTGCCTACGTCTGCTCCTCACCCACATTCTTCACAAGCATCTCTCCCAGTTGACCTCTTGACTCCCCTTTAGCATTGCTTCTTGGAGGACTCAAGTTGTTCAACAGATATCTGATGTGCCTGAATGTCACTAATAACCAGGGACCTCCAAGCTCCCTCTCCTCACATAAAACCAATTCTATTGACCTCCCAGTTTACATATAAAGACTTGGTGTGAAGTTCTTGTCCTAAAACAAAATAAATTCTTCTGCACCAAACTTGAGTGTTCTAGTGAAGTCATGCATCATGCTGGAATGACCTGGGGGCTTTGGGAGCCCTACACATAGAGTTAGATCAGGCGTTGCGACTTCGAGCAAAGCCCTTCTCATGGTGCCTTCACTTTCTTTATTCTTAAAACAAGACTAATAACATCTTCCCTCCTCCTTTATGAAGATGTTTGATGAATATGAATACGTATTTGTGTGTGTGTATGTGTGTGTGTGAGTGTATTTAAGTGCCCTAAACTGCCCTAAAACTAGGTTGGTAAACTTTTCTGCAAAGAGCCAAATAGTAAATATTTTTATATTTACAGGCTACATAGTCTCTATCACCATGACTCAACTCTGCCATCAAATGCAAAAAAAAAAAAAAAAAAAAAGCTGCCAAAAATAATTCATAAAGGAATGTGACTTTATTTCAACAAATCTTTTTTTAAATAAAAATTGATGGCAGGCCAGACTTGGTCAGAGGGCTGTACTTTGCTGACCCTTGCCCCAGAGTCATGGAATCTTATGGTTAGAAAAGAAAAGGGGTATCTTGAGGTCCCAGGTACCCAGATCCTTCCTCTTACATTCATGGCAGTCCTGACCAGTCGATCAGGAAACCATCCTGAAGAGCTCAGAGGCTGCCTCAGAGGCGTTCCTAACACAGGGCTACAGGTCAAACTCGGCAGGTACTTGTAGTAATGTCTACCATTTCCCCCAATCTGGTCCAGTTCCCACAACTCCCAATTGAGAAAACCAAGCCTATTGTTACTCAGTCAGGTATTTTGAATGTATGAGGCTCTTCCTCAATGCAAATCATGATGATCTAGAGCTAAAATTTATCCATTTATAATAAAATTTAAAATAACAAGAAGAAATTAAGCCATACTATACATAATGATCATGATGATTTTCTGCAATAGGAACGACTGGACCCAAAGAACACTTTTCTCATCTCCTGGAAGGTAGGGACTCATTGTTTTTAGTGTGAGCAGATAAATGTTCACTCTGTTTTTGCTGGAGTGGGAGGACAGAAGTGTCTGGCTCCACAAGGACTGCACAGTGCTATCTGTCTTCAGTGCCTTCCAGGCCAAGTGACTGGGTTCCAGGCAAAGCCTGCCTTGTGCGGGCACACAGTGCTCCTGGTCTTCTCTCCCCCACAAAGCTGTTTTGTTGCTGCATTTAGGAAAGGCTACCTTGACATTTCCTCTCTTTTTTCAACTTGTTCATTGGAAAGATCAAAGCCTTCTGTAAACTATGTGAAGACTCAGAAGTGAGAGTGTGTTCTCCTGCCCCTGACACCCCAAGTTCCTTGGCCATTTGCGGGTCAACCATCCCTTTCAGAACCTAATGGTAACTCTGGAGCTTCTCTGCCGGGAAGACACCTGTACCATAGTTACCCCAGTGTCTCAGCTGTGAGGAACACCTCTTTGCTTATATTCAAACAATAATCCCAGGTCTGTTAATATCATAATTTCTTCTACAGAATGCAAATTGCCCTTCCTGTCATTAAACAGAATTCTTAGCAACTTGGTTAGAAGCCTTAGGATGACGTCACCTGGTTAGGGCCTCCCCAGTGGGTACGAGTCTCACTGCCTAACAAGGAAAACTTGCAGAGATCCCTCAAGAACAGAGTGGACCCTGCTCCAGAACAGATGTCACTTCCAGTCCAGAATGAGCACTACCTCGTCACAAAGCGGCACCATCTGGGTTTCCCCACTACATGCACAGCCATGAACTTGTCCCCAACTTTAGAATCCCAGAGGAGAGCACAGCAGTGGATAAACCCACCTAACAACCCTGCCTGGGCCACTGTCTTCTGGGGGGCCAAATCCCAAGGGTGGACCACTGAGTCAAGTCCTGGACCCATGTCGCCACATGTGTTTCCAACCCATAATTCCTCCTCCCAGCTGTGCGGGCCTTCAGCCTGATCTCACTCCCAGGATGTTTATGTGGGGAAACAAAAGGAAAAGAATGTTCTAAGGAGCAATGGGTTGGGGAGCCTGAGGAGGAGTAGAGCAGGTTTTGTTTTGCTCCCTGATGTGTCCCTGTCATCTAGAAGAATGCCTGGCACAGTAAGTATTTATTAAATCCATCTCATGAATAAGCCAAGGAATCACAAGAGGCCGTGTCTCTTGGGACACCTCCCCTGACTGCTCTGAGGAGCACTCCATTGTTCCCACGGTACTCATTCATTTTTTCAGAAAGGGTGTGTTGAGCCCCTATTGCGTGCCAGACCCCATGCCGGTCCCAGGGTTTATAGCAGAGACAAAGCACAGCTCCAAACGTTCTGGTTACCAATTGCTTCCTGGTGGTAGTTTCTTCTCCCCTAGGAACAAGGAGATGCTGAAGAAGGGAGGAGGCTGAAGCTACCTGACCACCTACTATGTTCCCAGCATGTAATAGATGCTCTTCTACAGCCAGTAGGTCCTGGAAGGGCAGACAGCTGGGGGGACTTGCAGAACATAGGGATCAGGACACCGAGGCTGAAGGGAAGCGGAAGTCATTTTCCATAGGAAATATAAAAGGCGGCTTAGGAAAGTCTCGGGGAAGGATCACCAGGCATGCAGTAAAGCAGCTCCCTGGCACCCTGGATCCTGCAACCCCGGGCACCTCACTCTCCCTCTCATGATGTTTCCATATCAGTAACAGGCAACTGGTGGCCTATTACTACCTCTTTACGTGCACATGTCTCCGCGGCTAACCAACCTCCCTGCAGGTCATCGGATTCCTCAGTATAGAATATGACTGTGGTGTTTAAAGTGGTCTTTCCACTAAGGAGAGTCCATCAATCCTGAACTTGATAGTTTGAGGGGCAAGGGCATAGAAGAGCTCAGTGATTTTTCTCTCCTCTTTCCCACTAAGCCTAGAGCCCTCTATCTAGTGGCACTTCCCTTTACCTCACCTCCCTGCCGGGACCTCCTCATCCTGGAGCCCACCCATTAGCTATCTTCACCCTTCTCTTGCTTGAGTGACTTATCTGATTGCCCCCTGAGGTCCAAAGCCCATTAGGCTCCTGTTGCCACCAGGAGACCGTGACTTCTGTCCCTTGGGCCTCCAGCAGGAAGAAACCAACAAGACTGGCTTCTTAAACAGCTCCTCCCTCCTCATGCTGGTCCCGGGCGCTGAAGAGGGATCAAGTCAGGAAGCGACACAAGGTCAAGATACACCTAAGCAATGTCTTGGGACTTCAAATGGAGACACAGAGGTCAAGATTCCCTGCTCCCACCCCCAACCATTACCCAATTTCACACAAGGAGAACTACGTGTCAAGTACCTGGTGGCTTTTGGAACCACAAATAATCCAATCAAATTGTCCTGAAGTCTTATTGGGAACTACACTGCCCTCTTTCCTCTTTGTCTACCTGGCCATGAGGTGGCCTACTGACCCACAGCCTATCCAAATGGAAAGAACACCAGCCCCTCGATTATAAGAATCTAGGATGTACACTTCAATTAATCGACCATATTCCATTTGCGATCATGATGAGCAGGATCATTGCCTTTTCACTAATCTCTTCCAGATCTTTCCAAACACCACCTTTATTTCCAAAATGTCACCTTGTGAGCTGGGGCTGTAACTTAGTGGTAGAGTGCTTGCCTAGCACATGTGAGGCACTGGGTTTAATCCTCAGCACCACTGAAAAATAAATAAAGTAGCCGAGTGCAGTGGTGCATGCCTGTAATCCCAGTGGCTTTGGAGGCTGAGACAGGAGGATCATAAGTTCAAAGCCAGCAGCAAAAGAGAGATGCTAAGTAATTCAGTGAGACCCTGTCTCTAAATAAAATACAAAATAGGACTGGGGATGTGGCTCAGTGGTTGATGGCCCCCGAGTCCAATTCCCGGTACCAAATAGATAAATAAATAAAAATAAAGTAAAGGAATTGCATCCATATACAACTAAAAAAAGTCATCTTGCTGGGCACAGTGGTGCATACCTATAATCCCAGCAGTCTGAAGCAGGAGGATCACAAGTTCAAAGCCAGCCTCAGCAACTTAGCAAGGCCCTAAGCAACTCAGCAAGCCCTTGTCAAAATAAACATTAAAAAGAGATGGGGATGTGACTCAGTGATTGAGTGCTGTTGGGTTCATCCCTGGTACCCTCTCCCCCACAAGAAATGTTATCTCACCCTCAGACTGAGATTTGTTGCTAATAACAATAATTGAGAGATGACAGCCGAAAATATTCTTTAAATCAAAGAATATGCCAGTGTCATTTTGATAGTTCTGACCTAGTACTTTAAAAAAACAAACAACATTTTGTGTTTGTGCATTCTGTAAAAATGTCTAAATCCATATTTTCAGAAATCCTTACACATTCTATAACCAAAAACTCAGAGTTAAAGGAAAACAATCAAACCACTAACACTTATTGAGCAGCTAAATTCACAAAGCACTATGATGTGGATTGATACAAAGAAGTATCCAGTTCAGTCTTTGACTTGAGGGTGGCAATAGGCTCACTTTATTTGTTTTCTTTTACTATAACAAAATCCTTGAGGCTGAGCATTGTATTTTTCAAAAAGGTTTATTTGGCTCAGTTTTGCAGGCTGAAAGTCCAAGACCAAATGTTGCCATCTGTTTGGCCTCGTGTGGGGGCCCCTGTCTGCATCATTACATGACAGAGAAGTAGGAAGGAAGCCAGCCACTTGCAGTAAAGACCAGGTGGGTGGGGTGGCCTCATTTCATAACAACAGTCTCTCAAGAACCAACTCCACAAGAAGAGCATTAATCCCTTCAAAGGGCAGCAGTCCAGTGACCTAATCACCTTGCACTAGGCCCTCCTCTTTAAGGTCCCATCACCTCAACACTGTACACTGAGGACCAGGCCTCCAGCACAGAACCCCTGGGGGACAAATCCCATCCCAAACTATAGCAGTCATAGAAGGGAGCTTGAGGACAGAGAAGCTTCACAGCCTGCGTGAAAACAGGCCAGTGAAAATAGCCCAATATTATAAAGTCTCACAGAGATGAAGAAACAGGCACCTTTCTGGATTAGGTGTGTCATTGCAAACATAGCCCCAGAAGTTCTCAGCTGAGAGTTGATAATTTGGCTTGGAGCATGGAGAAATAAAGGACAGACACAAATAATGTCAGATTGGATGAAATGTCATGGATCTAGAATGAGTGTAACAGAAGGTCAGTAACTAGTGGCTTCAGCAAGGGTGGGGCATATTTTTGACATTCATCCAGGACCACAGAGGTGGATGGATCACAACTAGAGAAGCGCCGTGGAAACCGTCAATGGGTTCTACTGTTTGCCTGCTGTATGATCCTCTCCTGTGGATTCTGTCCTTGTGATTTCAAAACGGTTGTGACATCCTGGGCATCATGTCCCCATTGCAAGAAGCAAAAGGAAAAAAAAAAAAAAGTGTGTAAAAGGCACAATTCTCCTCTCTTTCTCTTTCTTGTTGGCAAAGTCATCCTTCCTAAGTTACTGTCTTTTTGAGAAGACTTCCTCAAACACCTGCTTTCATTTCATTTGCCAGAACAAACCACATGGCCACCCCCAGCTACAAGGAAATAGAGAATTTTTCATTTTTTCAGGCTCCAGAGCAAAGGAAGGTCAGGAAGGAAGTGATTTAAATAGGTTTCACAGGACCGATGGCATCTGCCACCCACCCATCATATAATACTCAAGTAAGAAATGAAATTTACTTGATTTTACATGGATATAAGAGCCTGTTTCCTTGGCCTTGATGAGGGGTCAATATGTCCTGTTTTTTATCTTTTAAAATATTTTTAAATGTCTTTAAATATAATTATATTTTGAAGAATATATTTTAGTTAACAATTATATACATACTTCATAGTAATTATCTCCGCATGACAAAAATATAGGCACTTTTTACTTATTTCTGTGCTGGCTTTTTCCTTTTATTTTGCTTCTTAATTTTCTGTAACAGAAGTGTTTTTTTTTTTTTTTTGTTGTGTGTGTGTGTGTGTGTGTGTGTGTGGTACCAGGGATTGAACTCAGGGGCACTCGACCTCTGGGCCACATCCCCAGCCCTTTTTTTTGTATTTTATTTAGAGACAGGGTTTCACTGAGTTGCTAAGTGCCTCACCATTGCTGAGGCTGGCTTTGAACTCGTGATCCTCCTGCCTCAGCCTCCCAAAGTGCTGGGATTACAGGCGTGCGCCACCGCGCCCGGCTAGAAGTGTATTTTTTTTTTTAATAACAAGAAGGCAAAAGAAATACTTTCTTAAGAACATTCATGATCGCGTGTGGTACGTGGCCAAGTGGAGCAGCAGTATGATGGGCTCCCAGTTTTCATGAACATGTATTAAAGAAGCAAAGCTTGGAGAGTTGTCTCCACGTGCTGCAAATATAGATGGTTTTCATTTTTTCTTCCTTCTTTTTTTGGCATTTTTCCAAATTGATCACAATAAAAATCTATTAGAAATAAATAGCATTTGTGGATGGAGCAGCCCTCCAACCAGAGGAGGTCATGTCTTTTGAGCATAAAATGAAAAACAGGCTCTGGGAATAAAAGTCAGAGAGAGAGAGAGAGAGAGAGAGAGAGAGAGAGAGAGAAAGAGAGAGAACAATCGACTGAGGAAAAGGCCTTATTTGTTAAGACCAAAAGGATACAATAAAATACCCCTCATCACCCCACCCCCATTTCCTTTCTCCAGAGGCAGTTTCTGCTGAGAAACATTAAACCCCCTTAACATTCTTCCGGGGATTCTCAAGCCAACAGCTCAGAGCCATAGATAGAGGGCTGTTTGTTCCTTTCTGCTGAGGCAGCTGTGAAATGTGGCTCATTGTTTCAGGAAACATGGCCACCCAAAGGGACCCTTTCATGGCCTCCCTTCTTTCTAAGAGCTGAGGAAGCTGGGGAGCAGGAAGATGCTTTACCTTTAAAAGTCTTTACCTTTCAGGTGGCCTGATCCACACTTGAACCCAGCAGTCATTTCTTTATCTTTCAATCTCTCTCTCTCTCTCTCTCTCTCTCTCTCTCTCTCTCTCTCTCTCTCTCTCTCCTGTCCAGTAAACATTCTGAGTTCTTCTATAATAACTCTTCTGAACTTGAAAAACCAATAACCTCAAAGGCCTGGGAAATTAACACTCCATGAAAAGGGTCCTCAGTCTCAAAAGGAGCCAACCTGTTCCCCGGGGGTTCATTCACTTTATCATCCCATCACCCATCCACCTCTCTATCTGTCCACTTGGCAACAGTGCCTGGCCTGGAGATGCAGGGGGAACAAAACAGACTACACTTGGCCTTCAGAGAGCTTATATTTGGGGGGTCAGGGAGGTCAGGGAGGTCAGGGAGAATAAGAACAAAAGGAAATACATCAATAAGTAATTTCAGAACATGGTAACACGCTACGAAGAACATAAAGGAGTTAAGGTTTTAGAGTGACAAAAGAGCAGATTGGTGGCCAGGAAACAGCCTTTAAGAGACTGACATGTGAACGAAATTTGAATGGTGAGAAGGAGGGAGCCATGTGGTCAGTTAAGGCACAGGAAGTCTATAGTGGAGTGCTGGAATGGAGTGAGTGGCAGAGGCAAGCCCAAGGAGGTAGCCCGGGCACACGGAGACTCAGAGGCTAAAGGGAAGAGTTTGGATTCAAGAGCAAGTGGCCTTCTACGTGGTGCTGAGGTGCCAAAGCAAAGGTTGCAAGCACCCACGACTCCACCTAGGATAACTATTTTCATGCCCTGCTAGATAAGCACATAGAGAGTTAGGTTAAACGGTTTCTGTTTTCTCAGCGCTCCTAATCTAGGCAAGGAGACAGGAAGAATGCCTAATGCAATCGTGGGACAATCCCGAGCTAAGTTGGAACTACTCCACACCTTTGGAGAAGGTGAGATCAGCATGAGCAGAAGCAGCCGGAGGCCTTCATAGGGAGAAGCCGGGAGCGGGGTGGGGGGACTGTATCAGGGATGGCAGAGGGTTAGCGGCACATACCCACCCGCTTCTTCCAATGCAAACTCCTGGGAACATTCACAGCTCTCTCTACTCACTGTGAGCTCAAAAAACTTTCTCAAACTAGCCTTCCAGCCAGCTGCCTCCAGTGAATGAGAGCACAGAAGAAATCGCAGCCTAAGCTAGACATGGAGAAACAGGAAAATAAGGGCATAGAAAATGAGAGAGGCCTAAATATGGAGTGGGAGTTACCTAAGGGAAGATGGCAGAGATCTGTGCCTTCAGAACAGCATGTGCAAAGGTCTGGAGGTGGGAAAGCAGGGAGGTGAAGGATTTCATGTGGCCTGTGCCAAGGTTATAAGGGCAAAGGGAGAAAGGGCTGGTGTGATGATCACAGAGGGCAGTGGGTGTCGTGCAGGGAGATTGGGCTTCATGCAGTACTTAACAGGAATGAGAAGGGACGTCACTCTAGCTGCAAACACCACCCCAGCTTCTCTGCCAACCAGCATGCACACAGGTGAGGAAGCTGTTACAGGAACCCAGGGGCCCAGACTCAGATGGCACTAGGAAAATGGCATCAAGCCAGTGACTTGGAGCCTGGTGAGGAAATGAGATTCCTCAACATCAATGACTTAGCTGGGCAGGCAGAGAAGGGAGTCAAGGATGGAGTCCAGCCCCTCACATGAGCCTCAGATCCTCACCCCCCCATCACCCAGTGAAGAAAGAGAAAAAGAAACTGGCAAGCCCAGCCAGGTTGTGCTTTCAGATCTGAAATACCCACAGGAAGCTCTGCCTGAAGCTCTGCAAAATGATGTCCACATCTCTAATGATAACTTGGCATGCTGGTCATAGCCATTTCTTACTTCTGCCTTAGGTCTCTGGCAATTTGTATACAAAGCTCTGGAAGTCCTGGATATCTCATTGGAACCATGAAACAATAAAATTGTGTTGTTTCAAACCACTGTTTGGGATAACTTGTTACAGCAGCAACAGAAACTAATACACCCTGGCACATACCCATCAGTTTCTACTTCTGTGTTTAAAAATGGATCTTGTACCTGGCATGGTGATTCATATCTGTTAATCCCAGTACTCCGGAAGCTGAGGAAGGAGGATTCCAAGTTCAAGGCCATCCTTGGCAACTGAGTGAAACATCATCCCAACTGTCTCAAAAAATAAAAAGGGGGCTGGGGCTGGGGCTCAGTGGTAGAGTGCTCACCTCGCACGAGTAAGGCACTGGGTTTGATCCTCAGCACCACATAAAGATAAAATAAAGGTATTGTGTCTACCTACAACTAAAAAAATACGTATTTTAAAAAATTTAAATATAAAATATAAAGGGCTGGGGATGTAGCTCAGTAGTAGAGCACCCCCTGGGTTCAATCCCCAGTACCAATTTTTTTTTAAAGGGCTCTGCCTCTTCCCAGGGGCTCCTCACATCTTCACTTGTTAAAATGCTAGACCAATTTTAGTGAGGATAAAAAATTTGCAAAGGAAAAATACTTAGATGCCTAATATATATATAAAATATCCCAACATCATTCATAATTCCAGAGATGCAAATCAAATCCAAAATGGAGTAGAGTGGTTAATAATACACAGGTCTCTAAAATCAGAGCTGTATTTTTTAGTTCCAGCTCTGCCACATTAATGGTTGGGTGATTTGGGTAAGTTACCTCACCTCTCTTGGGTCCTTGTGATGGTCTTCTCTTTCTTTTTTGGTGTTGTGATTGAACCAGGGGCCTCATACATGCTAAACATATGCTCTACCTCTGAGCTACACCTGCAACCCCTCCTGTGATGATTTTTTTTTTTTTTTTTTTTTTTTTTTTTGGTACCAGAGATTGAAGAGGCACTCGATCACTGAGCCACATCCCCAGCCCTATTTTGTATTTTACTTAGAAACTGGGTCTCACTGAGTTGCTTAGTGCCTTGCTTTTTTGCTGAGGTTGGCTTTGAACTTGCAATCCTCCTGCCTCAGCCTCCTGAGCCACTGGGATTACAGGTGTGCGCCACTGTGATGATTTTTTGATGTGTCAATTTGGCTAAGCTACAGTCCCTGGTTATTCCATCAAACACCAATCTAGATGTTTCTGTGAAAGTATTTTGAGCAGCAGAACTGTCCCACTGAGTCCAACTCAGATCCACGAATTGTTTGTTAAAGAGATGATCATTTTCACAAACAACTATATTTTAAAGAAGGGATGGTTTGTTATGCAGCAAAAGCTAACCAGTTCTGAAATAAAACTGAGATTCTTTCAAAACTTTCAACCTGGACATTTCTTTTTCTTTTCTAGGGTCTCACACAGGAGTACTACACCACTGAGCTACCCACCACACAGCCCTTTTTATTTTATTTTGAGACAGGGTCTTGCTAAGTTGCCCAGGCTGGCCTAGAACTTGCCATCCTCCTGCCTTAGCCTCCTGAGCAGCTGGGATTGCAGGCCTGTGCCACAGCACCCCATGAAAGAGATATCCCCCTAGATTTCTTTTGGACACACAAATTGCTACAACCTTTTGAAAGGCAGTTGATTTATAGGCACAATACGTTCAGAAACTTTATATACATATATACCCTTTGATCTAATAATCCTAGCTCAATAATTTATTATAAGGAAATTATCAGGAATGTGCACAAAGATTTATGAATAAAGGTGTTCAATGAGATGAACATTTTCGAATGTCAATGTGGGTCTATATAACAGTAAAAAAATGAAAAGGATAAGTTTCCAACAACAAGATATTATTGAATCACTCCTGGTACAACATAATTGAATAACTAAGCAACAAATAACATTAACATGTCAAAGACTATGTCCTCTTAGAAAAAAAGCTCATAATTTGTTCAATGAAAATGGATAACATAAATCTATGAAACAGTTTGGTCCAAATTTTATATTGTTTTGTTCATGAATATAGGGAAAAGAAATATACCAAAACATAATTATCGACTATCTCTGGGTGTGGGATTATGAGTAGGTATATTTGTATCTTTCTGTGTTTTGAAACATTTTTACAATGAATATATATTTTTTCTTTTCTTTTTTTTTATTTAATTTAAAACAGTAAAATGACTTTGGGAGTCCTGTCCATTTTCAAAACCCATCGCCAATGCCAGGTCAGCAAAGCCAGCTAGTTATCCCTGACCCAGACATGAGCACTGCCCCTGGTGACATGCTCCTTCCTCTGGTACTTATCTGACACCACCTTGTATTGCAGTTATCTCTTTACTTTTCTTATGACTCCATCTTCAGGATAAGTGTGCCAGAGTTGTACTGGATTTATTATCTGGGACGTAGAAATCACATAATGCATGTCTGTTAAATACAATCATATTGAATGATTTGTTGTGACGTCACCTTCAAAGTGCAACCAGTGCCATGCCCCTCCTCCCCCCTCAGCTCTGGTTCCTGGCACCACACTCACCTCATGTCCGAGGCTCACTAACTATGCAGGCCTCCTCCCTGCTCTTCCACCTCCCAGGCAGGATCCATCCTCTAGAGCACTGTGCTTCTTGTTCCCTCTGTGTCAAATAATTTCCCCACAATAGTCACTCTGGCCCATGCTCTGCCCTCCTTGGAGCCTTTGCCCAAGAGGAAAACCATTCTCTTCCTACAGTTCAACAGCCAAAAGGAAAACACACACACACACACACACACACACACACACACACACACTAATCCAATTAACCAATGAGGCAAAGGACTTAAACAGATTTTTCTCCAAAGGGGACACACAAACTACTATGAGCTATCAGCTCACATCTGTTAGGATGGTTATTATCAAAACACTAAGGGCAAGTGTTGGAAAGGATGTGGAGGGATTGGCACTGTCATGGGCTCTTGGTGGCAATGTAAAATGGTGCCACTGCTATAGAAAAGAGCCTTCTCCAAAAGCTTAAAAAAAAAAAAAAAAAAAAAAAAAAAAAAAAAACCCTACCATTTGATCCAGCAATCTCACATCTAGATACGTGTCCACAAGAATTGAAATCAGGATCTTTCAGAGAAATCTGCACTCCCATATTGGTTGAAGCATTATTCACAGTAGCTGAGATATTGGAACAACCTAAATGTTCATCAACAGATGGATGGACAAAGAAACTTAATATACATAGGAAAATTAAATATTATTCAGTCTTAGAAAAGAAGGAAATGCTGTCACATGCAACAACTGGATGAAACTGGAGTACACTAGGCTAAATTAAGTATGCCAGAAGCAGGAGGTCAAGTATTGCAAGAGTCCATTTACATGAGGTCCCCTGAAACTGTCAAACTCAGAGAAACAAAGTAGGAGGTGATTGCTAGGGACCAGGGATGGTGAGACACTCATGCTAAGTGCAATGGATATTAAGTTTCTGCTATACAAAATGAGTGAGTTCTAGAGATTCACTATGTAACATTATGCCTATAGTTAACAACACTATTACACACTTAAAAATTTAAGAGAATGGATATAAAGTGTGTATATAGCTCCTCCTCCCAACAATGTCTGCTCTGAACCAAAATCCCTACCCCTGGAGCTTCTTGTTACTTTCATCTTCTTTGTTTCTCTCTATAGTTCTTATTGTCACTACATATTTGGTTACTTGTTTTGGTCTATCTCCCTCCCTTAGGAAGAACCCCAGCAGAGAGTAAGCTCTTTATGCATAGGTTCTGGAACAATGGGTATGTCTCTGACCACAGCATATGTATCTAGGCTGTACTTTACTCTTCTGGCCTATTAGGACATAGCTCCAGGTCCAAGTTTAACTTGGGCTCTGAGGCCAGGCAGCATCTCCCAAAACTAATAACATCCAAGTGGCAAAGTTCAGTTGTGGCAAAGCATTCTTTGCTCATGTGAACATCAACTTTTCCAAACTCTACCTGGTCCTGCTTTCCTAAGATCCAGGAAGATCAAGTCCTGGACATCAAAGCCGTCCATCAGGTATTAGAGTCATTGGAGCGAGGCTGGAAAGTCTACTACATTTTCAATGACCCCTGAGCCTCTCACTTGAGTGATGGACTCAAAAGTGATTTTCTTCTTCAGATTTCTTTTCTCTAGACAGATTCCCAGGCACACACAGAAGCATGGAATAATGGTGAAATGGAACAGGCCAGATTGAGGGCTCAGAGAGTTAAATTCTAATCTACACCCTCTGCTTTATACTGTGAGTTGGGTGAGTCCTCCACCTCAATTTCCTCATTTTATTTTATTATTATTAGTTTTATGCTGGGGATTTAGCCCAGGGCACTTAACCACTGAGCCACATCCCCAACCCTTTTTATTTTTCGTTTTGAGACAGGGTCTCACTAAGTTGCTAAGTCTGGCTTTGAACTTGGGGTATTCCTGCCTTAGCCTCCTGAGCCACTGGGATTACAGGCATGTGCCAGTGCATTTGACTAATTTCCTCATTAAAAAAAAAAAAAAGAATTTATTTAATCATTTCCATGTTCCCCTTTCTAGCTCTGAAATGTTAGTGTTCCATGACATGCTGAGCCTCCACAGAGATGCTGGAGAGACCCAGGGTCCCTCTCTTTTTCTCCACTTCACCCCTGTCTCCTCTCTCCATTTCTCTCCCCTGTATAGAGCCACCTGCTGTCACATCCCAGCACCATCCTGATTATGAGGTTCTTGGGGCTGGGTGCATATGAAATGAGCAGGCTCTTTGTAAACATTCATTTTTTTCCCCTTTTTTTGTCTTCTTCAGAGTTCCATTCCAAAGATCACAGGGAAAGAGAGAACACACAAAACCACGAGTCCAGCCTCCATCTACTCTCATTTGCTGTCTCCATGCGTCACCCCTGATCCATACAGTTTAGGTCAAGTCATCGTGGTACCCACAGGCATTTGGTGGATCATGAACAATGGGGGTTTTGTTTGGTTTGGTTTTGCAATATATCCTCTCATTTAGCCCTCATAACAGCCCTGTGACGTAGCTGTCATATCCCCCATTTTACAGAGGAGGAACCCAAGAAATCAGGTGTTAAGTAACTTACTCAAGCTGGTGCGTGAAGGGACAAGGACTCAATTCAGGTTTCCTGCTGCGTTGCTCTTTCCTCCTTTTCAGAACTGTCAAGTGAAATGGGTTTGAAGGAATGAGTCCTTCCCTGAAAATGCCGAGCAGACGTGGGCCAAGTTGGAGGGACTAACATTGCCCAGGCCCCCAACTTATCTTTTCTTTAAGGAATTACAACTCACAAGTCTTCACCTGTTAAGCACTCACATGCACACTATTTTTATATCTTATTTCTAATTTTTCCAACAACCCTGTGAGGAAATGGGGGCTCAGAGAAATTAAGAAACTTCTGAGGACACCAGGCAGGAACTGGTAGAGTGCAAGTTCCTATGCACGTTCCCCCTCCTCCCTCAACTCTGCAATTCTTTCTGGTAATGTTGGTGGTTGGGCCCTAGGGGCACAATTGAACTGCCCACCTTGTCTGAGTGCCTAACCTACAGGGCACACAGTCCTCATTACCCCATCTGAGTTCCTGTCACAGGAAGCAACAGCAGCCAGCCAGGCTCACTTCCACCTCCCTTGTCCTGAGCACCCCCAGAGCCCGCGAGGTGCCCTCCTTGTTGCACACACTGGTGACCCTCGTCAGCCACGCCACTCGCAGGGCCTTGAGTTGACATCTCTTGTATCACTGTCCACACCTCCCAGTGGACAAGGCACACCTTGGGGGCAGAGCTGAGTGGATTGTGTCTCTGTGTCACCCATAGCATGACACCTGGCATAAAGCCTTTCTCGTGAACGCTTGAGAGCAGAGGGTCGCCTGTGGATACCGCGGGGAGGGACCTCGGGAGCAGCACACTGTGCTCCAGTAACTCTCGCTCAGTCCTGAAACGGAACGGGCTGTGAAGCGTGAGGGCTGAGCAGCAAGGACCTAGGTGGTGAGTGACTGGTTTGATTCAAGGTCTAGTGCTCAGGCCAAAGGTCCTTCCCCTGGGGCCCAGGACCTAAGTGGACAGACTTCAGCGGCCCAGTAACAACCTCAAAATGGATGCAAATGTTTTTGAGGATGTCCATTTGCCTGCCACAGGATCTGTAGCTTTCTCCAGAGCGGGTTCAGAGCCAGTCCCTAGGTGCACCACAGATGCTCACTCATACCTGCTCCAAAGGCTCAAGGATCACCTCCTCAGGCGCCACTTGCTCTGTGAATGGAGGAGGGAAGGAGGAGAGGCATCTAGCAGAGGCAGTTAGGAAGGTCTACTTCCTAGGCCTTAAAGCCTTAGAGGTCGTGTCCTTCTTCCCAGGAAAGTCCCCCTTAAGTCAACACTAAAAGGTCAAATCTTAAAAGAGGCAATGTTTCCATTTTCAGCTGGAAACAAATATCCGAATTCTGATTTTAGAGATATTACTAACCAGTCAGAACAGCTTTGGGTTAAGTCCCTAAAAGTAAGGTGGACTGTACCAGTTGTCAACATATATTCAACCACAACCATATGACAAATTACTTTCTCGTGGGAGAATAGAGTTTTTAAACAAATAGGAAGGTAAAATATGAAGATACATAAATGTTATCTTATTGGCACATTCTAGAACATTCTTTTAATACCATACCCTCCATCCCTCGATGCACCTATATTCCTCTCTTACCCCTGTCCCCCTTTCATTGCCACACAAGAAAGCAGTGTTTTAGTCAGCTTTTGCATCACGGTGACCAAAATACTCAACAAGAACAACTTAGAGGAAAAAAAGTTTGTTCAAGGTTTTGCAGGTCTCGGTCCATAGATGGCTGACCGACTCTATTGCTCTGAGCCCAAGTGAGGCAGCACATCATGGGGGAAGGGCCCAGCAGAGGAAAGCTCTGGTTTGGTCAGGAAACCGAGTAGGGCAGGGGAAGAGGCCATAGGAAAGATGGAACCTTCCAGGCACACCCCCAGAGCCCCGTCTCTGCCAGTCATGCCCCCACTTGTCTAAAGTTACCACTCAGCCCATTCAAACTAGGAGGGACTGACCAGGTTGCTGCTCTCACAATCCAATCATTTCAGCTCTGAATATTCCTGTATTAAAACAGGAGCTTTGAGGAGACACCCCCTATTCAAACCACAATAGCCAGTGAGCAACAGAAATTTAATTTAAATTCAGTTGTTTCCAGGCATGAACACTTTGATGATTATAAGCCACAAATCTCTACGTCTTACCTCCCAGCAGGTCATGAGTATGTTCAGGTCAAGATTCACAATGTGGGTGGGGAGACCCTTCACAGCCAGGGTGATTGGAAAGCACATCTCTGTTCTGCTTATTGTCTGAGTTACTTTGGGAAGCTAAACGACTTCTCTGAACCTAAGTTTCTTCTGAAAGGTGGGGGTGACACTCATCTCACAGGATCTGAGGATTAAACAAGGCGTAGGGTAAAAAGGTTGTATACCCCTTTACCCAGACCATGGTAATGAATTTTGGTATCCTCCTCCTATTTCCTCTCTCTGGCCCTCAGGTTTCTGACTATTGGGATGAGAAGTCAGATTAGATCCATGTTGGCAGGACCAGTATGGCCCTGTTCTCCTCCTGGCCCCAGCACAGCTCCCAGCTACCTTGCAAGAGGGTCTAGTAAGATATAGGAAAGAGAAAATAATAAGCAAAACTATTCTTATATTTAAATGATTAGCAAAATAATGAATCAAAAACCTTCTCCCTTAGAATCTGTCAATATTATCAGGGAAAACTTTGAAGATGTTTCTCTTTGAAGGACAGAAAAGATTGACCTTCACCCCTTTAGCAACCAAGGGATATCTGAAGGAAACGGACAGCCCTGAGCGTTCAGACCTTAAGGATAGAATTAGGCAGTTACAAACCCTTGCATCTCAAAGGGAGGGATGGGTACACTTCTGGATTATAGCAAGAACCAGGAACACCCCAAGCCAGGCGGAGTCAGCTCATCATACTGTGACATTGCATTTCAATTTTTAAAAGTTGATTTATTTTTTAGGTTTTTTTTAAAACATGGCAATGTAAAACCTTGATTCTTGCTTTCATTAAAACAAACACAGAAATATTATGGTGACACACCAAAGTGAGGAGGGGGCATAATCCATTCACATACTGTTTTGTGAGCTAGAAAAGCTTAAGGAATGGCATCCCTCAAATCTAATGTGGTTGGGTCTCTGTGAAATGAGTAACTGAATTAAAATATAAAATTCAGTGGGGGAGAAAATCAAGTTCACCTTGAAAAGAATTAGCTCAAAAAGCAAGCAAGCTAAGGACAGCTGACAAAGTGCTCCCGGCGCCAGGCTGCAGGGCTCTGTGGTCCTGGGGGAACATTTCCATTTCGTGCCCAGATGACAGGTCCTTGTGGACAACCCCGGGGCTGAGGCAGGCGCCCTCATGATGTTGTGGGCAGATAGAGAGCAGGCAGGCCGTCCTCGCAGAGTGGGAAAGGAAACTCAGACGCTAAATGCTCCCAAGGAAAGAAAGGTCACCAATCAAGTAAACATCAAGGATGACAAAACTCTTTTTTCTGGCCAGTGCTTACATTTGGAAAGTGACTCATTTTACTACACAAAGTTGAAGAAATGCAGGAAAATATAAACCAGAGGTGAAAATGATCCGTAATCTCCTCTCCAGGAGATAATAACTGAATGCTTGCTAGTGTTTGGGTGTAAGTGTAGATGGATAGGTGTGTCTAATTTAAATTTTAGATCATATTGTCTACAATTTTATGTAGCCTATGTTTCACTAAACATTACGTGTTCTAAATAATTATGATTTCTTGTAATTTATTGTATTCATTATATTGTTTTACATATGTGTATTCAACATATACTAAATTGTATATTTCAGTCATGCAGTTACAAATATATTTCAACATGTACATATATGGATATATGTATATATAATTTGTGTAATGATGTTATTGAAAATTTATTTCCAATTTTTTATTATTATAAATAATAATGGCAAATATAGATCATCTTTACTGTGTTTAGCACTTTATAAGGGTTATTTTATTTAAGTCTCACAATATTGCCAGGAGGTAGTTATGCTATCATCCCATTTTACAGATGAGGAAATGGAGGCAGAGGGAAATTAAGTAACTTACTTGCCCAAAGTCACAGAACAAGTAGAGGTTGCAGCCAGGACATGAGCTCTGGCATCCTTTTTTTTTTTTTTTTTTTTTTTTTTTTTGTGGGGAGGGGTTGGAGGGGCTACTGAGGATTGAATTCAGGAGCACTCAGCCACTGAGCCACATCCTCAGCCCCATTTTGTATTTTATTTAGAGACAGGGCCTCACTGAGTTGCTTAGCACCTCACTGTTGCTAGGACTGGCTTTGAACTCACAATCCTCCTGCCTCAGCCTCGAAAGCTGCTGGGATTACAGGCATGCACCACCTTGCCTGGCTGTGGCATCCTCTTCACTATTGTGAATCCTGGCTGGTCTCAGTTTCTTCATCAATAAAATATCCAGAGGTTTCCTTCCAACTGCACATTCCATTTAATCCATTCATTTTACTGCTAAGAAAAATACAATAGGGGTAAAAGTGGAAATTTTAAAGCCAGGATCATCTGACCCTGTAATCCTAGCACTACCACTCATCAGCCTAAATTCTTAAGCCTTAGTTTCCTCATCTGGAAAATAAGGGCCATGACATCCCCACTTCACTGGATTGCTTTGAGAAATAAATGAGATGATGCTTGCTACGTGCCTGAAATGATTCTCCACAATTGGTAACACTCATAAGTGACTTTTAGTGGAAGAATTTTTGCCAGTTTAGCCCCCAAACTCCCCTAGTAATGCAGTAGCCACCAATGAGGCCCTGACCAAGGATGAAGAGTTCTGTCACTCTCAAAGGTGGAAATGAATCCAAGCAACATCTAAGTCACACCGGGAACTTCACCTGCATCCTATCACTTACTGGCTGGCATCTGACAAAGGATTTAACTGAAAGCTTCAGGCCAGATTTGACAATCAGTCCATTCCTTCAAGAGCAGATGCTGGTGGGGGTGAGATCAGCCCTCCATGAGCCCCGGCTGGCCAGTCACAGAACCCCCCCCCCCACCAAGACCTGGCCCTTCCAGGACAGATCCAGGGAGAAGTCCTTGTGGAGAGTCTCAGAGGGGCAGCAGGCCAGGCATCACCCATTTATGAGCCAGGAGTGAGGCTAGGGACAAGCAGGGACCAGCCACCATCTCTGTCTTCTCAAAGTCCCCAGAATATCAAGCTGTGGTCTATTTACAGAAAGCAAGTTTGATTCTATTTCTAACCAATAAGAAAAAAAAAATAGAAAGCATTCTCCTTGGATGCTTCAAAGCCTCAGAATTTACCATCCCAGGAGGGCCACCACACTCCTCCAGAGACGCAGGGGATGTGTGCAGAGGGTGCCTCACCATAGTGTCAGGTAGAAGTGAAAAGGTTTCACTCTCAGCATCCAAGGAGCTTCCCCAGTGAATTAAATCAACTCCCTAACTCCTTGCTTCTTTTAATCCTCCCAACCTACCTGAAATCGTCCATGCAATCAGCGTGCAGGAGCTCCTGTAACCAGCCAAGAGGAGCTGCTCAGCTCAGTCCCATCACCTATGTCTACACCACCCCCTCCCCTGCCCGTACCAATCTGATAAAAATCCCATTTGTCTTCCTCCAGTTTCTCACATTTTCTTCCAACACAGGAGACTTTCAGAGGCTGGAAAATGGCTGCTTTACCATGCGCCTCCCCTGCCCTCCCACCCATCCCTGAAAAGAGCTTTTCTGTTTGAAGCCTCTGTAGACCTTTCTCTGTTTGGGCTTTGAGAAAGAGAAAGAGAGGGGTTGGCTGAAGAGAGATAAGGGAGCAAGCCAAGCCCATGCTGACCACCACCTCTGGTGACTGAAAGGGGGAGTTTTTAGAAGGCAAAGAAAGCCACAGAAAGCCTCTGGGAATAATGCTTTCACTGTTACAGAATTGCTCTCATGTGGTGGGACAGGAGGCAAATGACATTAGAATGGAATGTTCCATATGTTCTCACACATTTCCCCCCCAACAGTGTATCCATTTGCCGGGGGGGGGGGGGACCCAAGTGTATTACTGGTCAGCCTCCATGCTCCACTTCCTGGCCCGCAGGCCCCCAACCTGGGCAGATTGGACAGGCTTGCAGAGAGCCCAAGTGATTCTCATAAAACTACAACGCTTTTTTAGTGTGTACTTGATAGTTTCTTCAGTGAGAAATAGCACAGGCTCCTGGATAGATAGACCTTTCAAAACAAGTTGAAGAACCAGTTCTGTTTGGGAAGTAATGAAATGTCAACTCTAAGAGATGGAGATGCCTTTAAGAAGCTTCATTCCAAATTTCATTGGCAAATGAGACACCTGACACTCAAAGAGAAGTAACTTACTCCTTGTCAGATGTAGATGTGGTGACCAGGAAAGCCAGGTGACTCCTACACTGCGGGAATGATTTCCCTCACGAACTGCAAGAAGATTGGAACTGTGACAACAATCCCAGCCAAACAGGCAACCCCAACCCCCACCCCATCTCCAAGAGAGGTTATTTTGTTTGTTTGTTTGTTTGTTTTAAGAGTTGTTATTTTGTATTACCAACAGCAATAAAAATTCAGAACTGTTTTGGATTCCTGATATCTATTTTGCCACTGCGTGTTTATATTTTGAATGATAACCAGAAGGGCAACATGAGCTCTTTAGGGATTTGGACTCCTTTGATCTTGCTCCCCACCAGTCCCGAGACCCCCGCTCTTGCATTACCTGCTCCCTGCCCCAGAACACACCTTTACACCCCACTTCAGTGGCATGTTGACTTTGTATGACATTTTACCCTTTTAAGAGGCTGTCCTTGATACTCCCACTGACCTTCAGCCTTGGAAAGCACTGGAAACCAGAGGGCAGTGGGAGAAGAGGAGGGCACGGGGGCATTTCCCCTGCTGGCTGTGGGTGGAAGGGGTTAGAACACAGAGAGAAAGGAAGGCACCAAGGTCTCCAAGGGTCCTTCTCACACTGCACAGAGGAGGACCCCAGGGAAGGAGGACACTGGAACCCAAGGGAAGGAGGACCCTGGACCCTCACGCTCCTGCAGGTAGAGCCAGGACTCCCCGCAGGACTCTGCAGCCCTGGAGCAGCATGCTGCCCAGCTCAAAACTGGCATTAAAGAAAATACCTGCTCTGTGGACCCTAGTAACTTTTAGAGGGTAAGCCCTGGAGCTGTTGCCCAGGAATGGCTCTGGGATAGGACTTTTGAATTCTATCAGAGAGAGAGAGGGGGGAGTGGGGGATGGGAGGGAGGGAGAGAGAGAGAAGCCAGGTGGCTGGGGCAGCCCCTCCAATCACACCACCCAGATCTTGGGGAGAGGCAGAGAGCACCCCCAGGATTACATAGGGCTCCTCCCTCATAGCCCCTCTGAAGCTCCCTACCCAGGGAGAGAAAGCTCCCCCACCTGGTTCTGATAAATAAAACCCCCTTTTCACTTGGCAACTTTTATAGATTCAGCAGTCCTTGGTCCCTTCCTCTCCCTCCACACCCCACTGCAACACAAGTGCCTTATAAACAAAATCACCAGAAAAGGTCACCCAGGACAACTACTGAAAATACGTGTCCCAAGGCCTCTTAAAGGTTGTCACAACCATTAACTGGTTACATTCTGCCAAGTCAGGTGTGCCTCTAACCTTGAGGGTGAGGCCCAGAGTTCAGCCTCGAAGCCAGAGCTGCCTCTGAGACCAAGAACCAGAGCTTTGGGTTCAAATGGTCATAAGATGAGGGGAAGGGTGGCGGAGACAGGAGAAGCTCAAAATGAGGGATTAGCCCTTAGCATCTTTTGGCGGAGCACAATTCAACTCATAAGAGATGTCTGATAGGAATATCAAATCTAACAGGCTCACAACCAAGCAGTGGATTCCCTCCCAAGCCTATTCTCATGCTTTTCCCTTCATCCGTAAATGGCAGCTCCGTACTTCTAATTTCAGCGTGAAAATCTGGGCCTGGCCTCGGACTTCTCTCTGTCTCCCCACCCCCATCTCATCCCTCACTGTCTGCCCCAGGTGTGTGCTATGGCACCCCACCTGTTTCTATTTTCACCAGATCACAGCCCAGACATCCCCACTCTCAGCATCACCCTCCTCTGAGCAGCATTTTGATTTGTTTATTTAGAAGACTTTGTGTGTATGCATATTTTAATTATTCATTTATTATTTGTAAAGTATTATTATTTTATTTAAAGCAGTAGTTGCAAGCACAAATGCCCACAAGGTCCAGGCAGGAAGAAGCAGAAGCAGATGGAAGCAGACTCTCAGGGAGTGGCTCAGAGGCTGGAGAGTGTTTGAGCTGCCTACAGGGGGGGCAGGAGCAACCACCCCCTCCAAAGTGCAGGAGTGTGGGCGCAGCGTTGCTAGGCCTTCTAACTGTCCAGCTCAACGTACGGTTAAGTTTTTATGGGAAGCTCCTAATTTTTAAATGTTGGCTCAACTTCGTAAAACTCTGAAACAGGTTGAATCAACGGGTGACCTGTCAGTTCCCAACCTCTGACTTACAGAAGTGCTGTCTTACATTTACAGATTAGGTAAGTAGTGAAAAATGAATCTGAAAAGAAAGAAGTGAGGGAGAGATATTACAGGTCGAGTGGAAACACTTGGGCAAATTTGGAAGGAATCGATCCATAGAACATGATGGAAAGACTGTGATTGATCCAGCAAAAGGGTGGAGATGAAGGATCTAAAACTGGAGGCATAAGTTAAAGCAGATCATTGGAGCCCCCAAATATTGGTATGTAGAAATTCGATTTTATCCTGGAAATCCTAAGGAGCCAATGAAAATGTTTGAGCAAGGGAATGACCAGCTCTTGGCAACAGAAGGGTTGTACAAAATCAGGCCTCCCCTAGAATCTCTCTTCTGAAGTATGAAAATCCCTCACTCCCTCAGTTGAACTAGTGGGCGGGTGATCACAGGCAGAGCTGGGAGCACCGCAGCCCTGTCTGTGGTAATGGATTAGCTGAAACCTGAGCCAAAATCAGCTTCAGCGTTCACTGACTTGACTTTGTTCTTTTTCCTAAAGCCACTTTCTTGTCCTTCTCTCACTTGTCATGTGTAAGTTACCTCTGAACAGCCACCTCGAAGTCATTTAATATGGGTTCCAAAAGTCCTGGGACAATGAGTCCTACTCCCTGGAGGATGCCATCAGCTCCCTTGAAAGCACTACTGCAGAAAAAAATGGGGATTGCCCAGTAGGATAATGGTTTCAGTGTACAGAAAAAGAGGCCCTGGCACGAAGTCACAGGCTTGAGTGATGTGGAGAAGAGAATTCCGATTCCACTCAGGATAAGCTCAAGAGAGGAGGGGAGAGGTCAACATTTGCATTTTTTTTGCAATGGCCATTTGATAGGGGATCTCTGCTGGGCCCCGATGAAAGATTCTGGTGGGTCACATTGTAGCTAACCCCACCCAAATCTCTTTCAGCAACTAGAAAACAAAGACTTCTACACCGTGGATAGCAACAAGGCTAAGTGAGGTAAATCTCCCAGGCTCCATTTCTGAAAACTCCACCTAGGAGAAGATCAAGAAGGACAGTTGAGACAATTTCAACTGTCCCTCTTACAGTGTGGCAGACAGGCACCTTTGGCCAGGACATGTGGCTTTACACTACTACACCCCCTCCATTATTGCTATTAAATATTTGAAGCCTAAGTTATTCATAAGTGATCCGGAAAGTCCAAGACAAGAGTTGTTTGTTCTTTCTGGTCATGTGAATTTGGATTTCAAGCAGTGAGGAGTGGGTTGTGAAACCCAGTTCCATAGCCAGTGATGGCCACAGAGCAAAGCCACTGTTATCATGCATGTTCTGATTCCTGCACAGAGAGCCAACTTCTGGTGAAAAGAGAAGTTAATATAAGGAAGAGAAGTCTTATTAGGGAAATTATTCTAGACAAGTATTAGCAGACCTGGGGCTTAAAGGAGGCCCTGAGAGCCATACCCAAGATTATCTAGGCCATTCTACACTGCAGCCGGAAACAAGAGTGGCAGGAAACCAAAATTTCATAAGCAGTAAGCACTCAAACATGCTTTTAAATACATAGTTAAAAATAGTAACAACAACAACAACACAAGAAGGGAAATAGGTCAAAGTTTGAATAGAGGTTGCCTCAAGGGGATGGGATTTTGTCTTTGTCTCTGCTTCTTTAATATTTTATACCCTTTCTTTTTTTTTTTTTTTTTCTTTTTCTTTTTCTTTTTTTGGTACCTGGGATGGAACTCAGGGGCACTTGACCACTGGGCCACATCCCCAGCCCTTTTTTGTGTTTTATTAGAGACAGGGTCTCACTGCGTTGCTAAGCGCCTCGCCATGCCTGCGGCTGGCTTTGAACTCGCGATCCTCCTGCCTCAGCCTCCCAAGTGCTGGGATTACAGGCGTGCACCACCGCGCCCTATTTTATACCCTTTCTAAATATTCCTAAAGTGATCAATTATTTCTGTAGTGAGAACAAGAAGGAAAATGCAAAAATGGTGGAGGAGGAGGAGGGCAGGAAACATGAAAGGAAGATTGGTAGAGGCTGGTAAGACCCTAAGAGGATGTCTCAGCCTAACATGAGCCATACAGACCATGACTCAAAGGCCACCTCCACCTGCACACCCAAGAAATCGTGGTCAACGCAGCCTTCTAGCCAGCAGCTTTTCCTCAAGATAAAAGTACCACCAGCCACAAGGCCAGCTTCACTATTAGACCTGGTGATTTCTAATAATGCCCTGCATGGGTGACCCTGTAGTTTTGAAAATGCTTTCACAACTTCCATCCACCCATCTGTCTCTCTGCATAATAGCAAGAGATGAAGTAAATAGGTAGACACCTACCTACGTACTCCCTGGAATAATTCCTTATGTGTATTACCCTGATAGACAACTTCTAATTTTTCAAAACACTGTTTTGAAAATCTCTCTTCTGAGTTCACCAGAACTTTATAAAGACCTGAAAGGAAATGAAAGACCACAGAAGCAAAGCCATTTGCCCAAGGTCCTACAATGAGTGAAGAGCAGAACCAGAATTGGAGGAGAATGTGAGCTTCCCAAGCCCAGATCCTTTCTCAGGTCCTTTTCTTCTGACTTTCTGAGGGAAACCCACGGTGCAACGTGGCTATCTTGGAGATGCACAGAACTATAAATGGATTTCCTATTGATTCCAACCATCTTCTAAATCTGCTAGTGAGGATCAATTTCCATAGCTTTTTAATCCAGCTATAAGAGACCTGAGAATTGATTTCAAAACAGAAGCCAAACTAATACAAACGGTCTGAGGTAACTCATAAAGGTCATAGAGCACAGAGGTCAGGACAGGAGAGCACAGATCTATCCAGCATTTGCAATACTTGGGGAAAATTGCAGACCTGATCATGCAGCTCACAAGTTGCTCAAATTCCACTCACTTGATTACTCTATTTTTTTTTCTTTTGAAAGAAAAAAAAAATCATTGTACTATGTTCTTCCAGGAAGGACTTTGCAGCTGTGCATACATGAGCACAATCCTGGATGATCTCCAAAAATCAATGTCATAATTTGCACTAACCTATTGGTTTAGTAGATCGCTGCTAGCTGGCCACTTCAATTGAGAATTGTTAGTGAGTGGGAGAAATGTTCTGTAACCACAAAATCACTAAATCAATTGTAATGACACAGTCAGTCAACACAAAAGCAAATGTGATTGCAACCAGAAAGACACCTGTCCCACAACCCAACGCTGGAAGTGACAGGTGGAAAGGGGTTGGCTTAAATTTCACCTGCAAGTGGGTTCCTGCCTGTTCTTTTGCCTTCATCTGGTTTCCCAATACATGTGCCGACACAGGTGGATCAGAGAGAGTTGGTGGATGATTTGGGGTATGATTTAAAAGCAAAGTTGGTATCAGAAAGTCTAATATGTGGTGCCAGAAGCACGAAGCACGTTGGGACTCTTGAAGCACCCAGTCTCTTGTTAGTGGGCGCTTTAAAAAAAAAAAACATATATATATATATATATATATATATATATATATATATATGGGACACAATACCTTTATTTTATTTATGTGGTGCTGAGGATCAAACCCAGGGCCTCACATGTGCGAGATGTGCACTCTACCACTGAGCCATAGCCCCAGCCCCTTGATAGGGGACCCTTGATAGCTGGCAGTGTGACAAGGGGAGACCCCAGTTCCCCATACATGGTGAGTCCCTGAGAACCTACCCAGAAGAAGCCCTGGATGAAAAGACTTCATGTAGAAATTTAGATGAAAGATGTCATCTAAATGGCTTAAATGTCCTTTGGGTGCCTTATCCCCCTTCATGTGTTATCTCACCTTTATGCCTGGCTCCTAACCATAGCACACAGATTCCCACCTCTCTGTCCACCCCCCATCCCCACCCTTACTGAAACAATTACATCACACTCATGTACCAAGGCGATGAAGTTTTCTCCTGGCTAGCTAGAGACTCAGACAGCAATCAGCACATTTATGTCATCATTTAGCAAATAGTTAGTGTTAAATGCCAGGCACCAGGCAGGGGAGTGGGAATTCATCTGTGAATAAGCCAGAGATGTGGTGCTCTGCCCTCACAGCCTTAAAGCATACAAGCTTTCAACATAAAATCATAACATGACCACTAGGACAAACTTGATAGCTTCAAAGTGCTTAGAAAATAAGAATGTGAGAGAGTTTTGTTTGTTTTGTTTGTTTGTTTGTTTGTTTGTTTGTTTTTGTAATTAACTTGGACCAGCAGTCCTCAAAGTATGATCTGCAGGCCTCTTTGAGTCACCAAGATCCTTTCAGGGATTCAGCAAGTTAAACCACTTTCACAATAATGACATTATTTGCCTTTTTTTTTCCCAGCGAGCAGACATTTGTACTCATAGTGCAAAAGCAACGTTGGCTAAAACAGTTGTTGCCTTAACAAGAATCAAAGCAGTGGCACTAAACCACGACAAGAGTCAAATTTGCCAAAGTCACACACTTGCAGTCTTTTTTAAAGCCATTTTCACTTAAGAATATCTTTGATGAAGTAGCAAAAATTATTAATTTAAATAGATTTCTACTCTTGAATACACAACTTTTTAACATAAATATTGCATGCAACAGGTTAGTAAGCATGAAGAACTACATCCAAAGTATAATATCATGTTCATCTTGCATATCATCCTTTCCATTGCAAGATTGTTTGAAATAAAGGGTAAACTGACCACTTTCTCTTGAAACGGCATTTTTACTTGCATGAACTATTAACAAACTATGGTTATTCTGATTTGGATCTTTGACAGGTGTTTTCTCTAAAATGAACAAAGTGAGCCTGTAACTACAAGGTGACAAGTGACCATGTTTGTTGCCAATGATAGAAGATGAACTTCCATTAGAAAAGTAGAATCTCCCAAATCTTGTGTCCACTCAGTTTCTCAATGTTCACTGAATTTTCTGATGAAATTTTGGTATTAAGAAATGTGACTGTTCAAGATTTTAATGAAATACGTCAACTCTCAGAAAATTTGCACAACTCAGCAAACCAATATTTTCCAAAAGACCAGCATGTGTTGTTTTAAATCATACATGAATAAAAGATCCATCAGAATGTGAGACAAAGTAATGGGTTTCAGTGTCACAGAATACAGAAAGCTCATTGATACGGTTTCAGATTCCACATTATCACTGATGTATAAGAAACTGTTGAGTTTGGGGGTAGTTATTAAATAAAAAAGAATATTCACAATTACCCAACAAAATCTGTTAAAATACTCCAACTTTTTATTTTTTAGGGGGTGGGGGGGGGTACCAAGAATTGAAATCAAAGGGCACTGGACCACTGAGCCACATCCCCAGCCCTATTTTGTATTTTATTTAAAGACAGGGTCTCACTGAGTTGCTTAGTGCCTCGCTTTTGTTGAGACTGGCTTTGAACTGGCGCTCTTCCTGCCTCAGCCTCCTGAGCCATTGGAATTACAGGCGTGAACCTCCACACCCGGCAAAATACTCCAACTTTTTCTCATCTGTGTGAAGTCACATTTTCTTCATGTACATCTATCAAAACAATATATCACAAAATACTGAATGCAAAAACATATAAGAATCTAATTGTCTTCCATTAAGGTAGATTATTAAAGATATTTTATAAAATAGTATCTATCAATCATGAAACTTTTTGTTTAGAACGATATAGTCATTGTTATTAAAATATTTATATTAGCAGTTAATGGGTTTAGTATTTTTATGCTTAAGTAAATCAATATTTTTTTGTTTCTCAGCTTTAATTTCTAATATAGTTAAATAGCAACAGGTATAGCCCACATAAATGAAAGATTTTCAACAATTTTTAAAAGTATAAAGAAATCCTGACATCAAAAATTTAATAAATGCTGCTGACTTAGATGTCTATAGTTGATAACAAGATTATTAGCAAGATGAATAAACACTTGAATACTTAGGTATTTCCAATTCTAGGCTTCTATATTTTTGTTCATTTTTCTTATTTCATTTGTTTAATGAATATTTATTAGCTGCCAAACACTGTGCTAATTATTAGCTAGTATTTCTGCTGCTAAGCTCTCCAGGGCTTTTTGTTTTTCTTTTCTTTTTTTTTTTTTTATTCTAATTTGCTTTCCTTTTCACTTTACAAACTGAATTACTAACCATGGGCATTAACCCAGAGCCTCACAGATTAGGGTCACGGTCAGACTTCCACTTACCAGCTATATGTTATAGGTAAGATTTTAGTCTCTGTGTCTCAGTGTCCTCTATATTAAAATGTCCTTTTTAATGCCCTATATGTTAAGGATAATAGTACTTACCTACCTTATAAGGCTGCTGCAAAGAATAAATGTGTCAATGTATAAAAAGTGTTTATAACAGGACCAGCAGAGTAAATGTTGCTAACTATCATCTGGAATTCCAATATTACCAAATAGCTTACAAGCTATCATTGCAGTTCAAAATTTAAAAATCTTTTATAATGACATCTTTATTTTGCCAATGAAAAAAACAAGTCACTCACAGCCACTTCAATGTTTATAGCAGCACAATTCACAATAGCTAGGTTGTGGAACCAACCTAGATATCCCTCAGTAGATGAGTGGATAAAGAAAATGTGGTATATATGCAAAATGGAATTTTACTAAGCAATAAAAGAGAATAAAATAATGGCATTTGCAGATAAATGGATGAAGTTGGAGAATATAATGCTAAGTGAAATTAGTCAATCTCAAAAATCCAAGTACCGAATGTTTTCTCTGATATAAGGAGGCTAATTCACAGTATTGTTGCATGGGGGTACATAGGAGGATTAGAGGAACACTAGAATGGTCAAAGAGAAGGGAGGGTAAGGGAGGGAGTAAGGGGGAGGGGGGGAGAAAAGAAAAGGTGGTTGAATGAGATGGATATCATTATCCTAAATGCATGACTGAAGACCTGAATGGTACCAATATACTTTGTATACAAACAGTTGTATGTAAAAAGATCCTATATATGTGCATTATGAATTGTAATACATACTAATATTATAAATAAAATATATATATAAAAAACAAGTCACTAAAGGGCCTGTCTAAATGTCCTGAGAGTGCCATCCTAAAGACTTCCCTCAATCATGATCCCTCTCTTCAGAAGAAACCAAATTCTCTTATACCTGATCACCAAACTTTCCATGACTTGAACTTGACTCTCTCAGCTGATTAGACCAGAGATTGGTGCATTTAAAGGCTGGTTCACCACCATTGAGGTGCTTGCCTGGTAAAAGAGCACTGCCAATGGGTGCTGGCTGGCCAGTCAGATCCTCCCTTGGAGTTAGACCAGGGAATGAAAGAAGGACCCATCAGGCAGCAAAGCAGGCAAAAGGAGCCAATGCAGCAGTCTTGAGCCAGATAATCACCAAAGTCTCTGCCAGTTCTTAAAACCACTGACACATCTAGACCAGAAACCCAAATTATTTTGTGTCCCTCCACTTCCCCAAGCCTGGAACCCAGTACCCAGAGGTCTGAGACTTACCTGCCTTGGGTCAGAAGGCCAGGCCACACCTAACTGTGGGAAGTCTTTATACTGAACCCAGCTCCCACCATCCCCACAGTTTCTCCCACTATCCCCACAGTTTTAGAGGTTAGCAGTGGAGGGCAGAAAGGGAGAGAGGGTCCCTACATACTCAAATGCCAACAAAGATACTACCCCCCTCTCTGCAGTTCTTCTACTAGTCCAAGGCCAGGAGGTGGCTTTTGGTGGACACTAGCAAAGATTCCAGAAGAGGTGGTGATACTGAGTGATGGAGAAGGAGGGCAGAAATCTCAACACCGATTTCCTGGACAGTACAGAAAAAGAAAAAAAAAAGTGGGGGGAGGGTTGGGGCAACCTCAGCTTTCTATAATCCATATGAACGATTTCAATCTCTCAAAGGAACAATGAAGATTATTGTCAATCTTATGTAAGTTGCCCTTAATCACTCAAGTGACCCATTTTCAGCTAGATTGCTACTTTAAAGCCCTTTCTTATTGAAAATTTGCTGCCACCATTGTGCATAAACTAGTTTTTCCAGCCAGATCACTGGATTAATTAATTAGAGATCTTTCACAGGCACGGAAGTGCTCTGTGACCCTTTGCTTGACCACGTCCAGTTAGAGAGTGGTGTGAATAAATAGATCCCAGAAGATCTGGTGACTGTTTGTTCTCCTCCTTGAGATAGCCCTGTGTGTAGCTATACCCAAAGATTTTCAAGGAATAAGATACCTAACCATTCTCAGAACATGATAGGGAAAGAAGATGTTATTTTTATTTTTATTTTTATTTTTATTTTTATTCAGGCAGTGCTGGGGATTGAATCCAGGGCTTTACCACATGTAGGCACTTGCTCTGTAGCTGAGCTACATCCCAGCCCTCCGGAGTCTTTCTTTGACAAGCCACAGTCAATGTTTTTGAGCACAGCCTTCTTCAGGCTTACCCACAGAGTGTTAATACACACTGCGATCCAGCGTACACTACCACATTATTCCCAGATAACTCTCCATCCGGGGCCTTGAATCCAGGCCAAGGTCTTTACTTTTTATTTGTAAGGAAGTCTATTAACAAATATTTACTGAGCATTTATGGAAGGTTTCCGGGCTGTGAGTTTTTTAAGGGCAGCTCTGTCTTTTAAGAAGATTGTTCTGTCAATAATTTGTCTGGTCAACAGACATCAAGAAAAGCAGTTTGGGGTTATTACTGCAGGCCAGTTAGGATGCTATAAATCCTGAGTAAAAATGGTGACAATAAATAGAAAACAATGGGATAAAGCAAGGAACTAAGTTAATAAGGCAATACAGAGTGTGGTCTTAGAGTCAGACAACCATGGGTCTAATTCAAGTACTAGCACTGCCCCCAGCAAGTGGCTTATTTTTCCCAGGTGTTAGTTTTCTTATTTGTGAAATGGGAAGAAGAAGAAAAAAAAAAAAACATTTTCTCGGGCTGGGGTTGTGGCTCAGTGGTGGAGCACTTGCCTAGCATGCCTGAGGCACTGGGTTTGATTCTCGGCACCACATGTAAAAAAAAAAAATAACTATTCTCAGAGAATTTTCCAGAAAATTAGATATGTTTTAGACTGCCATCTGTTCACCAGAACTCATTTCTTCTTCTTGCTGGGCAGACAGCTGAAGTTACATGTCACCATATGACTGAGTTACAGCCAATGGACTGTGAAGGGAATCAATGTGCCACTCCCAGGTGGTAAATTTTTAGATTTACCATTGGAGATTCTTCATACATTTTTTTTTTAAAAAAATGTTTATTTGTTTGCTTTAGTTGTACACGATACGTTTATTTGTATGTGGTGCTGAGGATCGAACCTGGGCCGCGCACGTGCTAGGCGAGCGCTCTACCGCTGAGCCACAACCCCAGCCCCATACATTTTTACTATGTGCTGACTCATAGAGATCTCTGTGGACCCAGTAAACAGACCTAGGAGATCCAAGAGACTCAAGTTCCTGTGTGGCCAAGGGAATACCTGTTGACAACTTCATGTGTAAAAAAAAAATGAATTTCTATCACATTAAGCCAAAGATTTGGGGCTTTGAATCTAGATAGCTAGTTAACTGCCCATCCACTCTTGCATAGAATCAAACATAATAATCTCTCAATAAACAATCATGACATGTTTTAGTGTTATGAGAAATTCAAAGTCACACAGGTTCTCAGGCTAATTCAGAAGACTGGACACAGACAGAGCAGACTCATAGCAGATGTTGAGAACAAATTGAAAAAAGGTCGAAGTCCCCAGAAGTAGGGAACTCTGAGATAGTTTCAAATAGTAGCAGCTTTGTGCATGTGTCTGAAGAATGGGCATGAATTGCCTGGATAATGGAGATGCTATTCAGTCACTGTTTTAATTAGCAAAATTTTTTATCACTGTGACCAAAATGCCTGACAAGAACCACCTAGAGGAGGTAAAGTTTACCTGGGGCACACGGTTTCAGGGTTTTCGGTCCACAGACAGCTGACTCCATTGCTCTGGACCCAAGGTGAGGCAGCACACCATGAGGGAAGGGCGGCAGAGGGAGGCTGCTCAGCTTATGGCTCAGCTTATAGCAAAGTCAGGAAGCAGAGAGAAAGAATGGGGGAGGGGATAAGGGCAGATGGACCCTGCCAGGACATGCCCCCAGTGACCCACCTCCTCCAGCCACACCCACCTGCCTACAGTTACCACCCAGCCCAGCAGCTCTCATAATCTAATCATTTCACCTTTGATATTCCTGCATTAGCAGGAGCTTTGGGGGGGATACTTCATATCCAAACCATAATAGTCACCGACATTTAAAATGATCAACAAGAAATGCCCATGGTCCAGTATCCAGCCCCCATACTCTGTAGGATGCTGGTCCTTACCACCTCTCCACTGCTCCTGTCTTCTGTCAATGACTTCTAATATGGTCTGGACCCTGGTTTCCGTGTAATGACTTTCAACCATCTGTAATCTTCTGAAATCACCTAACATTCCTGCTATCAATTCCCAGAAGCTCAGATCCAAGTAAAAGAAAGGACCACTGGCTTTGGGACTTTTGATATCCTACCCCTTGGGCCTATCATAGTACTGAGTTTGTGGCTTGAAGAAAATGGCTGGTAAATGAGACCATAAGTATATATTTATATTGCTCCAGAGTTTTGCTATGCTCCTTATAACTATTGGTCAATTGATCCCATTTTAATTAGTATTTCTCTCTAGTTAAACCTCCAGGCTGTACAAATAAAAACTTCATTTCAGAAATCGTAAGGCTGATCAATCCACCAGAAATGTTTCATATATTAATCACTACTATGCAAAGAAATTTTTACCATAAACTTGGTGTTCATATTTCCCTCTATTTGTAATGAATTATAGATGATGTGATGGAAATTCTGCTATAATTTATAACCTGAGTTTGCTTTCAATATCAAAACTATTTCCTTTAGTCTTTAAAGAAAGTTGGGGTGCCTATTTTATATTAACAGCAGAAACTAACTTTTAGCTTCCCAAGTTTTCAACCTTCCCAGAAATGCTTAACACAAACAAGCATTGCCATTCTCCAGGGTCAGAAACCAACAATGTTTTCACTGACATGGGAAATAGATATGAAAGTGTCACACATCGTTCTGCTTATGTATTCAACATATGAGACCCATATGTGCAAGTCAGGGAGAATAGAAAAATGGGACTACTCAGAATTTGGTAAATGAGATCATTTAAAACACATTTAATCATAGTGCTAATTATGCATTCTTCAGGGAAAGTGCTGATGGAGCTGCAGGACTTTGAAGACACTCTTACCTCCTAACCCAAGATGCAATTTGGTTCTCAGAGTAAAAGGAAACCTTAGCAAGTGCATGAACCAGAAACCCCTTTGATGCCACATGGGAAAAGACTTGTCTTCAGAAACATTTAAACAGCAGTGCCATCGGAACTATGGTAATCAAAATCAGTATTGATAACTAGTTTTGAGTGCAAAGAGTTGGTGGAAAAAAAACCAGAGAGGGCTTCAGGAGTGAGTTTGAGTCTCCATTGAACTTCACAAAGAAATCTAAAATAAATACTCTTCCTTGGAGGCTATTGTTATGTTCCAATTTGAAAGTTAGTTTATGATTTGTTCCAAAGAACAACTTTGTGTCATTCATTCAGCAAATAGTTTGTTAAATCCACTGTGTGCTGGTTGAGAGCTGAGCAAAAACCTGATGTGATCCTCCCCTTCAATGAAGCTTTCAGTCTATTGGGAGAGTTTTCATGCCAAAAAGTCACAATTATCACAGATCTGACAAAAGCTACAAAGGAGAAATGCCCGGTGCTCTGAGAGTGTATCTTTCAATCCTAGAAGCAATACAGTTGCCAGCAAATCCCATGATTATGTACAACTATAAGGCACCAGTGAAAACAAAACAAAACAAAATGTGGGCAGAGAGAAAAAAAGTAATACAATTGCTTACTATAGAGA
Source organism: Tamias sibiricus (assembly GCA_025594165.1). Classification (NCBI taxonomy): domain Eukaryota; kingdom Metazoa; phylum Chordata; class Mammalia; order Rodentia; family Sciuridae; genus Tamias; species Tamias sibiricus. Next base: position 155,623,656 of record CM046663.1, read on the forward strand.
TAACAAATGGGTTTCAACTCATGCTGATTCCAATTGATTAACTGTATCTGTTTGCAGAATAGTGTTGAGAATGCTTCTGAGGTCATGTTAGAGATCAGAGAAGAGCGTCTGGCATGATGAAGAATAGATTAGTGATGACTGGCAAGGATGGAGAATAGATTAGTGATGTCTGGCAAGGATGGAGAATAGATTAGTGATGTCTGGCATGGATGTAGAATAGAGAAATGGTAATATGTGTGACTCCCATACTTTTGATGTGCCTGGTAGCCATCTAGAACATGTGGGCATTCGAGAACAAAGTGAAGAGAAGTGTGGCTGTGACTGCCCAGTCTGTGGTGCACAAGATGATTACACAGGTGCTTTCTTCTGCTGCTTCTTCCTTCTACCTCTCTGCTGGATGGCTGAGCACTCACCACACCTTCCATAATAAACTACCAGACATGAAAGAAAATGAATCTCACCCCTTGTCTGGCATATTTACAAAGATATCTGACTTGGTTAGATTTTGAGCATAAGGAAAAATCCAGGAGTGACTTGTGGAATTAAGAACGACTTCCCATGGAGTCTGGGGACAAAAAGCAGTCATGGATTTTAAAGTCAGTGAGTTCTAGTTTCTACAAGTCCAGAGGACTGTTTTTCTAATCTTAGATTCTAATTCTACAACCAAAGTGATGCTAATCTTCCAAAAAGAGAAAGAAAACCCAGAATGGTATTATCCACAAAAGATGAAAATTCACATGCTACAGAAGTTCAAGCAAGAAGAAATGTGCTTCCTGTTTTAAATGGATGTGAATCAGGTGTGGTGATCCATGCCTGCAATCCTAGAGATGCCAGAGGCTGAGGGAGAATATCCCAAGTTTGAAGCCAGTCTCAAAAAAAAAAAGGCACTGGGGAGGTACCCTTGATTTGAGGAGTAGCGATTTTTTTGTTCTCTGGCCTTCTGATTGACAATGGAGATGAAGAGGGTGATAGACAAGTGAGGGAGATGCCAATGGGGCCTGAGGAGGAAGGTTTTGTTCCCTGCTTAGATTTTAGCCAGAGAAGACCCTGGGATCTCGGGGAGGGTCTGGCTGATCTGCCTGGGGCGCTGTGGTTCTCTGAAGCTGGTGTGACTATGGGGTCAGGTGAGGGAGGGGGACATGGGGTTGCTAGCTCTGACTTTCATATTAGCAGAGGATCTTTTCTCACTTCTCAGTTGTGCTTTATGAAGTGTACTTTCTGCCACTTTCTCTGGAGAATTGTTCTTTCCTGGGGAGGAGGCCTTGAGGCTAGATCCATTGAAACCTGGATGGTTTGCTCATTTGCAAACAGGCAAACAGAGCCTCCTACAAAGAGGAAGGGGGGTTGATTCAGAGCTTAATGGAAACAATAGTCCATTTAACAAATCCATCATTTAATGAACCCAAACAGCTCGCCTTAAAAAAACTTAGTTACTAAAGCAGCTTTTAAAACTTTAATGAATGCTTATTAGCTTTATTTTTAAAGTCTCATCTGTTGCCTCGGTGAGAATTCAGCAGTGTTCTTGATCATATGACTCACCACCTAGTTATGATTTCTGAACTACAAATGAAAATGTTGATTGGAATTTTGCGACCCTTTTGTGCCTAGAAGCTTTCACAAATCATTCAGGACCTTCAAATATCACAGGTACCTCTATTGCTTGGCAATCCACAGAACAAAGATGCAGGACAAACAAGCTCATCTTTTGATGACTCTTCTATAAAAGCCTCTATACTGGGTTCTTTCAAAATCTTGGGATTGGTAAGAACTTCCGATCAGTTTTATGTACATGTTTTTGAAGAAATGACCATGGTCTCAGCTGGAGACTTTGCTTTCGGATCCTGTTTCCCAGTGGCGCCCCTCTTACTCCATCTTCATCTCAGGAAGGGAGAGGAGTGTTGGAAAACAGAAAGGGGACTGGGTGGGGCATCAGACTGGTGGGTAATTACCAGAAAAAAATAGAAGGCCCCTGCCTTTTATCAGAGCAAGTATCAAATACTGTTTGGCCCAAGTACACTTTGTCCCATTCTCTTTCTTATGCAAATTAAACATCTAGAAACCAGCCTCCACAAAAGTTGAATCCACTTCCCCAACTTCATTCAGCTTGTCCTTGAAAGGAGTATCATGTACCTGATTGTTAGCTGGATCTACACTCCAAGAAATTGTAGGAGAGATCGCTTTGTCTCAAGACTCTTATCATTATTGGGCTTCTCTAGAAATCAAAAGCACCTGCTCTTTTGTTAAGGTGGGCTTCTAAAGGGACAACTATTACCATTAGAAAACACCCAGGTTCATGCGGGAACACTATTGACATGCACTTCCAGCCTGAGGATGCCAACGTTAGAGGAACACACTCTACAGCAGTGAGTCTTCATTGCTTACTGTGCGCCTGGCACTGTGCTAAGCAATTCCCATGGCTAATTCCATTCTGTCCTTGTAAGAGCCATTAAAAGATGGGAAGCTCCATTTTACAGATTAGGAAACTAAAGGCTTGGAAAGGTCAAGTTACTTGCCCAAGATCACACAACTGGATATGTGACAGACCCAAGATCTCTAATTCTATTACCTGTGCTTATAGTGACAAATTCTGATAATCCATGATAATCCAGTACTGATGGCAATGCTCTCTGGTGGTGACCCACTTCTAATAGGCTCCCCTTTTTGGATTTTCTAAGTAGAATTTAGCATACAAACAAAAGACTTTTCCTGGTGCTTTACCTTGATAGAGGAAAAGAAGGTATGTCTATGTTAACAGGCAAATATCCCATTTAATATTCTGAGTAACACTACATAATAGACATGGTCATATCTTCCAAAAGAGGAACTTGAGGCTCACAGAAGCGAAGTTGCCTGCTTGAGGATCCACAGGAGGAAGTGGATTCCCGGCAGACGACCGAGTGCAATGGCTCACCTCACCCTGCAGCACCTTCCCAGCATCCAGCAGACACTTCCACTAGAGACAGAAAACGCAATAATTTCCACTGCCACCCTCTAAGTTAAGTGAACTCTGACCTTCCAGGCTAGCGAAAAGCTGTTACCGTTGACTTACCTGCCTGGGTCAACGGTAGCTGAAAAGGAGTACGCATTTGAAGACAGGTCAGGAGAATCCTCTTGGAATGGGAACAAGTTTCTCAAACCACGTTGAAGAGCAATACTGAAATGTCAGTGACGAATGATCATTTATGTCAAAACAGTCCAATTTGTGCACCAGGGCTGTTCCAGGCCTCCATGACTTGGCTTGGCCTATGTGTTCCTTTCTCCATGGAGTATTCCTATCCTCCCTTTTTTACCTCCTCCCATCCCACTTTCCCAGTGCAGACTCCTGTCACTGTCTGTACTGCCCTCCCCCTAGGTCCTCAGGGAAAGAATCGATTTCTGAGCTGCCTGTGACTTCCAGGGCCTCGTCCAGTACCTAGTGTACACAGAGGCTCAATAAATGTTTCATAAAAGGGAGGAGAGATGAAACAGAGAATTAGTGCTATGCCCAAGAAGGGAGTTTTTTTCTGCTCAGTAATGAACTATGGAGAATAGCATAAACTGCTGTTGATGTTTCCAGGCTGCAGTAAACCTAATCCTACTGTTAAAAAAAAAATTTTTTTAAATATATTCCCTCCACCTCCTCCTCCTCCCCATTTCAGCCCATTAAAAAAAAAAAAAAAAAAAAAAAAAAACCACAAAGCATATAGCATATGTGTCATGCAATGTAGATAGGTCTCCCATTGTGTCAATCCCAGGTCTGCAATGGGTCACATTGTGGTAGATCTAAGGAAAAGAAATGCAATTCAGGTGACAAATTCATATTGTCAAAAGCTGTTAATTATCTTTTCATGTAAATCAATTTGTTTATCTAGTACTTCACAGTTTACAAGAGCCTTGACCTTATGGCTCTCCTAGTATATAAGGTCAATCCAGGATTATAGCATCCATTTTACAGAAAAGGAAACTGAGTCACAGAACTTTTTAATGGCTTGCCATATGGCTATTAATTCTTTGACACCATTATTTGAAAACATACCATTGATTTAACAATACGTTTTGAGGAAATAAGCCACCCCTACCGCATTATGTAGGCATATTGCTTACAAGATACAGCCCAGTGGTTTTGAAGCATGTAATTATATGTGTGCCCAATAATAAATGTGGAGCCTTCATAGGAAGAGCATCCTTCCTGTTGTTTTCAATGGGATCTTGTTGGGAACTAAGGACTGAATTAAGGAGACATTTCTAAATTCCCTCTTGCAATGTTATTGCTCTGGCTTAGAAGCCTGGAGTGTGTAATTCAAAGCTGTACTTCAGGATAAAGTTCTAGACCTCAGAGTTCATTTTTTAAATACTAGAGAAAAATAACAATGTTCATATTAATGCATCCTAAGTTTTGTTTGACTTTCAGATGTAATAATGCTGGGCTTGAGTCTTCTTAAAAAGTTTAATTCACGGGCAGGGGTTGTGGCTCAGCGGCAGAGCACTCACCTCTCAGGTGCGCGGCCCAGGTTCAATCCTCAGCACCACGTAAAATGCATTGCATTGTGTACAACTAAAGTAAATAAATAAATATTTTTTTTAAAAAAAGTTTAATTCACCTATCTATAAAAATAAGAAAGCAAGAAATAAAAGAAAGGAAGACGTAAAAATATAAATAAAATTGACACCTAGAACTGCTTAGAGAGAGTTTGCCTCCAATTAGTTATTTTTTGTACTAGGGGGAAATTCAACTTCTTATTCCAGTCCTGGTTGAAATGGTTAAGAAAAAAAGTTTCTGACTCTATGCAGTAAAAGAAATTAGGCTCCGGCGGTAACTGAGCTTCTCATTGGATCATTGTGCGAGTTTCCTTTATTCCCACCACAGTGGATAATGTGTGCTCATTGTGACTTATCTGGAGCCGGTTTCTTTTACACCCTCGGGCTATATAAAGTGGAGTCAGGACTGGGGCTGGAGGTTTGGGGAGCATCTGAGAGGCAGCATCCACAGTCCAGAGAGAATGAGACAGTTGGGAACGTGAGCAACCTCCTGTGTCATTGACGCTCCCAGTGGTATGAGCCTCACTTAATGCTTTCTGTGCAGATGAGGGAAGATGGTCAGGAACTGGGGAAAACATCCTTGACCTCCCTTGAAGAGTTCCTCCAACAGTGTGTGGGCTGCTTTGTTCTTACCCTTGATTTTCACTGTTTGCTCGTGTGTTTCTGACCTAGAACGATCGAGGCCCAGGCTCTGGAAGGACCATAACCATTTGGTCACTTGGGTTTGGCCATCTGCAAAGGCCAGGTTTGGAGGAGCGATGGTGATGAGGGCCTTTGTCCTGCTGGCTGTCTTTGCAGAAGCCTCCGCGAGATCCTGCACTCCAAATAAAGCAGGTACGCCTCGGGGCCACCCCCCCTCCTGGAAAGGGAAGTTTCCTGAATCTTCCTTTGCAATGATCAGAGTTCAGTGCTCGCTTTGTTCCACAAATGCAAAAACAAGAGAAAGCATTTAAGTCCCCCAGGGCCAGCAGGCTGTCTTCACAGGAAGCAAAAACGTGTTGGGTGATCTGACTTTTCTAACATTAGAGAATGCTTTCTTTTCCTTCCCTTCCTCTTCATTTATAACATCTCCACTTTTTTTTCTATTTGACTATTGAATATCTGTCCTGTGCCATAAATCAATGCTTTCCGGTATTTTGCATGAAATGAACATTTTAAAAATGTTAAGCTATGTGCTCATTTTCACAGTGACATATATGCGTGTGTGTATTTTAATCTGTGTTTTCACAGATATAGTCCTTTTAAAATAAAACAAAAGTTTAAAAACAGACCAATTTTAAGTATATGAATATAGTAATTAAATAAACTCTAAAAGTAGAACTTTAGTGGCTGAAATTTTGGGGAAAATCTGGCTGCTGAAGAACAGCAGGGAAGGTGTTTTTGACCACAGGCTGTGTGTGTTTCCGGGGTGCCTGGATCCCTGGCTCTTTAAAGGTACGTGTGGCTACCATGGCCCTGTCTGACTCAAACCATGTGCGTGTTCTTCCAGATGTGATTCTTGTGTTTTGTTATCCCAAAACCATCATCACCAAAATCCCTGAGTGTCCCTATGGATGGGAAGTGCATCAGCTGGCCCTTGGGGGGCTGTGTTACAACGGGGTCCATGAAGGTGGTTACTACCAATTTGTCATCCCAGATTTGTCACCTAAAAACAAGTCCTACTGTGGAACCCAGTCTGAGGTAAGGCTAAGCCACATCATGCTTAAGATTAGACAACTAGCCTAAGAATGACTTGACTTTTATTCTCCTAATTTGTTGCCAGCATGCGCAAGGCCCCCCTCTATGGTTTTGTTGTTTTTGCTTTTGTTTTATTTTTTGAGACAGGATCTCACTAAGTTGCTTAGGGCCTTGATAAGTTGCTGAGGCTGGCCTTGAACTTGCAATCCTCCTGCCTCAGCCTCCCAAGTTGCTGTGACTGCAAAGCCCCCCCCTCTATGAATAGAGCAAAGTACATTTACCACTTCTGACTCATTTCAAATTCTTAGTTTATGCTCCCAAGCCTCTGTCCTTGGGTTGGACAGGCAGATGAATGGACCATCCTTTCCCCAAGAATTGTAAGTGATAATGAAATGCATTTGGAAGAGTATTTTAAAGGAGTGAGCAGAGTATAGCACAATCTTCAACTGGACCATGTGAGGTACCTGAGACAGGGAATCATGGAATTAATAGCAGACATTGTCTTGCCAAATGTCCTTGTATGACAGAGGAGAAATCCAACACCTCTGTAATGCCACAGTTCAAGGCCACAGAACCAATAGGGACATGGTCATGAAGGGAGGCTAAGTCTCCTCACCTTCCTGTTGAGGTCCAACGGCCTTGACCAGCAGATGATTATCCCTGTGTGGGTCTCAGCATCTAATATTATGTGATCTTTAGAGTTCAACATGCCAAAAGAAAGAAAATCTTAGAAATAGTGCTTATTGTTAGAAGAAAGGAAATGCTAAGGACTAGATAGTAATGTTCTAGAAATGGGAGAAAGGAGAAAACATTCACTTACTACATCTTGACAAGGAAAACTGATAAAAAGTTGATGCTGGGAGGTAGGCATTCTTGAGCAGGTTCTACTTGGTTCAAAGCCCAATGGGTTTAGCAATTTTTTAAAAGCATACAACATCAACCTAGATTATTTTAAACAATTTTAGTTGAAGGCACTCAAGAACACTTTACAAAATTCTTTACGAAAGTTACCGGTTCACACACAGACAGGAAGAGGAAGTTCTACTATCCACGGCAAACATTCCTATCCCTGCGTTGGGCTTTTTTCTGAGCCATCTTCATCCACTTTTCCCAGAACCCTCATCCTTATCCTGGGGGCCCAGGGCCATCCTAACTGCCTTCTCCCTCCCTCCAGTACAAGCCCCCCATCTACCACTTCTACAGCCACATCGTTTCTAACGACAGCACAGTGGTCGTCAAGAACCAGCCCGTGAACTACTCCTTCTCCTGCACCTACCACTCCACCTACTTGGTGAACCAGGCTGCCTTTGACCAGAGGTAGGTTGCTCTGCAGGGTGGGGGGCTCCTGCCTGTGTGTGTGTGTGCTGCAGCCCTAGCAACCAGGCATGTTTCAGTCCTTATGCAAAATTCTCTCCCCTTTTCAGAGTGGCCACTGTTCATGTGAAGAACGGGAGCATGGGCACATTTGAAAGCCAATTGTCTCTCAACTTCTACACTGTAAGTCCCGGTTCCCTTTCCTGCCCTGTGGCTTTTCCACGAGACGATGGGACACCTTGCTTAGGATTCACTCTTGCTGGGCTCTACGCAAAGCCCCATTGAGAACTCAAGTTGAGACATAAGCTGTGGTTTCGTTTTCAACCTCTTGAAAGAGTAAATGTAGCAGAAAGTCAGATTCATAGACTGGATAGAAGAGCTGAAAGGTGCCACCAAGGTAAGGCCAACCTTCCCACTTCACAGGTGAGAAGCTTGAGGCCATGCCAATAGACAGTAAGACAGTCGATACCCGACTCTTAATCAAGATTGGTTTCCATTATAACCTACTCCAGAGATCTATTTATACTTAAAATTTAGCTCTTTTTTTTTTTTTTTTTAATAGCATTTGGCATAATGCATTGAATTTCCTAACAGAGCTAAGGAGAATAGTTAGGGCTCACCTCTGCTACCGAGCTCTCAGTAAATGGATCTTCTCATTATCTAAATTGGGTCTTCAGCCAATATTGACATTGAAGTTAAAGGCACACTTTGGTATCCCTCAAAATAAAGTGCCCCAAAGAAATTGAATATGCCACAGCCACCAGCTCAGCTGCCCTCCTGCTTAGAAGGGGTGATTTCCAGGGGGGCACACGCACAGAGAGGAGACCCTGGCCAGCTGACTAGAGGGAGACGCAGGCAGACACGGAAACCTTCGCCCAGAATACAGAGCTGGAAGACATCCCCAGAGGACATCATATCCAACCCCTTTATTTCACAAAAGAAAAGTTCTCCTGCCTGGAACTCCACTAGCCTTGAACTCTTGGAACTTGCTTCACCTGCTTCCTGGAAGGCTATTAATTCTGCCAAGCTCAGCAGTGAGAACTAGAAGGACACTAGAATAACCCAGTCCATTGTGCAGGTGAGGATCTGAAGCCCAGAGAAAGGAAGTGATTTGCCCAAGGTCACCCTGGTACTTTGGAGGAGCCCAGTCTAGAGCACAGACTTCCCAGCTGTGGTTTAGGTGGAGGACTCCCTGAGAGGGGCTTGAAGCTTACATGTAAGGGCCCCTCACTGCACAGGTCCTTGTCAAGCCTGTGTCTAATTTTGGATTCAATTTTTTAAATCTTTTTATCAAAAAGGACTTTCCAAACTGGGTAAGCTTCAAGGTCCCCTAAAACCTAGATCTGCCCCTGGCCCATACATACCACTAGTGGTTAGATCCTGAGAATCAGGAACCCTTACAATTCCTTGACCTGTCATCAGGGGGATAAATACAGTGTGGGCCACCAGGGTGCTGAAAGGGTGAGGAAATCCTGCAGGACTGATGAAGGCTGTGAGAGAAGAAATGGGCTTCCACGCATTGACAACAGTCTCAGGGGACGTCCTGATGACAGGTTGTCATTACTACTGAGTCCCTGTCCGGAAGTGAATAATTGTTATTTTAACCAGATAAAATTATAGATAGGATTCAATGGAGGTTTTACAACAGTTGGCAATAGAGAGATACCAGAGGTTTTAAAAATTCTCACCTACTATCAGCCATATTAGGCTGAGATTCAAACAAAAACATCAAACCATAGAACCAGAAGGAGCTTATTCCTTTAAAAAAAAAATTTTTTTTTTAAAGAGGCATATTCTCAGCATCAGCCAGACAGACCATCCTCTCTGCTGGAGAGGCAGACTAATAGGATCCCTTCTTGAACTGTCAAATAAGTGAGGCTAAGGCCTCCCCAGGCCCACCAAGACCCATGCAGGACAGACCTCAGCAAAGAGAGGGCTCTGCCATCCAGAGACTTTTGTACTAATGAATATTCCCACTCTGGGCTTGGTTTCCTATTCCTGGCCTGTGTGCTTTTATTTTCTCCTCTTTTTTTCCCCCTCTTTGAGAGCATTCTTGTGCGTTTCTGAAGCAACAAGTGTTCCCTGCATATATTTCCATCAAATTACCAGAAGCAGAGCTGTGCCCTAGATAGCACAATGGAACTGGTGCACTGCTAATTGCTTAGGATTCCGAGAACTTCAAATGCTGGACTCCAAAAGCACTAGCTCTACTCAGTATGCTTCCTCTCTCTTTCCTCTCCATCCCCCTTCCACGCACTTTTGCCAAGGACCTGTAGTTTGTATTCCCAGCGGAAAGTTATTTGGACTCCCAATCCAACATGAAGGAAGTCAGTTTACAGAAGTAGCCTAGTACTGTGGTTAAGAAAATAGACCATGCCATCAGAACACTGGTATGAAGCCTGGTTCCACTGTTTACTAGTTGCATGACCTTGGGCAAGTTAGTTAACCTCTCTGTGCCTCCATCTCTGCATTTATAAAGTAGGGATATAATAACACTTAGCCCTTAGGTTTGCTATGAGAATTAAATGAAATAATGTTTAGGAAGCACTTAGTGCCTGGCACTAGATAACTGCCCAAGAAAATAGCCATTCTTATGATTGCAGACTTTGAACCTACTTAACCTGGAATCTCTGAGGGTTCCTATTATTGTTACCTCTATGGCACTGAATATCAATGTCAGTAGCATGGGATTGGGTAGACTTTTATTCAATCAAAGCAGTAATTCTTAGTTAGACAAAGAGAAATGGAAAAGTTCTAAACAAATACAAGCAATAGAAGCTAAAATCACAGACTCCCAGAGTCAGAACAAATCTCAAAGGTGATCAACCTTGACCTCCCACCCAAAGTTCAGACACTTTTGCAAGATCGATCAGGGATGGCTTCTTTGCCTCTTTCAAAGATATTGGCAATTGGGTGTTCCCATTTTAATTTAGCTTATGAAAACTGATATACAGAATGTCTGCCCATTTGTCCTGTTCTAGCTCCTGAAATAATACCATGTAATTATTTTGTGGACGGTCCTTCAAATATCTTTCATCTTCCTCAAGCTAAACATTTCACTATAGTTCATTCACCATCTCCTCTGAGTATGGTCCAACTGGTCAATGCTGCTATTAAAAAGTAGAGCCCATACTGCTGGGCATGGTGGCAAACACCTATAATCCCAGAGGCTCAGGAGGCAGAGAGTGGAGAAGTTCAAAGCCAGCCTCAGCAACTTAGCAAGACCCTGTCTAAAAATAAGAAATGGGCTGGGAATGTAGCTCAGGGGTTAAGTGCCTTTGGGTTCAATCCCTGGTACTAAAAAAAAAAAAAAAAAAAAAAAAAAATGTGGACCTTGTCAAACTAATATAGGGCCAGGTGAGTCAGAGGTGACCTTCTAAGTTCTGCAGGACTCTATGAACATGTCCTAGGATATAACTTTGGAGCAGTTTTCTTGTACCACTATTTCATGTTGAGCTTGTGAGTGAAAGAAATGTCTAGATTTTTCCCATGTGCTATTAAATCAAGTGCACCTAACCTTGTGTAGGTAGCTGGTTGTGATTTGGCCTTTGGGTCAGGTGAAGAGACTGTATGGCGTGGTTTTTCGAGGTATTCTTCCATTCTGTTGGATGAACGAGCAGTTCATGTGGCATTTCTGTTTTTCGGGATGCCAAAACAAAATGTCCTATATTGTAGAGTGAAGATATCTGGAATAGGTTCCTAATTTTCATGTTAAAAAGAAAGAAAGGGCTAGATTAGTGACTACATTGTGGTTCCTGAGTCAGTTACTAATTTTGGAAATGTGTTCTTAAAATATGACAAACCTCAGGCAGTAACATGGGACATAAAAAAAACACTGTCAATCTGCCACTTCAACCTGCATGTTAAGCTAAGAAATTTTTGCAAATGGTGCAGGGACTTGACAAATAGAAGGAAAACAACTGACTTCTAGGTGACAGAGTCTAGAAGGCCTCAGCTGGATCTGCAGTCAGTAAAATAACATAAGATGTGTTCAAAAATGAAAGATTCTGAGTCTTAACAAAGTCCCCGTGTGTTTGACCCTAAGGGGGTAATATTACATTTTGATATCCTTGCTGAACATAAGTTCTGCCTATCACTACCTGCATATTGTAGTTCTGCAAAGCTCCTAGCCCATGAAACTCAATCTTTTAGATAGTACCCTGGTGTGAACTTTATGTTTCTATTCCATAATGTCCCAAGTTAGTGGATGGAAGCTAAAGTTACCCCAGGATCCTTGTTCTTGCATCCAGTGATTTTTGTCTCTGGCAGCTAAAGCCAGAGAGTTGTGCAAGGTTGTTAGTAGAGTTAAATGAATCCAAGACTCAGAGGATGGAGAAGTCACCCTCCTTTGGGTAAGTCAACTGGAAACACTGCTGTTATTCCTAATAACACACCCTGAGAGCTGCCTGAGAAGATGGTGGGTGAAGACCACACAGCTGGGCCAGTGATCAGGACCTGCAGCCTCTGAACTCAGGTCATAGTGATGATTGCACTCCGCACTCAGAGCTGAGGCCCCAGTCTGCTCCATCCTCCCCAGTAGCCTCTCTGATCTCATTTCCTGAGCCCCTGTCCACCCTCCAGCCTCCATCCCCACCTGCTTACCGGCATCTGCCACACTGGCTTCTTTGCAGCCACACCTTTGCCCCAGGGCCTTTTTTCCCTAATGGAAGCATTCTTCCCTATTGGCCCCTGTCGCCGCCTGAAGCGATGGCCGCTTGGAGCAACAAAGCCGCGGGAATAAGTTCAGAGGCAGACTGGAAACAAACAGGCTTTTTATTCTGCCAGCTTCTCTCTCTGGCTCCAACAACTCTAACACGCACCACACACACCACCAAAAACCAACAATCAAATGGCGCCGACCCGATCAGCAATCTCAGCCCAAGTCTCTCGAGATCCCGGGCCAAGTCTCGTGAGACTACGGAAGGCGGCAATGTCCAAACATCTCCATGGCCCGTAATCAACCGCAATCTTAGCCATCTCCCCAAACAGGGCTCCTGCAGGCCCCCTTCCTTGTTTTCTTCAAGTCTTGCTTAAATGTCTCCCTTTCAGTGAAGTCTCCCCAAACATGCTATTTAAAATTGCAACCTGCCCTTCCATATGTTCTCAATCTACCTTACCCTAATCTACCATTTTTGTAGTTTTTTTTAAATATAACATATTATGTTCTATTCTAACATATTATATAATTTACTTACTATCTGTCTCTCCTGCTAGAATATCAGATCACTGGACAGACCTTTACTTTGTTCATCAATATTTCTCAGTATACAAAATATCCTGACATAGAAACCATCCAAATCTGTACAACAATCCCTGATACATAGTAGATAGTTGATAAATTTTGCATCTTCCTGTTGTTGTCAATTGCACTGGGAATCAGATCATACACTTTGTAACTCATGCTGAAATCCACCCAGGCAAGAAGGTGAGCAAGGATAGAGAGGGGCTGTATGTGTTTGGTCCCTCTGGCCCTTGGGCAATTCATCAAACACAGCACCTTAATATCTCTGGATTCAATTTGTTTCCATCAGTCGAATTTTGTTGGCATAGATGAGATGTACGGTGTGTGTCTCTCCGTGACCAGCAAATCTAGCATATGGGATGTCCCCACCCCTACTAAGATGGCACCAGCCATCTGCACTAGCTGATGCAGCTTCTCTGTTCCTGGAATGCTATGTGGTCTCCTGTGCTTGTTCTTCTGGGTTGATTCCCATCCCCATCCCATTCCGATCCATTTGTTCCTGCCAGACCCAACTTCTCAGTCTGACAGGTCATAATGTCTGATGTCAATTTCCTTCCCAAGAATGCCAAGTTCTCTACCAAGAAAGAAGCCCCCTTTGTCCTGGAGACATCTGAGATTGGTTCAGATCTGTTTGCAGGAGTAGAAGCCAAAGGATTAAGTATTAGGTAAGTACATTTCTTTATGTTTATATTCTTAAGTCCAAAGGGGAAAAGCTAACCTAGAGACTTTTCAAACACCAAATGTTTCTAACACTGTGGCTTCCAAGTGATACCATGTTGCTTTCTTTCCAGGTTTAAAGTGGTCCTGAACAGTTGCTGGGCCACCCCCTCTGCTGACTTCATGTATCCCTTGCAGTGGCAACTGATCAACAAGGGGTAGGTTCCATTCTCTAGGATCAGGGCTGATGGCGGGGCCAGGAGTATCCCAGCCTGCTTTGCTCTGTCTTGAGATAGCTTGGGAAGATACTTTTAGTTCACACTGGGGTCTTTCAGAGGAAACCCTCGTTTTCAAGAGCTCCTGGAGGGATTATAGTAGATACATTATCAGGGACTCGCTTGCGCACATGAGCGCAAGAGAAACAGCGCACCCTTCTCACCCAGAGACCCAATGTAGGGACAGAGATGTGTGGAATGGTGGTGCGAAGGCTCCAAGTGGACTTCCACCATCCAGAGGTAGCTGTCACTGAGGGGCAAGTGCCAGAGCTGGTGCAAGAGACAGCAGCACCGAGGCCTCTGGACTTGCGCACTCTCCACCCACTTTGCTCCCCTCCACAAAGCTCTGCTTACTTTATTTTCCACTGGCCTACACTTGAGCTGCAAAGAGCTATTTTAAGGTCTCACGTCTTGGGTTCATACAAGGATCTCGGGTTTATTGACCAAATGATCCTGCAAGAATCTCATTTCATAACTTGGAAAATGCCCATCATTACTCAGAAGCCACCACAAACAGAACCAGCTCTGACCCTTGGTCTAGATATGAAGGTACAACATTCACCTCTCTGAGGTGACGTTCTTTTGGTCCTGCCTCTACTCCAATAAAGACATAATTAGATGGTGTCCTTCCAGTCATTTATTGTTCCTGTGCTTATATTAAAAAATGATCACATATTTAGAAAGGTAACCTTATAACATAGTTATAATTTTAAAAGTGGAACATAAATTCAAATTTCCAATGGCAAAATCTCATCGTAGACACAGAGACGTGACTTGAGTTTAGATGTCTGTGGCAACACGGGGAGCTGCTGCTCCCAGAACCCTGGTCACTATCTTGGGGTGTTTTACTCTGGGGGGGTCTGCCATATCCCAGTCCTGGAAAGGGCTCTTGGGGATTTCATTTCTCTAGGACAAGGGAATGACTCACCAGGTATATGGCTTCTCATAAGCCACTCCCCTCTGTTGTACCTAGTCTATAGAATGGGGACAATCCAGCCCATCTTATAGGCCCTCACCTTGACCTTGTAGCTGTGAAGATCAAGTGAGGTGCTGCCTATCACAGTGCTTTGGAAGGACAAAGCACTGCACACACAGTGTGTGACTTGGTCCAGAGCCCCTCCTTGAACTCCCTGAGGTGACATTTTGGTCTCCCTTCCTCCATGTGTCTCAGCTGCCCCACCGATGAAACGGTCCTCGTGCACGAGAACGGGAAGGATCACAGGGCAACCTTCCAGTTCAATGCCTTTCGGTTCCAGAACATCCCCAAACTCTCCAAGGTTTGGTTACACTGTGAGACATTCATCTGTGACAGCGAGAAGCTCTCCTGCCCAGTGGTGAGCCGCCCTCTTGGGGAGGACAATGTTACCTGGGGGTGGGGTTCTTGGGGAGCTGGGTTTGAACTAGGAAGTCATAACTGGCCAGTAGGATGTGTGTGGAGGGTTTCCTGGGGAAATGGGCCCCAGGCTAGGGTGGAAGCTCCAGGCCTGTCCACTTGCCTCTGAGCACCTACCCAGTCGGCGAGTGTCACTTAACCCTCTGGGCCTGGTTTTCTCATCTAGGTAGTGATGGCCTGTCCCCTTTCAGAGAGCCATGTAAAGTGAAATGAAGGCACTGACAGACATAGAAATGCTTTGGAAAAGTTGAAGTACAATGGGAATTCAAGGTCTGCACAAAGTTCAAAAGGCAGGGTGTTTTTAGTCTCGGGCAGTCTTCAGACACGTGCTGCAGAAATTCTGGGGGAGGGCTGATGGGACCTTGAGAGGAAGGACCAGCAATCTGTGCATTCAGGCCATCGGATGACTCTGATGCTCACCACGCTTGAGAATATCGCCTTATAGACTTAAAAGTGCTGAATCCTAAACTGTTGTCCTCTCTGGTCTGTGTGGACTAGAGGCCTCAGAGTTTCCAAAGAGGCTGCCTGTCTATAATGCCTAGGGAACTGCAAAAATAAGGCTATGATCTTTGCACGCCTGTAATCCCAGCGGTTTGGGAGGCTGACGAGGCAGGAGGACTGCGAGTTCAAAGCCAGCCTCAGCAAAAGCGAGGCATCAAGCAACTCAGTGAGACCCTGTCTCTAAATAAAATACAAAATAGGGCTGGGGTTGTGGCTGAGTAGTCGAGCGCCCCTGAGTTCAATCCCAGGTACCCCCACCCTGCCAAAAAAAAAAAAAAAAAGAAAGAAAGAAAGGCTATGAACTCTAGTTACATTGACTCACTAGGACAGAAGATGGTCATCCATGAGCACAGACAGTAAAAGGGAAAGGAGTCAGAGGGTGCAGGTCTGAGGAAAGGATGACAGAAACATTTTACAATTGATTGGAGGCCGAGTATTGACCCCACATTAAAAAAAGAGAATGAACTAGAACATGTTTTGCAAGTGTCCTCAGTCACTGTGATTAGAGTAACTGTAGGTAAAAGACTCACTCTTTATCAAAAGATGATGGTCCATTCCTCCCACGTGTGGTGGCAATGACCAAGCAGGATTTCTTCCAGCTTGAATTCTTAATTTACTGAAGCTTTCCTCCTGGGTTCTCAGAATTATTAAAAGTAAACAAATAAATAAGGCAACTAGTATGAGTTGACTGGAGAATTTTTATTCCATCCAGTTTGTGACCCTTTTTTTTTTTTTTTAATTTCCTCTTCTTTCCCTTCCTTTGTTCTCATCCTTCCTCTCTGGGTCATCAGACCTGCGACAAACGGAAGCGCCTGCTACGGGACCAGACTGGGGGCGTGTTGGTGGTGGAACTCTCCCTGCGGAGTAAGCGTGTTTCCCACTGGCTGGGTGCACTCTGGGCTGTGCCCACAGGCACGGCTGGTTTGAGCATTTTGACTAAATTGCCAAACCAGGTGTGCCTGTAGACACAGCTCTCACCTGCTCCTCCAGTCTTCCAGCGGGGGTTGGGGAACAGGAACTCAGGCCAATCCAAGAAATTGAGGTTTGCTGGGTACCTTGAAAAGTTCTATCTCTGGCTCAAATCCAAAATGGCCCCAGGGAATTAGGAAATGCTGAGCTTCCCAGTAGAACATGCAATGAATAATCATAATAGAAAAGAGGATGTTCTAGGAATGTCAGGTGCCAGGCAACGAGCCTCTATTGAGCTTTCAGCACTGGAGTTTCAGAAATAAACAGAACCAACAAGGTCCCTGTCCTCAAGAAACTACCAAAGCCACTGTGGAGGGGCAGGGGTACCAAAGAGTATCCAGCAAGGGATTTAGCCCAGCCAGGGCTTGTGGAAGACCTCTGTTGAAAATCTGTATGATGAACTGAGGATAGTGTGACCTAGGTGTGAGTAAGACCCATGGGGAGACTGGGGGTGATAATCCATACTTGAGAGTCTAGTGACCTAACTGTAGCCAAAGGCCAAGTCTAGGCTGCCTCCTGATTTTGTGTGGTCTGCAAACCAAAAAAGAATTGAACATTTTCATGTGGTTCCAAAAAAGATCAAAAGAAGTACAACATTTCATGACATGTAAACATTAGTTGAAATTCAAATTTCAGTATTTATAAACAGTTTTATTAGACTATGGAGACACTTGTTCATGTAAGTGGTGCTGTGGACAGTTGCATTCATGCTTCGACCGTGTGGATTAGTGGTCATAGAGACTGGCCCGCAAAGCTGAAAATATTTACTCTCTGGCCCTTCTGAAAAGTTCACCAGCCCTTGCCGCAGAGAGCCTGGGAGAAAATGGTGTGAGACAAAGCTTCTGTATGCTTCAGCATAGACCTTGCCCTAAAGGCAAGGGGGGCTCAGGGGTTAGTGGGGGGTGGGGCGGGAATACAGTCAGGCTTATGTTTCAGAAACAGTTCTGACATGTCTCTGCCCATGGTCTTTTCTTAAACCTTTGTTCTCTCTCTTCACTCACTCCAGGCAAGGGATCATGGAATCTCTATAGCTTCTCAGGTAAGGAAAAGTGGCACTTCTGAGAATGCCATGGGCAATGCCCACTTTTGTAAAGTAGATGGATATTTCAGAAGAAGCTTAACTTTGGCCCCAGCAAAAAAATTTAAGAATTGAAAATTGCATGAGGCAGAGAGGGGCAGAGGTCAAAGGGTCTTTTTCCAACCAGCCACTGGGATCTGAAGAGATAGAAGAGCTGGGTAATGGCAGGACTGGAACCCACTCCTCCAAGTCTCAGCAAAGACATCAACAGGTGACTTTGCTTGGATTCCTTCATTTGGAGAACACAGTTTTCAATGATCTGACCTTTCAACAAATATTTGAGTCCCTGTTACATCTCTGCCCCTCATTACTTGAGTGACCTTGGCAATGACCTGACCCCTCCATACCTGTTTCCTCTGTGGAATTGAGCTAATCACTGTCCCTATCCTACCTGATGTTGTATGGATTATTTAATGACAACTAAGGGCACCAGACAACTCAGTGAACATGACAGGTAAGACCTACGTCCTTCCTAATATGTGTGAAGTACACATTGGGGGTGGGGGTGGGGGTTGGGAGCACGTGATTCGAAGAGAAGACAGGGAAGCCCTAAGAGGAAGAACCATTCAGCTATGACCCAAGATCTCCCTGGATTGATGAGAAGGAGGTAATTTCAAGGAGATGGGGTAAGACAGTTCATTTAGTAATAAACTTGTAGATGTAGACTCAGCTCTTATGGTTAAAGGAAAATCATGTAAATCAATTATTTAGACTCCAATCCTAGATTCTCATATTTAGAGAAAGTTCTACGGTAAAGGCCCTACAAGGAAATGCTCCATCACATAGGATGGATGCTTAGGTTCCCATTTGCCAAAGGTCCACAACCTAGGTTCATCCATCTTTGAATAGTGTGGTGGAATCCCCAAGACAGGAACAGAAATGACTTTGTATAAAACGTTGGAGTTTTATGCAAACCAACTAAAGACCCCTGAGTTGGGCCCTCCTCGGGTTAAAGCTGGTTGAGCTGCTCTTGCCCTCGCACAGCTGTCTCAGGGCCCTCTCCGCCTGCTCTGGTTCACAGATGTTCTGCGCCACGTCCTCATGATGCTGGGGATCTGCGCCCTGTTATAGGAGTCAGCCTGAAGCTACAGCTCCTCCCCTCAGGTCATCCTCAGAGATGACAAACTCGTTCATTGTGCTGCCAAAAAGAGCAAACAGAAGACTACATTGTTGGGGAGCAGAGACCAGTGCTTTGCCAAATATGTGTTCCAATGATTTTTGTGAATTCAGTGATCAATTTTCTTTGGTGCCCCACTTCCTCTTGTTACTTCAGTGGCCCTTAGATCCCGCCAGTCCCTCCCCGGCAGCTGGGGGAGGAGTCTTCTCAGACTGAAGTCAGGCTGCACTGCCCTCCTCCTTTGAAAGCTATTTTAATTCTGAAAGACTGGCAGCACCCAACAAGTGCAGCTGAGCATTTTGAAGAGAATGTAGGGCATAACTACAAAGTCAATGCTAAATAGAGAATGCACAGGAATAGCCAATTTTGCCAGAAGGGGCTCTGTCATTGAGACTGGGCAATTCTACCCAAGGACCAGAGCTGAGCCCGCAGGCAGGGAGTTCCAATCTTCCAAATAACCATGTGGGAATCAGAGAGGAATACCAGATTTTTCTCAACACTAAGTATTAGGAAGGAAATGGATGCTTGAAAGTCCTTAGTACTAACCTAATTTGTTTTTACTATAGGGTTGGTTAAATATATGTAAACATTAGACAGTGTAAACTCCTTGTTTTGATAGCTGATATATACTTCTAAAACCAAAAGAAAATTAGAAATTTGATAGAACCAAATCTACAAAAGGCATAGCACACCCCCACCCCACCCCACCCCCACACACACAGGTTTTCTATACTTGGTGACAACCTGACTTCCCATATGCCTTGTGACACTCAATGTCCTCACCACCTTTCTTCATTTTCTCTGAGAAATCTTCATGTGTACAGAATGGACTGATTTCATTTAGTCTTTACTTAAAATGTTCAAATCCACATTTTTTTTTTGTCTCATTAACTTAGGATCATTAGAATAGAACCAACAACAACAACAACAAAAATCAGAAATACAAATGCAAATAAGGCCAATGAAATCACATGGAAATCTCATAATGCAGCCACCTCTGTGATCCAGAATATGCCAGTCTCAGTGATTTACTTTGGTCACCAAAATGAAAACTGAATGTACTAAGCCCTGTAGAGAACTAATAGGATAAGCCTGAACTCTTAGTTCATAATCACACTTAATTAGCAGGCTTGTACTTTGAAAACACACATCTGTTTGTCTCTCTGAACTTCTGAGATCTGCAGTTTGATGGTGGTTCTTGTACAACTTGGGCAAACTCAGAAATTAAGGTAGTTATCAGATCTCTCGAGATTTGAAGTACATGTTTGGTTACCAATAGGCTAGAGTAAAATGACTCAAGGCAGTTCCAACTTGGTCTCTGAGCTGATGTGCCATCCAGCTTGGGATCTTTTCCTTCTGTAAATTCAGAGTATTTTGTAGTCAAGAAGGACAGAAGACAGACTTTTATTGGTTCTAGCCAGTAACTCTTAAATAGCATACTCATAGCCAAATTCATAATCTTTGATGTCAGAGTAAAACAATGTTGTGCTAGTTTGGCTTTATTTTATCATTATGTTTTATGATCATGTATTTCTACCTGGTGCTATGGAATAAATGAAATGCCTTAAAATAAATAACCTATCACTACAGTGTGCAGTGTTGATATATCATGTTGAAAGCCAATTTCTCAACCTTTCCAGGGGTTTCTGCGGCCAGGAACTCCTTAGACTCATGTATATACCACAGACTTTCAATCGCTCTCTCCCACATTTACACTTGAAACACTCCACGTTGGGTTTTCTGTGCAAGGAGGTGAAGCCATTTCACATAACTAACACTTTGGTGAAGATGTTTCTCTGGTCACCCCTGTCCATAAAGCACTAATCTCTCCTGCCAATCAACTGTATGTGGCTAAAGTTAACTAATAGCTTCCTGATTTTTGGTTACCTTTCCTGTCTCATTACTTTTCTATTGAGGGGTTAGCAGAAGGTACCCTCAAAACAATCACTAATTCTCATTAGTGCTAAACATCAAACACATTAAGAGGGGGGGAAAAGTATATTCTCTCTTAGGTATTCTTGATTGACATAGGAAAAATACTGCATATAGATTTTAGGTAACTGAACTTATCAAAATTCCTGGTTATGATCCCTAAACATTCTCTCTCCCCACATACACCCCGTGTGTGTGTGTGTGTGTGTGTGTGTGTGTGTGTGTGTGTGTGCGCGCGCATGTGTATATACACACATATGTGTACCTATGGGTGTCTGTATGAACATGTGTATGTGCATGTTTTTGTGTGTATGTATATGTTTGGCTACCAAATGTTTATGTTATAACATTCAGTGAAGAAGCAAAGCTAACAACACCTTTTTTATATATGAATATAAATTATATAAGCACATGGGTTAGGGCTAGGAGGAAATAAACACACACATCCTTCATACAAATACAAGACAGGATAATAATGGAAACTTACCCTATCCAACCCCATCCCTATATCTGAATATCATTTTCTAATGCCCTTTTATGTAACACTACTGGATCGCTTGGTCCCTTCACTTGATCCTTAATGTTCTATTGCTACTAATTATGTCTCCTTGTCCCAACTAAACTACAAGCAGAGGATCGAGGGAAGTTTCATATTCCCCTGTGCCCCCCTCCGCATGGTAGCCAGCACAGAGCAAGTACTTAGTAAATGCTTCCTGAGTGAAAGAAATGTTCATATGGAAGGATGGATGGATGGAAGGATGGGTGGATGGATAGATAGACAAATGGATAGACAAATGGATGGATAGGGATTGGGCCCATCTCTCCAAGAGGAGGCCTCATAGCAGAGGTTGACTTGTTTCCTTTTTTTCCTTTTTTTTTTTTTTTTTTGGTATCAGGGATTGCACTCAGGGGCACTCGACCACTGGGCCACACATCCCCAGCCCCCCCCCCCCCCCCCTTTTTCTTTTTATTAGAAACAGGGTCTCACTGAGTTGCTAAGTGCCTCGCCATTGCTGAGGCTGGCTTTGAACTCGCGATCCTCCAGCCTCAGCCTCTCAAGTGCTGGGATTACAGACGTGTGCTACCGCGCCCGGCTGACTCTTTTCCTTTTATGGTTGAATGAAGTGTTTGGTGTCCAGAAGCCGTGATCCTAACAAGAAAAGAGGACGTGGAACATGAGAAGATCCATTCTAGTCCCCACTGCCTCCAGGCTGCAGTAGAAGGTGAAAAGCTCTCTCACATAAACATCTTCTTCCTTCCTCCTTCTAACACTGTCCCTCCTTGATGTGGCGGGCCTTGCGGGAGGAGCAGAGGCGATTACAATTAAGACAGAATTGCATTCGAGCAATGAAATCCATGAGGGTCGTGGAACTCAGTTGCCCGCCTCTGGGAAGAAGCAAAATACCACAGATGGGAATGTTTGGGAGCTCAAAAGCAAAAACCAGGCTTATTTGGGAAAGTGCTTTCCTTGGATCTGATTGAGTGTCCCACTTCCTAAAAAAAGGCAAGGATCCCACCAAACCTTTTGTAAAATTTGGCATCAAAGGTCCTCAATGAACCCAAAGATAGTGTATTTCCTAACACAGAACTCCAAAATATCTCCACAAAGGCAGCCCAGAGGTCCAGCCAGAGCAAAAATGTAACTGATCTCAATGGTTCTCACATCTTCAGTTGCGGGGAACTCAGCTGCAAAGGTCTTAAACACGGTATTTCATTCAGATTGCTCTGCCTCATTCAGGAGCAACCATACAGAAGCTATGTGGATATGAGGAGTTGCAAGGGATGAAGAAATAAGCACTGGGAATGCATTAGTGGGTCAGCACATCTACTAAAATAAAACAACCCAAGCCGGGCGCGGTGGCGCACGCCTGTAATCCCAGCACTTTGGGAGGCTGAGGCAGGAGGATCGCGAGTTCAAAGCCAGCCTCAGCAATGGCGAGGCACTTAGCAACTCAGTGAGACCCTGTCTCTAAATAAAATACAAAAAAGGTCTGGGGATGTGACCCAGTGGTCGAGGGCCCCTGAGTTCAATCCCCAGTACCACAAAAAAATAAATAAATAAATAAATAAATAAATAAATAAATAAATAAAACAACCCAGAACCCTGTCTGTCCTTTATGTAGAAAGGAAAATAGTCCATAGCAGGGATGGATGGATTCATCTCTGCTGAAAATTTTTTTTCAATTAAACTCTTCACAAATGAATGAAAAGTTCCACTTAAAATTGAAGTCTTGTCTGCAAGAGGTTTTGCTCAGTGAGTAGGAAAGACATTGAGCAATAAGCTGAGGACAAGACATTATCTATTAGAAGTGCAGGGCTCACAGAAAGTGAGGATCAGGACCAGGTCTCCTTGCACTACAATGGGCCTGTCTTCTTGTAATAGCTTGAGCCCTGCTGGGTTTCTGGGGCCGCTCACACTGCAGAGCTTTTGCCCTGGACACAGTCTGAAGTTCTTCTGGTTTGGACTCCTGTCTCCGTGCAAGAAGATTAGCTGATAAGGTTATGCACTAAAGGTTAGGAGCAGTCAGCAGAGGGAAGGCAGGTGGGGCTATGGCCCTAGGCTTCACCCTCTCCTGCCCCTCTCCCAGAATGAAATGAATTTACTGCAAACTCACAAATTAATGGACTGGAAATCTCTGGCAGCTAGGACAGGTTCACTGGCAGTTCTCATGAAATGAGTTCACAATACCCACATCATCCTCCACTTAGCTGGAGGCCGAGGGCTGGCAACTGAGGCAAAAGCAGGACCAGGAGGCCAGCCAGATGGCGCCCCCTAGTGGGAGACTGACTCCATACCCCGGAACTGCACCTCTGCAATGGGATATTGGGTACATCCTACAGAAGGGTCCCCAGGGACTCCCCTGTGTTTCCACAAATATCTTGAAAGAAAACACTCACCTCACAAGATCTCTGGAACTTGAGCCTCTTGCTCAGTAAACCTGGGAAGTGGACTAGAGAAGCCTTCTTGGCCTTTCAACGAGAAAGATGTTTGCCCTGTGGGAGGCGCAGAAGCAGCTGGAGAATGACAAAGAGGGGCTGCCTGGGAACTAGCAAGCCAGGAGCCAAGGCCACCCCTCCCTCCTGCTTGTTCTCCACACCACCAAATGCCCAGTGCCATCATGGCCGCCCTCTACTTGCACCACGCGTGCATTTCCCAGCTGTCCTGAGAACACCTGAGGAGCAGCACCCGCTCCCTCCCCACCCCTAGCCCAGGAAAGGGCCATCCTGAAGGAAGGATGACAATGTGTCATGGTGCATTTCATGACAGAGAGAGGCCAAGATGAGGGAGAAGACAGAGGGAAAAGAAAGAGACTTTTTAAATGTAGAGAGATGAGGTCAAACCAATGGTCTTCTGTCCCCTCTGCCTGGGCACTTCAGAGTCAGGGGAAGGGACACAGAGGAAAGGTGGACATTGTGATTCCTGAGCTTGTGTTTGCTGTTGCTGTGTGTGGCAGACTGCACTGGACTGTTCAGGGGAAGCTGAGAGTCCATCTGTGCAGGGAGAGAGTAGGCGTCCTCTCAGAGTTGGTCTACGTGAGAGCCAAGGTGGCTGCTGTCAGACAGTCTCCGTTCAACTATTTGAGGGAACTGCATAGACCTTTCCAAAGGAACAAGATCCTACAGTCCTAAGAGCCTCCAGAGAGATCTAAGAGTTCTCCTGCACCACTAAGTAGACACGCATTTGTCCTGCCAAACTCTTCAACAGCTCCACAGGGACTCAAACTGAGCAGGTGAGACACAGTTGGCCTGGCCTCACCTTGACCGGAATGGTGCTTCTCTTCTGCAAATTGTACCTCCTATTGCCAGCAAGTGCTCTGAACCATAGGGATCCATGGAGCTGCTATAAAATCAATCATTGCCTAGTTAGCAGCTTGTCAGTGGGTTGTCAGTGGGGTGGAGCTGCTTTGAAGAGGGAACCACACTACTCGAAATATTTGAGCCCCAGGAATCACAATAAACGAAGCACAAATATTGTCTGAAGTATGAGACTTGGACTGGGAGCCCCAACCAGCCAGGCATTAACGGGACACTATTGGATACGGCTCAAACTTTAGCACATTCAGCTTAGAAACAAAAGGAAGACCTGGCTCAGTATACAAACTGGCAAGATCCGTGGATAGAGATTCAATGGGCTCCTCAGACTTCCTAGGATGAACTAGGACATGTTTCCAAAAATGCTGCTAGAACCAGGTTTAGAGCCTATATAAACAGATACCTTCCAATTTTTTTTCTGAAAACCTTTCTTTACCATCAAAGAGAAAGGTTTAAGTCAGTGTTTGAGACTTGGTTTATTAACTTAGACAATGAATCAGAGGGGAAAATATTTGCACATGTATATGCATGTGTGTGTGCATGTGTGTTTATATTGTGGAAAATCTATAAATTCAAAACAATGTTAACCTAAACTCTTTGACACTTAAATCACTAAGTAATTCTTTTTTTCATATCTCAACTGATAAATGGCATGCATGTGTCTATTAACAGTCAATGCAATAAAATCACTATTTAATCAAAAGAATGCTTTGTTCCCTGGAATTCCCTATCATAAATTTCTTCTGCACCTCTAAGAATAAACATCAAGTATTGGCAAAATCTCACTCGTAGGCCATATCTGGCCTACCATTTGTGTTTGCAAATGAAGTTTTACTGAAACATGACTATGCCCATTTGCTTACATATTTGTATGACTGCTTTCGAGATGCAGCAGCAGAATTAAATATTTTTGGCCTATAAAGTAAAAAAAAAAAAAAAAAAAAAACATTTACTGGCCCTGTTCAGAAAAAGTTTTCCAACTACTACTCTTCATTTAAATGATTTTGTTATATCTGTATCTATCTAAAATGGTAAGACTTGGCGGGGGGAGGGGGGGATGTGTTTATATAGCTCCAACTAGAGCACAGTAACAAAACCCTCTTTATACAGCTCACGATCAGTGTTGTTTAAGTGGATAAGGACCTTCTCTTCCTGATGGAAAATAGGAGACAAAATGCAAATGAGTCTTCTAAAAATACCCTCTGGTTAAAGATAGGAGATGGGGAGTAGCCATCTTGTGTTCACAGAGCGCTACACATGATACCCACGCACACTGCTACTTTCCATTCTGGATGCTGTGTTCACGGTGTCTCCAAATAGACAGTATCTGGGCATGGTGATTCCCCACGCCAGCCACCACAGGACCTGTGTGGGGAACTGCCAGTGGTCTGCATGTGCCAAGGGCTGGACTCCTGAGTGTCTATCAGGTCAACAGCGCAATTCACAAACATCTGTAAGTGCCTCCGGCGCAGAGCATGGCAATGCCTCTTAGGGCTTACAAGGGGGAAGACCACAGAACCCACAAACTTCTGGTAGGAAGTGACATAATCAATAAATGACCACACTGTTCATGCACTAGAGATGTAAACAAAGCCTGCATAGTACAACCACGGAGTAATTAATTCTGATTGGAGATTGGGTTTTATTTAGTTGAAACTCAAAGGATAAGGAGTAGGATGCTAGCTATGTAATTTCAGGGTCCCAACACAAAATAAGAACATGGGACCCTTTGTTCAAAGAGTATTAAGAATTTCCAGAGATAGAAGAATATTAAACCAAGTAGAGATCACATGCCCATGAGTTTGACCCAAATGGGACACATCAAAGGGCACTTGATACAGACACAAGGAGGAAAAGTTAGCCTGGTGTTCCCATCCTGGGTTTTGTTCTCTTTATTTTTGACTCAACGTCTTGCAGTCACTGTGTCCCCTTATTCTTACCCAGCAACCTAGCTGAGCAGAAATGCACATCCATAGACCATTCAATCTTTTGTCTCCCCTGAAGTTGTTTACCATTTGTTTTAGTCAGCCTTTTCACTGCTGTGACTAAAAGATCTGACCAGAACAATTACACAGGATGAACAGTTTATTTGAGGGCTCACAGTTCCAGAGGTCTCAGTCCATAGACAGCAGACTCCATTCCTCAGGGCTCAAGGTGAGGCAGAACATCATGGTGGAAGAGTGTGGCAGAGGGAAGAAGCTCACATGATGATCAGGACGCAGAGAGAGCGACTCCACTGGCCAGAGACAAAATATATACCCAAAGCCATGCCCCCAGTTGCCCACCTCCTCCAGCCACATCCCACCTGCCTTCAGTTATCACTCAGTTAATGCCATCAGGGGATTAATTCACTGGTTGGTGAATTATCAAGTGCCCTTTGATGTGTCCCATTTGGGTCAAACTCATGGGCATGTGATCTCTACTTGGTTTAATATTCTTCTATCTCTGGAAATTCTTAATACTCTTTGAACAAAGGGTCCCATGTTCTTATTTTGTGTTGGGACCCTGAAATTACATAGCTAGCATCCTACTCCTTATCCTTTGAGTTTCAACTAAATAAAACGCAATCTCCAATCATTTCTTCTCTGAACCTTCTTACATGGTCTCACACGTGAGCTTTTGAGAGACACCTCACATCCAAACTATAATGTTGCTGCCTGAAGCGATTGCCGCTTGGAGCAACAACGCTGCGGGAGAAAATTCAGAGGCAGGATGGAAATGAAAAAAGGTCTTTTATCCTTCTTCTCCCTCTGGCTTCAGCAACCTCTCCAACTCCAACCGCTCTAACTCCAACCACCAACCAACCTAACTAACCTCACCCGGTTATATACATTTTGCCTTAACAAGGACAAGTGCTTACAGCTCGAGCTTACAGGTGCGTCATACAGTGTTCACGGGCATACAAAGATTCTTTGATAAATGTATGAATATCAGGTGGAAACACCTTTATGGCTCTCAGCTAACCGCAATCTTAGCTATCTCCTTAATTAGGGCTCCTTCACTATAAGACCATTCAATAACTTTGTCCCTAAAAGCCTTAGACCTCCGACTTGAGGCCAGAACTCCCTGCTGCCATACCTGGACCATAGGGCCACCTGTGACCACTCTGGACGTGGAGGATGGCACTAAGGAAGGGCAGGGACATGGTGGCAATCCCATCCATGTGTTCGGTTCCATTGCAGATGGGAAGTCCACTGGCCGCCATGAATGCATCTCCAATGTCTTCAACCTGGAAACAAAGCAACAAAGAGACTTGGTTTTCCACGAGGGAGGCAGTGGGTAGCAGGTGAGGATAGGGTCAGAGGCCAAGTCCCTTGTCACCGACCCCTGCCTTGGGGCGCCATGCCTTGGAGCCGAACTCTCGCTGACTTCAGCCACATCCAAGCACCAGCATTTCTTCCAGTTCCTCACCTGGTCCTGCTTTCTCCACAAAGTCCCCCTCCACTGAGCTTTCCCCACAGCCACTGCATCTGCCTCTGAAATGTGACAGAATGGGTGACCGTATTTCCCCAACCCAAGACCAGCACTAGCCAGACAGGCAGCAGTGTACCGATGGGTTAAGTCAGGTGCGTCCATCAAGTGGAATCATCTTACCTGACCTGAAATGTCCTCGGCCCATGCAGGACTATTACATGTGGGTGCATGCACACACATGCATGCCATATACCATATAAACTGTATTTATTTATACATTTATAGATCATGTGTCTCCCCATCTTTTATCTTCTCTCCCAATTCTCCTCATAAAATCAGTCTTCAGGTCCTTCATTCACAATAGAGAAATAAAGAAGCAGAAGCTTAAATCTTCAACCCTTTCCAGATACAATTTAGCAGAATCCAAAGATGATGTGGGAAAGGTAGAATTTCAGCAGCAGAAATGCCTCT
The DNA here is from genome assembly GCA_025594165.1 of Tamias sibiricus. Taxonomy (NCBI): domain Eukaryota; kingdom Metazoa; phylum Chordata; class Mammalia; order Rodentia; family Sciuridae; genus Tamias; species Tamias sibiricus. Next base: position 155,652,027 of record CM046663.1, read on the forward strand.
ATCCCAGTGGTCCCCAAATCATACCAAAAAAGTCAACTTTAGACAAGTCTCACCTGCTTCTAGGCAGCCTCTCCCCACCATGACAGCATCCTGCAGGAATATAAAGTGGCTGTAATGTTAGCCCCTGCAAAGCAAAACTGGGAAGATCACTTTAAGAGGAAAACCCCTAGGATGCCTTCAGGATGGTTCTGGTTCTGAAGGGGGGTGTGATGTGTCCTTGAAGGCTGTCCCGTCCACACCAGCTTTTCTTTCACCCTTGAATGGAGGTATTATTTGTGGGGACCATTCAGGAATAACCACGGAGGAACTGTGACCTCAGGACAGTGTGGATAGGGCCACACTGTCCCCAAATCTTGCTGGTCCCAGGACCATGGCCAAAGGCTCTGTCCTGGGATCATGGTCAGAGCAGGTGCCTTTGCAGCTGCCCACTAGATATGTGTGACCTCGAGCACACAGAACTGTCCCTGGAGCCATGATTGACCCTGTTCAAAAGGTCATAAAACGCAGCATCAGCAGGGCCACCTGGAGGAGCCACATGGTGGCTGGTTGGCTGTCCTCCCCGCAGCTGCTTTCCACTCCAGGACATATTCAGATTTCCCCTAGAGTAGCACAAGGCAGGTAACTGTGACTGCCTCCCCTTTAGCTCCAGTCTGATGGTCTGAACTTGGGAGTGATCTCCACTCTGAATTGCTAAGGATCCTAACATCAGAAGTAACACTTCAGTCTCTGAATCTGGAGGAAGGAAATTCAGGAGGGAGGGAAGGAATTAGCCCGCAGAAGATCAATGCCTCTTTAGAAATGCGTTCACCATGAGACCGAACCAAGGGAAGTACACGGGGCACAACTGGGGCTTCCCGACAAACACATGCGTTGGTACTAATCAAACCCTTTGCAAAAGGACAAACGGGAATGAAAATGTTGAGCAGTGGGGAGCCTCCCTCCTGGCTAGCATGACATGACCGACCAGCCAACAGGAGCAGCTGTGGCTTGAGAGCCAGGAGCCAGGTGTCTCGCCTTATACACAGTGTGGGTTGTAATGATGAGATCAAACAAACTGTACAGGTCGTTGAAGAGCTTTACATGTTTGAACAGAATCTTCTTCATCTCACCTCCCACACAAATCACTGCAAAGTTGTCTGTCGGGAAGTTAGAGGGGCTGAAGTTTGTAGCTCTCCCTTGACCGGGGACGAACCTTCTCTGTCCAGCAGAGAGGCTGGGAGAGCTCTCCTCAGTGATAAGGCGAGATTGGGAAAAGGTGAAAGGTCGCTGGCAATCCCTCCCCTGTCTTTAGAAGACCCAGGAAATACCAGAAAGCCCCGTCAGGTTAGCTCTGGAACTCATTTATTGAAGAAGGTGGACAGCGTTTATAGAGGACATGGGTCAATCAACAGAAGGAATACAGGGACACATAAGGAGCATGGGCAAATCGTATTGGCGGAGCCACCCACCCTATCCTTAGGGTAGTTTCGGTTCCCATGACACGTCAGAGGAATGCCTCCTGCTTAGGTCAGGTCCCTAACAGGGCGTGGAAAGCAACTAAAGAGTTAGAGTTCTCTACCCTTTCAGCCCATATGTTCTTAAGTCCCCAACACTTGTCCTCATAGGGCTTTTGGCTTCTGTGGCCTAGATTTGTGGCTACCAAAATCTACTCTCTAGAATTCTTTTGACATCCATTTCTTTCTCCACCTGCATTTTCTCTAGAGATCTATTTTAATTGATGATATAAATTGAGGGGAGACATTAGACAGTGGGGGGTCACATAGACGCCGTTACATAAAGGGTTTTCTTGCCAAGGGCATCTCATTGTCCCCTACAGGTTAGAGGGTTGAACTTGTTCTGCAGATGTGGAGCAAATGTAATTGCTCACCAGTCCACCAGTCTAATCAAACAATCTAAAGTTATACACATTCAAATCCCAGCCCCCACATGGTAGTTCAAGATATACAAATGTACAGGAATTTTAACAGCAAATGCTTCTTCCAAACCTTTGGAAAGTGCACAGGTGAAAACAGAAGATGAAGCAACCTTTGAATCTGACGTCATGGTGCAAAGATTTGGAGGTACAAGCACCAGACCAGACTTGTGGAACCAGAACGCCATCTAGTGGCCATTCTTGTTGCTGCATCTTCCACATGAAGGTCAAAGGTAGAATGTTTTCTCTGACACACCAAAGCTAATCCAATCTAAAATAAGGGGGAGATCTAAAAAGAAGGAGAAGGAGAATAAAAGACAGTGGAGTATACAAAAGGGAATTTAGGAAGGATGGGTTAGGGAAAGTTAGTGGAATGAATCTGACCTAACCTTCCTATGTGCATATATGAATACACTACAGTAAATCTCACCATCATGTACATCTAAAAGACCTCTATTATTGAATCCTATGGATTCCGGGGTGGGGGGGGTTTGCCCCTATTTCCTTTAACAGGGTGTATCAAATTACATGCATGCAAAAATGTTTGATCTTTTTTAGAAGAAACTGACATCCTGTTGGGAAAATAAGAAATGAAATAATCCCTCTGAGTGGGGCCCCTTGGTGATGCTGTTGCTCCCTGGGTTTCCTTGACAAGACCCCCAATGCTCTGGAAAGCCTGGGTAGCATTGTAGACAGGAGCTTCTCCACCTTCCTCTGCCATCCTCTGGCCGGTCCTCTCTTTCCACACTTCCTCCAGGTGGTTGGCATACGCTTCCAGCTTGCTCCTCATACTATCTGGTACACTCACACGGCTTTAAAAAAATTCATACATCAACATCTTCTTCCAAGAACCACAGGCACAGTGGCACACAGCTTCCAACTATGCGTTCCAATAAAACATTTCTCACCCTTAAGTTTCCCTACTTAATGGTTGCCAATGGACAGCAGTGAAATGACAATGGCCATGAGGCCACGTGGCAGGACAGAGCCTGTCCCTTCCAGCCCCATTCTTTATTTCTCTGAGCCTCAGTTTACTCATCTGAAAAGCAAGGATAATATAAATACCTCACAGTTCTGTTCTGAGAATTTAGGAAGTTCGTGTGTATAAAGTGCCTAGCGGTGAGTTTGGCACCCAGTGGCCCTCCCACGACGTCCCAGCATGCCCCATGCCAGAGTCATGCCCAACTGAAAACTGCAGATGTCAGGAGGACCGGTCACTCCTTTCAGATTCCCCAATGTAAAGGGGCACAACTAGATCTTATCGATTTTTGTTCTAGAAGGTTCTTCAGAGAAATCGTAAATGAATTTAAATATTACTCATTTCAAATGACAAAACTAATAAGACTCAGAAAATAGACTTAACATCAGGACCATATTTTCTGAGTAAGGACATATCAATGGACCTGAGACATACTTTTATGTTATTTAGCTTCATTTAATCATTCCACAAGTGTGTGTGTGTGTGTGTGTGTGTGTATCATATTTTGTACCATGAATATGAAATTTTTTCATTCATCAGTTTTAAATAATTTTAAATAATGTTTAAATTCAGAAGTTAAAAAAACGATTATGATCTTAAAAATGCAAAATAAGGGCCATTATGTTAAGAATGCTTATCTAAATGGCCAAATTAGGAGCAGACACCTGACCTCCAACACAAGGCTCTTTCTACCAATTGCTCAAACCACCTCTAACGTGGTGACGTTTTAATGTATTCAATGGATCAAAAGTGATACAATTATCCGGATGTGAAGGAAGCTACTATCGAGAAAATGATTTGAGATGCATGTGTAACCTTACTTTAGGGTTGGGGGTGTAACTCAATGGTAGAGCATTTACCTAGCATGTGCAAGGCCCTGGATTCAATCCCCAGCACTACGAAAAATAAAGATGAACAAACTACTTTTAAATTGGTGAATAATTTTTATCCCATAATCCAGCCTCAATCGATTAGGTGCAACCCTTGGAATGCTGATTTGAAAGAGATCCTGAGGTCATGTGAAAACTCCTGGGAAAGAGAGCCTTCATTGATTAGTGATGTCTGAAACGAACAGAGGGCAGTGGCATTATTCACGTCTGACCCGTTTTTATGAAATAAAAGGAGAATTCCTCATTCCATTTTTGTCAGCACATATCGCAGTGCTTTGTTTGTGGCAGGCAATGAGTCAATATAGGAAGAAAGGAGGAGAGAGGGAAGGAGGGAGGGAGGGAGGGAGGAAAGAGGAAGGGGAGAAGACAAAAGGGGAGGGAAAAGGGGGGAGGGGGGGACAAAGAAAAACAGCCATTAGTTTTAAAATCCTAACAGTTAACCAACTAGGAGAAAACACCTGTTGCACATCTAACTCACCCTGTGGCTTCTCCTGAAATTCTCCTGATGGAAGGGAAGCTGGGCCTTTTCTCTGGAGACCATCCCCACATGCCCTCACCATGCCCAGGGCCTTTTCATCGCCCTTCTCCTCCCACAGGGAAGGTTGCAGTGGAACTGATGCTACAGGGTCTTTGATTCACTGATGACTTCTGGAAATTGTGTGGGATTTAGATAACCCAATGCCGGAGCGTCGCCACCTAGTGCATGACCTTTAAACAGGAACTGTGCTCTTAAATTTGTAAATTGAGTTTTTGTGTTTTTTTTTTTTTTTTTGTTATTGTTGTTTTTTTTAACAAGTTTTTAGCTGTTGATGGACCTTTATTTCATTTAGTTGTTTATATGTGGTGCTGAGAATCGAACCTAGTGCCGCACACATGCTAAGCAAGTGCTCTACCACTGCGCCACAACCCCAGCCCATGTAAATTGAGTTTTAAATAAATAGAACAGATTAGCATTCCTGAGAAATTTGGATATTTGAATAGAAATACTCTAAATTCTCATGGAAAATGAAGAATTCTAATGGAAAACATAGAGGCACCCCTTCCCCCCAAATTAACTGGTTTCTAAGTCAAGATTTTTTTAAATAAAGCTTTTCTCAAAGTGAATCATACCTTTATGTGATTTCAGGAATGAATAAGCATTTGGTGTTGTAAATTCCCAAAGTGCGCTTTATGCAATTTTGTATTCCATGTGATATGTTATATAAAAGCAATTTTAACAAATAATAAATGTTATGGCCATATTCTATCTCTCTACTCAATTTTCTAAACCTACTTTTTTCACTTTCTCATTGGTGTCCACCAACATTTATTAAGCATGCCATTTACCCAAATTTTGAGAATAATGTACACCTAAAATTTGGTATAAAAACACAATGGTTGCAACTACATAGATGGATCTTAAATATATGTTACTAAGTAAAAGAAGGCAATATTAAAAGACTATATATTGTATTATTCTATTTATACACATGGAAAAGACAAAAGTATAGAGACAGAAAACAATCAGAGAGGTTGCCAAAAGTATGGGCAGGAGAGAGGGTTGAATAAGTGATGTACAGGGGATATTTATGGGATGAAGAGACTGTTCTGTCTAATCCTACAATGGCAGATTTGGCACTATGTATTTTCCAAAACCTGTAGAACTTTATAACACACAATGCACACCTTAAGGAATACAAACTTTTAAAAATATTCACTAGAAAATTAGAAGATTTGGAGATGGACTTCAGGTATTCAATTGCATTATAATGTATGACGTAAGATCACTGAAGTTGGGGTGAGGGAGGTACAGACCTCCATAACTTCTGATACAAGATGATAAGACTGAAGACAGGAATTATTCATAGTTACTGCATCTTAATTGTTTCCCACAATTAAACCGCTGTACACACACACTGGGATTGACCAAACAGGGAATGGATGGCACTTGCGGGGAGCCAGGATTCTCACAGTTGAAGAGGGAGCTTACAGATAAGCAGGGTGGCAGGTTGGACTAGAAAGAACCAAGGTGGTTATTGATTAGAGATGCCAGTATGAACTCACAGCTTAATGTAGGTGCTGGTGTGTGGGCACACTTGTGTGTATAATTTTAGATACACGTGTACGTGTAGGTTAGTACACATGTATGTTTCCTTGCACTGTCTAGTGACAGGGCCTAGAAGCCACAACACTCCCCAGGGATGAGCAAGTCTTTCTAAAACTGTCCTCCAACAACAGAAACCAGGGCTCTTAGAAGAATCAGCTGCTTCTCGCGCTGTGGCTGGGGGAACAGGAGAGGAGCCAGGAGCGTCCTGTAGAAGCAGAAAGTAGGGGTGTGCTCAGAAACCAAACACAACACCACAGCAGTGGCTCTGTGTGGAAGAGACACGGATACTACCCTGAATTTGAATGCTCAAAAATGGAACAATTTGAGCAACAAAATAAAGAAGGCAAAATGAGGTCATAACCCAAGAATAAAATATCCACGAGTCCATTCTGATAGAAATAAATAATTGAGAAAATGGATCAATGGAGCAGAGAGAAGGATTCCAAATAATTTGGGTAGGTAGTCTGCCTCCCGCCTCACCCTTCAGGTGTGGGCTTCACGTGGGAGCTTCCTTCCACAGAGGATGGCGTGGCCCCGGCAGGTGAAGGGTAACTTGACATTGAAGCACCACAAGCACCACCTCAGCCAGTGATCAAGGTCAGCATCGACTGCGACAGCCACGTCCACAGCACGCCCTTGATGTGATACCATCACAGCGACGGTGTACCACCACAGTCTGCCTCCCAACAATGGGACACCAGTGAGAGAACTGGGGAAACTGGATAAATCCCAAAGGAGAGGGACATTCTACAAAATACCTGACTGGTACTCCTGAAAACAATGTCAAGGTCATCAGAAAAGAAAAGTCTAAGAAGTTTCCCCAGAGAGGCTTAAGAAGACTCAATACAACAGGGTACTCTGGATGGGATGTTGGGACAAAGGAAGAATATTAGGCAAAAACTGAGGAAATACAAATAAAGAAAGACCATCTATTAGTATAGTATAGTATAGTATAGTATAGTATGTAGTGTGTGTGTGTGTGTGTGTGTGTGTATAGGTTACAGGATGGTGTGTAGAAGTGATCCTGCTTAAGTCTGTCTACATGTAAAGGCCTAAAAAATATTCTGAAAGAATATATGTGAAGTTTTACTCCAGGAAATTATGTTTTACTTCCTAATGAAGCATAACTCAAAATAAGGGACAATAAGGGCTTTGGTGACAGAAGACAGTACTGCATCTTCTGTTGTCCTGAATTTAGCTCTAAGAAACACCAGGAGAGTCGATCAAATGGTATAGGACTCTGAGAGCCAATCGATGCCATGCTCCTTGGAGGACATGAGCCTGTTACCTAGTGACATGTGGCCAGATGTTTCCCACCTATCATCTTCAACAGGCTAGTACTCACTTCGGTATCCTTTCTTTTCCTTTGGCAATGGCCATTACACTGAGGTGGGGTGGGGGTGCAAATACAGATCTCTGGGCCCACCTCACACATTTCCAGAGAAGCAGGTTAGGAGCAAGGCCTGGGAATGTGCATTTCTGACAAGTTCCCAGATGATGTCGATGGGGTTGGTCCAAAGACCAGGAAGACCAAGACCAGTGCTTCCCAAACCTGGAAACTTGATGGAAATGCACATTCTTGGGTCTCAGCCCAGCCCTACCTTTTCAGAGACCCTGAGCAGGAGACTCAACCACCCTGTGTTTGAGAAAGCCACCAGATGATTCTGACACCTACTAGAGTTTGAGAACCACTGGTCTGCTGTGCATAAAGGACTAATATTTACTCAGTTCCTGGAGGCAGGTTTGTTTGTAGGGAAGTGCAGGAAGTTAATAGAAGACCTGTGTTTGTCCATAAATTAAGTACACACTGTATCTTTCCTGGTTACAATACCAAGTATACACAGAGCCATGTGACTGGATCTCATTCAATACTGTGAGGATAACACTGAGCAGGAGTATACTGATTGTCCACAGAACTTTCCCATCTCACCCTCAGACCCCAACTGCAAGATGGGGGCTGGGCTTTGGGATCATACAGGGGCTTGGCCCAGCTCATTGGTTTATCAGAATCATTCCAAAGTCAGATGCTCCTGGATCTTGAGTTACCCTTTGTGGATGAGTCTCACCTCTGCTTCATTTAGTCACAAATTAGAAACTGGAATCTAGTTTAAAAGCAGCTGCAATATACTCACAGGGCCTCCTAACTTGAAGTCTTCAGGGAAGAGTTGATTTAAAGATGAGACTTGAGATAGACCAATGGGGACGAACTGGAAATGGTTGCCAAGGTGAGAAAAATGGGGGAAAAAAGAATATCAGAAAAGCAAAGGAAAATAACCCTCAAGAGTAAAAGATGGGGGTGCTGGGGTTGTGGCTCAGTGGTAGAGTGCTTGATTAGCATGCATGATGCACTGAGTTCTATCCTCAGCACCACATAAAAATAAAGATATTGTGAGGAAAAAAAATTGTCCTAACCTTAAAAAAAAAAAAAAAAATAAGTGAAAGATGTCCTGGCGCCATCTCCAGATATTCTGATTCGGTTGATAAGGGGGAGGTTCAGTCACTTAGAAGACAGGGAACTACTGAACTTGCTTCTCTTTAAAGTGCCTGGCAGATCTGATGGTCTACACTGAGAGCACAGGTAAACACGGGAAGGGACAGAGAGGACTAAAGAGGGGCAATGGCAGCTGCAGGTGGCCCAGCTCAGCGGGACAGGAGCCAGTCTCCTACCTCAGACCTCACACCACCAGCTCCGGCTGCTGGTCGGCTGGGTTTTCCCCTCGTTCTCCTTGGGTGAATGGAACAGGAACCTTTTCATACCGTCAGCTCGAGAGGAAGGCCCACCTGTGGGCAGCTAGATAAGCAAGCTCCAGGGAGCAAAGACAGGGCAAGAAAACCCTCGACCACTAGGGGCACAGAATCTGCCAGTGGCTATCCGAGGGCTCTGTGGTTTTCTCACTGTGTGTCCTGTATGTCCAGCTGTCCCGGAGCTCACGTGGCCCAAATCCTGACAGCTTCACTTGCATGCGACGGTCCACCAGGCAGCTGGAAGGCTCTAGGTTGCTGTGGGACCCCGGTGCACTCCTGTGGAGGAGGAGCATGCCCTGCAGGGGTGACCATGTGCACGCGAGGCAGAGCAGGTGCCCGTGGGCACTGCTGAAAGCAGCAGGGGCAGACAGACAAAGAGAAACACAGACAGACAGACCCAGGGCAGGGCAATGTGCCTATCTCTGTGCTCCTCTGTCGAACAACCAGCTGAGCCCTTTGTCCATGGAGTCCACCTGGGGGAAATACCCCGGAGGAGAAAACTACTTCTGGCTCCTCGGTGAGGAACCAAGAAGGCATTCTGTGGTGGGGTCCTGAGTTCAAACCCCAGCTCCACCGCTTAGCAGAGGGCAAGTTATTTACCCCCATAAGCCTTATTCTTCTTTTAAAAATGGAAGAGACCATGATACCTACCTCAGCATGGCTGTGGAGATTAAATGCAATAATACAAAAAGAAACACCAGACATGGTGCATGGCACAAAGTAAGTACCCAAACTAAATTATGATAAAAAGCTATATAAATGTGATAAAGAGCCAGGCACAGTGGTACATGCCTGTAATCCTAGCAGCGCAGGAGGCTCAGGCAGGAGGATCAAGAGTTCAAAGCCAGCCTCAGCAAAGAGAGGTGCTAAGCAATTCAGTGAGACCCTGTCTCTAAATAAAACACAAAAATAGGGCCAGGGATGTGGCTCAGTGGCTGAGTGTCCCTGAGTTCAATCCCTGGTACTCCCCCAAAAAATGTGATAAAGATTATTAATCATATAGAAATACTCTAAGAATATTATTACCAACATATTACAGATTATATATTATCACACATACCCAAAGGTCCTGTTTTTGGAGGAAAAAGCAATAAAATGAGGAACACTGAAAAAATTATTCTGTCATTCACCATGTTCTATTATTATCATTTATGAAAAAGGCAAAAAGAACACTGGAGTCAGAAGACCTATGTCCAAGTCCCTTCAAGCAAGTCACTTCTCCTCCCTGGTCCTTGATTTTCCCAACTGTGAGATGAAAATTCCCAGATGCCTGCTACTTAAAAGATGGCCTGGGAGCTTGGCAGAAATGCAGAATCCCAGGCCCCTCCCCAGATGGGCTCAGACTGCATTTTATTAAGAGTCCCAGGGGATTCATATGCACATGACAGTCTGAAAAGATCGGTCCTGGCCTTTCATTCCCAAACTTGGCTGCACATTAGAATCTTCTGGGGAGCTTAAAACAGAACAAACACACAATGCTTGGACCCCAGACCCAAGATCAGACATTAGCTGCACATTACAGACGGTACAAGCCAAGCAGAGCGCTAAGGATCTGAAGCAGGAGAGTGACCAGGGTGGGGGAGAGAGTACCTGGGCTGCAGACCTTTGGTGCAGAGGAGGCTTCATGGCTGAGGAAACACATTCAGGAAGGGAAGGGGAGTGTGCAGGCATCTGGCCTTCCCACGAGCAGGGAAAGCCTCGAAGCAAAGAATGGGGAAGAGGAGGAAAATCATTGTTTTAGGAGGACAGGCAGGAGAAGGGATCATTTTAGACAATGACAACAATCACATTAGAACATGATTGGAGAAACAGATGTCTAAATTCCTCCGGAGTTCCCAGACCTAGCAGTGGCAATACAAAAGCCAACTGCCTCTCACAAGCCTCGTCACAGCCGAGCAAGGGGGACTCTGTTTTATCTTGTTTGGTTTTCCTTACCTTCTTTGATGGCTTCACTGAGAAGGCATTGAAATAATATTTAATCAACATTTCTAGCTCCGTGGACTTTTAGGAACTGATGTAAGAGCTGTGTGAACCTTTAATTGGAATATCTGAATCATTCATTTGCAGAACACTGGTGGGAGCTGGTGGAAAACCAAGGGCCTGAGTACGTCCTGGGGTCAGGGTGAGTCTGGAGATTTTCACCGGAATCCAGCTGGGTGGCCTGGGCCTCCTCATACCTGCTTCCCCTAAGAGGTGTCAAAGCAAGAGTAAAAATGGCAGTACCTCTCTCAAGGGACATACTGGGTTTGTGTTTTGTTTTGTTTTATTTTGTTTTGTTTATAGTGCTAAACTCCACCAGTTACGAATCTAAGGTCCTCACTTAAACTAACTTATGCAATCCTCCTAGTGACCCCAGAGAGGAGTGGGTATTGCCATCTTCCATGGGAGAAGATGAAAGACTGTAGAAATTTACCTGCCCAGTTCACCTAGCTTGCAGTAATGAAGCTGGACTGGAAATCAGACTACAGGACCTGAGACCTCAACTGACTCCCAGCCACCAGCTCGTTGACGAAAGAAGCAGAGTGAGGAGTGATCACAGGTTTCGTTTTAGCTACACTTTCCCAGAGAAATTCATACTGTAATATGGGTTTGTAATGCACAAATAAATAACAAGAAATCTTATTTTAAGCACATCATGTCAGACACTGCACAAGGCACATTATTCATATTATCACATTCAGTCTTTTCAAGACAGATAGGTATGATCATTCTGTTTCACGGTGAGGAAACTCAGGATTTTAAATCAGTCAGGGAAAGAGCTGGGACATAAACCTCATAGGATCAGAGGAACACTAGAATGGTCAACGGAAAGAGAGGGGAAGGGAGGGAGTAAGGAGGGAGGGGGGGAGGAAAAAAATTGGTGGTTGAATGAGATGGATATCATTATCCTAAATGCATGATTGAAGATCTGAATGGTACTTATATACTTTGTATACAAGCAGTTGTATGTAAAAAGATACTATACTTGTGCATGATGAATAAGTAAATAAATAATTTTTAAAAAATAAAGAAAGAAAAACATTTACTATAATTTAAAATATAAGACATCAACATTAATTTTGACATTTTTACACCTAAGAATCTCAGTGAATTTCACTCAGAATTTATAGGCAAAGAGTCATGTTGTACTGTTGTGTGATTTAACTTTTTAGTTGACTTTGGACTAGTGTCTTTTGCAAATAAATAACTTTAAATTACTGTAAAAAAATAAATAAATAAAAACCTGGGTCCGATAAGCTTTCAAGCCCAGGGACTTTGAAATTATTAGGGTTTTCTATTTTCTGTGTCCTGGGTGGAGGAGGGTGGGTCAAGGCACACTCACTCTTCCAAAGGCAGCTGAGAAGAGGGAGGGAAGTCATGCTGGGGTCTGACTAGGCAGCCCTGGAGGGTGAGACCCGGAGGAATGTGAGGCAGGCTGTTGCTCCCCAGGAGCAGGGACTATTATTGCAGCTTGGGCCTCTTGGGCACCAGCCTACTTTAGCCTGAGCCCTGAGGCCAATATTGCATTGGAAATATGGGCTAATACACAGAGCAATAAATAAACACCCAGGAGAGTGGATACACCACCCACCTCACCCTGACCCAGCCTCCCCAAATCAGGAGACTGTGTTGTGCTCCTTTACCTTTGTGGTTTGTTTGTTCTGGGGAGGGGAAAGTTGAATCACGCTTTGGCACTACAATCAGCCACACCTGGAGGGGCCTGACTGGGGCTGCCTCTGAAATTTTTCCAGTGAGACTCCAACAGGCAATCCAATCATGCAATCCCATGAGACCTGTGTCCAATCCCAAGCTCTCTGACTGCACAGAGATGTCTCCATTCAACAGGACTGTCCTTCACACACAAGGTTTTTCTGCTTCTCTCCTGCCCTTGCCAGTGCCAGGCCCCGCCCAGGCAGGAGACATTTCACATCCTGGAATATTAGCAGAGCCCATTCCACAAGGGCAAAAACAACATGCTTAGGGATGCTTGGAATCCTAGGAATGCTGCCCCTCCAAAAGATGGCAGGCCTGTGTTTTTTTAAATTTTCTATCTTGATGGGACTGACTTCTAAGTATATTGTCAGAGAACAAATAGGATAATGAGAGGACGCATGATTTATCTGATGGATTTCATGCACTTTGGGCAGGTCTCTCTCCTGTCTGCCAGCTTTGTTTCTTACCCTCCTGGAAACTTCTGGAAGGTTCACAGAGCTCCTACCTCTGCATTCCACTTCTGTGTCTTTTGGCACTTAGCAGGGAGGGAGTTAAACAGGGAACAAAGACACAGCCAGACAGACTGGCTACAGATTCCAATCTGCCTCCTACCACTTAGGCAGGTGGCCTCACCTGACTAAGCCTCATTTTTCCTTTTGGAAATGGAGTTAATATTAATATTTTTAAATGAACTGATAATAGTTCATTGTTAATTATTAAGATCACAGTCCAATAGATACATAAATCATATGTTTTTTTAAAAAAAAAATTTAGTAGCCATGTTAAAAAAGTTAAACAGGAAAAATAAAATCTAATAATATCTTATGTTTAGTTTTAAATTTTTATTTCAACACATGATCAACATAAAAGTATTAGCGACATATTTTGTGTGCTTTTTTTTAAACTAAGTCTTCAAAATACAGTGTAAAATTTATACTTGTAGCAGATCTCAATCTGCAGTAACTATATTTCAAGGGTTCATTACCACATGTGAATGGTGGTTATCGTATTTAGAAAGTGCAGACCCATAGGTTTGTTGGGAGACTAGCAATACTAGCTGTGATAGTGAAACTGGGCCAAAAATCAGGTAGCTAATTATCAAAGAATAGGAAGTGGATAGATAACACAGCCCATCACTGGGTTGCTAACAGCCTCTTGGGAGGAGAGGGATCCAACCTGCAGTTCCCTTCCTGAATTTTGGACACCATGTAAGCAAGATAAGAGGAGGAGGGGTCATGAGAAGAAAGGAAACCTGAAATCCACAAAGGGGCATAGGGCTCCCTCCTCTCCTGAGGAGTCTCTCTCTCTCCCACCCCTCATTTCTTAAATAAAATTTACTTCTTGCCTCAGCATTTCTCAGGTGTTTAATCTTCAGCACCAGGGGAACGGGGACCCAATCCTGATGTCCAAGACAGACATCAGCTGGGAGCTCATCCAGTTTCCTCACCAAGGTAAGCTCCTCCACGCCCCACATCGTTCTGAGGTGCGTCTTTCTGTCTCTTTCTTTCTGGAGGACAATAATGGGCACTCACTGTCTACTTACATGTAGTTAGTGCAAGCAGCCATCCTACAAGATTTGGGTGACAGGATTCACAGCCTAGGTGGCTCCTAATTACCTGTCCTGCAGGTCAGGAACATTAAGTTCTGCCAAAGCCATTTCTCACTATCCTATCCAGGCTCAGAGCATGTCTGGCCTTAGTAGACAGTGTCACTAATCCCTGTTTGCCTTTGGATGCGTGGAGATGGACAAATGGTTCAGACTACAGCAAGATTCTAGCCAGGACCACTCCCCAGTGAATCTCAAAGATTTCTCCCCAGACTCCTCCCTGATCACCCTTATGGGGTATCCTGTGGCAACTGGTCAATAAAAAGGTGCTGAGTGAATAAATAAAATAAAAATCCCCAGTGACATACACTTCCTGATGAGCCAAACTGTACTTTTCCATGCTCACTCCTCCCAAGGACCCTAACCCCTCCCAGATAAGACTCTAGCCATTAAGAAAAGGACATTTTACATGGAGTGGTTAATAAGGAAGTTCCTGGGTCCCTTTGTTCACATATTAAGCCACTATAAGCCTACAGGGATTTTCCCTGTTGTTGTTTCTGTTCTCTGTGGATTTCTTCAGCTGCAAAAGGGAGAGGTTTTCAATTCGTTCCTTCCATAAACTCCTTCAAAAAAAGGGTATTAAGCATCTAACAACCACTAGATGTCTTCCTTACCCTCCACAGATTTCTTTAGGCCACAGAGCAGAGGAATATACCCCACACAGGTCATTTTTATCCTAGGGTCATCACATTTGGAAGTTTAGTAGTGGCAGGAGGAAGTCAGTCATGCTGCTGAGTCTGAATCCTCCAGCATCTTTGTCATGCAGCAAACGGGGACCTTGTTCATTCTCACCAGTGATGCAGCAATGAATCTGGCAGAACTATGCAGTGAGAGATGGGTCATGCTGACTGGCCAAAGCTCACAGGAAGATGTCCCTAACAAAATGGAGTTTTCTCTGGTGCAGGCAACTGAGTTCTATTTTCTCATACTCTCATAGGAGCTTTGTTCTAAACAGTTAGGCCAGGTTCAACACTAACCTTCATACTGAAAAACTGGGATAAGTTTGACCCGCAGACAGTCAAAAAAGAGCCTCATTTTCTTCTGCTGTCAGGCCTGGGATATGACCTAATCACAGTTGGAAAAAAGGAGATGTCCAATATTTTCCTGCATCCAAACATGGCCTCATTACAAACTGGGGGAATGAAAAATTATGTTTCCAAATTATGTTTCCAAAGAAAACATAAATTATAGCACCACAGCTTAAGAGACTGATTTTACAAAAGAAAAAAATGGGTAAAATGCCCTAGCATGGGGTTTTGCCTCTCAAGCTCAAAACAGTAGCTTCCGTCACTTGTTAGCCTTCCACCAGATCTCTAGCTCTCCAAAGCTTGCATCTGAAATGTAAGCTAAAGAGATGATTATCCAAAACTGGTTTGAGACCAAAGGAAAAAAAAAAAAAAAAAAAGTTTCACTATTAAATTCAAGCCACTGTGAAACATAAATGGCTGGCTATCTTATCTGCTCTTGCACTCTACCACTGCTTTCTTAACAAGTTCCTCCCTAAATGCTATAGCACAGGGAGGAAAAATGGAATGATCTCATATATACAAGTCTTCTTTACCTTGAGAATCTTTACCTGAAGATTTCTAGACTCTCGCATTCTTTAAATATCCAGACAAGTCTAATGTGACCCAAAAGTGCACTCTGATCTGATAAAGATATGCTGCATGCTCCTTTACTAGAGTAATTATGGTCATGTCATTGTTTTAGAACTCGTGTGTGTGTGTGTGTGTGTGTGTGTGTGTGTGTGTGTGTGTTCCTATATTTTTGAGCTCATGGTTTTATGGTGAATTCACATTTGATCCTGTGTGCCTAAATTAATGTATTTTTTCAGATCAGTCTTATTTTATCTAACATTTTACATTGTGTCTTTGTTTAGAGGTCAATTTTTCAAGGGTTAGCTCTGAAATACATTAGAAAAGTCTCCTTTCACAAAATCCTAAGAAGGACATAGACATGGTGATGTTGAGAATAAATCTGATAGTCATTAAGGACAAGTGGCCACCTGAAACTTTGATTTTAGTGTCCACCGTGGCTGTCAGACTTTACCCTCAGTATTTCCAACTGTACAGGGCTGCCCTATATTTAAGTCATGATGTAAAAGTCTGAAAGGTGCGGGGGGCCTGGCAGCCCAACCAGTGTTTGACAAGGATCCACTGGGAGAATGATGTTTGCAAGGACTCATCATCTCGGGAATTGCCAGATGTATGCCTCTGGGCTCTGGTGCCTTTTCTGCACTATTTTCCTAATAATATATTACTCATACTATTCTCTGGTGTTGATCACTGAGGGTGAAAGGAATGCTACGGCATTTTCTAAGAATATTAATAAAACATTAGAAACCATAACCCTTTCCCTACCACAAACAGTAAATAATCTTCTGCCACTGTGTGATGTGTCTTTTCCTGGGGTGATTGTTTATAAACATGTATTACTATATGTGGAAACAGTCACAGAGCCATCTGTTTCTCTAGTTATGAGTATGTAAAAAGCACATAGTCTCACTGTTAGTAATCAGAGACAGAATAAAATTATAGAGCTCCCTACTATAGAGACCCCATGGGGAAAAAGTTCTTTTGGTGCCTGCGATCCCACTCTAGTAAAATTAGCTTTACTAAGCAATATAACAATTATCTACAAAGAGATTGGCCATGGAAACCGCTGAAAACATTGCCCTCTTGCTAGCCCGAACATAAAGTTTAACTTAGACAAGATCTAACACGTTTACTATAATTAAGCACTAGGTGATAAATTATGCAAAGGGCATTTATGTAGAAGTAGAAACTTAAGATCAACTTTACTGATTATATCCATAAATTTAGAACAATAATAGGAGTTGTGGTGGGGGTGTTATGCAATCACATTTCCTAATAAATCTATTCTGTACAAAGAATTTTATGTCTTATGATTAACCACATTCTTGGCATGTTATACTTTAAAAAATGTATAAAAACTGTGTGTAAGCTCAATAAACTTGGCAGCGTTCTACACTGGCCTGTGAGTCTGTGTCCATCCATCGCCAATGCTGTCTCACAGTTAGGACCCCTGACCAGGAAGACCCCCGACCCTGCTAGGGCTGGACCCTGGCAGATAGGTTCTATTTTAATTTCTAACAGGTTAAATCTAACATAGGATTTAATAAACATCTGTAGCATTTTCTCCTACCATGGAGATCTACCTACAAAAAACTACAAGATTTTTTTTCCTGTCTCTTTCATTTATGTGTGCACACCTGTGTATTGTATCGTTGTGTCTACATATGGGCTTGCGTCCATATATTATGTACATGGTATCAAAATTGGCATATAGATAAATGAGTGCTCAAAAATCAAAATTTAAATGAGAAATAGATCCAAATACCTTTTAGTTCAAGTGACTTAAAAAAGTTTAATGTAAATTGACAGACAAGAGTAAGATGTCCTTAAAATTACTAACTCATCAGTTTTTCTAGGTGGTCAATTAACGGTGTTGCTTTCTATAAAATGTCTAGAATGTAATATCCATTGCCTCTAGAATTTTTCTTCAATAGCAAAGAGATGGCTAATACTGTTAACTACAGTTGTCAGATATCTTGGTATATATAATTCAAAATGAGTAAATCAGATTAATATCAATAGGATTAATCATAAGTGTGTTTGTTAGAGGCTACATCCAATTAAATTACAAAGTTAAAGTGATAAAACATCAAGTATTCTCGATTTCTTAATTTCCATTAGGTAATATATTTGAAACATTACATGTGTTTTCAAAAAATGGTAAATAGAAAAAGATTTGAGAATATTTTCTTTCTGTGCCTTAACCAAAAACAAGGTTACTAAGATTTAAGATTCTATCAAGTGTAATTCTACATACCAAGAGTATAAAATGTTTCAGAAGTGTTTCAATTAATGAACCATAAAAAAGAAAAAGTATTGAATATTACTAAAGTGAAGTAATTTGTCTAAATTCAGAAATTTCATAAGGATTGTTTCAAAATGTGAATTTAAAAAGGGGCCAATAGGAAAAAAAGGAGGGGGTCAATAGCTAGGAAGGAGATATAAGAAGGTTCTAGGAAAAATAAATGTTTCTGGATGCAAAAGTCTTTTGTGGTAAAGTAAAAACTTGTAGAATGTCTAAGTCAGTTGCAGGAGTTTGTGAAGGATAAATATTAAAATGTTGTATGTAACTAAGTTGACTACCATTGGTACAATCAGTTAAAGATCTTCAAGGTTTTTCCTAAAGTGAAATATTAATATACTTATATAAACTAAAGTTTAATTTCTATGTGTTAAAATAATAAAGATTTCTTAAAACATTAATCTGCTCTTATCCAACAAGGTAATTTCTTGTGTCTGTTAAGTTTTATTCTTTAGAGAAACTAGTCTTAAAGGAATTAGGCTTTGTACAACTCTGGTTAAACAACTACTGTTATTTTAGAGTATTACACTTACACTACACTACAGATTCTGATTATTTTAAAAAGCTAAACTTGGTTAATATAATAATATCAGTGTAACTGTGGTGCTTTTCTTGGCTTCTTTGTATACTAGATATATTCATATCTTCCAGTGTACAAGTCTTTAAAATATAAGGTTTAGAAGACAATTTTACCAAGCTGATATTCTTTAAACTAAAGTTTGAAGTAAAGATTTGAGATTATAAATTTTATGTTTCTTGGTTCATAGCTATTATACAAACTCAATAGGTTTTTACTTTTGATGATTTCATTTTATATTTTTCTTGTAAACGTTATAACTATTTTCTATTAATGCCTTACAAAAGTACAACTTCTAATACAATAACCAAAGATAATTAGAGATAATAGGCCATCACCCAAAGGACAGAAAGGGTATAGGCTGACTTCCAGCACTAAAGGAAGGGTTAAATAACTGTAAAGTTACAGACATTAAAGTTAAAATCCAGTGCTCTTATTTAAGACTGGAGAAACTGGCCTAAACATTTTAATGTTTAAAATCAAAACTTAAGAGACTAAAGTTAAGGAAGTAAAGGGGCCAAGAAGAAAATGGCCAATATTTGGCTCTTGCCCTCTGAATCAGCTGGAACTCAAGGAATGAAGGGACTTCTCTAAAGGCTTTGCAACTAACTCCGAGCCACATGAACTCCCAATCAGGGGAATCAATGAGACCCTAGAGAACAGAAAGCCCACCAGTGCACCTGTTGCGAAAAGGAGGGTCATTAGAGAGAAAATTCCCTTATGATTCCAAGGTAAGCCACCCGTTGTCAACAAGACCTTGATTTCTCCTGGCAAATGGCACTAAAGGTGCTAAGAGGCTTCTCCCAAGTTCCTTTGAGGAAACTAGGCTGACTCTTAACAGTAGATACGAACAAGTTCAACTTGACAAGCTTGGTCTTAAACACCTAACAGGAGAGTAATAACAGAAGTAAGAGCAAAGCATAGTGGCGCATGCCTGTAATGCCAGCAGCTTGGGAGGCTGAAGCAGGAGGATCACGAGTTCAAAACCAGCCTCAGCAAAAGCAAGGCACTAGGCTACTCAGTGAGACCCTGTCTCTAAATAAAATACAAAATGGGGGAAGGGATGGGGCTCAGTGGTCGAGTACCCATGAGTTTAATCCCTGGTACCCCCCCCAAAAAAATGCCTAAACATTTAAAGGAAATACAATAGTTATTTTAATGTAACTTAAGATGTACACTCATGTCAGCCTCAACAAGAGTAAGACTGGAGGCTATGAAAGAAAGATTCTTAGACAGGAGTGCCAAATAACTATCA